>CM057453.1:555482500-556682500 GCA_016271365.2 Neoceratodus forsteri | reverse complement strand
GACCCTGGCCACTGCATCTGTCAGACATGACCCTCCTAGTCCCCAAAAAACTCTGATACCAAGCCCACAGTCACACAAACACTCTGGTACCAGGCAACCAGCCATCCAAACGTTCCAGCAACTGGCCTCAGTCACAGAAACACTTTTTACCAGACCCCAAGCCACCCAAACATTCAAGTACCATCCATCCTAGCCACCAGTACACTCTGGTACCAAGCCCACAGCCATCCAAACTCTCCAGAATGAGGCCCCCAACCACCAGATATTTATTTATTTATTACCCACTGGACCTCAGGAGGCCCTTTTTAAGGGGTGACCTGGGATTAATTACAAACGATATGCACAAAGTGGTAGGTTACAGTAAGCATGACAGTGGAACTATCAATCATACAATGCATTAGATTAGTTACAGGGTTACAACATGGTACAAGTAGGCACTATTTAGAACTTTTGAAAAGATGAACAAAACAGTTTCCCTGGTATCTAAGATAATTTCAGTGGTCTAACAGACCATTGTGTCTTCCTAGTCTTTCCAGTTAGCTGCATGGAGGAGGTACTTCTGGGGGTCTCATATAAGTGACCTAAGAGGACCTTTCAGCAATAGCAGTTACACGAGCCCTGTTCTAGTAAGTACGCCTTTAGGCCTTTTTTGAAGACCACACCAGGGAGGAACGTTCTAGTACCTTGTCAGGTAGGACATTCCAGATGGATGGGACTGCTATGGCAAAGGACCTTGACCCTATTTGGGTCCTTTAATCAATCAATCAATCAAAATCTTTATTTATCCAGGCGATCGCCATTGAGCATGACTCATTTATGAGATGGACCTGGTTAGCACAGGAACAAAGGATATACAATTTGTAAAAAAAGTTACAATACAACATCCAACTAGTACTATAATAAAAAAAATAAATAAATAACAGAGGCACAATGGTTAAGCGGTGACAAAAATGGAGAACAGATGGAGATCAGTGGTTTGATGCCTTCATAATGTAAAAAAGTGTCTACACAGTAATGGTATATTGAATATTCAGTCAGTGAATCAGAGTGGGGGAGGGTGACAAGCAAGGGGGAAGGAAAAAATAGACGGAGTGGTTGAAGGTACCAAGGGGAGAGATAAGAGCCACAGAGGGGACATGGATAGGGGAAGGGACAGCACAAGAAGATGGCAGAATGGTAAAATTCAAGTAGAAGTGTGGAAGAGAAGCCACTAAGCTAAGCATAGCAAAGAAGGCAGATACCAACAAGATGAGCAACAGATGCAGGGTAGGTCTAGGATCAATAGAAACAGTCACAATGTTCCTTGACCGAGTGGGCGTATAGTGACTTAAAGGAGGCTAGACTGACCAAAGTACTCAGCTTTAGTGTTTTTTGTATATTATTCCATAGAGATGGCAGCACATAGCTTATAGCCATTCTTCCAAGGTGTGTTTTAAGCTTAGCTACCATTAAGGAAATAAATGAGTAGCTTCTCAGAGCACAATTTCCTAACTCACAAAGCAGAAGACAATCAGAAATGTATCGGGGAAGTTTTTTGATAATAGCCCTGTATGTCCAAAATACGGCATTTCTGTTTCTCCTACACTGAAGGGAGGGGCATCCCACAGCAGTGTAAAGGACACAATGGTGAGTAGAAATAGGTAGACCGGTAATAAATCTCAGGGCCCTGTGATACAACGTATTCAATTTAGCAAGATAAGAGACAGGCCAGTGACTATAAAGGAAGTCAGCAAAGTCAACCAGGGAGAGAAATGTTGTTAGTACCAGCAGCTGCTTGGCATCTCTAGTAAGGAAGTTGTTAATCCTGAAAAAGCATTTCATTCTACCATCTAGTGAGGGCCAGTTAAGGGTTCGAAGTACTAGACAATGATGATCGTGTGGGGTGCTGTAGCAGCAAACCGCCCAATGGCATGATATAAGGAGTTGAGTTTGCCCACTCTGTGCTCCTGACTCTGTGCAGAATGGGGGAGCCATAGAGTACAGTGGGCAGGAGGGTACGGTTGGCAATTTTTAGCCGCGACTCATTAGAGAGGTAAGGGCTTAGCCTGTATAGGAGCCCTATTTTTGGTGTAGAGTCTTAGTTAGGTTGTCTACATGGACCTTAAAAGTGATATCTTGGTCTAGGAGGACTCCCAGGGACTTGATTGAGTTGATAACCTCAATCTGGGGGCCATCTGAGAAGGAGGTTTTCAGCAAATTTTGTCTTTGGAGGCCTAGACTTTCCAGTCCGAAGAGTATGGCTTTTGTTTTTCTCCTATTGATGTTAAGTAGCCAGCTCTCAAGCGTAAGCAGATCTTTTGAGAGCATAGAATTCAGTTTATTGACATAATTTGAGTTGTGGTAAATAACCATGTCATCCATATAGAACAGTTTAGCTTCCCTGCAGTTATTCGGCAACTCGTTGACATAGAGTGAGAATAACAGTGGTCTCAGCTCTCATATCAAGCTCCAGCCACCCAAACAAGCTGTACCAAGCCTACGGCCACAGAAAACACTCCAGTACCAGACCAATGGTCACTCAAACACTGCACCATGCTCCACATCATCCAGCTGTCACAGCACCATGACTCAACTCACCAAAACACTCAAATGTCATCCACCTACTCACTCAAAGACTCTGGTAGTAATACAGCACCCTAAAACTGTTGGCCTCCATTGTTACTGCTCTGTCAGTAGCCCTTTATTGCACTGCCACATCAGTAGCCCTCCCTCCTTCTGTTCTATCAGTAGCCCTCTTCATCCAGGTAAACAACATGTAACCATCTATCCACACAAGGACCCCTCACTAGCCCTCCTCTTCCATACAGCCGCACCAGTTGCCATCATCCCACACTGCTATGTTGGTAGCTCTCAATGATGGCTCGATCTGGTTTACTAATGCTGATATCATTCGATACAACCGCAGTTAACTCCACCTAGAGACTATACTGCCTTATCCTGCTGTATCAGTAAAAACAAGTCTTGTGCCGTGAACTATAATTTTAGAACAAACTTTGTACCACACTGAGTAAAACAAACAGAACAAAGGCACAGATGCTCCGTGGCAAATCCACAGATGTAAATTCAACTAAATTAGGGGCAGGCTGCATAATGCAATGTCACACAAATGTCATGCAGGCAAAAATCATCTCTGTAGTATGCTCACAGGCAAACCAATTTTTTAAAAAGGAGCATACTGTAGCACAGCTGTAAATGTAAGCAGCCTACACATTTCAAACAATGCAGGCTTCATCTGCTACACCACTCAGACCTTGCCGTTCTGCTGCAGACATGGATTGAAAATGCAGTATAGCATGCTTGACATAGCACGTAAACTAAGCATGCTGGAGTCTGGGCTGCCTTGAAAGAGGAAAGTAAGTGGGCAACATTGTTGACATTGAACCCGGCTTCATGAAGATGTGCCAAAAGCTGGGCGGCATTGATCAATCACTGGGTCCAGAGGACGGCTACCAGTTGTCATCTAGATAATTGAAGCCACTTTGAGAGGTGCACCCTGCAGCACTGAGCACATGCACACCTGACCAATTCTGGCAAAGGTAATGTTTTCTTTAGTGATAAATGATTAAATGAAAGACAAACAATGTGGAAACAACACTAAGCAGAGTAGCTTTTGTGAGTGGTCTCAAGAAGCATTTGGCTGGCATCGCTCACTCTAAAACTGGGACTTCAACAAAGCCCAGTCCCATTTTAATTTAAAGAAATGACTTAAAATGAACAGTAAAAAACTAAGTTAATGCTTAGTTCTTTTCTGTGCTTGGCTGGTGTCAGATTCAAGCCTCATACATATTTACAAGAATGGCTGTTGCACATCAAGAAAAATAAGCATTTGTCAATGCCGAATGTTTGCTTGCTGGCATTGGCATTGGTAGTGTATGAGTTACAGAGCTGCATAATAGGAATGGCAGTGAAGTACTGAACTGAAGCCAACCCCATCACCACCCTGCAGATAGTGACAGGCATTGGGGTGTGCCTTTGGGTCATCAGGCATAACAGCCACGCCATTTCACCACACCCTACCATGCAGACACCGACAAGTGTCACGGTGTGCCTTAGGGTCTTTGGCCTTTATGCGCACCCCATTCCATCAGGAAATATTGTGAGATGGGTGCGGTATAGGAGAATGGGGTGAACTTTGGGGCTGAAGAGTCCAAGGCACACCTCAATGCCTCTCAGTGGCTGCAGGGTGTGGTTGGGGTGGAATGGTATGGGCATTGCAGGTGACAATCCCAAGTCACAGCCCTGATGCCTGTCATTCTCTACAGAGTGGGGTGTTATGGTCGGAAACCCTAACGCCTCAGGCATTCATTGGTATTTTCACTCCAAATTTTCAACATGGGTTTTTTGTGACCCCCACCTCATGAACAGTGGTAATATCAGTTTGTTAGCCGAAAGCTGCTTTTGCACAGCGACTACGGCATTTGTCACTACAGGTGCAAAAACACATTCTGAACAGGATGTGAAAAATGACAGCTGTACTGTTCATGAGGAGGTGTAAAAAATGGCAATGTTGAAAATCTGCAGTGAAAATATTAAAAAAACTGGTGAAGTCATGAGCATGCGTAGAAACTGTGCAACGTGCACCCGTAATGTAATTAGTTTGGGAATTGTTTACAGCAGATTGTCAACACAGGCATTTTGGGACCTCCAGTCATGAACAGTGTCACTGTGATTTTATTTATCTGTCCCGAACCAATGATTTCCCTCAGTGACCATGCATTTCTGTGCTGAAAGTGTGAAAACACATTTCGGCCACGTTGTGAAAAATGACAGCTATACTGTACATAAGGAAGTGTGAAAAATGACACTGGTGAAAATCTGGACTGAAAATATTACAAATTCATGAACTTACAAGGGTGCGTGGAAACTGTGCAATGCTCACTCGTAAAACAGTCATTTTTAGGAATTTTTTCACCAAATTTTCAAAATAGCCATTTTAAGAGCTCTGCTCATGAACAGTGTCACTGTGATTTTCTTAATGTGTCCCATACATTGATTTTGCACACTGACTGCGCCATTGTGTGCTACATGGTCGGAAACATGTTTTGGGCAAGATATGAAAAATGACAGCTGTACTGAGGTGTGGTAAAATGGCAATGTTGAAAATCTGGAGTGAAAATATTGAAAATTTGCAAACTTATGAGCATGCGTAGGATCAGCGCAACACACGCTCATAAAACAGTCATTTTTGGGATTTTTTTCACCAAATTTTTAACATAGCCATTGTAACACTTCTGCTCATGAACAGCATGACTGATTTTCTTAATGTGTCCCATACATTTAGTTCGCTCACCGACTGCGCCATTGTGCGCTACATGCGTGGAAACACATTTTGAGTGAGAAGTAAGAAATTACAGCTATACTGCTCATAAGAAGATATGGTAAAATGGCAATGTTGAAATTCTGGAGTGAAAATATTGAAAATTCGCTAACCTACGAGTGTCCGAAGGAACAGCACAACGCACACTGGTAAAAGTCATTTTTAGGAATTTTTTCACCAAATTTTCAACATAGGCTTTTTGAGAGCCCACCTTATGAACACTGGCACTGTCATTTTGTTACTCGGTCCCAAAAGGTGATTTCGCGCAGTGGCCATGAAATCACCCTTTGGGCCTGAATAACGCCATGACAGTGACAGAATTCATGAGGAGAGGTCCCAAAAACCCCATGTTGAAAATTTGGTGCCAAAATTCCCAAAAATGCCTTAGATATGCAGCAAAGTTGAAAAAACCCTATTCGTTACATTATACAGCTTACTGGCATTTCCTCAGTTCGCGGTCGGCTTTGAAGAGTGCAGACATGTTCCTGGGCCACCGAAGATCATTGCACTGAGCTCCGGAGGTAAGTATGGGGTGAGGAGGGTGTGGGAGGCAGGGTGCGCAGTGGTGGGTCTGGGTGGGAGAGGGGTGAAGACAGCAGCGAGGAAGGTTTTTTCAGGTTTTTTTATTTGGATTATGCAGGATGTTTGCCATGCTGGGGTGGGCTCCCAGCATGGCAGCTGAAAAACTGTTGGGGGGCAGTGGAGCCAATAGGGATTGGGCAATCCCGTCGGCCATAGGACCTGTTGCCACGCTGGGGTGGTCTCCCAGCATGTCACCCAATAGTCTGGGGGGACAGTAGAGCTGACAGAGTTGGGCACCCCGTCAGCCATACAATATTAGCATGGGGTAGGAGAGCATGAGCATGCAATGTGAGTGCGCGCGTGTGTGTGTGGGGAGGGGGAGCGCTGCTCACTCAAGCAGTGCTCTCCCTTTCAACTGTATAACACTGCATTTTGGATCGTCGCACTATGTTTCTTGCACATGCGTGCAAGCAAACATAAAAATTCCACAGCCCTTGCTTTACATAATTGTATATCACCATGTGAAAGGAAAAACAGCAAAATGAGAGAGCCCACAAATGTGCCATGCATAGACAGAACCATACCACCCCCTCCTGCCTGCCTGCCATAGTAGTGTATAAAAAAACCTGATTACTTCTTTGCTTGAGATTCCAATTAGGAGTACAGCTGACATGGGTCAGGCTGCCTGCTTTAGGGAATAGCCACCAAACCAAAATAATTTCTGGGTCGCACCTGGAAATGTGCCTCAGCTCAGTGTACCTTTCCCAGTTACCAGCTTTTAAATAAATAAAATAAATAAATACGTTTCAGAATCCAATCTCTCTTACCACACACACAAAACTTCAAAATACAGCCGCTGCTTCCAGGCTCTGACAGACCAAGCGGTTTATGCTGCTCCTCTTCTGACTGAGAGTTGTCCTTGTCCCGTCCACACTATCTCTCCACCACCTTCCAGCTCTCTCAATTCTAATGGCCAACAAAGTTTCCAAATCATTGCCACCAGTGAACTGAAGTTAGCCCACATGTTAAACAGCTACTGATGGAAAACAGCATTAAGCAAATATGTTTAGTTTGCATGAGGCCACTTCAAAAAGCCCACATATCCCCACTGCCCAATAATCAATACTATTATTGCAGCCAGACATTTGTAGCATGTGTGTGTGCTTGGGTGGATTAGGGAACCATTTCCTTTCTGATTTACAACCATGCAATTAAAACCCCTACAAATTACAATACTATACCTCTCAACCTCTCAGTGGTAAACTGCATAGCACTGGCCTTCCCAGTTCAGAATGTGTAGTGCTTTTTTATTTTAAAGAATAATATGCCCAATATTCAAAAGTTTGCATGGGCACTAACTGGTGTTTGCCCTTGCAAACCAAGTTTTTCCCCGGAACCCGATATTCAAAAGGGTTGGTTAGACAGACAAACAGGGTTAGTGTCCATACAAACCAAAATGGGGATATGCCAAATGGGAGGGGGCAGGGACAGAATATCGGTGCAAGCCAATATTTGCAGATTTACATCATGCAAAAGGGTTTAGCATGATCCTTTCATGCGGCACAAATACCGTCAAATGAAATTCCCCCTCTTACTCTGCTCAACCTTAGCGGCTACCAGAGGTACTGCAGCCAAGTAGTGGTTGGCCGCTAGGGGAGCACACCCACTCTCCCACTCTCTGTGGTCTGTGACACTCCTCCCTCTGATCACCAGCACCTAGCAAAAGAAAAATCTCCCAGGTGCTAGTGGTGCCCCTCCTTCCAATCACCAGTCCATACTGAAACTAAAGTTTCCCTGATGCTAGTAGTCCCTCCTCTCTGATTACCAGCCCATACTGAAAGCAAAATCTCCCTGGTGCTAATGGTCCCCCCTACCTCCGATCACTAGCCCCTATTGAAACTAAAGTCTCCCTGGTGCTAGTGGTCTCCTTCAAGGTGCTGTAAGGAGGAGCAAGGAAGCAAGATGGCAGCAGTGCTGAGCTGCAGCTTGTAAGCCCCTTATTGTGAGCACTTGCCCCCTTCCCCCCGAATAAAGCACTTGCCTTGGTTATCTCATTATCTGGAGAGCCACATATTTGATGTATGAGTTTCTGGTTGCCTTGTGGACCGACCGGAAGCACTAAAAGTATATTTTATGGTTAGATAGGGAGCTAGTTTAGGGTTTTAGTGTGAGGCAGGGCTGGTGAGTGAGAGATTCTAGTCAGCTAGCTTTTTGGTTTTTTAGCAAGTACCTTGATTTTTTTGTAAAAACCACAGCTCACCTACCTGGTTCCTGTTCTGCAGATGAAGTGCTACCTAGGGACTCAACAACATAGCTGGGTCTTGTCTTCCAGCCATCCAACTACCCGACGTGAGTGAGGAGACTCAGGTTCCTGGACTCATGGACTCACAGAATCCACATGCAAGGTCTTCCTTTTTGTGGCAGAGGATTGCTTTCTGGACAGGGAGGGCCAAGGAGTGTGCCGAGGCTTGAGGTCTTATGCCAGTGTTCGGCCTGCGGATCCGATGACAGTTTGGACCTTCGATTTCTCAGAAGGTGCCTCTGCAACACCATGACAAGTGGGCCAATTGTGTGACAGGATCCTGCTTGCTGCTCAGATGACATTCCCAGGAGTACACAGTTCAGAGGGCGCTTCCATGTACAGTGTCCCAGGGCAAAGCGGCAACTGGTGTACTGTTGATCTCGGGTGCCTAGGTGGATGGTCTGCATTGTCCGTGGTTCAGAAACTGTGTGCATATGCCCCACTGAATTATCGTTTAGGGGTCGGTCGCTGGGTTTTGTGGCTGCACTTTTCAGGCCTTCAGAACTAGTGGGAGCAGTTCTGTATATACCCAAAGTTTTATCTGCACAGCTGGTATTGTTGAATGGACTCAGCATTCTGCGGTGACTGGGGGTGGTGAGACAGCCCTCAGACTCTGTTCAATGGGCTGAGGCTCTAGTTCTTTAATGGCACAATTTATTATATAATTTATTGCACTTTATAGTTTTAATTTTGCCCTCTCATAGGACCTTTGTGTTGAGCTGTGGTCAGTACTACCTTCCTACTCAAGTACTGCTCCTGGAATTGCTATTGCTGTCCTGGTGGGGTGGGGATTTATTGAGTTTAACTCATTTAGTTAGAGTGTGTGTGTGTTTCTGTGTGTGTGTTTGGTGTGTATGGTATTAGGTAATCTGTTAGTAGTGAGTGGTTGGTGGTGTGTATTGTCTTGGGATAGTATAGGTGGTCAGAATGTGTTTTGGGAAGGCTTGGGGCCTGGGGCACCCCAGGATTGAGTATGTGGCATCTCAACTATGTGATTTACGGCCCTTCCCCAGCCTCCCAGTGACCAATACCACCATACGGCACTGTCGGGAGGTTGGAATGGGGAGGAACAACATAAATCAACTTTGGCGGGGTGCCCCATGCATGCTGGAAGAGGGTAGGATTGGTGTAGTTAGGTGCAGAATGCACTCTGGGGTTTATGGGGACCAAGAGAGAGGCTAGACGTGTTTGGTCTCTATCCCTGAGTTCCCACCAGACCGAGTGGGCAGGCAGTCAGAGGGGCTGCATTGTCCACCAATCCCCTACAGATAGTGCTGAGCAATACCAGATCAATCAGAAACAAGACCGCAATTATAGCAGACTTGATTTCAACAGTCGATCTGGCATGCATTATGGAGACCTGGGTGGATGGTGATGATGCTGGGCCGGTTTTTGAGGCTGCCATCCCCCCGGGTACTCTGTTTTGCACTGCCTCAGAGTGGAATGCAGGGGTAGGGGGATTGCCATCAGTTTTAGATCTGAGCTAGAATTTACTGTGCACCCAGTGAGAGGACCAGGTTCATTTGAATGTGTGGCAGTCCAAGGGAGTCCGCTGGGGTGCAGGTGTGCAGGCTGCAGAATTCTCCTAATTTACCGCCCCCCTGGAGTGGCAGATTTTCTGCAGGAGGCAGCCGATCTCGTCATCGGTAAACCATTGGATGTCCCAGGGTGTTTGATTCTGGGGGGCTTCAATGTGTGTGCTGACAGTGAATCATCTAGGCACCAGACCATGTGATCAATGGGCCTGTCACAGGAAGTTTCCTCCGTGACCCATCAGGGCGGTCACATGTTGGACCTGGTCTTCTCACTAGGGCTTGAGATTAAGAATCTCAAGACTGATTGGGTTAGTTGGTCCGATCATTGCACAGTGAAATTCTTGCTTGGGGCACCCCCCTGAGAGCCCCCCCGTTGCTGAGATGATAGGCTACCACCCTTTGAGGGGTGTGACCCCTGAGGGTTTTCTGGCAGTATCTGATCTGTCTAGTGTGGGCACTGCATGTGGTGGGGGTATGTGCACTGCAGTTTCCACCTATAATAGTGTGTTGTCTGGGGCTCTCGACTCCCTCGCACCAGTCCGTGTATGACCCAGATTCTCTCACTTGAGGTCCCCGTGGTTTGATGGGGCGCTTAAGACAATGAAAGTTCTGGGTCAGAGGTTAGAGCACTGCTGGCAGAAGTCGGGGCCTGGAGGTGGACAAGCTGGCCCTGCACGCTCACTATGTTGAGTACAAGGGGGCAATCAACTGTAAGAAGGCAGAGTTCCTGTCCAGGGAGATAACCACTGGGAAGAACTGACCAACCGCGCTCTTTTGGACTGTAGACAGGCTGTTAAATCCAGCCTGTCTCCAGCCAAAAAAGGTTTTTTCGAATGCTTTATGTGAAGAGTTTGCTTGGTTCTTCTCAGACAGAGTGTCCTCCATCATGAAAGAGGTTCCACCAGTGAGCCGAGTCTCGGCCAACAGTGATCGCCTTCAGTGCCCGGAGAGCACTCTGCCGAGTTGGGGTGAGTTTAAACCAGTGGAGGTGGCAGAGGTCATTGGGGTGGCCTCTAGGCTGAAGCACACATACTGTGAACTGGACTCAGTACTGACATGGTCATGATGGGATGAGTCAAGTCTGTTGGCCTGGTGTTTGCCTTGATTGTCTGGTGTTCCCTCTCAGAGCGGGTCTTTCCCAATGCCTTGAAGGAGGCATTGGTGAGACTCCTTCTGAAGAAAACATCTCTGGACCCTGACATCAAGGCAAATTACTGTCCTATCTCCAATCTTCCATTTATAGGTAAGGTTGTTGAGGAGATTGTGGCACTGCAGCTTGAGGAACACCTCCAGGCCTTTGACTTATACAAGCCTTTCCAGTCAGGGTTTTGTGCGAAGCACAGCATGGAAACCAAATTAGTTTGGGTTCACAATGACCTTCTAAGGGTGAGAGATCATGGTGAGGGGACAATTCTCATTCTTCTCAATCTCTCCTCGGCCTATGACACGGTGGAACATTGTGTGTTACTTGACCACCTGAGGGAATTTTGTGGCCTCGCCGCACTGTCATCTGCTGGTTTGAGTCCTTCCTCACAAACAGAAGGCAAAGGGTAGTGATGGGGAATTTCTCCTCCTCCCCCTCGAGCCTCCTGTGTTGTGGAGTACCTCAGGATTTGGTCTTGTCACCAATGTTGTTCGCCATGTACATGCTTCCCCTGGGAGGGCTCATTAGAAAATATGACTTAGGTTTTCACTGCTACGCTGATGATACCCAGCTGTATCTTTCTTTTGCACTGGACACATCCAATGCGGTGGACGTGCTAAACAACTGCCTCACTAAAATCAATGACTGGATGGCCTCCAGCTGGTTGCAACTGAACCCCAACAAGACAGAGGTACTGGTGGTGGAGTTGAACAGAGGCCGTGATAGGATGGCCTCAGGTGCAGACACAGGATTGGTCCTGGGCTCTGTGCCATTGAAGGCCTCCTCCAGAGTGCATAACCTGGGTGTTATTTTGGACAGTGATCTGACACTTGAGGCCCAGGTGTCGGCAACTGTCCATGTTAGATTTTACCATCTCAGAAATATCACCAGGATTAAGCCCTTATTCCACCCTTGGACCTCCTTACCTTAGTGCATGCCTTCATGTCATCCAGCCTGAATTACTGTAATGCACTCTACCTCAGGGTCTTGGAAGGCATCCTCTGCAGACAAACACAGAACACAGCTGCCAGGCTGTTGACAGGCAAAGTAAGTACTGCCACGTCACCCCAGTGCTGTGAACTGCACTGGCTGCTGGTCAGGTGGAGGATACTCTTCAAGGTGGGCTTGCTTACCTTTAAGGCCCTACACGGTCTGGGCCTTGGCTACCTGGCAGACCTTCTTGGCCCTGCTGCATCCGCCTGCTCCCTTCATTCCCCCTCAAGGGGCCTTCTTGCGATTCTCAGGATGAGGTTAAGAAACAGCCAGCGACAGAGCTTTCGGTGTCACCAGCCCTGTCCTGTGGAATTCACTTCTTCCATCAATAAGGGAGGCCCCTTCAGTGGAGATTTTTAAGGTGCACCTCAAGGCCTTCCTGTTTGAACAGGCCTTCCCAAACCCAATATTGTAAATAATGTTTATAAACTGACCTATTATATTAGTTCTGTGTTTAACTGCTTGCTTCTATGTAATTATATTTTAATTTTAGGAATAAGTTGTTTATTGATATGTTGATGGTTGGTTTTATGTATGGCACCCAGAGCCTCCGGGATCGGACGTCTTTTTAAATAAAATTTGCTTGTCTTGTTCCCCCCCCCCGATCACCAGCCTGTAACAAAAGACTCCTGGTGCCTGTAGCTTCCCTCCTGCGCTCACCAGTCTGTACTGAAACTAAAGACTCCTAGTGCTAGCGGTCCCCTCCCGATTGTCAGCCTATATTGAAAGAAAAATCTCACTGGTGCTAGTGATCCCCCCCGCCCGCCAATCCCTAGCCCATATTAAAACTAAAGTCTCCCTGGTGCTAGTGGTCCCTGCCCCCTCTCCGATTGCCAGCCTGTATCAAGAGAAAAATCTCACTGGTGCTAGTAGTCCCCCCTCCAATCACCAGCCCACATTGAAACTAAAGTCTCCCTTGTGCTAGTGGCCTCTCTGAATCACCAGCCTATATCTAGGAAAAAATCTCCCTGGTGCTAGTGGTCCCCCCTCCGATCACCAGCCCATAGTACAGCTTACAACCCAAATTGGTGTCCAGTGGTTCCCCCCAGCAATGATTTACGGTACTGCCACTTACAATCTCCAAATCCCTGGTGTCTAGCACCCCCCCCCAATCACATCACTGAGCACACACATTCACCGTAATTTTACCAGTATCATTTGTGCTACAGGTCATGCAGCAGCTGGAGCAGCCCTCCTTGCACCTCCTCAGCTGGCTGCTCTATGTCCAGGCAGGAAGTGCACCCCTTATTTATAGGACAGGGTATCTCATGCCTTGCATGTCCATCCTTGTGAATATTGCAGATATCCACTCTTGTGGCCCACTTTTGGAGCCACATCTGGGCAGTGCTACTTGACTTAGTGCTGCACTGACATGACTGTATATTCAGTTGGATAGCACCGGTGCCCTGTCTGACTGAATATAACATCATGGGACCCCTGGGCAAATGGAAAGTGGAGTGCAAACCTTTGCATTCCACTTTGCATTTTACTGAATATTGGTCCCAATATATCTACAAATAGTTGGCCCCATATACCTAGTGTTAAGGGATGTTTTATCAAGTTACTTTAATGATATAATAGTTTGTGCATCCAGAAATAGCTCTAACATTATTAAGAATATCAGTAAACCATTGCGGAGCAAGGCAGAATTTCAATGTTAAAATCATATGCAAAATTCATAGCAGTTGAGAGGTATGTACAATACATACACTCACATTTTCCTGAAGCCATCATCATGATCACAACAACCTGGAAGTCAGTAGGGCATTAGGGGAAAATGTGAAAAGGTTATTCACAGACAGCAAGGCAAAATCACAAAGTTAAACAAAGAATTTTTTTTAAAAAAGGTAACTTTAATACAGTATCATTCAACAGAGTACCTGTTTGAATGCTTACAGATCCCAAAACAAGCAGACAGCACCATGCAAACATAACACACAGTGAGAGCAAAAGGTTGTTTGTGACTGAGTATCCTAATAGCTGATCACACATCACATGGCTTCCGACTCAGCTGATCAAATCTACACCCCCAATGCCTTCACTTCCATCTGTATACTTTACAGTGGAGTGCTAGCCTGCGAGATTGTCTCCATCTTATCTATCATTTAGCACCTGATGTGCTGGCATTCATCAAACGCTATGCAACTTTGTCAAATGAAAAACAACAACATTGCAGTTCAATTCACTCACCACTCCACAGACATAGATCAATAGACAGATAGACAGACAGACAGACAGACAGACAGACAGATAGAGTGAAACCCACCAGGATGGAGTGCAATACTGCAGAATTCTGCAGTAAGTTGCTGCAGCAAACAATGCAGTTTCAGTGGGAGTTAATCCCTTTTGTCATGCAGTAAACCTGTGCCACTGCACTTCATCCTGGCGGGCTTCACTGTAGATAGATAGATAGATAGATAGATAGATAGATAGATAGATAGATAGATATAGAGGGAGGGAGAGAGAGAGAGATCGAGTCAGAGGCAGAGACTGAGCAATTGCCACCTCAGTGCTGGCAATCAAGCCAGCAGCAGTCCTCCATCTGCAGCTGCAGAAATCAAGGAAATCCCACCACTGTTCTCATACAGACAACACGGGTGAATGGCTCCTCTCGCTAAGCTATGCACTTTGGATTTTTGGGTGCCCAGAAAGGTATTTATGGACTTGGAAAAAAAAAAAAAAACAGAAATCTACATAAATGGATCCTGTTCACCTAGGTTCAGGTGTTTTTTTTTTTTTTTAGAAATACATCATTTTGTATAAAACGAGATGGCTATCACAACACAGACTTTTTTGTGTTGTGAATGGCAAGTGATGAGAAAGCAAAAATCTCTTGTGACATGGAATTTTTTGTGTTGTATCAGAGCGTTATCCAGAAACCCTGCTGAGCATGCTCTGAACAGCTCGGGAAAAAAATTTAAATCCTTATAACTCTGGAACTATTTAATATTTTTTCACAAACCCACTGAAAGGCATTACTTCAGCACAGTCCACTTCTACCCTGAAAGTTACCATCTAGGCTGTGTGAGAGAGTAAATCCAAAACCCATGTTAAGTATTGGGAAAAAATGTGACATCTGCAGGAAAACAACATATGAGGATCTCAGAAACTGCACATGCAGCCATCTCAAAACTTTTCACATATTGAGACCTTGCCTACTGGACAATGCATGCCAAATTTCAGGCAGTTTTGTGAAAGGCATCAAAGCTATTAAAGTGCAAAGTTAGGGACTTAACATATAACCTGTTGGGCAACCCTAACTATGCTGTTGCTACTGTGCCAGTATAAGATATATACTGTATATATTTATCTATAGGGGATACATGATGGGCAGGAGTGGAATATGGAAAATATCTAAATGAGAGAACAGTGACCTTGGGATACTTCGACTAGTGCTGTGTGGAATGTGGAATTTCTCTAGTGGAATTAACGCAGAATAGTCATTCCACCAGCAGAGTTTCTGCTGGAATTTTGCTGGTTCTTCAGTAGAATTCTGCCTACTGTGATCTATGGAATAGCAAATTTGCCACGGAAAATAATTCTGCAACAATTTCTTTGGAAAATATTGAGATCTGTGGAATAATATTCTGTAGAACAGCATTTTTTCCATGGAAAATCATCCAGCAACTATTTTCTACTGTGGAATTTAACCAATCCATTTATGGCAAAATTTGGTGGAATTTTGAAAATGCCATGGAATTTCATTCTGCAGGAATTTGAAAATTCTGCACAGCACTACTCATGACAAAGGCATAGTGTGGTGTAGTGTAGCCATGAGTGAAGGTATCCTGAGGTCACTGTTTAAGAATTCAGATACTTTCCATATTCCACTCCTGCCCATTATGTGTTTGATTTATACAATAGGGCTTTCTTGTGGATCATGTGATTTTTGTATTAAATTTTTGCTGTGGAGGTGTTTCTATTATGGTACTTTTTATGTGATAGTTGTAGTCCATGTTTGTTACTAGGTGCTGAATTAGGTCAGTTTCAGTTGTTGAATGAGTGTGTGTTGTACTATTTCATTAGCTGAGTTTTTGAATGGGGTATGTTTCTTTGATGTGATTGGTTCCGAGTGATGTACGTGTATACGTGCATATGTTCTAATTGGTTGGTTTCTGTTTGGGAGTGGGATTTTCCTTCACAGTGCCACTTGGTGTGTCATATAGTAAATAAAGTTTATTTTAGTTTGTTCTTTATTTGGGAGCATTTTATTAAGTTTATTGTTTTTTGAGGGAGAGTAGTGTTTCATACAGTGAGTTTATTTCATGTTTGTTTGGTGGTCTGGATCACTTCACCACACTGCAGGTTTTGAGGAGCAGCTTTTGGTTTCTTCTTAGCTCCGGTATGATCGCAAGTCATGCTGCTTCTCTGGAGATGTTCAGGTAGCCGTTTTTATTTTTCTGGTGCTTGTTTACTTTAGTTTTGCTTCACTGTATTATCGGAGTACTCAGTGTTTATGTCAGTGTGCTTTAGTCAGCAGAGTTGGTGTGTGACTTGATGACATGGAGTGTTTCATTTGGCTGCTTTTCTTACCTTTTTTCAAATTAAGTAAACTGTATTAAAGTTTAGTAAGCAAGAAGGACAAGATACATAGGATACAGTACTACAACACTATAACCAGTATCCATTAGAGGAGATACATAGCATGCTTATATTCAAACGTACAAACGTTAATGCAAAAATAGCATTTATCTCTACTTGTGGAACATCTGGTTCTCCCCAACCCCCTCACCCTCCCCCGTTACTATACCCAACCTACCCACCCAAAATTCCAGAGACTAACAATACAAACTTATATCATATATAAAGAAAACAGAGCAGAGAAAACACAAAAGAAAGTCCAGTTCATGAATGTTAGAAAATCTAACAAGGGGGAGAGTATTCAAGTGAAACCATGGCAACGGTCCTACACCACTGCTAGAACCTACATAAATCCTTTGTCATATAAAGGGTTATCAAGACCGTGGATCAACAGATCATCACCCAGCACTACAGAGTCAAAAAAGTGTATAGAGGCCCCCAAACTTGAAAATAATTCATTGTTTTCCGCTAAGTCAGTGATAATCCACTCTGCTTGTAAAGCAAAAAGTATTTCTTTATACCATTCAACATAATTAGGAGTAGTCTGATCACACTAGTGCCTAAGGATGATCTTTTTGGCACTGGCTGATATTAGAGCAATGTGAGGTGTCTGGTTGCCAATTAGCCCCACTGCATAATTCCCTAGTAAACAAATGTCTGGCATGAAAGCCTGATCCAGGCCCAACAAGGTGTCTAGAGTGATACTGCTTAATGGTATCCCAAAAAGGTGCCACCATTTCACAGGACCAAAAGATATGAAATAACAACCCGGTTGCTTTCTGGCATCTAGTACATATATCAGAGGCAAGCTTGCCCATTCTATGCAATTTAATTGGGGTATAAAACATGTTATGCAAAAGTTGAAATTGCATAAAGCAGTATCTGTCCCACTTAATGTACTTAAAAAGTATCTTCCCAAATACGAGTCCAATTATGGGGGCTCCTTAGGGAAGGAAGAGTCTGATCCCAGGAGCAGAAGAAGTTAGATTCCTTAGTGGAGAGGGCCTCACGCAATTGCACATAATAAAAAGCGATACTGTAAGAAGTGGGAGCAGCTAAAGCCACACTGAACACTTGCTCGCCATATGTCTTTTGACAGATGCCAGGACCGAAATGTTGCAGCAACATAAGAGATATTTGAAGGTACTTTAAACACATGGAAGAGGGCCAACCAAATTTCTGTTGGACCTCCAAAAAAGGTAAGCAGCTTGCCATTTTTTACCAAGTGTTCCACTAAATCCACTGCTTGGAGAGGCCAATCTGGCCTTGTTAATACCCTGTCCACAATTCTCAGGTTAGGATTTCCTCTTAAAGGCTGCGTGATATCATTGTGAGGGTCTAGTTTTAACAAAGAACATAGCTGTCTATGGGCATATAGGGAGCATCCTATGGGGGTATCCCTCAAAGGCCCAGGGAGCCTTTTGCAAGGCACATGCAACATAGGATGTAGGTACAACCCCAATTGGGAACATAAGCCTTGCTCAATGTCCAACCACTGTGGAGTATAGGGTGAGTCCTATGCATTTGGCATGGGTCGAAGCCAACAAAAAAACAGGAACAATGTATAGCCAGATAATAAAGATAGACATCAAGGACCTTTAACCCACCTGTCTCCCTGGGTCACATAAGTTTAGGAAGGGCTCAATGAGGAGGTTTTTCTCACCATTGAAATCTGGAAAGGAGCCTGTTAATTTGAGAAAAACATGTGCTAGGCAGCACTGAACTGAGCATTATAAGACAATAAAGCAAACACAGCAGCACATTCATTCACTTTAATTATGCTCAGACTGACCCACAGAGACATTGGTAAAAGAGACCAATGATCCAGACTGACTTGGAGTTGGGTTACCACTTTGTCCACATAATATTGTTTTAATTTCAAAGGGTCAGTACTCAAATAAATCCCAAGATATTTAAGTTTGTCCTTGACCCAGAGGAGCCCCAAGTGCTCCACACTCGCCCTCATAGCAGCTACATTCAGAGGCGTCACTTCTGTTTTGGAGTGGTTTAGTTTATAGTTTGATATGGTGCCGAATCGAGCAACAGTATACAGAGCAGCAGGCAACAAGACAGTAGGAGACGTCACATGTAAAAGGATAAGCTGAGAGTTTATATTGATGCAGACCCAGTGGGATGCCGTGGATCTGGGGAGACATATTAATTTTTCTGATTAAAGGTTCTAAAAAAATTAAAGAGGAGCAGGGAAGGGGATAACCCTGTCTCATGCCTTGTTGCAAGGGAAAGCTGGTGGACAATACACCATTGTAGAGAATGCGTGCCGAAGAGTGAGTGTAGAACACTTTTATCCAGAGGATAAATCCGGGGGGGATTCGAAATCGAGGAAGCAGGTGAAACAGATAATTCCAGGGGACCCTGTCAAATGCTTTCTCCACATCCAGGGAGGCCAACACCGTAGGCGTAGGGGAATCCCTGGATGTGAAAATGAGGTATGAGAGTTTCTGAAGGTGGTCAGCTGAAAGTCTCCCTGACACACATCCAATTTGCTCTCTGCTTATAATGTGGTTCCATACTAAACTCAACCTTGTGGCTAATATTCTGGCTAAGATTTTAAAATTTACATTAATTAATGAGATTGGTCTATAGTTAGAAATAAGCAAGGGGTCCCTCCCAGGCTTTGGCAGTACAACTATGATGGCAGCTGTGAGAGAGAAGTCCATTAATCCATGAGAAAAAAAACATAATTAAAAGTATCTAATAGAAGCGGGACAATCAATCCCATGAATTTTTATAAAAATGCAGAGAGAAACCATCTGGTCCAGGGGATTTATTTAAGTCCAGGGAGTCTACAGCAGTATGAACATCTTGCAGGTTCAAAAAGGCTTGTAATAATGCTGCCTGGTCCTCCCTTAGAAAGTAAGTCCAAGATTTGCAGAAAGGCTTCAAAATGGGAATAGTCAAAGTGATCCTGGGGCGAGGCGTACAAGGAGCTATAATACTCTTGAAATTGGGCCACAATGTCCCGAGGGGAGGTAAAAATCTGCCCCGATACTGACCATAAAGACAAAATAATTCTATCAGCAAGCTGGGAGCACAAGCGAAGTACAAGAATTTTTCTCTCCCCGGTTGAAATATTTCATTTTAATCCTTAACATGAGATGTTCAACCTTCTCTCCCAGCCAAGCGTTATACTGTGCCCTGAGGGAATCCAAATGTTCCCATTCAGTTTGTGGGGAATTAGATGACATCTGTTGTCTCACAGATCTAATCTGAGCCAAGAGAAGAGAAGTAGCCTGCGAGGCTTCTTTCTAGCGTCTAGAAGCCAATCTGATTATTTCACCCCTGAGTGCACATTTGAAAGTGTCCCAGAGGACATCTCATTTAAACATGGTGGGTGAGTTAAGGTCAAGAAATAACCCAGTAAAGTGCTATACTCGCTCTACCATGGCAGTGGCTTTTATTAATTGATTATTTAAGCGCCACATGTTGTCTCGTGCCATGGAGGAGACAAGGTTGGCCTGCTGAACAACTGGGTGATGACTGGACACCACTTTGGCACTGTAATGACATAAGACAATACCTAGTAAAGATTCCAGGCCCAACAAGAAGAAATCAATTCTGGAAAAAGAATTATGAGGGGCAGAGTGAAACAAATGTTCCCTTGTTGTCAGATATAACGCCCTCCAGCGATCGACCAGGCCTAAGGAATCCATAAGGTCTCTTAGGGCTAGTTGGCTCAGGTTAAGAGCTTGACCATGCCTGCTGGACTGATCCAGTTATTATTTAGTACAACATTCCAATCCTCAGCAAGAATACTAGGAAGGGAGCCCCGTGGGGACAGTAATGGTATTAATTGGGAAAAGAAGAAAGGGTCTTCTGCATTGAGACCATAAACTGACCTCAGTACAATACCACTTCCACATGTCCCAGCAGAGCTATCACAAATATGTATCTCCCCTGGGGATCTATAATTTCTTGAAGTAGATGAAAGGGGATTGACCTGGATACTAAAATGGCCACCCCTTTCTTATGGGAGTCTGCCCCAGAGCCAAATAACTGCCCATCCAGGAACATCTAAATGTCAGAACCTGGGCTGGGAGAAGATGAGTTTCCTGGAGGAATGCTATATCCACCTGCAACTCATGTAAGTGCAACAGTATTTTAGATCATTTTATTGGAGATTGAGCCCCTTTAATATTCCACAAACAGTATCAATAATTATAAGCCATAGTCACCTGTAGCACAAAAAGCATACCTAGTAATTAAATAAACACCCCTGTTCAAACTACAAAACACACATAAAGCATCAAATCTCTGGAAAAATTCCCTCCCACTCCCTCCCCATTTCCTAACTCCCTTTATTATCCCCCCAAACGACATTATGGTACGACATAACTAGACCCTCTGAACAAAATCATAAAGCTCCCAAACCCTTCCAGTTCTAGTCACTGAAATTCAAGGAGAGATTGGAGAGAGAAATGATCTTTGTATGATGGTGGAAACACCCCTCCTAGAGTAATAGCAATGCAGCAAATCCCTTCCAACATTTATACACACAGTGCATACGACAGCAGGTGGTATTATCACAATGTAGGAATAAAACTGTATAAAGCCACTCCCCACATCTTAAGCCCCTACAATAAAACCAAAAAAGCCCTCCATCCCTTCCAAATGGTGCATGAAGCTTCTACCCACTATAGCCTATCGCTCCATGCATATTTGCTCCTCTCCATACAAAGACCTATACAAGTCCTTGTAAACTACCTCCTTTAAAACCTATTATTTTGATCTACATCACTGTGTCCCTTAATTACTACAGAGAAAAATATGAGGAATCTAACCTGTCCAACAACGGTGTAGCAACCTAAAGAAAAAAAAAATAAGTAACCCCAGATCAGATATTGTCCCAAATAAGCTTTAAGAGTCACCATGTAAATGTTAATGCCTTAAAGTAAGCCAAATAAGAAAAGATTGTGATATTGTCTAATAACCATGGTGACCACCATAATAACCATCCAAATTGTTATGTGACAGAAAATACTGAAAAGCTAAGATGATCCACTATATGAACGACCCCCCCCAATGGGTACTAGACAATGATATTATTATAAACCTCAAAGGTGTTGGATAAAAGAACAATCAACCACATGAAAGATTTAGTTAAGTGCATTGAACTAAAGCATTCGCAAGAAGCTTATAGTGGTCCGCCAGCAAGGGTAACTCCAAGTCAAAGGCTCAGGCTGCTCCACCCATCATAATATGTTTGACAGAGAGAGCAGCTTCCCTGAACTAGCAGCCTGTTAGGATTGCCCAGGCCCAAGACAGTCATATAATATGTGGCATAAATTTGTCCCAAGCCAATTTTCAAGTTCGAGCCGGGATTGCTTATTGCATCTCAATGTCCCACTTCACACAAAAATAGCAGTGCTAGTCAGAATCCTCCATCGAGGTAGAAAATAAGTCTGAACTTGGATGACTGTGGATTTTGAGAGTGGTGCAAATTGAAGATGCGGGGAGGTGATATGTAGACAGTCTCCTGGGGCCCATTGATATTGCTGATAACTACCATCTGAAAGCATGGATCTTAGAAGTACAACCACTCCAACTGGCTCCTCTAGCTCCATATCACATCGGCACCCCAGTTTGTAGTGATGTCAGCCTTCGTTGCAGGATATAAGTTCAAAACAAGGCACGGCGGACCACAGGGGAGCCACCTGCAAGGGAAGACCCAAAGCAGTAGCTAAAAAAGATCCTTCTGAGGGGGAAATAGACCATCCTCTGAAGGTGAACCAGCCAAATCAATATTCAAGTACTTCCTCAATGAAAAAGAAAGGAAACTAGACAGGTATGTAAAGCACAGGTGCTGTTTTAAGCTTCACCATTTTTAAGAAAAGAGCAGATAGACACCTGCCATTACAGCACTACAGTCCCATAGTTCTGCCACGTATACACTGTACACTTAAGTAGCCAGATTTAAGGGTCTAAAAGGATTAGTGTTCCACAGTGGTCCATCCCTACTGATGTTTGTCAGAGGCGGCACAGTACAGTATATAGAAGAACGAGTGTGATTAGCGGCACAATTGCTGATTGTCTTCCATTACAAGGATTCTCCTTATAGAATAACTGAACAAATCGTCCAGTGTGGAAAGTAGCTTTGAGGGTAGCGCAGATGCATGGACCGTGTAGACTATAAACATAAGGATACGCTCCAAAAGAAGAAAAAATACTGCCCTTAACAACAGTTTTTAATAACCGGTGCAGTCCGTAGCACAGAGCACTTTCCGATCTTCCAATTACCAAACAGGTGTTACTCACCAGTCTTTGAAGAGGTTGGGCAGCAACTTCTTAAGGTCCTGAGTGGTCTGCTCCACAGTCTCAAAAGAATGCCAGGTATTTTTAAGGAGACCTGAAGGTGAGCGGGATAAGTCATAACAAAATTTAATTCCCACTGCAATAAGTTTAGCCACTACAGGATGGAATGCAGCTCTTTTCTGGTGCATAACAGCTAGAAGATCTTGTGTGAGCCGGAGTTTGGAGCCTTTCCATAGGATTTCTTTTAGCTCTCTGGTCTTTAGTAGAACATATTATTTATCCAGAAAGTTAAGTAGCTTAAGGATAAAGGGACATGGTGAAGATCCTATTGGGGGCTTAGAGTGGAGAGAGTGATGCGCCTGCTCCACCACATAGACCAAATCGTTCGTCGAAGGACCAGCTAGTTTTTCTAGAAGTTTCTGGGAGAAGAGTACTGGAGTAGCCCCCCCTGTGCTCCTTCAGGATGCCCAAAAATGATTAGGTTATTCTTGTAGATTCTCCCCTCTGGGTCCTCCAGGTCTGTCTCTACTTTAGCAAGTCTCTGCTGCAGGGTAACTGCATCCAACTCAGAATGGTCCTTCCATTTTTCCAACAAAACTGCACGGGCTTCAACATCCCTCATACATCTGTCCAAGTCCCCCAAATCTATTCTCATGGATTTAAGTTATTCACTGAGCTCTTTCAAGGAATCTTTAAAGGGTTGAAATTCAAGAAGAAAACACTTCTCAGAGAGTGGTTGGGATGCCGCCATAGTAGTACTGCAGTGGCCAGCTCCTGATCCTTGGTCCTTCAGCCTCTTGGACTGTTTATCTGGCATCTGAGGAGGAGTGTGCCATGGGGCAGCCTGCCTCACCTCTATCTACAACAAAGCAGAAGTTTGCAATCTAAAACCACAAAAGATGATGTTGGGCACTCAGCAGGATAGATTCCTCACCGCTGAAGAAGTTAGGGACCACTTTGCAGGTAATAAATGAAGCTGTAACAGTGGAGAAGACAGAAGCGCTGGATCTGAGCAGCTACTCTGTTGACAGCATCACGTGACTCTGGCTGCTTTTCTTACTTACAGTCAGTAAAAACAAAGAGGAACCAAGTTGTTCGGTCAGGCAGGTGATCTGAAAGTAGATTCTCCAACATAAGCACTATGATAATACCACCTGCTGACGTATGCACTGTATGTATAAATGTCAGATATTATCACAGTGCATACGTCAGGAGAATTTATTCCACTGGGGTGAGAATACACATTTTTATCACAGCAGATATCAGCTCACCCCTACTGTATAAATAGGGGATACATGATGGGCATGAGTGTGCTATGGAAAATATTTTCATTCCTTTAAAGTGACCTCTGGATATTCATGAGTGGTGAAGCCATGAGTGAGAGTATCCAGAGGTCACTCTGCAGGAGTGAAAATATTTTCCACAGCACATGATTGCACATCATATATCCGATTTATACAATAGGAGTGTGTTTTTTGCTGTTTTTTGGTTTGATGATGTTACCACAGTGAGATAGCTGTGATATCTCAGTGTGGTACTACTATGGCCACATCTCTGTCCTCTAGGGGGTTGAGGGAGCTGCCATCTGAAGCAGGCTTCCTCCCCCCCCCACAATGGAGAGACTGCTGTGCCAGGGCATTTTATTTTAAAAAAGAAAGGGAAGCCTGTTCCAGGGCCACCAGGGGTAGAGTGAGCTGCCCCCCCCACCACCACAGAGACAAGCAGCAGGGACGAACTTTCTGGTGAGGGGCGAGTGAGCACAGCAATCAGTGTGACCTCCCCAAGCCAAAAAAGGCACCAAGTTTAAATCAGAGGAGCTGGCTCCCTACAAGAAGGGCAGCCAGAGATCTTAGAGCACCAGTGCAGACCGGGAAGCCATCGGGGGTTGAGGAAGTGGCCAACTGAAACAGGCTCCTTCCCCCCCGCAATGGAGAGATTGCTGTGCTGGGAAGGAAATTGCCCTCACACCCGCCCGCACCACCACCTTTAACTAAATAGGCTCCAGGGACAGTCCAGCCCCCTAACAAAACCTGTCACATTGTTAAAAGAGAACTGAAAAGACTTAAAGGGGAACAGACTTTTAGCCCAAACAGACCACGTGTCTCTTCACAAAACACCTGGTACAAACGTTTGAGAGCAGTGAACTAAATGCTATAAGTCCAGAGCTGAAGCCACATATTTCTCAGAGCGGAATACAGTGTTTATACCTTAACCTTTACCAAGCCAATGTATCACGTTATAATACCATATCATGTTATAATACGTCCCTAGCGCTTCAGATGTATTGCTACTGGTCTTAGTATTTGCATAAATACTGAAAGGCAAAGTGGATGCTTATACTACCGTATAGTGTGCCTAATATAATACTGCTTATACCATTCCCAGAATTAATGCATTAGATACTTAAGGCTAGGTCACACAAGGAAAAAAAAACAAGCCAGGAAAGGCTGTCCTTATGTAACCCCCAGGTAGCGCTATCTCAAGGACTACTACCCCTGCCTGCTTGACTACGGACAGGTTGAAGTGCCTAGGTTCTATGATGGATGCCTCCACCCAGAGGTCAGGGTTTGTAGTGGCTAGACTAGTTTGGTCACAGCCCTCTGGGACACCGTGACCCCCCTTTGGTTCCTTCTAGTGGCTCACCCAGTGCACAGGAGTTACAGTCCCAATACCCCACATATACACACTGTACACTCATAAGGTACCACTTAGCCTTGAGACTGATTCTGCAGCACGTCTCTGAGGACCCCCTGTAAAACAAGGTTAAACAACATACACAGCACAATACAATGCTTTTTCTCCAGGTACTGACACTTCAGACAGTATAAAGTTCAATAACATCAAATCTGGTTTATTTTAGGGGAATGGAACACAGGAGGGGGAAAATCAGGTTAATTGGCAGTAATAAATCACAGTACTGTGCACACATACAGGGTCTGAAAAGTCACGATCTGGGTACCCAGGTTGGGGGGGGCTAGCCAGGTCCATTGCCCAGGGTTGGCCGGCAGGTGCAGATGGATGGGGCCCTGTGGAAGAAAATGTATGCACAACACCCAGTTGTAATCCGGAGCCGGATGGCTCAGTCCATGAAGAAGTGAAACAACAAGAATTAGATGACACACTTGTGATTGAAAACAGGCTGCAGGGGAATATCTTGATTTGTACTCACAATACCCAAGCTGAGAACCTGATGGTGGATGTTCTTCTGGACTGTCAGAAACAACAAGGCATGGATGCGAGGCCCTTGTGGCTGGACCCCTAGGCAGTTAATAGCAAACGGATTTAGTCCGAAACAGGCTGGGGTTCGCTTCCAGCTTCACTACACAGCACACAGGACAGGGGACAAGAAACAGTGATTCCCCACAAGCTCTATGCACCTTCATATGTAAAAGGAAAATACTATACCAGGCAGGCTGCTCCTCGATCCTGATTGCAACTACTGCCAAATATCCGGGAGCACGCACAGCAGTTTCAGTTCCTGACAGACCCAGTGCGAGTCAGCAATATCTCCAGTCTTCTACAGGGTGAGCCTGGTATCCACTCCTCAGCCTTCTTTCTCCTCAGGAAACTCGGATTCAGTCCAACTATAGCTTACAATGGCTGCAGGCCGACTTCAAGGCCACTCACGCGCTTCCCATGTGAACTGTACACCACAGAAAAATACAGAGCTCCTACTCCTTTCACAGACAACAATGATCTGCTTCTCCAGCTTCAGTTCAGGGCATTTCCCTTAGGTTCCAACAGGTCCAGTTGGTGGATTCAGCTGTCAATCACTCCAGAGCTCCCTCTGTTGGTGCAAAAAGGCACCAAGGTCCAAACTACAATTCCCATAAGCACTAGTCATACATTCTCCTTGTAATCCGGCTCCAGAAAGAGTTCCAATTCTGGTTGGCCCAAGCAGTCTCCATTTTAGGGTTCTCTTAACCCAACTGGCCCAGCACAGCAGTTCAAGTCCAAAATGGAGGGGCAACACACACAGAGTCCCAGCTGCAATAAAGGCAGGTTAGACAAACTGTAATTTCACTAACGCTTTAAATGATTACAGGCAAACAGTCACATCTTTCGGATGGGCTCCCTTTGCGCTTTCAGCGACTGCAAAATGGAGTGATTACACCGTAGCTCAAGGGGGATTCAAGCAGGGAAACACCAGTCCCCCTCCATCAGCACTAATTATGTCTGCAAGCAGACAGCTCTTAAAGAGACAGCATGAGGAGGCTCTACAAGCACTCACAGTGCCATTTAAACGGTTTAAACGCCGAACACCAGCGGGCAGGGGGAACACTTAGGCAAGCTCCTAGGAGGCTTTTAGGAACCCCCACTTGTAGGGGGGTTACACTTAAACAAAAGTGTTTGTTGATAAAGGTAGGAGCACAACAATGGGGGGAGTTGGGATAATACTAGGATCCCTCTATGTCTTAACAAGTGTTGCAATTGATCACATTTCTATAGGCAGGGCAGGTCTTACAAGTATGGAGACAGGCCAGACGGTGGCCACTGTACCCCAAGCTGTCACCATCCTTGCTTCAGGACAAATGTGATAACAATATACATGCTGGAAAAGAGGGTTCTGTTCCTGAATACAGCAAGGTATCTCAGGGTCTGTAAATTAAAAAAAAACTCCCCTCTCATATGCCATCCAAATTCCTGACAATTGTCCTGGGCCTTCTGCTTCTAATGGTGGGTGACGTAGAGCCAAATCCCGGCCCCCCCCCAGGGACCAGTATCCCAAACTTAACACCTACCACACCTGAGTGGGTCAATGCCAGGGGACTGAGGACAGGCCATATGAATATCAACAGTCTCAGGCCCAAAATGCATGAACTTGAAGCCTGGACCATCCTCTACTCCCCTGACATAATTGGTATCTCAGAAACATGGCTGAAGCCAAATATACTTCCATATGAGGTGGAACTGCAAGGCTTTAATACATTTAGGAAAGATAGGAATGGGAAGAAGTGTGGGGAGTTCTTCTCTCTGTCAAGTCCCAACTCAATGCTACAATGCTGACTACCCCAGATCTCGAAGATGGGGGATGCGAAGCAGTGTTTATCAAACTTCTTCTAGGGGGAATGAAGCCACTCCTGATTGGTTGTACTTACAACATTCCAAAGAGGGCTATGTGTGCCCTAAAAACACTCTCAGACACCGTACTTACTCTGCCTGGTAGTGATATAATTATACTAGGGAACTTTAACCTAAACTGAAGTGAAAAGCTACAGTACAAGTCACATTAAACAGTTCCTTCAATGAGTTGCTGTAGCATTTCTGACTGAGTTGCTTAAATGTTACTGGATCCAGCACAAAGCTCTGCAAAAACAGTTTCTTAAAAGCTAAAACTCAGATTTGCATTGCACTGCGACTAGACTGTAGATACACTCCAAATGAGTTGCAAAAACATTTCATAAACATTGCTCTTGAGCTGGTTAAGCAATGAAAAATAATACAGTATGAGTTGCCAGTGCATTGCCAACTGTGAAAAACAATGCTAAACCAACTCACTGGGGGAACAGTTTAATGTGACTTGTACTGTAAATGGGGAAGTCAACAACAGCTTAGAGGGAGCTAACACTGCTGATAAGAGAGCCTACACGGAGCAACCAAAAGACAGGAAACCACACCACCCTAGACTGGGTGCTAGTGTCCAAACCAGATAGGGCCAAAATGATAGGGATGTGCACCGACTTACTTAGTGACCATACGCCAATCTTTCTGGTGTGGAGGAACAACTTCCCCAAACAACCCCCCTAGAACTTTCTGGTACAGAAACTACTCGGCATTAAACAAAGGCTCCTTCCTTCCTTCAGTCCCTATCAGAAGTGGACTGGGTTCAGACTCTAGATACGCCTAATATAGATGACGCCCTGGAGGGTTTCACCAAACATTTTCTATCGGTAGCTAACAAACACGCACCACTAAAAATGATCAGGGTCAAATGGCAGGATGCCAAGTGACTTAACCCAGATCTAAAGAGCAGGATGAAGGAAAGGGATAAAACATGGGGGGAATTTAAAGATTCAAACCAACATCAGGACTGGGTGAAATACCAGGAAGCCATAAACTGCTGCAAAAGGGAACTCAAAAAAGCAAAAAAGAGTTACCTGCACGGGCTGCAATCCAGGAACCTATCTGATCCAAAGAGGTTCTGGGGGCATATAAACTTGCTCCTAAAGGGGAACAAGAGTAAGGGGACTGGGGTAATAAAAGCAAAACGGGCACCTCTCTCCACCCCAAAAGACACAGCCAATGCCTTCAACGACTTCTTCTTGGATCTACAGAGGTTCAGAACTAGCAATCCCAGCCAAGGTCAGGGATGCCAAGTGAATCCAGGTAGCCCCCCTCAGGGCCCTGAATTTCACCTCAAACTGGTCTCAGCAAGAGAAGTTCTACAACTGCTCAGGGGCCTAAAACCAGAAGGCACTGTAGGCCACGACAGTCTTGAGCCCAAGCTGTTGAAGACTGGTGCCCCCATTATTGCAGCACCTGTAACCCAGCTTTTCAACAGGGCCCTGATTGAAGGGAAAATACCCACCCTATGGAAGTTTGCACTAGTGACCCCAATCCCGAAAAGTGGACCGCATGAGGATGTAGAAGACTTCAGACCAATCTCCATTCTCTGTACCTTAAGCAAGTTGCTGGAGAAGGTGGTCTACCAACAGGTTAATAAATTACCTGGAAATGCATAACCTACAAGTAGATCGACAGCATGGTTTTAGAAAGAAACACGGTACTGAAACAGCACTGATAAGCTTCACCACTGACGTATACAAAGCCTTAGACCAGAACAAACTTCTTGGGGAAGTCTTCATCAACCTAACCAAGGCTTTTGATCTAGTCAACCACCAGCTACTACTAGAATGACTAAGGGGACTAGGTCTAGACACACTAACCCTAAAATGGTTCTCTGATTACGTTCATGGTAGGACACAAATTGTCCACTGGAATGGGGCAAAATCAGACGAATGCCCAGTGTCAGATGGGGTTCCACCGGGGTCTATTCTATGCCCTCTCCTATTCTCCTTGTTTGTCAATAACCTTCCCCTACACTGCGGAGGGGCGAAGGTCACGCTATATGCTGATGTCGCAGTGCTGTACAGAACCGGGAGTGACACGGGGTCCCTAAATTGGGAGCTGAAACAGGATTTCACAACCCTTAAAGAATTGTGTCAGGCAAACAGGTTGGTCTTAAACAGCAAGAAGACCAAAGCCGTGCTCTTTGGTCCAAAAAATCTAGGCACACAGCAATCAAACTTTCTATCTCTCTCCACCTTAAATAGAACAGGGTTCGAAGTAGTGGACAGTATGAAGTATCTTGGAATGTACCTAGACCAGGAGGTCTCCTTCAGGAAACATATGAACCACCTCACAAAGGTGGTTAACCAAAAACTGGGCCTCCTCTATAGGCTAAATCTCTTCCTGACCAAAGAAACCAAAAAAGCAGTCGGTAATGGGACAATACTACCCACACTGTTCTATGGAGCGACCATGCTCCAAACACTGAGGTCCACAGAAAGGCTGCATCTGAGCACACTGTACCACAGGGTCAGCCAGTTTACCACCGGGGCCCAATGGATGGAGAACCACTGCAATGTGCTCCGTGCTCTAAACTGGCCATCCCTCAAAGCTAAACTAGCATATCAATCCCTGTGCCTGGCATATAAGCTACAGCAACCTAGTGCCCCTCCCCCCCAAGGTCTGCGTGACCTGCTAGCCTCTAAAACAAATAGAAGAGAGCTCAGGTCTACTGATCATAAACTACTTGAAATCCCAAGAGCCAAATCATCCCTAGGTCAACGGTCAGCCAGAGTAGCCCTACCCAAACTTTGGAACAATCTCATGAGAGAGTTACAGGATAGCACCTCTCTTGAGAGCTTCAAAAAAGCGCTAAAATCACACCTAAGCCCTGGGTCCCAGTGCTGCTGCCTCAACTAAGGCCTACCAAAGGGATCCTGCTAAGGGTGACGATATACAAGAACACAGTCTAAAGGCAGGAAGGGATAACAAGGCAGAACATTATGTACTGGTACTTGCACTTATCTATGTGGTTGGATAATCGTTAATCATCTGTTTCTAACAAAAATATTTGCACTATGTTGTGATTGTTGTGAGGTACTGCTGGGATGTATAGTCTATACACTACGGACTCTGTGCTGTATTGTACTTATCAAAGCATTGGTTTTCTTTTCCCTATAGGTACATGTAACTAACCCCAGGTCACCCCTGAAAAAAGGACTGTCAAGGTCTCAGCGGGCCTACCCAATTACCAAAATTTAAATAAATAAATAAAGATATCACACTGCTGTGAGAATACATGCTGTTATCTAATGAGTTATCTGCTCACTCCCATTGCATACTATAAATGCTTTTATGTATTGTATACCTAGGGCCAGGTATTCAAAACTTTGCCACGTAGCTAATTTAGCCCAGAACCAATAGTTCGCTATATTCAAAAGGGATAGCCCCAGTGCTAAACCTGCTGAATGTAGCATGCTAAGGAAGCCAGGCAAACTGGGCTGGAAGTGCAGTGCAAAAATAGCCCGGAAAATAAGACAGCTCTGAATACAGCAACCAGGAAGTGCAAACCACAACAGCAACCCAGTGCACAGTGAAGTGAAGGAAGGTAAAGGTGAACTATACGAACATACGAAATTTGACAGCAGATAAAGGCCTAGAGGTCTATCAAGTCTGCTCGAATGTGCAGCTAGCACCCCTTATTCTGCAGCTGCCCCTCCCTTCCACCCTTCCCTTCATTAACCCTCCCCTTGTCCTGTTACATCCTCGTTGAAGCAGTCCACTGTTCTACTGCATACCACATCAGCAGGTAACGATTCCACCCAGCCACCACCCTCTCTGTAAAAAGTGTCTCCTCATCTCCCTCCTGAACCTTCCTTGCTCTGCCTCATATCATGGCCCCTGGTGGCCCTCCTCCCTTACTTTGAACAGCCCTCTGTACCGTCTTGTTTATTCCTTTCCTGTATTTAAAGGTTTCAATCATGTCTCCCTGTCTCTCCTCTCCTCCAGTGAGTACGTTCAACTCCTTCAACCTCCTCTCGTATGATAAGTCCCCCAGCCCCTTGATCATCTTTGTCGCTCTGCACTGCACCCCCTCCAGTAACTTAATGTCCCTCTTCAGATACGGACGCCAGTACTGCACGCAGTACTCCAGGTGTGGTCTAACTAATGACCTATACAGTGGCAGAATTACCTCCTCCCTCCTCGAGGATATACCCCTTGCAATACAACCCAGCATTTTGTTGGCCTTTGCAGCTGCCTTCCTACATTGTGCCGAGTTGTTCATTGACCCTGTAATGAGCACACCCAGATCCTTCTCCTCCTCTGTCTGGGCTAGCTGCACTCCCCTAGCTGGTAACTCCTGCTTGGGTTCTTCATCCCAAAATGCAGCACCTTGCACTTTTTGGCATTAAAGCCCAGTTGCCAGGTGTCTGACCAGGTTTCAAGCTTTCCCAGATCATCTTGCAACCCCTGCCATCCCCCTAGGTCATCCACCACCGCGCCTACCTTGGTATCATCAGCAAACAGACTGATCTTGCTTTTGATGTCCCATGATATGTCTGCAATGAATATCCCAAACAACACTGAGTCCTGTGGAACACCGCTCATCACTGCCCTTGGGTGTGAGAGCTCCCCACCACCACCCCCTCTGTTGCCTTCCCTGCAGCCAGTTTCCTACCCATCTCACCAGCTTTGCACCCGCCCCTGTGCCTACTAACTTCCTTCCCATGTTGCCAATGTGTGTGCTAGCAAAGGAGTGGATTCATTAAAGCTGCAAGCACCAGCACATGTGAAATTCTGCAGAAATGTACCATGTTTCTGAAACGTTTGCACCGCGCAAAAGACATTTGAGTGGCACAAACATTTGCCCAGGGAAAAAATTTGCTATATTCAGAAGTGACATGCAAATGAGCCTATTTAGGCAGTCTCTGGGAAAACATCCAGATTAGCATCTCATTATGTCCTGATTAGCATGCAGTTTGCCCAGCACTATTGCAGAGTCCCACAGTTCCACCTGTAGGTCAGTCTGGAAGTACAGGGGCTGGCTGGGTCTGCGCACATCTCCACCTGTAGATCAGTCTGGCAGGGCATGGTGGTAGCTGCAGGCTACATCTGTACAGAAACGCATAGAATATTGTGGCCCAGGGGACTACACAGCATGGGTACAGGTGGTGATGCTTCATGTAATTGTCAAACTATAGGTCCTGCTCCAGTGCACAGCAGACACTACAGTAATACAGGGGCCTGTAGTGTGAGGAATACATCAATGCCTATGGTGTGTAGGGCATCAATAACTGCTGCACGTTACACAGTGACAAGCCCATCTTGCAGGTGTGTACTGACAGTGGACATTACTGTTATGCTGTTGTGTGACCCACAGATGTTGCAAGACTGGCATGGGATGCTCACAGTGACATATACATGGCTGGCTGTGTGTGCTGTGGCGTCTGTACAGATATGCGGTATGTGGCCGGGGGGGCACATACCACAGACAGGCACACTGATGTTGGGGTGTTCTCAACACTGGACCAGTTGCACTGCATGGATTGTCCCAGTCTTGTGGCAGTACCCAGTATGTGGTACAGACTGGCCACCTGTACACCCTCCCCTCAACACCCTCCATGCCCTCAGTGCTGCACGTGTGTACTGAATTCTGTTGGTGTCCACCGAAGGTTGGTCTGCAGGTGTACACTATATGAACACAATGCCATAGTGTCCACTGGGTGCTGGGTCACCTCTTACTGCCTGGCATGGCTGGGACCAGTGGCAGATGATGGCATCATAGGAGGTGCCATTCGTGTGCAGCATGTTTCTTCCATGTCTGGTTTCTTTCTGTGTTTACTATTTATTGGTTAGGGTCACGCAAAGCTGCGCAAAAGTTGTGCTAAGCTGTGCAAAGCCACAAAGTTGGTTTGCCCAGATTTAATGCTACCTTTTCCTGGGCAGTAATTTTCACCTCGCAAAATGTTGTGCTAAGTCACGCAAAAACACTTTGCATGGCGCTAATGCACTGAATATAGGATTGCGCCTGCATTCATGTACACGCCCCCTCTTTTGGCCCCTTGCATTCATTATACTTTTGCCCGGCGCTAATGCTGTTTGCCTGTGCTATTTAACCTCTTGAATATAGCGTACTTGCTCAAACCATGTGCAAACGATTTGCGCCCAGCACAAAGTTTTGAATATCTGGCCCCTTGACTTCAGCAAGGCCTTTGACTCAGTCCTCCACAGAAGGCTGGTCAAAAAGACTTGGGTGCCTTGGAGTAGGGAAAAAGATGGTGAACAGAGTGGAGAACTAGCCGGTGGGGGTAGAACAGAGAGGGTGGTAGTCAATTGGGTGTTTTTGCAGGTGAAGGAAGTGACCAGCAGGTTACCGTGGGGGTTAGTATTAGGACCAGTCCTCTTCAATATTTTCATCTGGGACATAATGAATGTATCAAGGGCAAGATCTTCCCCTTTGCAGATGACACGAATATCTGTACAAGGGTAGACATGGAAAAAGTGAAAAGGGAACTAAGTGAACATCTGGGCATATTAGAGAGCTGATCCAGGATTTAGCAGCTGAACGTTAATGCTAAAAAATGTAAGGTAATTCACACTGGAAAAGGAACCCAGGAGTGCAATCTAAATGGATGAAGTGGTGCTGGATAACAGTCTGGAAGAAAAGGATTTTGGGATGATTATATTGGAGATCTTAAAAACTGTCAGCACACTGCAAGAGAGCAGTGAGCAATGCAACAAAACACTGGGATGCACAGAGAGGGGTAAGCAGAAGAAGGTGAGAAGTGATCCTGAGACCGCAACTTGACTATTGCAGTCAGCTTTGGTCACCCAATAGAAGAGCTAATGTCAATAAACTCAAGGGAGTCCAACGTAGAATGATAGGGATCGTGAAAGAGTTGCAGCATTGCTCCTACAAGCATATACTGGAGAAACTAAGATTACACTCCCTGGAGGTACAGAGAAAGGGGGGAGACTTACTGTTACTATATGACATATTGCAGGACAATGGTCTAATAACAGAATTAAGTATTGATTTTAAGAACATTAATTTAATATCACGGGGACATCCGCTGCAACTAAAAAGAAAAAGGTTTAACACAATAAAAAGAAAGCATTTCTTCACACAAAGGGTAGTGAACCTATGGAATAGATTGCCATTGGAAGTAGTATACTGCAGTGAACAGTGTAATTCCATAGTAATTAAGCCCTTTTGTCATGCAGTATTTTGTTACAAGTCATTTACTGCAAGTTATTGCATTGTACCTGGCTCTGCTATATGCCTTAACACCCCCTTGACTAGTCTGTGTAAAATTCGATCGCTAGACAGGACTCCCTCAGAACCTTCCACAAAATGACACTATTAAAGTACTTAAGGAATGTGCCTCATAGCTTCAGATCTTCCTCTTCCATTTTGTCACCCTTAGCCTGTGGTCAGCTCTCCTACAGATGTGTCAAGCCAGGATGAAGCACAGAAATGCAGACTACCACAGAATACTGCAATTTACTGCAGGGGCCATTGTAATTCAATGGCCATTAAGCCCTTTTGTCATGCAGGATTTTGTGACATGTCATTACTGCAAGTTACTGTGCTTCATCGTGGCTGACACATTCGTAACTCATGTTGTTGCCCTTGCAAGCCTCCACATAAGTAGCCCACCGAGGGCCCTACATATAAATCCCCTGAAATCCAGCAGCTTTGCACCTGCCTTAGGGTAACTTTGTTGGCACCCTTCACTTAACAGATACTGGCCTACAATGTAGTGTGAACAATATGTGTTCAGGTCATCTGCACTCTATTCAGACAGACTACTTTCTAAGCACAAACAGTATTTTTTGTCCTGAAACAATGGGGCCTCAAACCGCCTGACATGCATCTTGGGAAATTCCTAACCAGTGCCTGCAATTGCTTTCTCCTATGAAACCCATGAATGAAGAATCATCAAAACAATGCAGAATTCAGGGGATGGCAGCTTTCTATATCACCAGTCAATGCAGGAAGGAACTGAACTTCTCAAAGATTTCTCACTCTACCAAGCAATGAGCGTTATATTGGCATATGCATCTGCCTCAGATATCATTCCTAACAATCCATAATCCCTTGGGTGAAATGTTAATATGGTGGCCGCTTTGCTGCAGTTCCAAATAATTTCCACTGTGTTATTAAAATGAGGAGCTCGAACCAAAGTGAGTACAAAAGTATTCCTCATATTACATATCTGGACAAGCAACAGAAGAAGCTTTTCAGTCATGAAAACAACACAGCACAGTGTCTATTGGGCAGATATTCAAAACTTTGCGCTGGGCACAAACCATTTGCGCAGGGTTAGTGCCGGTTTGCGCTGGTCTGCTATATTCAAAAGGTCAGATAACACGGGCAAACTGCATTAGTGCCAGGAAAAATTATAATGTATGCAAGGGGCAAACTGAGGGAACGTGTACATGAATACAGACGCAATGCTATATTCAGCAAATAATGCCTCTCAAAGTGTTTTTGCGTGACTTAATACAACACTTTGTGCACTGCAACTTACCGCCCGTGAAAAGGTAGTCTTAACTCTGGGCAAACCAGCTTTGAGTGACTTTGTGCGGCTTTGCGCAACTTTTGTGCAGCTTTGTGTGACCCTAACTAGTAAGTATAAAACATAGAAATAAGACAGACATAGAAGAAACATGCTGCTCAATGATGGCATCCCTATGATGCCATCATCTGCCACCAGTCCCAGCCATGCCAGGCAGTAAGTGGTGACCCGGCTCACAGTGGACACCATGGCAATGTGGCCATACAGCACACACCTGCAGTCCACCCTTCTGTGGACATCAACAGATGCCAGCATACACAAGAAGCACTGTGGGAATGAAGGGTGTTGAGGGGAGGGTGTACAAGTGGCCAGGCTGCACCACAGACTGGGTGCGGCCACAAGGCTGGGACAAGCCATGCACTGCAAATGGGCCAGTGTTGCGAATACTCCAACACCAGTGTGCCTGTCTGATGGTATGTGCCCCCCAGCCACATACCGCACATCTGTACAGACACCACAGCACACACAGCCACCGTGTATAAGTCACTGTGAGTATCCCATGTCAGTGGTGCAGCGTCTGTGGGTTGCACAACAGCATAACAGTAATGTCCACTGTCAGTAAACACCTGCAAGTTGTGCCTGTCACTATGTACAGTGCAGTCATCATCACTGCCCTACACACCATAGGCATTGCTGTGCCTCACACTATTGGCCCCCTTGCAACTGTAGTGTCTGCTGTGCACTGTAGCATGAACTACAGTTTGACAATTGCAAGCAGCACAACCACCTGTGCCTGTGCTATGTAGTCCCCTTGGGCACAACATTCTATGCTGTACTGTACAAATGTAGCCTGCAGCTACCACCATGCACTGTCAGACTGACCTACAGGTAGAGCTGTGGGCAGACCTAGCCAGCCTCTGTACTTCCAGACTGACCTACAGGTGGAGCTGTGGGACCCTGCACTAGTGCTGGGCAAACTGCATGCAAATCAGGTCATAATGAGATACTAACCTGGATGTTTGCCGCAGACTACATAAGTAGGCTCATTTGCATGTCACTTTTGAATATAGCAAATTTTTGCCCTGGGCAAACAGCTTAGCTCCTCGCTAAATCTGCACAAATGTGTTTGCGCCATGCAGACATTTCAGAAACATTGTACATTTCTCCACAATGTAATTTCACATGCGCTGGTGCTTGAAGCTTTACTGACTCCACTCTTTTGCTAGCACACACATTGACCACATAGTTCACCTCTACCTTCATATTGCTGTGAACTGGGATGCTGTTGCGGTTTGCACTTCCTGGTTACTATATGCAGAGCTGTCTTATTCCTGGGCTATTTTTGCACTGCACTCCTAGCCCAGTTTGCCTTGTTTCCTTAGCATGCTAAATTCAGCAGGTTTAGTACTGGGGCTATCCCTTTTGAATATAGAGAGCTATTTGTCCCAGGCTAATTTAGCACGCCGGGCAGTGCTAGTTTAGCCCTGGGGCAAAGTTTTGAATATCTGCCCAAATGTGCAGTAAACATGATGGCACATAGCTCACGTTTGTTTCTTAATAATGTTTAATCTTTCACTTTTGGCATAGCTAATATGGTTTTGTATTTCTGAGGGTAAAAGTAACAGAAAACGGGCCCAGAAATGTTGTCAGCTGTTCTGTAAATATAAACTCTAAAACCTTTAAAACATTACTCTTATCTGTACCAGTGTGACTACTGTAACAGCAGTCGTTAAGTTCAATGTACTATAGTAGACAAAAAGTAAATAATCTTCTTTTTACGATGGGATTGTTAGATTGCAGAAATTCCCAGCAAGCCCCTGGGAAATGAATGTTGGCAATCATGAGCGTAATGTGTGCATACCATCTGCCACAGCAGCATAAATTCTGTATGTAAAAAAACTAAGAGAAAGGCTATATATTATGACAAGCAGCACATGTAGATCTTCTGCAAGCTGTTGCAAACAGTTGTCTTAAAGCTGTTGATGGAGAAACTCAAGAAAGCCCGAAATTCTACTCATTACTAGAAAACTAGAGCTTTTTGAGGTTTTGTCTGACAAGATGGGGGCAAATTTCACAGTCGGGGTACCACCCAGATCTGCTTAAACTGTCCAGGGCAGGGGAAACATGCTGACTGACCTCTATAAACTGCAAGGGAAGTATGTATATTTTTTGAAGACTTCAAGAGCCACATATTTAAAACTTAGCCCAGGGCTAAATTAGCACTGAACCAGAAGCAAGCTATATTCAAAGGTATAGCCCTGAGGCTAAACCAGCTGAATATAGTGTGCAAAAGAAGCAGTGCAAACAGGGCTGTGAGTGTAGTGCTAAAATAGCCCGGAAAATAAGACAACTCTGAATATAGCAACAGAAAAGTGCACAATGCAACAGCAGCTCAGTGGACACAGAGGTGGAGTAAGGCAGAGCTGAAGTTGATGGACATTGTGTACAATAGCAATGAAGTGTTGCACAACAACTGCAAACGATAATGCAGGCCACAACACTGCAGAACTGTGCTATGCTTTTGAAAGGTTTGCCCGGGGCTAATCCAATTGCACAATGCTAACATATCAGCCCAGAGTAAACAAGTTAGCCCAGAACAAAAGTTTGCTATATTCAAAGCTCCTATGCAAATGAGCCTACTTAGGCAATCCATGTGCAAACAGCCACACTAGCATCTCATTAAGGCCTGCTTAACATACATTAGCATGAAGATTGCCCAGTGCTATTCCGTGGTGCACACAGCTCCACTTGCAGGTTAGACCAGAACTACAGGTCAAAAACCGCAGGCTGGACGGTGCCCACAGCTCCACCTGTAGGTCAGACCAGACATACAGGCTAAAAGTCGCAAGCCTGGGTGTGCACACAGCTCCACCTGTATGCTAGACTTGAGAAGCAGTTTGATAACTGCAGGCCGTGGGTGTCGGCAGGCATATGCAGTACATACCTCCCACCCAGTCAGCACTGAAATGAGGGACACAGACACGCTGAATGAGGAACAAAGAAGGACACTGATCCCCATAATGAGAGGCACATCCTCAAACATGGAGACACAAACTCAGGACTCAATGGAAACCATCACCTTCATACGTACACAGGGTAAGTTATGTAGCACCATAGAATAATATGGGCCAGATATTCAAAGCTTTGCACGGTCCGCAAACAGTTTGCACGGGTTTAGCATGGGACTGCCACATTCAAAAGGCCACACTACGGGATACCTGATTTTAAAAAAGGTATTTCTAGGGGTCCTTGAAAAAACTGATATCACCACTGTGTTCCTCGGGCCCCATTTAGGTAAACCCAACTGTCAGTGTTTACCTAGGGGCACTAGAATTGAAACTACAGACATTTTTCTTCACCACTAACTGAAACAAGATAGTGGCAGTACGGCAGTAAAAAGTGCATTTGCGACAGTAAAAAGTGGTTTTGTGACAGTTTCGAGAGGCACATATATTTTTTTCCCCATTGACAGCAATGTTAAAATTTAAAAATTGAATAACTTCTGATCGGTTTAATATTTTTTCACCAAATCTTCAAAAGGTACATCAGTGACCCAGACTGCAGCTTTCATGCAGATTTCAGAGCAGACGGACAAATCATGTGGGCTGTAGCCCTGAGCAAAGAAACACACACACAAAATGTTTTAGCGCATTTTTTGGCGCACTGCAGCTCCATAACTGCTTATCTAACCATAATGCAACTTATCAGATCCAGAGAGCTATGGAATTCCATTGTACACGCAAAATTTCTGGCAAATCCATCATATGGTGGCAAAGTTATTAAAGTACAAAATTTGGGGTTTAACATAGAAGTGGCTGTGCAATCCTAACTATACTGGCACTACCGTGCCAGTAATATATATATATATATATATATATATATATGTATAGATAGATACATACATACACACAGTTAAACAGTTCCCTACAGTGTCCCTCAGTACAGGGAACCTCCCTCTGTTTTCCCCTCACTATAGCCCTGACCTGCATTCACCCTCCTGGGAACAGTGGTGCACACACAGAGACTGTACTGTACATTCAGGGCCAGATATTCAAAACTTTGCACTGGGCGCAAACCGTTTGTGCAGGTTTAGCACTGGGTTAGTGTGGGTCCACTATATAGCACCCGTACACCCTCCCCTCAATGGCCGCCATGCCCACAGTGCTGCATGTGTGTGCTGGCATCTGTTGGTCACCACAGACGTATGGTCTGCAGGTGTGTGCTGTATGGCCACACTACTGAGTTGTCCCCTGTGGGTCGGATCCGCCCTTACTGTCTGTGCTTGGTTGGGACTGGTGGCAGCTGTTGGCATCATGGTGGTGCCAGCAGTGAGCAGCATGTGTCCTCCATGTCAGGCATTTTCTAAGTGTCATGGTCTTATGTTAGGGTCATGCAAGCTGCGCTAATCCCGCGCAAACACCACGCTATGCACCAATGATGGGAAAAGCTGTTTGCCCAGGATTAAGACCAGCTTTTCCTGGGTGGTAATTTGTTCCACGCTAAGGGTTGTGCTATGTCGCGCTAAACACCTTAGCACGGCACTAGTCGCTGAATATCTCATAGCACCTGTATTCATGTTCATTTTGCCTCTTGCATATAATTATGGTTTGCTCAGCGCTAATGCACTTTGCCCGCGCTATGTGGCCTTTTGAATGTGGCAGTCCCACACTAATCCCATGCTAAACCCACGCAAATTGTTTGTAGACCACGCAAAGCTTTGAATATCTGGCCCTGGAAGTACAGGGGCTGGCTGGGTCTGCCCACAGTTCCACCTGTAGATCAGTCTGGCAGTGCATGGTGGTAGCTGCAGGCTACATTTGTACAGTACAGCACAGCACAGAATATTGTGCCCCAGGGGACTACACAGCACAGGCACAGATGGTGGTGCTGCTTGCAATTGTCAAACTGCAGTTTGTGCTACAGTGCACAACAGATACTACAGTAGCAAGGGGGCCAGTAGTTCGAAGGTGGTCTCTTTGCTGCTGGATGATCATTTAACCAACCACAATATCTATGACCCTCTCCAGTCTGGCTTCAGGAAAAGGCATAGCACTGAAACAGCCCTGGTACGGGTACTCAATGACCTTCTGATGGCGAGAGATCAGAGAACCCATTCCATCTTGGTTCTCATTGATCTCTCAACAGCATTTAACACCATAGATCATGGGGTGCTGCTCGATCACCTGTGGTTCTTCTGTGGACTGAGAGGGGCGGTCCTCAGTTGGTTTCGATCTTTCCTCGAGGGCAGATCCCAGAGAGTGGTGTCAGGGATTTATTTCTCGGACCCTCATTGGCTGCCCTGCGGGGTTCCACAGGGTTCGGTGCCAGCCCCCATGTTATTTGCGGTGCACATGCTTCCATTAGGGGACATTGTAAGACGGTACGGGTTCAGTTTTCATTGCTTTGCTGATGATTCTCAACTGTACATGTCTTTTGTACCTGAACAGGAGTTAGACTCTGTTATGGGTGTTTAATAACTGCCTGCTGGAGATTCAGAACTGGATGAGTGCCAGCTGGCTTCGGTTGAACTCGGGAAAAACAGAGGTATTGGTGGTGGACCCTGGTTATAGGACGACAGGGGCATGGGCGGGAAAACCCTCAGGTTTATATCTTTGTGGCACCCCGCTTATTGATTCAGGCCAGGTGCGTAACCTGGGTGTGGTATTTGATGAAGGCCTGACCCTGAGGGCGCAGGTTTCGGCTGTAGTCAAATCTTCCTTTTACCATCCAAGGAACATAGCCTGGGTGAAGCACCTGGTCCCGTCCGAAGATCTTCCTATCTTAGTCCATGCCTTTGTCACCAGTCGTTTTGATTGCTGCAATGCCCTCTACCTAGGGCTACCGGGGGTGGATATCCGCCGCTTACAGTTAGTGCAGAATGCGATGGCCAGGTTGTTGACTGGAACCCCTAGATCCAATCATATAACACCTTTGCTGTGTGAACTGCACTGGCTGCCAATACAGTGGCACATCACCTTCAAAGTCACACTGTTGACCTATAGAGCCCTACATGAGCAGGGACCCCACTACCTGAAAGAACTCCTGTGTCCTTACTGTCCCATCTATTCACTCCAATCCTCTGGCGAGGGATTGTTAGAGATTCCCAGGGTATCCCTAAAAACATCAGGAGGAAGATCTTTTGCCTTTATGGCACCTACCTTGTGGAACTCTCTACCACGCCAGATACGAGAGAGCATGACCGTGAAAGCTTTTAAAAAGTCATTGAAAACATATCTTTTTAACCAGGCATTTACAGGGACCTACCGAATGTGTGTTAATATGTTTAATTTGTTCTTAATTTGTAATGTTATGAAATTTATTTTTTAATGTGTATTGTAAAGGTGTCCTGAGAACAGGAAGGGCGCCTTATACAAATAAAATGTTACTTACTTACTTTACTTACACAGCAATGGCTATGGTGTTAGGGCAGTGATGACCACTGCACTGTACAGAGTGACAGACCCAACTTGCAGGTGTTTACTGACAGTGGACATTACTGTTATGCTGTTGTGCGACCCACAGATACTGCACCACTGGCATGGGATACTCACAGTGACATATACACAGCTGGCTGTGTGTGCTGTGGTGTCTGTACAGATGTGCGGTATGTGGCTGGGGGGCACATACCATCAGACAGGCACACTGGTGATGGGGTATTCCCAACACTGGCCCATGTGCACTGCGTGGCTTGTCCCAGCCTTGTGGCCGCATCCAGTCTGTGGTGCAGCCTGGCCACTTGTACACCCCCCATCAACACCCTCCATGCCCACAGTGCTGCATGCGTGTGATGGGCATCTGCTGGTGTCCACCAAAGGCTGGTCTACAGGTGTGTGCTGTATGGCTGCACTGCCATGGTGTCCACCGGGCGCCGAGTCACCACATACTGCCTGGCATGGCTGGGACTGGTAGCAGATGATGGCATCATAGAGATGCCATCCGTGAGCAGTATGTTTCCTCTCTGTCTGGCTTATTTCTATGTGTCATACTTGCTGGTTAGGGTTATGCAAAGCCGCGCAAAAGTCAATCAAAGCTGCACAAAGCCAAAAAGTCATGCAAAGCTGGTTTGCCCAGAGTTAAGACTACCTTTTCCTGGGTGATAATTTGCACCGTGCAAAGTGTTGCTCTAAGTCACGCAAAAACACTTTTTGTGGTGCTATTCACTGAATATAGCATTGCACCTGTATTCATGTACATGCCCCCTCAGTTTGCCCCTTGCATACATTATAATTTTGCCCAGTGCTAATGCAGTTTGCACACACTATTTGACCTTCTGAATATAGCGGACCCTCGCTAACCCAGCGCTAACCCTGCACAAACGGTTTGCGCCCAGTGCAATGTTTTGAATATCTGGCCCTATGTGTATAGCTACTTGATGCCACATTGCTAGATATTTTAACACTGTTAACTTACAAGCTCTTACTAAGGGAATTATATCTTTACCAAAACAGCATTAGTTACTCTTGCATCGTATAATGATTACTGTAAAAGTAAATGTTATTTCTTTTAGGAGTGTACCTCCACATCGCCCGACACCAAACCAGCACACCTTTTCCCCAGAGAATGACCAGGCCTGGGGGATGGCAACTGGTTGCAGGAAAAGGGGGCAGAGCTTGGGCAACTGTCCCAAACCAACAAAGTACTCTAAACACAGCAAACAGGTACACACTTCTTGCATCCATGCCATCCGTAATGACGGAGGATGTCTCAGGGCCAAAGGAATACCAAATGCAACAAGATAGCAAAACAACATCATTAACAAAACCTCAACAAGGAAAAAACTCATAATCATAGGGGACTCCATAATTCGTGGTGTGGACCCCCACCTGAGGCAAAACAAACATGTAGATGTGCAGGTCAGATGCCTCTCAGGAGTATCCACTTGGAGGGACACTGACCGAATAGTCAACATAGTTAAAAAGGAAGAAGAGGGCTCAAACATCCTGGTCCACCTAGGGGCCAATGACCTTGCTAGCCGGTTAGTCAAGGAGGTTAAGGAGCACATTGCGCAACTCAGCAAGAAATTGGTTTCATTTTCATCCAGCATTGCATTGTCTGAGATTCTGCCTGTTGGGAAAAGAGGAAGACCAGGCAGAAAATCAGAGAGAAAGAGATAAGTGAGCTAAATGCATGGCTCAAGGACTGGTGCCACACAAAGGGGCACCACTTAGTCAGAAACTGGGGCAACTTCTGAGAAAGGGAGTTCTTCAAATTCGACAGCCTCCACCTGACTAAAGAGGGAGTCAGAGCACTGGGCCAGAAATCTGATGTCCACATAGGACATTTAAACTAGTGGGAGGGGAGATGACAGTAGCTCTAGAAGAAGCACACATAGAGTCTGCTGTCTCTCCCCCTCCAGCTAGCACCAAATCTACACACCCCATGATAGCAAAAGCAGATAACCAAGAACATAAAACCCTTTCCGGCTCTGTGGTTGACCATCACAATGGAAAGGGAGGAACCATAAACAGGGAAATCTACAAAGGGATGAACAGTAAGATCAAGGAAGGCATGACAAACCAAGCTCCACAGCAAGAGTGGTCAGAGTTATGCCTTAATGCATGCAGTCTGGCTAACAAGATGACTGACCTCACTGCCACAATAGCTGAGGCAGGACTAGACTGGGTGGCCATGACCAAAACATGGTTCACAAATAATCATGGTTGGAAGGTGACTATCCCAGGGTACAACTTGTTTAGGAGAGATAGGACTGAGAGGAAGAGTGGTAGCTATTTATGTTAAGGATGCCATCAATGCTACAGAAATGCAGCAGGCACTGGGGAAACAAAAGCTCTATGGATCACAATTGGGGCCAGAAGCCAGAAACCCATTTGAGTAGGAATAATCTACAGACCCCCAAATCAGGAAGAAGCCAGGGATAAGGAAATCCTTGAAACCATTCTCCAGATGTCAGGCAAAGGGGGTATGGTGCTGGTGGGGGATTTCAGTCTCCGGGACATAGACTGGAATACCCACACAGCAACATCACATAAGAGCAGGGAACTCCTAGTCACACTACAAGAAGCAGTCCTAAGTCAACTAGTAACATCACCCACAAGGGGTATTGTGGTTCTAGATCTGATATTCACAAATAGCGATAGGGTTACAGGTGTCGAAGTAGGGAACCACCTGGGCAACTGTGATCATAACACGGTATAGTTCTGGGTAAAAAGGACTATAGACTCCACACACTCCAAACTGAAGGTCCTTGACTTCAGGAGGGCAGACTTCACAAACATGAAGGCCTGCCTAAGAGACAACCTTAGTAACTCGACAGAAGGGAGCATTGAGGAATATTGGACAAGGTTGAAGGATGCAATAACCATGGTCTCATCACAGTGTGCCCTTCAGGTTAGTAAGAACAAAAGGAGGAAAAACCCACTATGGTTTTCCAAGCAGGTGGCAACCAGGGTGAGAGAAAAGTGCATAGCCTTCAGAAAGTACAAGGAGTCAGGGAACGAGGCAGACAAAACAGAATATAAATAGAAACTAAAAGAGACAGGGAAAGTGATAAGAAATGCAAAGACTCAGACAGAGGTTAGGATAGCTCAGGAAGTAAAAAAGGGTAACAAAACCTTCTACAGGTACATACGTGAAAAAAGGAAGACCAAAGCTGGCATTGTTAGAATCACAAAAAAAGAAGGACAAACCACAGAGCAAGACGGGGAGAAGGCAGAGGCGCTCAATGAGTACTTCTGCTCAGTTTTCACACAGGAAGCAGATGGTAACGGACCAACAATAGGCATAAAGAAGTGTCCGATTGAAGGAATAGACACGGGTCCCTTCACAGAGGAAAGGGTCCTGGAAGAAATAGACAAGTTAAAAGTAGATAAAGCTATGGGGCCAAATGGGATACATCCAAGAATACTGGAAGAACTAGGGAGGGAACTAGCAGCCCCTTTAGCAGTGCTCTTCAAAAACTCATTAAGGAGCGGGGAGGTGCTGGAGGATCGGAAGAGTGCAATAGTAGTAACACTCCACAAGAGTGGAAGCAAGAAACAGCCAGGTAACTACAGTCTGGTTAGTCTAACGTCAGTCATGGGAAAACTGATGGAGTCCCTGCTGAAGGAAAGAATCATAGCTTTTTTGGAGCAAGCTGGTCAGCTCAACAAAAATCAACACGGTTTCATGGCAGGGAGGTCCTGTCAGACAAACCTGGTTGATTTTTTCAATTGGATCACCAAAACAATGGATCAGGGTGGGGCAGTGGATGTGGTTTACCTGGACTTCAGCAAAGCTTTTAACTCCATTCCGCACAGGAGACTAGGAAAAAAAACTGGAGAACATGGGAATTGGGCCCGAGGTTACAAACTGGGTCAGAAACTGGTTACATGGGAGAACTCAGAGAGCATTAGTAAATGGCACTCTGTCTGTGGAGGGGAGAGTGACTAGCGGGGTCCCACAGGGCTCAGTTCTGGGGCCGATGCTCTTCAACATATTCATCAGCAACATTGTGGATGAACTGGAGGGATAGGTGTGCCTGTTTGCAGATGACACCAAAATCGGCAACAGGGTAGACATAACAGAGGGACAGCAAAACATGGAAGCTGATCTCTGAAAACTGAAGGAGTGTTCCAAGACCTGGCAATTGAAATTCAGTGCCAAAAAATGCAAGGTCATGCACCTGGGAAAGTGTAACCCAAGGAAACTGTGCTCAATAGGAGGGAAGCAGCTGGTGGCTACCAGGCAGGAGCAAGACCTAGGGGTGATCACATCAGATGACCTCAAGGTCAGTAGACAATGTGAAAAGGCAGCACTAAAGGCTAGAGGTATAATGGGATGCATAGGGAGGGGCATCACGAGCAGAAGGCATGAAGTAATCATGCCTCTGTATCGGTCTCTGGTCAGGCCTTACCTGGAGTACTATGTCCAATTCTGGAGGCCACACCTGAGGAAAGACATAGATAGGCTGGAGACGGTACAGAGAAGAGCAACAAAGATGGTGCAGGGCTTGCATCAGAAACCATATGAGGCAAGACTGGATGACCTCAAATTATACTCCCTAGAGCAACGCAGGAATCGTGAGGAAATGATAGAAACATTCAAATACCTTAAAGGCAACAGCAGGGTGCACGTGCAGAACCTCTTTCAGGTAAAGGACTACAGTAGGACTAGAGGGCATGACCTTTGACTTGAGGGAGGAAAGTTCAGAAGCAATATGAGGAAACTCTTCTTCACAGAATGTGTTGCAGAACCATGGAATAGCCTGCCAGAGGGGGTGGTGGGAGAAAAGACAGTGGGGAAATTCAAGCGGGCAAGGGACAGACACTGTGGGATACACAAGCAGGCAGCTAAGTTGGGGGATAGGAAGCCATGGGCAGACTTGATGGATCGTACAGTCCTCATCTGCCAACAACTTCTATGTTTCTATGTTATCGTTTACACACTTAGGGCCAGATATTCAAAACTTTGCACTGGGCGCAAACCATTTGCACAAGTTTAGCGCCGGGTTAGCGTGGGTCCGCCATATTCAAAAGATCAAATAGCGGGTGCAAACTGCATTAGCGGCCAGGCAAACTCATAATGTACGCAAGGGGCTAACTGAGGAGAAATGTCAGCACAATGTTATATTCAGCACATAGCGCCGCACAAAGTGGTTTTACGTGACATTAGCACAACACATTGCACAGTGCAGATTACCACCCAGGAAAAGGCTGTCTTAACCCTGGGCAAACCAGCTTTGTATGTCTTGGTGGCTTTGTGCAGCATTTGCGCAACTTATGCGTTGCTTTGCGCAACCCTAACCAATAAGTATGACACATAGAAATAAGCCAGACATAGAGGAAACATGCTGCTCACTGATGGCATCACCATGATGCCATCATCTGCCACCAGTCCCAGCCATGCCAGCAGTACGTGGTGACCCAGCTCCCAGTGGACACCATGGCATTGCAGCCAAACAGCACACACCTGCAGACCACCCTTCTGTGGACACCAACAGATGTCAGCACACACACATGCAGCACTGTGGGCATGAAGGGTGTTGAGGGGAGGGTGTACAAGTGACCAGGTTGCACCACAGACTGGGTGTGGCCACAAGGCTGGGACACATCATGCAGTGCACATGGGCCAGTGTTGGGAATACCCCAACACTGGTGTGCCTGTCTGATCGTATGTGCCCCCCCAGCCACATACCTCACATCTGTATGGACACCACAGCACACACAGCCACTGTGTATATGTGACTGTGAGCATCCCATGCCAGTGGTGCGGCATCTGTGGGTTGCACAACAGCATAACAGTAATGCTCACTGTCAGTAAACACCTGCAAGTTGGGCCTGTCACTGTGTACAGTGCAGTGGCCATAACTGCCCTGCACACCATAGGCATTGCTGTGTCCCTCACACTACTGGCCCCCTTGCAACTGTAGTGTCTACTGTGCATTGTAGCATGACCTACGTTTGACATGCATGCAGCACCACCACCTGTGCCTGTGCTGTGTTATCTCCTGGGGTATGATATGCTATGTTGTACTGTATAAATGTAGCCTGCAGCTACTACCATGCACTCCCAGACTGACCTACAGGTGGCGATGTGGGTAGATGCAGCCAGCCCCTGTACTTCCAGACTGACCTACAGGTGGAGCTGTGGGTCCTTACAGTAACACTGGGCAAACTGCATGCAAATCAGGTTATAATGAGTTGCTAATCAGGATGTTCGCCAAGAGACTGCGTAAGTAAGCTCATTTGCACGTCACATTTGAATATAGCAAAGTTTAGCTCCTGGCAAATGTGATTATACCAGGCAAAAGACTTACCTCTACACTAAACCTGTGCAAACATTTCAGAACTATTGTATATTTTTGCACAATGTATGTTCACATTTCACCTCTACCTTCCTTCATGTCACTGTGAACTAGGTTGCTGTTGTGGTATTCTCTTTCTAGTTGCTATATTCAGAGTTATTCTGTTGCTTGGCTATGTTTGTTCTGTTTTGGGTTAGCTTGTTTGGTTTTTTTTAGCATGCTGTGTTTAGCAGGTTTATTTATTTGGTTTTGTTAACTGGATAAGGCACACTGTATAGAGAGTGCTTATTTTCAGGTGCAACTTGGGAGGATTACATAGGTAGATGCATACAAGAACAATGAGGAATCGATTAACATACAGTGACTTAGCAGAGATTGGGTAGATAGCTGACAGCATGAGTCAAATTTAACATATAGGAAAGTAACAGACTTAACAGAGAATGAATAGATAGCAAAACAGCATTAGAAACGATTAGCACGTGATAAAATACAGCTGTAGTACATACAGGTTGAATTCGGCAGCGAGCAGCAAAATACATAAACAGGTTTGATTAATGCAAACAGAAGTAAGTGCCAGCGGAGCACCAGGACTATACCTTTGAATATAGCAGGCTATTGGGTTCACGCTAATTTAGTCCTGCGGCAAAGTTTTAAATATAGGACCCAAAGGGCCAGATATTCAAAGCTTTGCGCGGTCCGCAAACAGTTTGTGCAGGATTAGCGTGGGGCTGCCATATTCAAAAGGCCAACTAGCGTGGGCAAACAGCAGTAGCGCTGGGCTAAGCATAATGATATGCAAGGGGCATTGTGAACATGAATAAATTCGCTTTGAGATATTCAGCGTGAGCGCGGTGCAAAGGTGTTTAGCGCGATATAAGCGCGACCCATAGCGCAGTACAATTTACCGCCCAGAAAAAGCTGGTCTTAACCCTGGGCAAACAGCTTCTGCGCGCTTTGCACGGTGCTATCACAGCATTAGCGCTGCTTGCGCAGCCCTAACATATGAGTATGACACTTAGAAACTGCCAGTCATGGAGGACACATGCTGCTCACTGATGTCACCACCATGATGCCATCAGCTGCCACCAGTCCGAGCCAAGCACAAATAGTGAGGGGTGATCTGACCCACAGGGGACAGCATGGTAGTGTGGCCATATAGCACACACCTGCAGACCATACGTCTGTGGTGCGTAACAGATGCCAGCACACACGTGCAGCACTGTGGGCATGGTGGCCAGTGAGGGAAAGGTGTATGGTTGGCCAGACCTCACCACAGCCCAGATGTGGCCACAAGGCTGGGACACATTGCTCAGTGCACATGGGCCAGTAGTGGGATTATGCCACCACCTGTGTGCCTGTCGGATCCTACATGCCCCCCCAGCCACCTACCACACAACTGTACAGTTGTCACAGCACACACTGCCGGCCATGTACATGACACTGTGTACATCCCATGCCACAGGTGCAGCATCTGTGGATCACACAACAGCGTGATAGTACTGTCCACTGTCAGTAATTACCTGCAAGCTGTGCCTGTCACTGTGCACAGTGCAGTGGTCATCACTGCCCTACATGCCATAGGCAGTGTCGTGCCCCTCACACTACCAGCCCTCTTGATACTGTAGTATCTGCTGTGCACTGTAGCATGACCTACAATGTGAAGGTTGCATGCAGCACTACCACCACCTGTGCCTATGCTGTGTTGTCCCCTGGGGTACGATATGCTATGCTATGCTATGCTGTACTGTTTACATGAAGCCTGCAGCTATCATCGTACACTGCCTGATTGACCTACAGGTGGAGCTGTGGTCGGACCTGGCCAGCCCCATACCTCCAGACTGACCTACAGGTGGAGCTGTGGTCGGACCTGGCCAGCCCCTGTACCTCCAGACTGGCCTACAGGTGGAGCTGTGGGACCCTGCAGTAACATTGTGCAAACTGTATGCAAATCAGTGCATGATGAGATGCTAATGTGGCTGTTTGCCCAGAGACTATCTAAGTAGGCTCATTTGCATGTCACTTTTGAATATGGCAAGTTTATCGCGGGGCTAACATGCTTGCACCAGGCAAACCACTTAGCTCCACGCTAAAGCCGTGCTAACGTGTTAGCGCGGCACTAACGGTTCGGGGAATATTATACAGTTTTGATGACTGTTTTTTCATGTATGTGGCTGCCTGCAGCTGTACTGGGTCCATGCATTTGCCAGAACACACATTGGCCACATAGCTCCTCTCTACCTACTCTCATGTTGCCATGCACTGTGTTGTTGTTGTGGTTTGCACTTCCTGGTTACTGTATTCAGTGCTGTCTTATTCCAGGGCTACGTTTGCCCTGCACTTCCAGCCCAGTTTGCACTGCCTCATTCCCATGCTATATTCAGAAGCTGTTTGCCCTGGGCTATTCTTTTGAATATAGCTTGCTTTGTGCTCCAAGCTAAGTTTGCACGCCAGGCAGTGTTAACTTAACCCAGGGGCAAAGCTTTGAATATCTGGCCCAAAGTGTTTCTATGTAAGCATTAATCACCACCAGAGGAGGGTTCTGCGGTGGATTAATGCCCGCTGGGGTTGGTGCCCAGGGGTCCAACCGACCAGCGGCACTATTCCCGGCACAGCCCGATGCTGAAGGTGACACGCGCTAACACAGGCTTGTCGCGTGACGACAAGCCATGTTACTGGCATCACCTCCGGCAGGCAGCATCGGCGCTGTTTCTGTACGATTTCCCTGAGTGCTGTACAACTGCAGCTCTCATAGCGAAAGTCCGCATTACATTTTTTTGTAACACGGCTCACTGTCGCCCACTGTACTGGAGTGCCAGGATTCGCCGAACGGCCACAGCTGCCTGAAACCGAGCGGGTATTAAGCCGCAGGTAACGCCCGCTCGGTCAGTACCAGCTGTGGCCATGGAGGCACCCGAGGTAGCAGCCCGCCCGCTACGCGAGCCCTCTGTCTGTGTAGTGAGTGCATTATTGTGGAAAGGCAGGAACAATTGACAACTGCACATCTCAAACACAATATCTTCTGCCACAGTTTGGTTCAAAAGGGACATCACTTTTCAGCTGTACAAAAATAAAACATCTCCCCATATTCTGACATGTGGAGGCAGGCAAACGTTGAAGTTTTACTTTACATTAAGGAGCAGGTCTTCTGATTAATTGCAGCTCAGTTCATCAGTCAACAGAATAGGCGTATGACACTGTGTTCTACAAACGTATAAACTTTTCCCTGCCTTTCCCACAATACTGCACTCACTACACAGACAGCAGGGGGGCTCGCAGTGATGGAGCGGGCTGCTACCCTCGGGTGCCTCCATGGCCATAGCTGGTACTGACCAAGCGGGCGTTACCTGTGTCTTAATACCCTCTCGGTTTCAGTCAGCTGTGGCCGTTCGGCGAATCCTGGCGCTCCATTACAGTGGGCGACAGTGAGCCGTGTTACAAGTACTTTTAAGCCACAGATATCACAGTACTTACATATGTGTGTCAAATTGCTGGTTCCCCACCTACCACCACCCACACATGTTAGTTTCTTTAAACCATACTAAAATACAGTAACCTTTTCACCAACCGGTGGTGTAAATGGTACTGATAGTAGTGACATGGTTCAAAGTGGTATATTGTACAGTAGATGTAAGTGGTGGGCATGCAGTGCGGTATCATTTAATAATGTAAACTAAAGGCCACAGGGCTATGTGACTCATCCACCCCCAACACACACACACCTAACATAGAAAGACAATTAGTTGTATTCTATATTAATACATATAGTCAGGACACAGCTGTTAATTATATTAATTTTTAATATGGTTTTTCCTGTATTTTGTTTTAAAGAGGACAGGAAATCATTTCTAACTGGCAACTGTTTACAAAGTTCTTATTCTCAGAAATTATATGCATTCCCCTAAATTATCCATATTTAACTGTACCTGAACAAAAAGTGATACGAAAAAATGTATTTCTCATTATTTTGTTTTCATGGACAGCATTCTGTTATAGTTCTCCTCATGGAATCAGTGATTTGGAGTTTTAAAGGGTCACTATCAGCTTTGCCCCACGGTTTTGTCTAAGTTTGCAACAATGATTCCACAAGCACATACCTGTACCAATATTAGAGTAGAATGCACCTACATAAGCAAAAAACTCAACTGGTTACCTGTTTTTGTAAAAAAAGTATTATTTCGGCTTACTCGCCAACCGAATGCAAACCCGGCCCACTGGAAGGAGATCCCACACCGAGAACGTGCATGTAGTTGAAGCGTGGTGCCTAAGTGTGCTTTTTATGGTCCCCATTACAACAAACACATCATTTAGTAGAACTCCGTAATGAAAAGTGCTGCTGGTATTTAAAATTTAATCCCGAGCACCGGTTCAGCAGCAAAACACTTTCAAACTGTGGCACAGAAATCCCGCCGTGCACAATAGCAGCAGGAGGAAAAGATCTCACGATGCGCCAGAGCAGTCGCTGCTGTGCACATCGCGGGATTTGATGCCACAGTTTGAAAGTGTTTCGCGCTGAACGGAACTCGAGGATTAAATTTAAACAACACTGCCATTACGGAATTCTACAAATGATAGCTTGACCACACAATGGGAACCATAAAATACGCTCGTCACCGCAGCTCACTATGCCATTCTCGACATGGAATCTTCTTCGGTGGGCCAGGTTTGCATTTGATCAAAAGTTAACTGAAGTAATGCTTTTGCATACAAATAACCAGTTCAGTCTTGCTGACTGAAGGTGCATTCTACTTTAATATTGGTATAGGTATGTACCTGTGGAATCACTGTTGCAAACTGAGGCAAAACCAAGGGGCAAAGCTGACAGTATCCCTTTAACTGTTTGTGCACAGAACTCTAAGCATAGTTCTGATAGGTCAACAGCTCATGATTAACATTCTGTACATAAACCATGACATAGTAAAAGCTCCAGAATTGTAACAGAATGCTGCCCATAAAACAAAATGTAAAATACAGTTTTTGATATCACTTTTTATTCAGGTACAGTTAAATATGGATACTTTAGGGAAATGCATATGATTTCTGAGAATAAGAGGTTTATAAACAGCTGCCAATTATCACAGATTTCCTGTCCCCTTTAAAAATCACATCTCTGTAAAAATAAGCATCATATTTTTTGTTTCTGTATAAAAAATATTTAACATAAATATTCGATATACCCCCCAAAAAAACTTTCTTTTTCCTTCACAACATCACAGTTCTTATTTATTTTTTTATTTACCAAAAAATTAGAAATTATATGTATGCCAAAAAAAATTACAAAAAAAATGACGTGTTTTTGGGAAAGGTGCTTCTGTTGTGGAGGCGGTAGCAGGGTGGTGCTGGAGGAGACTAGGGAGTGTTTAAATGGAGGGGAAGCTGCTGAGGCAGGGTTTTACTGAGGTACCAGTCACTTTGTAGAAGGAGGGGGAGAACAGCTTTCTTCAGTCACGGGGAAACTGCTGCCTGTTGCTACACCAGTTGATTGTTGGCCTGGGGAAGCAGTTCTCTGTGTTGGTTCTTCTGTTGCTTTTGCAGTTGTGTCGACAGGCTCCAGCAGAAGCCGGACACAACCCTCACAGCCTTGCAATATTGCCAGCATTTGTTGTTGGATATGTAGTATGGCTGTGAGGGTCTATTGTATTTTATCATACTTTTTGTCAAATTGATCCAGCTTCTGAAAGACCTTGTCGACACAGCTGCAGTGCCGATGACATGGTCTGCTGGTAGACGCAGCACATAAAAAAAATTGTATGGACACACCAGGGGTCAAAATTAACATACCCAGCCTGTTCCAAATGTAAGTAGGAACAGGCTGGTGCAAGTAGTTTTATTTCTTGCATGCACCATAGTTAAGGCTGTATTATATTCAAGGTAAAAAAGGAACAATTTCACAGCGTTTGCACGGAAAATCTAAATAATTACACGGATACATCGCTATTTTTAATTTGCGTTTTTTTACTTCGATAAAAATCGTTAATAGCAGTTAAAATTGGTTACATCATGTACAAAAGTGTATTTGTGCAAATAAAATAAAAATACACTAATTATTTTGCTGCAGCATTGAATACATCTTTAGATTTTCTGGCTTTATACTTCATCGAATATCAGTCAGCATAGAACCGTAACGAGAAAATGATCTCTCAACACTGGCACTATGGACTGGTACACTTAAACAGCTAAGGGCAATGCTTGACAAGTTTGGAATCTTTCCTTACAGTCCCTCAGAACCCACAATATCGATGTTACAATATATGAAAGTGCTACCTTGGATCTCTTGAATGTATGATCTTAGCTCTGATCTTGCCTTTATATTTTCATCAAACAGAGGAATGCTGTCACAAATAGCCTCTTCTGTCATTGCAAGGTTTTGTGCCCTCAATGGATTAAAAATTCTAACTGCAGCGAAAAATCTGGCAGCCGACTGATGAAATCTGCCACATTCAGTCATGTAGTCCGTTATTTTGTGTGAACAGTCAGATAAACATTTTTTTGTTTGCAAGTTAATGGCAGCATTTGACTTCACCTGAAGGAAGGTAGCAAAATCAAGCAGTTCGTCGTATACCAAGTGCGATCTCACATCTTCACCCTCGTACTTTTTCAGCATATGAACTAAAGGAGGCGCGTTCTCTGCAATTTCTTGGATACCTGTGGTCACAATTCCATCAGCTGACATTGCCACTACATCCTCACAAGCTCCGCTTTCATCTTTAAAAAAATCAGTATACTCAGAGAGGTGTTCAGCATGATAGAAAACTGCCTTGAACCAGGTGTTCCACCTTGTGATGACAGGCGTTGGTGGTAAAGCAACTGACAGGTCTTTGCTGGCTAGGTACTGTTTAAAACGAGCCTTTCAAACAGGGCATGCTGTGAATGCTTTTTTTTTACAGCCACAACAAAATTGTTGACATCAGTAAAAGTTTTATGCCAAATGTCTCCCAGAAGATTTAATAGATGGGCATAACATGTAACATGGACCCCATTTAAAAGTACATGCTTTAGACTCTGTAGCAAACACTTATTCATGTACATAGCGTTGTCTGTGATGTATGCTGCAACTTTAGTGTATGGGACTTCATATTTTTGCAAACAATTCAGGACAGCTTGAGAAACTGTTTTAAAATTTGTAGCTTCAAGCACAGTACAGTCTAGTAGTATAGGTTCTAATTTGGTTCCAGAGGGATTACTTGTTTGCAAGCGTAGTGCATTAATTGCAGGTATAGCCACAATGTTCGGTATATAGCGGCCCTATGCATCAGTTGTCTCGTCGCATATAATAGAAATTGTTTCTGCCTCTAACACTTTTTTTTTACCTCAGCCACATGAAATGAATACACTTTGGGCAAATATTCTGAACGCAGCCACTGCGATGTAGGTATCAACCCAACTGATTTTAAATTGGTTTCAAGGTAACAGTGTAGGCTGTGGTTATCTAGAGCATTCAAAGGAACATTAGCAGAAGTAAAAGCTTCTACTAGATTAAAAAGTGCAATTTTTCGGCTTTCCTGGTGTTCCGCTTTGGTATGAAACAGATCTCATACAGTTACCTGCTTCTCAGCTACAGTGCTTTTGCTTACATCGAGTTTTCTTTTCTTGGCAACATGAGAAGAGGCTTCAAGGTGGCGATCGCAAGAGGCTTTTTGTTTATGGTCTATGGGTATATTGCAGGTTGAACAAAATAAAATATCACCCGAAACGTGAAAGGTGCCTCTATCATACTGGGAGCACCGATGTTTGGCATAGACTTTACCGAGTTTAGACGCAGAGGTAAGCTTTTGAGGCAGAGACATTGTGTGGCATACTGGAAAACTGGGCTACTAACTTGCAATTTAAAACAGCTGTAGATCAAGAAATCAGTCACACAATTAAACAACTATGCTATTAAGTGTTTAAGTGCTTAAGCAATGCGTGATTTCCTGATGTTCTACATAGAGTTAGCAATTAGGAAATGACTGAATGATTAGAAAGCTGTCAATTAAAGTGATTAGGAGATGATTAACTAAATGTCGGGGTAATCAGGAAATGAAAGAAATACACTGATACCATTTTTTGCCCAAATTCACGGAACCTGCCGATTTTCACAGTATCTGTGAATTCCGTGCAGATCGTGAATTAATTACAGCCTTAACCATAGTGCATGTGGTGTTTTTTGTTCTCTCAGGCTGCAGTTCCAAGAGGCGCCACTAGGGGCGCAGCACCAAGCACAGGCAGACTTTTTTTTTCGGGAGATGTCATCGTGATCGTGCACACGCACTACTGTGAGGGACGACTCGGGAGTGAGCAGCGGTGACTAAGAGCCCGCCTCCCGAACAGCAACTGCAACGCAAGCCAAGGCTTAGAGGAGTGCCACAAAGAAGGAGGCGTGACACGGCGCGGCAGCAGGACTTACAAGAGTGCTGCATTTTGGAAAGTAGGCTGGGCTGACACACAGTATGTATCGGCTGGCACCTGGCGCTATTAATATTAATGATGCTTTGGGTGACTGGGTTTGGTAGAAGGGGTTGGGGGGCGTGGGCACTGCACAGGGGTGGGCAAGCAATCGGAGTTGTGCCAATGGGGCAGGGGGGTGGAATGGTCACTGGGTGAGCAGCTCAACTAAGGCGGGTCCAAATCAGGCTTGACTGGCATCTGGCAGCATGCTATCTACTGCTATGTTAACTCTATTGTACCACGTGTGTCTTTCTGTCACACACGTGGTACAATAGGGTTCACATAGCCATGCGCATCCATTTGAACTACGCAGTTGTGAGAGACTTTCTTGGAGAGCAGTCGCAAGGTGGGAAGCTCTGTGAAGGAATTACATATTTTTTCTGGGTCAACAAAAATGCACATTTAACTGTTTGTAGGCAGGAAGAAGTGTTCTAGCAAGATAAAGTTTGCAATTTAAGGACAAAAAAAATACTTATCTCTGGAAAATTAAGTGGCAGAACCAAAGTAAATTGGGGCTTCACCACACCACCCCCAATCAAGGGTTTTTTCAGTCCTGTGATTTCATACATACTACTGCATTAAAAAGGAGGACTTAACCATCTCCGAATCTGTGCTATTAAAATTTGTGGTTAACTTTTACCACAACCTTGCTTCATTTTGATCCTGATTTTTTTTGTGTGGACATAGTGGTGTTTCTTTGCTTTTGTTTGTGGGAGGCTGCTGTGAACAAAGCTCTTTAATATAGCAGGAGCTGCACAGCAGCAGTCAAATCCCTCACAGAGTGTGTGTGTGTATCTGTGTGTGAGTCAGTCAGTCCCAGTCCAGGAGACACCAGTAGTACCAGTACCAGTCCAGTTTATTCTTAGTGTGTGTGGGGGGAAAAAGCCTGGAAATCATAAAAAAAAAAAAATTAATTCTTGTGTGATGAGTGAGTGAGTGTGTCATAAAAAAAAATAAGAAATTTGAGCGAAGACTGCCTTTCAGTGTCAGTGACTGCAGGCTAGCCCAAGCAAAGGGCTAAGGGCAGTTGCTGTTTATTTTCTAATCTAAAGAAAGGGTCAAAAGGAATTCTGTCTTGAGATAGCAAAGCAATTATGGGGTTCTCACTACACCCACTCTAGCCTAGCCAGTAATCACATTCTTAATCGACTTTCCAATCTCCACTCATTTACTTTTCTGTAAAAAAAAAAAACTTGGCAAGTTCAAGTGGGTGTTTCAGTCTGCGTAAAACCTATCTATATATATTAGCAGGAGCTCAGAGTTCAGCTGCAGCAGAGGTGTAGGTCGGGTGGTCAGTCAGTGATCAGATCATCAGTCCAATATAACACTTAACAAAAGCACCAACTGTTGACTCCTCCAACTTGCAACTCAGTTCAGAGAACTCCTCCTCCAGTAACAGTCCAGTTCTTCTGTGGCTAAATAGAGGAGGGAAAAAAGCCTAGAAATCATAAAAAAGGAAAAAAATACCTCAGACAGAGTCAGTGTCTGAGTGTGCGTGTGTGTGCTATAAATAAATATAAATCATTTAAGCAAAGGCAGTGTGAGATTGCAATTTGCTCACAGCCAGCCTGGGCAAAGAGCAGTTGGATGTTTCTTTATATAAGATTGGGGAAAAAAAGTAAGGGTCTGCTTGTCTGCTTGTTGAGCAATGTGGGTTTCCCCTCGTTCCCAGTCCCACCACAACCTTGCCACATTCTGAGACTGAGTTGATGAATCCATCCTGGTCTGGACCACCACTCATTTTACCTGAGTTGTTTGTGGGACTGTGTGTGTCTGGGAGTGACGTCATCCGTCAGTCTGTCCAGCATCTGTCATAATCAGAGTAAAATAAATATCTGTGTAGTGTGTATGCTGTAGCACTAATTAATATACTTCACATAGAAACATAGATTTTGACAGCAGATAGGACTGCCTAGCTACAGTTTACCTGGTCTATTCTATACTACGTGTACTGTACTGCATGTACTACTGTGTGTGTCTGTGTCTCGTGTAGGTCTTAAATTGCCTATATAAACCACCTGACCTGACCCCCTCTTTCTACAGCTTGAGTATTTTTTTTTTTTTGTGAGAGACAGAAAATAAATATACAGAACAGTACACGACTACTACCACTACTGCCAGTCACAGTACCACCACTGCACTGCTCTGGCTACTGAATCTGGCCCTGGGGTTCAGCCTAAGAAAGAGCCTTGTGGACTAAGGTCAGGGTCAAGACCTACTGTATTCTAAGGAATTTATCTTTTACCATAATTGTTGCAGAGTAGTTTATCTCTGCTGTGCAGTGAGTGTGAGCCTCCTCTGTGCTTTGTGTGCTAGTAATCCCTACGCCAAGACTGACTAAGATTGGGTTACTAATTTTGTGAGACTACTTAAAAAATCATGCCTGATTCTTCAGCTAAGTCACCCTTGTAGACTTAGGCCCAGATATTCAAACTGTGCCCAAAAAGTGTGCAATAGCAGGAGCAAGCGCAAGTCTATTGTGCCCATGCGCAAGAGACGCGATATTCAAAAAAGGAGCAGGCCAAATTGCGCCTACAGCCAACGACTGAATATCGCACCACCTGCGCCATAGCGCAACTAGGGAGGGGAAGCTGAGCAGATCTGATGCGCCATAGTGCAACAAGGGATGTTCAGCTGAGCAGTCCAGAGGCGCCATAGCGCAACCAGGGAGCCCCCCAACTGCAGAGCAATGTAACTGCACAATCAGGGAGGTAGGGGCCCACCATCCATGCCACAGATAGGCAGAGGAACACACAGCAGAACAGACATTGTCCCCCCCACACCCCAAGCACAGCACAACCGGGGAAGGGCTGGAATAACCACTGGTCCATGGAGACAAGCAACCAACCCACAGCCTGGCCATGGTGCCCCATCACACCTACCAGCAAGCTGTGACTGGCTCACAAGGAGGGCAGATCACCCTGTGCCACACCATCCCCCCCAGTGCACAGCACACCCTGCACCGTGACCCCCAGACACCCCCCATCAGTAGTGACCACCACTGCAGGAAACCCCATGCATGCCACCACCCCCACTGTGTCAATGCAACCCTGTGCACCACAGAACCATGCAAGCCAGCCCCACCACGAGCACCCATCAGCAGGTTGCAGCACACGGCAATGCAACAACAGCAGACACAGTGCCACCACGCACAGTCCCCCGAGGTACTGCTGAGAGACTGACCATGCGTTGGCACAAAAGGTACCCCATATGGGACGGTCGTGTCCTTGACACCACCACCAGTGGTACAGCACCCTGCACAGTATTCCACTGACACACCTCGGCCCACCACTGGCCACAACAGCCAGCACAGACACCCACAGTGGTGCGTGGAAGCATGCACCACACCGGATGCCACACAGGGTATGGACAGACACCCATCCATACCCAAGGGCACAACAACACAGGGACGCAGTGATGGGGCAACCAAGCCCCCAGTGTGGGCCCACAACCCGCAGTTCACCATGCACTGGAGTGCCAGCCACCCTGCGCAGGCACCGTGGACCCATACACCACCAGTAGTCACCTGGAGCACAAGCCACACACAGTGGGGCACATCCCCTGCAACACACACAAGCCACAGCATGGAGGTGGGACAATGACCATGTTGCCCACAGTGCTACCTGAGCCAGGCATGCACCACACCAACTGTGCCAGCAGTGAAAAGTGACGATTACAGTGTCTGCCTGCAGAGATGCCACCACTGACATGCCAGCGGACCGTGCAGGTCACAGACAGGCATGTGTGTCGGCTGCACAGGCCATGGATGGGCCGATGGGTGCGCCATGGACACAGAGCACGTGCCATGGACTACTGCACACAGTCATCCAGTGCACAGGCAACACACACAACACAGACACTGACTGATATCTACCCCCACACCATAGTCACCTCCACACAGACACACACACATACCCATGACTGCACCACCCCTGATGCCATGCACACCACTGCAGCTGAGCACCTATAGCTCGCTGCAAATCAGAGACCACCATGGTATTCATATAAAATTCAAATGTATTGTAAAATATAAAACTTAACTATGTACAATAATAATAACAATTTACAAGCTTGGGGTGGGGACACAAACAAGGTGAGGGGTGGGCAGGGGAAAGGGGTGGACAAATGGGATGGGATAGGTGGGGTGTGAGGGTGGGTCCAGGGGGGTAGGGAAAGTCAGGGACTAAGGGACTGTCAATGTGACTGCCATTCCTGGCTCTGGGTCCACCTGGCTGTATGGCGCCACAGTACTCCCGTCATGTCCAGCCTCCTGAGGATTGCCACTGACTCCCGGGCCAGATTGAGGAGCTCCCTCATAGTGTCCCAGATCTCCCTGAGATGTCTCATACCTAGGATAAGGGAGCACAGTCAATAGGTGTGCATGCACAACCCCATACAGCCCGCCCACTGTGCATGGCATACGGCCATGGGATATACCACTGTGATGGTGTGTGACCACCCGCAGTGATCACGTTCACAGGATCTGCCCACCCAGGCACATACAGCCATGTGGAACGCTGCACACACCCACCGGCCAAGTCACGCACAGCACCACCGTGGCCGTTTAGTGACATGGCTATGTGGTGCAAAGACAGTGGCACAGCCATGCACCTGGTGCATGCATGGACCACCAGTGACACACACCCAGACATGCATTGCCACTGGACAGTGTTGACCGTAACAAGTGGCATGCATGGCAGTGATGTCAATGAATGGTGGCCATGCCCCGCTGCCCACCTTGTCACACAGCATGCAATACTAATCATGGAGGTCTGGCACTCACCCTCATTGGGCCGGTCAGTTGGGCATTGCTGGTCCTTGGCCCACCTGGCTGCGGTTTCAGCACCCTTCCGCTGCTCTGCCCGCACCCTGCATAGTTCTTCGGGGCCTGTGGGGAAAAAAGGAGAGAAGAACATCAGTACATTCCCGAAGCAAAGTCCCCCTGCCCCAAGGTGTGTGCCCTCCTACCCAGCCAGACCCACCCACCCCACACCCTGTGAACACTGCCACGGCCAACCCCATACAGTCCCTCCCTTATGTGCTGGACACATACAACACTGTGACTCATATGGACGATAAAACTGTGTTGACGGAACCCCTACCTGGATGTGGCACCATGCCCCTCCTGGCACGTGACCGCAGTTGGGCCAGTAGCTCCGGCTCCCTCCTGTGCAGGTCACCATAGCGGTGCCTGCACTGCTCAGCCGAACACCCCCAGCCTGTTTCCTCATCCAGGGCAGTGGCCACCTCCTGCCACACCTGGGTCCTTGCCCTATCCAGGGGAGCCTCTCCAAAGAGAGGCCCATGGTGTGGCTCAACTATGGCCACCAGATTGGCCAGCTCAATGGCACTCCATGGAGCAGCTCATCTACGCGCCATTCCAATAGCTATAGTAGGCAATATGGTGCTCTGCAGCGTGGCTCCCCACATGCAGATGCTGCGTGGTACAGCACTGCCATTCCCTATCGCGCTGTTACCAAACAGCGCGATAGAGGTGCACCTATGCCTGACGCATGGCGCCAAGGGGGCAAAGGTCGGGCACAGGGTCAAGGTTCTCTGGCATAAGGCCACGCACAGCACCATTGGATGACAATGCATGTAGCGCGATTGGCTGCCTGTGTGCCAGTGCCACAGTGGACTATCAGGCAGTTGGGCCATTGCGCCTATGAAGGCCCAGAGCCACAGCACCATGTAGTGACCATCGCTATAACACCACTGGCACAATGGTGGCCATGCCCTGCATTGCCTACCGCACACAGCACGTCATCAGCATGGCAGGCGCCTGTGTCAGCAACCGGGCATCTGCGCGTGTGTTATTACTCGCATGCCACAGAACTAAGCCATTGGCTCATGCGTTTAACACAATTGCACAAAGCGCGGCAACAGCGATATTCAGCCGCTACATGCAAATCATCCGATCAGCCATTCAATGGCGAAAGCACCGCAATTTGCATCTAATTAAAGTTGCTCCTCGCCTCATTTGCATGGATTGCGCTATAAAAGTGCGACAATGTGCTGCAGTGGCCATAGTCGGTTACTGCAGTTTATTGGTGAGTTGCATGCTGTTTGGGAGTGTGGACTGTGGATTCAGAGACATGCATGGGACTGCACAGTCACCGGTAACAACTGCCATTCTTACAGGCTACACAATGACCGAGCACATTCTTGGAGAGGAGGACAACAGTTGTGGGAGGAGGCCGAATTTTACTAAGGCCAAAACCGAGGCCCTTTTTGAGGCCTACCTGGATCAGGAGCCACTGCTCAGTGGACGGCGGGACACCCCTCAGGCCCGTGCTGCTGCATGAGGAGAGGAGGTGGCCGTGCAGTAAGCTCTGCAGGGCAGCCACCAGTGCTCTGTGCAGGGTGTAAGAAGAGATGGGCACAGACGGGAGGAGGGTAAGGAGAAGTAGCTGCCATCAGGGCAGCACATGCTACAACAGGTGGGGGACAGCCGGGGTGGTACAACTCACCCCAGTGGAGGACAGACTTGCTGGAAGCATGTGCAAGTGACATTGAGGGTGTTCGGGTGGTGGCTGCAGGCGGGTGGTGGCCCATCACTGTATGGTAAGTCATGGTCTGTCTGGGGGCAGGAGTGGGTCTGCAATGATGTGCCGACTTTGCTTTCCCTTACAGATCCTGAGCATCTGCATGAGTCAGCGGTGGTGGGCCTGTCCAGTGCGGACAGCTGGAGGAGTCAGAGGTGGGACCATCCACCTCCACAAGCTATTTGTGGATCAGTATGACAGATGGGGCTGCCTGGCTGTCCACACTGATATCGTTGAGACAGGTGTGGAGAAGCCCTGCCTGTGTCCCCAGCGTGCTGGCGTCCACGGATACCCAGCACTGTGGCTGGCCGGGGGAGATATGGCACAGTGATGATGACCACGACCATCTTGAGCAGTGACACGTGTGTGCCACAGGATGGACACACAGTAGACAATTGGCGGCCCATGGCTGTGGGTGGTGCGCCGCTGGAGCCCTGCGTGTCCAGCACAGTCCCAGGCTGTGCCTGTCAGCCTCAGTGGGAAGCACTGGTGTCTGTTGTTCAGACAGTGGGACTGTTGCAGCCACTGCGGCGGCACCACTGGGCCCTGGGGTGCGGCAACCGGAGGGGCAGCATCAACAGTCGCCCACTGGGCTTGGGGGTACAGGGTTCAGCGGCAGCATCTGTGCACCACCTGTGGACATGCCCAGACCTGGTCCTGGTGCCCAGCACCCACCCTCAAAGAGTGCTGAACATCAGGCCCTTACACACCCTGAGGGACATGATGCCGAGGAGGCTGATGACCTCTTGGATGAGCACACCCGCCTACTGCGAGCATCGGTCCAGCAGCAGATGTGCCTTGCGACATCCGTGGAAGCACTGTGTGTGGCTCTGGAGCAGGCAGAGGAGCGTCGCAGCAGGGACACTGAACAGATCCTGGCACGGATGGACCGTTTGCGGGAGGATGTGACCGCTGCCATTGACAGGCATGCACAGGTGTTCATTGCTGTCATGGCCACAATGGGCACACAGTCAGGTGTCCATATGTTGCGGACACCACGCAGTGCACTATCCACCCCGCTCCCAGCATCATGCGACTCCCACCCTGTCGAAGCCGGGTTCAGCTGTGGGCATGCCGAGCACTCCTGGTGCAGGCATGTTCGGTGTGCTGCAGACCCCTGCGCGGGCATGGTCACGTTCATGCAGTGGAACCCCTGAGGGACCATCGGTGCCACCCCATGAGGCCAGTGGTCAGCCTGCCAGAGCTGGGCGGGTCTCGACGGGCCCATGCATCCGTGGCAGCTGTGGCACTGTGTCACGGGACTGACCTGTCTCCCCAGCGCGCACTGTCTGGTGCTGTCTAGTGCATTGTGTGTGTCAGTGGGCAGTGCACGGGTGGGTACCCGGCCCTGCACGCAGACACACAGTCCACCTGCACACCATCTCGGCTGCTGTCCGCAGTTGTGTGTGCATGATGATGCCTGCATTGCACTGTACACCAATGTGCAATGGTGCTCAGCATCTGACACATGCACATGAACAGGCAGTGGGCGTGGTGGCCTGTGGACATGTGTGTTGCTAGGGTGTGCGTTCTGGGTCGGTGTGTCTTCTGCCCTCTGTGCACGTTTGTTGCATTGTGCGTGTGTGTGTCCTTCGGTGTGGCATGTTAATCCTCACCCATCCCTGGCTGTGTGTGTGTCTCTGTGCCCTGCCACTTCCCTTGATGGCATGCACCCCCAATGTGGGTTCCTGCATGTTTGTGGGTTGTGCCTTGGCCACTGGTGGTTGCGCATGGCCCCACGACTTACCTGAGTTGGCTGAAGTGCTCCTCCGTGATGGTGTTCCAATGCACAGATGTGCCAGCGGAGCAGTCAGTCCCGTCGGCCAAGGGGGCTGCCCATCACCATGCGTCTGGCGTCCACCATTGACCCCTATTGCTGTCCCCCTCTTTGACCTGTACAGCTATCCCACATTCGTTGGCCATGTTGTGCAGGATGCAACAGGCCAGGAATATCCCACAGGCCTTTGAGGGGCTGTACTGTAGACACCCAGAGGTGTCCAGGCAACGGAAATGTGCCTTCAGCATCCCGAACACCCGCTCGATGACATCACTTGTGGTGGTGTGTGCCTCACTGTAGCATTGCTGTGATGGGGTCATGGGCTGCCGGTAGGGTGTGAGCAGTCAGGGATGGAGTGGGTATCCACTGTCACCTGTGTGTAGAGGGTGGAGGTTAGTTTGGTGATCAGCATCGCCCTGCCCCAGGCGATGTAGGTCACTACCCATGCCACCTCTGGCCCTATATCTGTCCATGTGGTTTGCATACTCACCCACTAGGTGGCCAGTGGGGATGTCCCCACTCTCGAATCTGTGGCACAGTGCTGACTGGTGCCAGATGAAAGAATCGTGTGCTCCCCCAGGGTGCATGGCACAAACATTGATGATGCACCCCCTGGCAACGCACACCACCTGGCAGTTGATGCTGGCATAGCCCTTTCGATTCATGTATGCGGCCCCCTCGGGGCCAGGTGGTGTGCGTATGGCCACATGGGTGCAGTCTATTGCTCCTAGCACGCCAGGCATACGAGCTACCCTGTGGAACTCCTGTATGTTTGCTGTGCGCTCCACCGCTGTGCTGGGGAAATGGATGTACTCCTAAGCATGTGGCAGCAGTGCGCTGAGGAATTGGGTGAGGTGGCGTGACGTGGCTGACTGGGTTATGCCTATGGTGTCCCCAGTTGGTCTCTGGAAAGTACCCGTGGCGAGCAAGCACATGCAGTATTCAGAAAATAGTTGTGCACTGCTAGAGAGGAAGAAGGTGGAGGAGGGAAATGATGAAATTAGAGGAGTAACTGATAAATGCTTGGACCAAAATGGAGCGGAGGGAAGTTCTGCTGGGAGAATTGCAACAGGGATAAAAGGGGGAAATAATGTGCAGGAGGAAGAAGAGGAGCTGGAAATGAGAGACGGAGATGAATGGAAGCAAGCAGGGAATAAGAGGGGTGGAATCTTAGTGCTGGGGGACTCAATACTAAGAGGAGTTAGGTGGGGTAGTAAGGGGGAGAGGCATAGTCACATTTGGGTGGAGGCCATGCCAGGAATGACAGCGAAAGGGTGGGACAGTCTGTTCTGAAATATACTAGAAGGGGTAGAGACAAGCCTCATTTAATTATACATCTTGGGACAAACGACCTGGCTGACAAGACAGTAGATACAGTCCAGAGGAGGATTGAGGAACTAGCACACTTATGCGAGGGACAGGAAGATCAGTAACTTTTCAGAGATACTTCCGTGCAAAGGCAAGCCAACGAGAAAGCTGAGAATAGAGGAATTTAACGGATGGCTAAGAACCTGGTGTTGTGCTAAAGGGTATGGGCTGTTGGGGGAGTGGGAGGGACCTGGGAGGACAGTAGTCTCTCTATGCCAAGGACAGACTACACTTGGTGAGGAGAGAAGAAAGTGTTGAAACAGAGGATGGAGGAGTAAATCAGAGGAAGTTGGGAATTTAAACTAGGAGTGGGGGTGGCAGTTGGGGAAGAGATATGCAGAGACCACAGGTTGGGAAACCATATGACTTACCCCCATACATGACAAAGGACAAATGGCAAGTACTGTTGGTGATGCTAGGAAAGGAGGGCAGGATGGGAGGGGGAAAAGGTGGAAGGTGGTTACCCTAAATGCTAGGAGCCTTGGGAGGAAAACTGCAGAGTTACAGGTTCTCATGGCAGAGGGAGAGGTGGACATTGCAGCCATCACGGAAACATGGGCCACCCAATACAATGACTGGGACCTGTCTGTACCAGGGTACAGGTTATTTCGTAGGGACAGGGTGATTGGGAAAGGAGTGGGGGTGGCACTATATGTGAAGGAAGGACTGAAGTGTGTAAGGGAGGAAGGGGAGGAGACAGAGCTATCCTAGATCTAGTACTGACTAACAAAGAAGGAATCACAGATCTCCAGGTAGAAGGTCACCTGGGGGCCAGTGACCATCACATGGTATGGTTCAATTTGGCTACTACATCTAAATCATCCCATTCCAAGGCAAAAATATGGGACTTCAGAGGAGCTGACTTTGATAAGATGGCCAACAGAGTTAAGCTAGCCCTGGCAAAAGACACAGGTGAGGAGGTACAGGCAAAGTGGGCAAGCATTAAGGATGCAATACTTGAAGCAACATCCCATTGTGTTAAACAGAAAAGGAAGTGAAAAGAAGAGGAAACCACTTTGGTTCTCAAATACAGTAGCAGAAAAGGTCAGAGCCAAAGGCTGGCCTTCAGGAAATATAAGGGAACACAGCGGGATGAAGATAGGAAGGCATATCAAACTGCCCTAAGGGAAGCAGGTAGGCAGTAAGGCAAGGCAAAGTCCCAAACTGAGGAAACACTAGCATGAACAGTAAAAGAAGGTGACAAGACTTTCTATAGATACATTAGTGAAAGGAGAAAGTCAGAGAGTGTGCTAAGCTTAATGGAGAAAGGGAGCAAGTGAGGAGGAGGACCCTGTAAAGGCATCTATCCTAAATAGATACTTTTGCTCAGTATTTACTGAAGAGAAGGTGGGCAGGGCCCACAGCCAACATCATGGACACAGGGGAGGGAGGTGAGCACTACTCTCTCAAAGAAAGGGTCCTACAAGAGCTTGCTAAGCTCAGGGTGGATAAGGCAATGGGACCTGATGGCATGCATCCCAGGGTACTTAAGGAGCTAAAGGAGGAACTAGCAGAGCCATTAGGGTGTTTAGTGAGTCTCTGAGCACAGGAGAGGTCCCAGAGACTGGAGAAGGGCTCATGTGATCCCGCTCCACAAGAATGGTAGCAGGGAGGAGCGGGGAACTACAGACCAGTCAGTCTTACCTCAGTAGTGGGCAAGATTATGGGCACTCCTTAAGGAAGAGATAGTGCAACACCTGGAATCATAGGGGCACAGGATCCAAGACAGCATGGGTTTACAAAGGAAGGTCTGTCAAACTAATCTCATAGATTTCTTTGACTGGGTAACCAGAGTGGTGGACCAAGGGGAGCAGTTGATGTCGCCTACCTGACTTCAGCAAAGCTTTTGACACTGTTCCACATGAAGATTGATAAATAAGCTAGGTAGGCTCGGGGTGGTCGAAGTTGGTCAACTGGGTATGAAATTGGTTGACTGGCAGAAAACAGAGAGTGGTGGTAAATGGTATACAGTCAGAAGAGATGCAAGTCACAAGTGGGGTACCTCAGGGATCAGTCCTGGGGCCAGTCCTATTCAACATCTTCATTAGTGACCTAGCAGATGGACTAGAGGTGAAGGCTTGTCTGTTTGCAGATGACACCAAGATCTGCAACAGAGTAGATGATCCAGATGGGGTGGGCAGAATGAGAAGAGATCTGGACAAACTAGCAGAATGGTCAGAAGAGTGGCAACTGGGATTTAATGCAAAGAAGTGCAAAAATCATGCACATGGAAGAGAAACCCTGAAGCCACTTATAGGCTGGGAGGGAGTTGCTAGCAGTCCAAAGGAAGAAAGAGACTTGGGCATCATCATCACTGATGACCTGAAATCATCAAGCAGACCTCTAAAGCAGTAGGTAAGGCTAGGGGGTGTTGGGGTGTATTAGTAGAAGTATCACAAGTCGTAAGAGGTAATAATCCCTCTGTACAAGACATTGGTTAGGCCCATCTGGAGTACTGCATTGCAGTATTGGAGCCACACCTTCAAAGGACATTAACCAAATTGGGGCAGTCCAGAGAAGGGCAACCAAAATGGTGCAGGGACTGCATCAGAAGACATATGAGGACAGATTAACGAGCTCAATATGTATACCCTTGAGCAAAGGAGGAGAGAGGTGATATGATCGGGCATTCAAACACCTTAAGGGCATAAACAAGGTGAAAAGAGTCTAACATGTTTAAATATAAGAAAACTAGCAGGACAAGAGGACACAGCATGAGATTAGAGGAGGCCGATTAAGGGGGAATGTGAGGAATTCTTTTTCACAGAAAGGGTGGTAGATCATGGAATGGCTTACCACAAGAAGTGGTGGCTATGAATACAGTGCAGGGCTTCAAACAGGCATGGGATAGGCATAAGGGAGCAATACAAATGACTATGAATAGATAGGTCACTGACAGAGCAAAGGCCAATGGCACATTTATAAGGTAGAAAAAGAAATGGGCAGACTGGATGGGCCTTGCGGTCCTTATCTGCCGTCAACTTCTATGTTTCTATGTTTCTATGTTTCTATGAGGAGGGTAGTACAGAGTCACTTTGGATGCAAATCCAGGATTCCAAGAATAGGATTCTTAGAATGGGAGTGATGTACAGGCCACCATCTCAGATGGAGGAGTTAGACAGGGAACTAGCAGGACAGATCAAGAGGACCTGCGAGAAGGGTAGTGTGGTGATTGTGGGGGACTTCAACATGCCAGGAGTGGACTGGAGCACCCCAACAACCAGGAACAGAAGGGAGCAGGTACTGCTGGATGCCTCTAGGACAGCTTCCTGCTGCAAATGGTCAGTGAACCAACCAGGTTAGGGAATACCCTTGACCTTGTGCTGGCAAATGGGGACTTTGTGAGAGAACTTACAGTGGAGGAACCACTGTCAGGGAGTGACCACCACTCAGTATGGCTCACATTGGATATGGGCAAGAAAGGAGTGGAATCTGACACAATAGTGCTGGACTTCAGGAGGCCCGACTTTGGAGGGATGGGGAGTGGTAAAGAGGTACCTGGCCAGAATTCAATCTAGTATGGACACTAACAGAGGTGGGGAGGCTCGTAAAGCTGGGGATAGTGAGGCAACAAAACCTGCTGCAAAGCCCAGAGTAAGAAGGCTAGGGCTAAGAAACCAATCTGGTTAAGCAAGAAGGTCATGGAAAAGGTAAGGAGGAAAAGAGAGCTGCCTTTAGGAAGTACAAGAAAACAGGGAGGGGGGAGGACAGGGAGGAGTACTTGACAGAATCCCAAAGGAGGTGACAAGGGCAGTAAGGGGAGCCAAAGCATCTACGGAACTCAGGCTGGCACAAGGCATTAAGAAGGGGGAGAAGGACTTCTTTAAGTACATCAGGGAGAAAAGGAGCTGTAAGGACCACATAGTAAGGATTAGGAAGGAGGGGGGTTGGGTGGAAGCAGGGTGCGATAAGGCGGAAGCACTAAATAAGTACTTCTGCTCAGTATTTACTAAAGACAAGAGGGGGTGACACCCAAGGTGGGAGAAATGGCAGAAGCAGGGTAGGAAGTGGTGACAGATGGGGAAATCATGGAGAGCAGAGTTCGAGAGGGTTTGAAGGCACTGAGGGTGGACAAGGCGCCAGGCCCAGATGGCATCCACCCCAGGGTACTGAAGGAGCTGGCAGAGGTCCCTCAGGACCTTTGGCAGACCTATTTAATGCCTCACTACATTGGGTGTATACCTCAGGACTGGAGGATGGCTCATGTGGTGCCTCCACAAAAGTGGCCCCAAGATGAACTGGGAAACTACAGACCAGTGAGCCTCACATCCATCATGGGTAAGCTAATGGAGACTATCCTGAAGGAGAGGCTGGTGGCCCTCCTAGAGGCCAACAGACTACAGGACAGCAGACAGCATGGCTTCATACGTGGCAGATCCTGCCAAACCAACCTGGTCGAGTTCTTTGACTGGGTAACTAGGCAACTGGACAGGGGCCATGCAGTGGATGTCCTGTATCTGGACTTCAGTAAGGCATATGACTCAGTGCCACATGGAAGGCTGGGAAGGAAGTTAGTAGACACAGGGGTGGGTGCAAAGCTGGTGAGATGGGTAGGAAACTGGCTGCAGGGAAGGCAACAGAGGGTGGTGGTGAGTAAGCCATAGCTCTCACACCCAAGGGCAGTTACGAGCGGTGTTCCACAGAGCTCGGTGTTGGGACCAGTGTTGTTTGGGATATTCATTGCAGACATATCATGGGACATCAAGAGCAAGATCAGTCTGTTTACTGATGATACCAAGGTAGGCGCGGTGGTGGATGACCTAGGGGGATGGCAGGGATTGCAGGATGATCTGGCAAAGCTTGAAACCTGGTCAGACACCTGGCAACTGAGCTTTAATGTCAAAAGTGCAAGGTGCTGCATTTTTGGATGAAGAACGCAAAGAAGGAGTTCGTGCTAGGGGAGTGCAGCTAGCCCAGACAGAGGAGAGAAGGATCTGGGTGTGCTCATTACAGGGTCAGTACAACTCGGCACAATGTGAGGAAGGCAGCTGCAAGGCCAACAAAATGCTGGGTTGTATTGCAGGGGTATATCCTCGAGGAGGAGGAGGTGATTCTGCCGCTATGGGTCATTAGTTGAACCACACCTGGAGTACTGCGTGCAGTACTGGCGTCCGTGTCGAAGAGGGGCATTAAGTTACTGGAGGGTGCAGCGCCAGAGTGACAAGATGATCAAGGGGCTGGGGACTTATCATACGAGAAGGTTGAAGGAGTTGAACATGTACTCACTGGAGTAGAGGAGGACAGGGTGACATGATTGAAACCTTCAAATACATGAAAGGAATAAACAAGGCAGTACAGAGGGCTGTTCAAAGTAAGGGAGGAGGGCACCAGGGCCATGATATGAGACTCAGGCGAGGAAGGTTCAGGAGGAGATGAGGAAACACTTTTTACAGAGAGGTGGTGGCTGGGTGGAATCGTTACCTGCTGAAGTGGTATGTAGTAGAACAGTGGACTGCTTCAAACGAGGATGGGACAGGACAAGGGGAAGGGTTAATGAAGGGGAAGGGTGGAAGTGAGGGGCAGCTGCAGAATAAGGGGTGCTAGCTGCACATTCGAGTAGACTTGATAGACCTTTAGGCCTTTATCTGCTGGCAAGTTTCGTATGTTCGTATGCAGGCTATTACCTTGGTCTCCACTGACAGGGCATGGCTCCATCGTGTGGGTGCCTGCATCACATCACTGCACAGTTCACAGAGCCGCCTCAGAATTGCCCTGTTCAGGTGGTACCGGCCCACAATCTCAGTATCTGTGTACAGCTCAAAGCTGGTGTGGGCTCGGTACTGCCTGCTAGGGGCATACCGCCAACAGGCCCTTCCATGGCCACGCCCCCTGCCACCGCCTTCTTACCCCTCATTCGGCCTCCATGTGGAAGGTGGCACTGGCCATGTCCCTGACTGCATGTTCACCCCGGCAGCTGTTACTGTATTCCCCCGCTGTCCTGGCTGCTACCTCCGCTGCACGGGTACACCTGCCTGTGCTGGCCTCTGTGCTGTGTGACTCCCACACCTTCCCTGTGCCTGGCTGTTCACTGTAGCTTCCTGGCCTGCCTGTTCGTGCCACCAGCCCTGTCTGTCTGCCTCTGCCTCTGTCTCATGTGGCTTCCCTGTAGCGTTCTTGCGCCTCTTCCTTGATCTTTTTATTTTGGCTCATTTCCGCTGTAGGCGCAACTTCCGCTTGATCCACTGTTGCGCATTGCGCAAGTCTTTGAATATCACACTGTGCCATTTATGCATGGTTCCTCCCCCTTCGGTTGTGCATGCCTTCATTATCATTGCGCTGTTGCTCAGCATGATTTAGGGGGCGCAACTGCCTCCTGCTGAATATCGCAGAATGGCGCAATTTTGGACTTGCGCAGGTGCAACCCTATTGCGCATGGCTCAACTCTTTTGAATATCTGGGCCTTAGTGTATTGTTAGTGGTGTAAAGAGTTTAACCTACAAAGTAATAAAAAAATACATGACACGCTTTCTGATGGACAACAGTTTTTATTGACATTTAAACTGAAACACAAAAGAGATGTCAAAGTGTAAAAAGATCTGTTTATTAGGCATTGTTAAAATTACGCCATGCCACCCAAGAAAGTGTTACCCAAACCAGCGAATACTCTTTTTCGCTACAAGTTTAGCAAAACAAATGTTGAAACTGCAGCAGCTCCCACAGCTGACCAGAATCAAAGCCAAGCCCAGATCCATTCTGAGTCTTGTGTAACAGTCTCTCAGTCTTCTAGCATTGACAAGTCTCTTGTATATGAATCTGACTCCATTCCTGGCACTTCCAGCCTGTCCATAACAGAATCTAACTCGTGTCCTTCTTATGAATGTTCTGGTGTTCTCCTCCCACCTTCTCATGTTCCGGTGCCCAATCCTAGTCCTAGCCCCATTGCTGTCTCTCTATGCTCCTCAATGCCTCCTCCGCAACCTCCTCAGCCTCTTACTACTAGTGAGACAACTGATGGAGAGCCATCCTTAAAAAAGAAAAAAACATATAAATTTGTGGACTCATGGAAACAGAATCGTAAGTGGCTAAAGTATGACAGTGAACTGAACATAATCAAATGCGAGTGGTGTAAACTATTTGATAAATCTGGAAAAATAATTCCTTCCGGGATGGGTGTTCATAATTTAGAAAGGCAAATGTAGTTTCATGAGTCATCTGATTTACATGAGGCATCCAGAAAAGCAATTTTTGCTCACTCTATAACCCCTGCAGAGCAGCCATTAATGAAACTTGTCCAAAAAAGAATTTGAACAGATGAAGGTTATTTTCAGAAAAATGTTTTTTCTTGTTAAAAAGGCACGGCCTTTTACTGATTTAAAAGATGAAATAAACTTATTACGTGCGAATGGGGTCTCTGTCAGTGACACCTACTGCAATGACAAACAAGCGAGAGTATTCACAGAATATATTTACAAAGATAAGATGGAAGATCTAATCACATTGGTGAAATCAGAGATTTCTTTTCTATTTTGTCAGATGGCTCAACAGACAAAGTATTACAGAAGAGGAGGTAGTTTATCTCGCATCTTGAGAAGAGCATCCCTGTTACTAAATTTGTAGCGCTTAAGCCTCTTGAAAAGGCAGATGCAGAAAGTATAACATCAACATTACAAAATACCATGGAAATTGACCTCCAAATACCAGACTGGAGAAATAAGTTGGTTGCTTGTTGTTTTGATGGGGCATCAGTCATGATGGGCAACAAAACGGGAGTAGCCACAAGGCTGAAAGAGGAGGCCAGACTTTTAACAGTGGTGCACTGCTGTGCACATAGACTTGAGTTGGTCACTAAATACGTGATCAAGGGGACACCCCAGTACTCCGCAGTGGAGGATTTGCTTTCCTCACTGCACAGCTTCTATAAGCTCTCTGCTTTAAACTGGTCAGGTTTACAGGCTGCGGGAGAGGCACTGGGCATCAGGGTACTGCGCCCTGTAAATACTGGGGGAACAAGGTAGCTGCCACACCACCAGCGTGCTGTTAAAGTGATGCAGACAAATTATCTGGCTACTTTACACATCTGGAGGACCTATCAGTAAATGGTACAGGGGATAAAAGAGAAAAGGCCATTGCAATTCTGAAGCAGATAAAATCACCTAAGGTATTGTATTTCATCAACTTCCTAGAATTCTACATAGCAGACATGTCCAGACTAATGCTGACATTCCAGCAAAATAACTTAATGGTAGACTCTGTGCAAGCTAAAGTTCTGTCTGTCATGAAGAAACTAAAAACTCTTAAGAGATTCAGAGACTCTTGATTGCCTTGAAACAGGAATCAGTATTGTGGATGGTAAGCTGCATTACAAAGGTGTGGAGCTTAGTTCCTCTGGTTCAGCAAGACGCAGCAGCAGATCAGATCCTGACGAGAATGCAAACAGTGCCAAGAGCAGCGTAGTGTCTATTGCAAAGAAAGTGCTGGATTCCACATTAAATCAAATGGAAATTTGTTTTTCTGAATTTGTCAGTGATCCTGTCATTGCTGAAATAAGAATTTTCAACTTATCTAACTGGCCTAACTCTGAAGATTCCTTGGCAGAGTATGGAGATGCAGAAGTCAAGTCATTATTTTCTTACTACAGTGACATTCTGGAACCAAAGGGGTACAGTGCTGTTTCAGCACTCTTGCAGTGGTTGAAACTGAAAGCATATATCCACAACCTAAATGCAGCTTACCTTTAGATTCCACTACTATGTGGGGTAGAGTTCTCTCGGAAGAAAGGAATGACCTCAAAGATATTCTAGCTTTGCTGAAAATATTTCTTATAATTCCATCTTCAACTGCGGAATGTGAACGAGGTTTCTCGTTAATGTCACGAATAAAAAATGACTGGAGGGCAAACCTGAGACCAGAAACTGTGTCAGCTTTAATGGCCGTTAATCTGAGCAGTGAGACAGTGCCCACATACTCACCAGATAGTGCCATAGCTAGGTGGTGGACATCAAGAAAGAGAACAAGGAGACCTCAGATTGCTCCTTATGGTTCAAGAAAAGAGGAAGAAAAAGGCTGGGAAAGTGAAGAAGACACTGAAATGTAGAACAGTATATAAATATACTACAGTTGTTCCATATACTGTACTGCTATTTCAAAATTCAGTATCTTTTTTTCAGTTTTTATCATTTTTGTCTACCCGGTGCAGGTAGCCTGACTGTGGCGCACATAATTTTTGTCGCCACACGCACCATAGTGCAGGTACCGCACAAAGTTCATTTCTACCCCTGGGACACAGACACACACACACACACACACACACACACACACTCACACACAGGCAAGGCATGTAGTAAAACAGAGTGGTTGAATTCTCGGGTCTGACATACAGGTGGCGCCAACAGTATGGTCATATAGTATTGCGTGGTAAAACATACTGTTTCGGATACACGTCACAGCGTCTAACTGCTGCAGAGTTTATATCCATTATGGTATGTACACTGCCATTATTTGACCTTCTAAACTTCTTGATATGCAACTGCTGTAATTTAAACCATCTAATTGTGGCACGGTACATGTGCATTTTGGTATGTGCTGTGCCATCACTGAACAGTATAAGTTACAATCAATGCAACTGCTGTACGTGTTTTAATACATCTATATTAATAACATACTATTTATTTAGCTAATAAAGACATACTGAATTCTTGTGTTGTACTACAATCTCTACCCCTCCCCCATTTAATAGGCTAGCAATATACTAAGCCTGAGTGGGTGCATTCTCAGCTCTGACATACAGGTGGCGACAAAAGCACAGTCATATAGTATTGCACGGTAAAACACACTGTTTCAGATGCAGCTCACACCGTCTAACAGTGGCTAGGCTCATATCGATGGTGGTATGTACTCTGCCATGATTTAACGTTGTTGACTACTTGTTTATTGCAACTGCTGTATATGTTTTAAGACATGGGTATTTACACGCCACACCTTTTGCTGTACTTATGAGTACTGACTGAAACACAACCTTCTGTTTAAATAACACCTCCTCATTGAGTAGTCATGCTATGTATTAAAATACTTGGAGCAGTTGCATTCAGACATCTGAAATACAGGTGGCAGCAACTGCACGTGCTGCACTACAGTAGATGAAAATGCTGTATGTTGAATGGGATTTTCACCATGTGATTATGTACTGTACATATGCATTTTGTTACGTACTGTGCTATCATTGAACAGTGTAAGTTACAATTAATGCAACTGCGGTACGTGTTTTAATACGTGTCTATATTAATAACATACTATTTATTTAGCTAATATAGACATACTAAATTCTTGTGTTGTCCTACAATATCTCCCCCCCATTTTAATAGGCTAGTAATATATTAAGACTGAGTGGATGCATTCTTGTGTATGACATACAGGTGGCGCCAACAGTACAGTCATACAGTATGTAAAAGCAATAATACCCGACAGGGTGGGCACTATTGTGCTATACCAGACCGCCCAGGGGTGTAATGAGGCCCAGTGCTGCAGGCGGAGGGCCTTATAGCCCCTGGAAGGTCCGGTATAACACAATACCACCTACCCTGGAGGGTATTATTGCAATTAGAAAATGGGCCACGGTAATATTATTTGTTTGAAAAAGATATTTTTATGCTTACATGTTAAAACTAATTTGTTTTGTAATAAACCTGTTCCTCCACCTGCATTAGACTGCTGTATTTTTTTTTAGTTAGGGACTTGTGTCCTAGAGCAGCCTCTGTTGTTATGACTTTTGACTTGCAACTGTTGTCATGGTTACACTCCCCCTTCACAGATCCTGAGTTAGACTTCCCCAATTTCAAAATGTTACTGTCAACCCCCCACCACCACAACCAAAGACATACAGGCCATGATCCATTTTTTTAATTTATTTTTTGTGTATTTACTCACATCTATTCATCTCCCCCACCACAAGTTCTATGCAGTGCCGACAACGTTGCAAGGTAACGGGCTGTGAGAAGAGGTACCATATCATTTAAGATAGAAAAAGTGAAGTCGCTATGTTTTACCGCTTTCTTTTTTGTTGCCAGCAGGGAAAACACTTGGGGAATAGGCAGCAATAGTGCGAGACAATTGCTATAGGGAACAGCCGATACTGTGCTGCCGATTTGGTGTGGAACCGAAAAAGAAAGATTTGTTTGTGGACTGTTTGAATTTTGTGTTTTCTAGGGCAGAGTGGCAGTTTAGATCACATTTTAATGGTTAATGATGAGGTCAGTTAGCCCGAGGAGCGAAAGGGAGAATAGGGCTAAGGAGCGTATTTTCGTTACTTTGGATCCCTGGCTGTGAACACGCTTTACCACCTTGCTGGAATTACTATGCCGGCCGGCTTTTCATGGAACAGGACCCGAGAGTTGCTGTTTATTGATATTATGCTGCTCTCTGTGAAAAGGCAAGATTTGATTTTAAAAAGGTGTGTTTAGTTATGTTGTTGATGGGTTTGGCATGCTGGGGGGGTCACTTATCATTTGGTTGGCAAGGTCCGTTAGCGATTGGGAGAAAAAATGGAGGGTTTGCCCTTTGAAAATTCCCTGTGCCCAGGAGTGAACAGGACAGGAGTGTGCTTTTTCCTGATTGCTTTCTTCTTTCTGTTTTTAAAGTGCCCTTTCTCATTTCATTATGGATTCGGTCAGCATTGGGGCCAGTATGTCTCGCTTAGCGAGACAAAAAAAAAATGGCGGACATTTGAAAAAGTAAGAGGCGTTTTTTAGCCAATAAGAGATGGTGGCCAGCAGCATTCTGGTGATGGGGTTGGCTGGGCTGGTACTTTTAATAGCTGGGCATCTGTTGTCTCATAGTTGCCCAGCTAGAGAAGTGCCTCAGCCAATCAGAAAGGTTAATTACTTTTATCCATTTTCTAGTGCATGTTAAAAAACAATGTTTCGGATACAGTTCACACCATCTAACAGTGGCAGGGCTCATATCTAGAGACCAGTGTATTTCTTGTTATTTTTTTTTCCAAATTTCTTGTTATTTTTAAAGAATTTCTTGTTATTTCTTATTTTTTTTATCATTTCATTTTATTTCTTGTTATTTTTGAACTTTTGTTCTGATGTACAATGCAAGTGCTAAACAATAATTAAACACCTAAAAATCACAACACTGTATACTTCATGCCATCACACTATCATAAATGCAGAATCTTGATTGTTTATAATTGAAAGGAAGCATAGAGCAATATCCAATACAGTCTCCTCAATAAAGGCTGTCTTGTCCAACTTAGCTTTTTTCTTAATGTGTGGTTTATGGGGTGTAGAGGCAACCTCAATTTCAGCAATTCCCACCTCTTGCCGTAGGGTCTGAGCTAAAGGCTCTAGATAAATTGCAAATAACAGAGGTGACAGGGGGCAACCTTGCCTTGTTCCACGGGATAATGTTATGGGGTTAGAAAAGGAGCCATTTATCCGAATATAAGCTTTGGGGTTCGTGTACATTAATTTTATTAGCCCAATCACCGACTGGGGTATCCCTACTTTTCCTAGTACCTCCCATAAAAAAGTCCATTCGACCCAGTCGAATGCTTTCTCTGCGTCTAGTGATAAGAGAAGAAATGGAGACCCGGCCTCCCTTGCTCTCTGCAGGAGATGCAGGGTTCTTTTTATGTTGTCCTGTGCTTGACGGCCAGGAATAAACCCCGTTTGGTCTAGGTCAATTATTTCCGGGAGAAAGGACTCAAATCTTTTGGAGATTATGGATGCAAAAATTTTATAATCTATATTAAGCACAGAGATAGGTCTATATGAGGAGCAGGACGTGCTATCTTTTTCCGGTTTTAATATGCTGGTTATATAGGCATATCTCCAGGAGTCAGGTGTTGTTTGGTCTGTCTGTACTCCCCTACATGCCTGAAGGAAGGTAGGGGACAACTCAGCTCTGAACACCTTGTAGAAGTCCCCTGTGTACCCGTCCGGGCCTGGGCTCTTATGTGATTTAAGGGCCAACATGGCCTTGTCTAACTGCGATTGGGTGATTATTTTCTATAGTAATTGTTTCTGCTTGTCTGAGATCTTCGGAAGCCGTAGATGCTCTAAAAAGATCTCAATTCCCCGGATGTCCCCATCTGATTCAGTGCTGTATAGGGCGCTATAGTATTTCTGGAAAGCATGTTCAATTTCTTTAGGGAGATTAATCATTCTCTTGATGTCTGGGTCTCTTATTTGAGTGACATTGGATCTGGTTTTGTGTTGTCTAATTTTGTGGGCCAGCAGACGTGTAGCTCTGGGGCCCCCTTCGTAATGCTTTTGCCTAATGCTCTGCAAAGCTTGCTCAGTACGGATATCTAGAATGGACTGTATCTGTTTCTTAGTTGCTTGGAGGAGGGGAAAGACCCCCTCGTCACCGGCGGCATGCAATGCCTGTAAGTCACCAAGTTGCTGCTGTAATCGATCAAGACGTGCTTGTTGCATCTTCTTATAATGCGTCACATATTTAATTATTTCCCCCCTGAGAACTACCTTAAGCGTATCCCAAAGAACACCTGCTTTAATGTCCTGTCTCTTGTTATCTTCAAGGATCTGTTTAATTTTTTGTTGCATTGTTTCCCTAAAGTCCTTAAGATTCAATAAAAAGTTATTAAATCTCCATAGGGTATTGATTTTTCTTCTCTCCCAAACCATGTCTAACGTAAGGATTGAATGATCCGATAGTACAGTCGGAGTCTGTGTACAGCTTTGCACTTTATATAGGTGTTCCTTGGATACATGTAGATAGTCTATATGGGTATATACTTTATGGGGGAGAAGAATGAGTGTACTTCCTTTTATTGGGGTGGAAATTTCGCCTTATATCAACCCATTGTGCTCCCTTTAAGCAGGCCTGTGTGACCCGATGTGCTGGGGTCTTTTTAGCGAACCTCTTACTAGAGGTATCCAAGTGGGTCATGGGCAAGTTATGGTCTCCGCCCATCACCAGAACCCCTTGGCTCCGTTCTATAACCCTTTGGAATAGCAATTTCCTGATATCCGGACCTTCCCCGGGGGGGATATATATAGAGACCAGGGTGACCTCCTGCCCCTCCAGCCACCCCACTGCAATTGCAAGCCTTCCCTCTGGATCTGTGTAGGAATTCACTAGACTGAAAGAAACATTTTTAGGAATCATTTTCCCCTTGCCATAGGTCGAGGCCACTATTGTAGAGAAACCAAATTTGGAGAGCTTTTTATGCTCCTGTTTGTTTAGGTGCATCTCCTGTAATAAGAGAACAGTGGGCCTTAATTTTTTAAGGGAGGAGATTACCCTGTACCTCTTAATGGGTTATTTAACCCATTCACTTTGAGGAAGCATACTCTGACTGTATGGGCCTTATTCATTGAACTGTGAGCAATTATTACCTGGGAGTGGGGCTGTGCCGGCTACTGACTAAAACCAGAGATAACCCCACTTTACGGGCACCAGAAATCTGCATCTATTGAGTACAATAACAATAAGTTCCTGAGAGATAATTCCCATAGTGCCTGATTCAGCAGGAGGTAAAAACCCCCGAAAGCATAGAGAATAACATACATTCATGTGCACTTTCAAAGAATAAATAGTATAACTAACAACAACATGTTTGAACCTTAAGAACCTATTTACAATGGTGCTTCCAAAGCAGAGGGGGTAACCCCTACCCCTCTAGCCAGAAGGGGCCCAGACCTAAAATCGGGCTGAGCCTCAGTGGGAGGAATTGTGACCTCCATCGGTCAGGCCTCCCAGACCCCTAAGAAAGAAACTCGGGGTCAGGTAGTAGGGACGTCCACCACTAGGGGAAAGCGGGCCTGTGCGAAATGTAAAACTCCTCTTCTCACAACAAGCCCTAATGGGTCATAGAAAGGGCAGCTGCATGAAGATTAGGGATTGATGTAACATTTCTCCACCGTCCACTTCTGTTTACTAAACTGAACGCGTCTTTTAAGAACATTATAGTCACACATCAACTCTCTAATAAATCAAGACACTATTTCAAAGAGATAGCATTACTGACTTTTCCCTCTCTAGCTCAGTTGAACATCTTAATCGCCAGGCAAGAGAATGAGGGAGAGAAGGAAGAATGGAGCTTCAGCAATAAAGGCAGAGACAAAAGAAAGTAGGTAGCTGTTTAACTTAAAGTCTCTCCTCGGCTTTGCCTTATCGGAGTTTCAGACAGTCTAAAAAGTAGACACAGAGCCCCTGTAAGTTCTCATACCATATACCAGGACCAATTTAATTCAAGTATTGGTTTCTTGACTGTCGATCGCTGTAGCATTAGAGGAATAGCGATTCTTTCCGATAAAGTCCTTCACCTCCTGAAGCGAACGAAAACCTCTTCGGTGGCCTGTTCCTGAGCGAGAGTTCGAGATGCTTTGCCACTGCGAACGAGGGGGACGCTTTTCACGTGGGACCGGACTGCCCGACTTGAAACTCCATCCTCTTTTTTCCAGTTCCATGATGGCTTCCTCTGGGCTCGAGTATGTTTCATTTCCAGAGTCCCAACAGATCCTCAGTTTCGCCGGGTATGTGGTATGAAACCTTATGCCTTTCTCTTTTAGGAGTTTGAGAATTGGAGCATAGGCTACTCTTTTTTTCAGGATTTCAGCAGGGTAGTCATTGTCAAGAAATAGTCTGGTTGCATTATATGTAATATTTCCTTTTGCCCACGCTGTTTTTAGGATCGTTTCCTTATCCTTATAGCTAGAGAGTTTTAGCACTACTGAGCGAGGTCTGGCAGCTTGATCAGTGGGTTTTTTTGACAGGGCTCTGTGAGCTCTTTCAATTTTGAACTGGAACGTTGGGGGGAGATCAAGCACATCTCTGAGGAGATCCGTTAAAAAATCCTCCATCTTACCGGTCTCGCAGTCCTCGGGCAGGCCGTATATGTGGAGATTATCTCTCCGGGACCTCGCTTCCAGGTCTATGATTTTTTCTTGAAATTTGTCATGTTGGTCAATCAACAAGTTGACTGCCTGATGTAGGCACTGGGTCTCTTCGGCTACCTCCCGCGTGGCTTCCTCTGAGCGGTTGAGCCTTCCCTCTACTTCGGATAACCTGTTCTGGAGCGCAGTAAATTCCCTCTTATTTTCTGCCCGGAACGCTCTGATTTCTGTAAGAAGGGTCTCATATCTGGACCGTGAGAGCCTTTCACTGTCTCTCTATCTGTGTCTGGATCGTGGTCCTCGGCCATGCTGTCTGGAGGAGAGGTGCTGCGACTGTGAGAGGGCCTCTTGCCAGATCCCTTTACATCTGCCCTTTCTCGTAGTCTTTCTGAGCGCGATTTCAGCTGGATTTTGCTCCCCTTCATTCAAACTATTAAAAACGCTAACTTTTAAGTTATATTTACTGAGCTGGGGAGAAACATCTGGTGGAGCGTGTAGGAGCTTCCCCTCTATGCAGCCATTTGGGTAGGTGACGTCACCAGAAGTCTCCTAGGTCACATTTTAATGGTTAATGATGAGGTCAGTTAGCCCGAGGAGCGAACGAGAGAATAGGGCTAAGGAGCATATTTTCTTTACTTTGGATCCCTGGCTGTGAACACGCTTTACCACCTTGCTGGAATTACTGTGCCGGCCGGCTTTTCATGGAAGAGGACCGGAGAGTTGCTGTTTATTGATATTATGCTGCTCTCTGTGAAAAGGCAAGATTTGATTTTAAAAAGGTGTGTTTAGTTATGTTGTTGATGGGTTGGGCATGCTGGGGGGTCACTTATCATTTGGTTGGCAAGGTCCGTTAGCGATTGGGAGAAAAATGGAGGGTTTGCCCTTTGAAAATTCCCTGTGCCCAGGAGTGAACAGGACAGGAGTGTGCTTTTTCCTGGTTGCTTTCTTCTTTCTGTTTTTAAAGTGCCCTTTCTCATTTCATTCTGGATTCGGTCAGCATTGGGGGCCAGTATGTCTCGCTTAGCGAGACAAAAACAAAGGCGGACATTTGAAAAAGTAAGAGGCGTTTTTAGCCAATAAGAGACGGTGGCCAGCAGCATTCTGGTGATGGGGTTGGCTGGGCTGGTACTTTTAATAGCTGGGCATCTGTTGTCTCATAGATGCCAAGCTAGAGAAGTGCCTCAGCCAATCGGAAAGGTTAATTACTTTTACCCATTTTCTAGTGCATGTTAAAAAAACACTGTTTCGGATACAGTTCGCACCATCTAACAGTGGCAGGGCTCATATCTAGAGACCAGTGTATTTCTTGTTATTTTTAAAGAATTTCTTGCTATTTCTTATTTTTTTATCATTTCATTTCATTTCTTGTTATTTTTCAACTTTTGTTCTGATGTACAATGCAAGTGCTAAACAATAATTAAACATCTAAAAATCACAAGACTGTATACTTCATGCCATCACACTATCATAAATGCAGAATCTTGATTGTTTATAATTGAAAGCAAGCATACAGCAATATTCAATACAGTCTCCTCAATAAAGGCTGCCTTGTCCAACTTAACTTTTTCCTTAATGTGTGGCTTTGGAATTGCAAATACTTGCAGCACCACTCACAGAACAGAAAGCTAAGAAGACCAGCAAATGAAAAAGCTTGTAACTGGAAAAAAAAATCAAGGCTTTGTACTTTCATCAGTCAGTAACTAGCATGATTTATTTCATTGCCTTTCATATTGACCAGCTGTGTTCATTTGTCCCCCCCCCACTCACCAAGAAATAGAATACCCTACTTACTGCTTGTCTGTTGGTCTGTACTACAAACATGGAGAATGACCGGAGCATGCGTTTAATTGGGTCCACAAACAGGAACCGTGGAGATGGACAAAATACACTGCATGTGTCGTGAGGGTCAAGTGAGCGGGTGAGTCAATCTCAATCTCAGCAAGTCAGTCACTTAGTAAGCATGCAATATGTGCCAATTAGCTGACAAATATGGTTCAGAAGAGGATTCAGTTTTTTACTAAGACAGCTCCATGTGCCACAACTAAACAAATTGGGTGCTAAGCGCAGAGATGATTGCAAGGTGTGCTAGGTGCAAAATGCTAAAAGCTAGTCATCAAAAGCGAAGCATTACTGTAACGTTGTGAAAAAACTATAGTTAGTAAATCAATTACAGATACCTAGAAAGGAGACGAACAGAGACGAGACTGATGGCGGAAGAATTTAATGATTATAATAATAATCACAGCGAGAAATTACAAGTGGTACATTCTTCAAAATAACAGGATGTGCAGGCTTGCTTATATAGTGAAAAACAGTGTGTCTATTTTTATAACTTTTATGATTGGTTCAAAACAGCACAAACATCAGCTTATAAGGTAATAAGGTACTTTTTCTTGGTATGTGTATGATCTCACCCTTGGTCAGCACAAATACAGATAGTGTACATTTTATTACCATCTACGGCTAGTAACAACTGTTACTACCAGTTACCAAAGTTCAGAAGGAAGAGATAAGCTTTAGCTTATGAATATGCTAACAAGCATTTTGGACCGTCCATATAAGGACAAGCACTAAAGTTAATTAAAAGAGGGGAATTTGGACACTGTCCTGTGTTCCTGCTTGCAGTCACATAGGCCAAATATGTGCTTTTACTCACATCTACAAAATTACAATGTTAGAAGGCACATTAGTATTGCAATTGTGGCCTAGCTCTTCTCATGGCTTTATAAGCTTCATAAAACCTAGCTCTATAGGCCAGCATTTATTATACATGCACAGAATGTTTTCAGACCAAAATGAGGTTAGGCTGCAATATAGGGACAAACTTCTTTATACCTTGTTACAAGCCCCCCTTGGCCCTATATTGCCCAATTATTATTTGTGCAACAATGCAGCTCCTTGGAGCATGTACATCTCACTGCGTACATTATGAATGGTCAGTCTCAATCGACACAGGCCTATAATTAACAAGAATACTAAGACCACCTGCAATACAAGTAAAGCTTTAAAAGACAGGACTCCTAAGGGCCCCCCCTGCATAGCTATAAATTAAGTGCTCATTATCACTTTCACTGAGCAACTCATTTACAGCTGCTTGGGCTTTATGGGCGGAATTTTGGATTTGTATTAAATGAGTATCTTTTCGGTTTAAAAGTGACTGCACGTTAAGGGACAGAGGAGGTATTACAGCTCCAAATGATGGCGCATACTTGTTAATAGCATATGCCTGGTGTGGGGTATCAAATATCACATTATAACTCTTATCCTCCGAGTTGGTAATAGGGTGCAACACCTTGTCACCAATATATACATTATGTTTGGGAATGATACAAAAGTTTGGGTTGTAAATGGTACATTTGTCCTTCATAAAATAAGATGGGTATATTAGTAACAACACAGTATTGGTTAGAGTACCATTATAGGTTACAACGACTTGTGGAGTGTACCACCGTCTTAACTGGACGGGGCACCAGGCAGTATTATTTTCAGCTTGGCCTATGGGATTTCCCACAGATTGGTTGCATTTGTGACATGGCGTCACACTGGCATATCCATTGGCCGTTTATTTCCTCACAGCAATGTAAGTTGGGCGCTACCCAAGACCCCATCATTGCTGGCGCACTAGATCTCTGGGGGCTAGACTGACATGCATATTACTGACCTTAGGTACCCTAATAAATGTACTTTTACTATTTGGGGAGTACACCTCCTTGTTATACTCAACTTGTAGTAGTCTTACCACGAGGGATACCCTCATGGTGCAATCAAGTATACTGTTGGGTTCAAATACTTGTGGTTTAACATATACTTTGGTTACCTTGCGAATCCACCACATAGGTGGGGCTCGAGCTTCAATACAAAAAGTTATACACTTACTATCATTAACATTAAGGCAATCTGGACAATACCACAATTTTAACTGTGCATCAGAAATTTGATTAGGCAATTGATTATTAGTAATTTCCTGTAGCAATTGGCTAACTTGAGTTAAAACATAAGATCCATAAGCACTACACACTATAGTTTTATTTATGGTGTTATTAAAAACTTCTTCATTTTGCTCAGCCACAACTTCATTAATTTTGTGCTCCACCTCTTTAAACAGGCAGCCCACCTCATGTATATTGTACACAGATAAACGCTCTTCCATTGCCAAACCGTGTTGGCCTAATGTGAGTGGTAGCAAGACCCTTTCTCCTGTGTTAGTATTAAACTGGTCTTGGTACCCCTTAATAGCCTCTAGGTCCACCCTATTCCATATGCTCATTCCTGATCCAAAAAGTCCAGCCAGGTCTCCCCACAAAGCTCATTTTTTTTCTAGTATTACTAACCCTTTCTTTACTAATAAGAGGAGCCATAATACTCCCAGTTTTAGCATGGAAGGCACTTAGCATGTCAATTAACATGGTGGCATAAAACTTTGACACACTAGTGTCAGCACAACTACTGTTGACATTTATATTCCAACCAGAAAAATCTAGATTTATATGCACTCTACTGTACTTCACATTATTTACAAGCATTTGATCAATAGGTGTTGATGTAAGTCCACTCTCTGGTCCTGTTGTCACATTTGGGCATTCGGTTGGTGTTACAGTTAAGTGTATGGCATCTGAAGCTGCAAAACGCAGTGAGTTGTTTACACTAGCATAGTTACAGACACTATTGTTACCCCAAAGACAGTAGGATAAAGTTAACACATAAACACCATTGTCCTTTGGTGTGGCCCTGTTTATAACAAGAGACCCATTTTTCTGTTTCCAGTCCATGTAGCTTTGCTGTGACCCAGTCTTAAGCTCTGATGCACAACTGGACCAGCTATTAAAAATGTCCACACACCAATTTGTAGATATAAAAGTACGGTTATTTTTGGTCCAGGTGGCTTTCCATGCTCGTGTCGTGTAGGTGTTTGTATCAACAGGGTCCCAGTTCCAGCTGACTAACAGTACAATGGGCTGTTCATACTCACATGTAACATTAGTCTGTTCCACATTAATGTGCAGGCTGAGGATTATAGAAAATCTTATGGCTGTTACCAAGCCGATGATAATGATGCCTTGGGTCTTCATGGCTATAAACATCAAGTGTAGTATTTTAATTTTCAACCAGCTTTGTTTGACACTTTTTTACACTGATCAACATGTACCCAAAATTCTTGCTTTCTTCCTCCAGACCCCCTTTTGCCACTTACTTTAACCACATATACCATACTCTCACCTAACCTTTCACACTTGGTACGGTCCTAACCAATTAGCATCTTTCCAAGGATTTTTTTGCTCCCAATTTTATACCATTACTACATCTCCTTCCTCTATAGGTAGACCCCATCTGGCTACCGGCTGTCTACCTTGTTTATTTTGCTCATGTGCCACCGCCATATTTCTGGCGGCAAAGGTTAAGTATTTGTCTAGTTGGTACTGTATTGCCTTTAAAAACTGCTCGTGTTTGACCTTATCTTGGGTAGCTGAGCCGGGTGGGGGTAAATCCTGTGGGTGAACCAACCTCATTTTTCTTCCTGTCATCAACTCGTAAGGGGTTAATCCTGTACTAGCTTGGACAGTCCCTCTAATGGCCATCAAAATCCCCGGGAGGTGTGTAACCTAGTCCTTTCCTTCATCCAACACTGCCTTTTTAAGAGCATTTTTCAAGGTCCGATTTAGTCTTTCTACCATCCCTGAGGCCTGAGGCCTATATGGCAAATGTAATCGCTGCTGAACTCCTATTATCTTACACATCTCCTGCATCACTTGGTTTACAAAATGAGTCCCTCTATCAGATTCTATGATATTAGGAAATCCCCACCTAGCACAAAGTTGCGTATATAAAATTTGGGCTGTTGTTATAGCATTAGCACTCTTAACTGGGAACGCCTCTACCCATTTTGAGAACATATCTATCACTACCAGCATATACTTATATCCCCCCTTTGCGGTGGGCAATGGCCCAACATAATCAATCTGTAATGCATCCCAAGGTCCTTCTGCTAATGGTAATCGCTGTAGGGGGTATTTTTCTCACTTGGGATCCTGCTGGAGGCATATCAAGCATGTCTGTAATACTGATCGAACAGTTTTAGATATATCGAGCCAGCAGTATTTACTTTTAATAATTTGGCATGTCTTGTCTTGTCCTGGGTGCCCTGCCCATCGATGGTTTTCTAGTACTATGTCCTTTTGTAGTGTTTCGGGCCATTTTGGGACTTTATCTTCTCCCCTTTGATATAAAACATTATCTATTATTGTAAAGGCCCCATGGACCTTTGGATCTTTTTGCACTTGTTTTATTTTCTCTTGGATCCACTGGTCCTGTTTTAGGAGCTCCTGTAAGTTAGGCGGAGTATCCACCCTTTTAACCTCACTAACACTACTTGGATCTTGCCTGTCTTGTGGTCTGATTCCCTTCCAGGGTTCCCCTTCTTTGGCGGCGATTTTTGCCCATTTATCTACTTTTTCATTTCCCCATTCTTCGAAGGTCCCATACTTACTATTAGTGTGAGCTTTCACTTTAACTAAAGCTATTCTCCCTGGGAGCTTCTCCCCTTCCTTTAAAATTGCTTTTAAAAGATGTCTGTGTCGCACATGCTCCCCTGTGGCTGTTTTCATATCCCTCCTAGCCCATATGGGCAACCATGTGGTTAGCGAGCCTATAGCAAACTGTGAGTCAATACAAATTGTGATGCGCCCGTATGGGACTGCTTTTATTGCCTCATATAGAGCTACCAATTCTGCATATTGAGACGAGTCTCCTGGTGACAATTTAATGAGCAACCGCTGTTGATCTAGGGGCCTCATTTCATCGTCATCTCCAGTATTAAAATACACGGCCGCTCCAGTATAGGCGTTTCCCTTTTCCCAGTATCTCAATCCATCAACACACAACACTGTGTAGCTTTTATCATCTCCATGTCCCTCTACAAAGGGGGACAAATATGCCTCTTGCTGCATGAGTTCCCCACAATCGTGGGGTTCTCCTTGGTAATCTAGGTACTGCATCATGTGGGGCTTACTGAGTTTTTGTACTGTAACTTGTTTATCCTGTAGTGCCAGCAGCCAGTTAGCCTGTCTGCTATGGCTGACTCTTTTTGCCTTTCCCTCCACTAACAGTTTAATGGGTGTGTGAGTTGTTTGGATAATTACAGGGCTAAACCCAACTATTTCTTCACAGGCTTGTACTGCCCATGCTATTGCCAACAATGTTTTTTCACACTGGCTAAAACCTTGTTCCACTTTAGACAACTGTCGGTTTAAATATGTTATCGGGACCAGATTATCCCAACGATTTTGTAATAGTACTGCTATTATGATATCATCTGTTGCTATAGCTTGTATTATAAATGGCTTTGCATGATCTGGGATGGCTAAAACTGGAGCTTGCATTAACGCTTGCTTTAATTTTTTAAAACACTGCAACTTTTCCCCTTCCCATATAAGCCTGTCCTCTTTTTGTGGGTTGTCTCGGAGTAATGCGTACAATGGCTTAGTGATCTCAGAATACCCTTCAATGTAATCTCTGCAAAAGTTAGTCATACCTAACAGTTTCCTAAGCCCTGTTATGGTTGTCGGTAAGGGTAACTTTTGTATAAGGGTAGTTCTGGCAGGGTCAATGCACCTACCCTTCTCTGACACTATGGTTCCTAAAAACTTCACTTCTGGTCTAGCAATTTGTACCTTTTCTGGATTGATTTTAAGACCTCTTTTAGCTAAGGCTTTGAGCACTCGATCCAATAATCGGGCATGCTCCACCATATTCCTGCTTTGCAATAATAGATCATCCACGTATTGGATTACCTCATGTTCCAACCCCTCCTCTTGGAGCACTTGTTGCACGTAGGGATGGAATAACGTTGGAGAGGAGTGGAACCCCTGGGGCAAGCGAGTAAAGGTGTATTGTTGATCTTTAAAGGTAAAAGCAAACTTATACAGGTCCTGCTGTCTGAGGGGTAGGGACCAAAATCCATTTGGCAGATCAAGAACCGAAAAAACTTTGCTTGTAGGTTTATCTTTATTAAACATTTCAATTGCCGTACTTACAATGGGGCTAACTTGTGGAGTTACTTTATTTAATTTTCTGTAATCTATAGTAAGCTGATATTTACCGTTGGGTTTTTTAACGGGCCAAATAGGGCTATTTGCTGTTGAGCAAATGGGTCGCAATACCCCTTGGGACAATAAATCATTTATTACTGGCTCTATCCCTGTTACTGCTTCCTGTGGGATGGGGTACTGTTTAGTATGTCCAGGGTCAGGGCCTTCCACTGCTATCTCTGTGTCACTGACCATCCCACAATCAGTGCCAGACACCGTCCAGACACTGGGGTATTTGTCTATTATTTGTTGTAATTCTATTTGACTTACCTCGGGCCGATTATACACTTTATTAGATTTAACCGAGGCCCAGATATAACTCTCAGGTACTGTTATAGTACTATATCCCTTAACTGTCACTTGCCGCAAACATTTGTTGACTAAATCAATAATTAAGCGGTGTTTCTTTAAAAAGTCACTTCCTATTATATTTTGCTCTACGAGGCTTCCCTCCATCATTATGAATCTTCCTTCCCCAACTACCTTGGTTCCTAAAGCAACTATTTGTGGGTGAGTGACATACCCTTGTGCTGTGTGTCCTGTACAACCCTCTATTTGTAAGGGAGGTTTTTCTGGATCCAGTGGTATGTGCATAGTAGTAAGTGAGACGGCTGCCTCGGTATCAACTAAAGCCATCACCCGTTTCTTTCCCACTTTAAGTGGCATGGTCGGTCGCCCCTGTTTATCAAATGTTAGTGCACTTACCCATCGTAAGTCAGGGGCCCCGGGGCCTCCGCATCCCTATTCTGCAGCCAACCATCTGATTGCCGCCAGCCGCCTGATGATGTCATCATCATCAAATTCGTGGGTTGGGGCGGTTGGTTTTTTTCGTTCCGCTGCGTCTAATATTGTTTTTAACCAATCCAGCAAATCCTGTGCACTATCACCCCCTTGACCTGGTTTATCTCTTGCATCTTGCCTTTTTTGCCCATGGCCTCTCCCCATCTGTCGTGGCCCTCGTCCCTCCTTACCACCCCCTTTTGCCCAACAATCACTCATCACATGCCCAGGCTTTTTGCAATTAAAACAAGTTCTGGTCTCTTTTTGTGGTCCCTCATTTGTCCAGGTCACAGCAGCAACTTCCACTTTTCATTGTTTTTCATTAAGATAAGTCTCTAGGAGGGTGATTCGCTCCTCCTGGGTCGGAGCCAATTTTACAACTGTCCGTAAGGTGGGGTCTAAGTCATACGCCCTAATCCATAGGTCTCGAAAGGTGGTGTCGTCCTCAGAGGGGCAATCCTGTCCTCCTTACCTCTGATAAACCTCAAAAAGCCAAGGGATAAAGACCAGTGGTCCCTTTCCAGGCTGCGGCTTTGTTTGCAATATCCTATCCCAGTCAACTTCTTGCTTTGCCGACTCCCCTCTTGCCTTTCTAATAGCCTTGACTACCTCATTATAATCTGCCCATGAGCTTGTGTTTTTCATTGCCTCCTCGTGTGTCCCCTGGACCTCCTCAGGCATCGCTTCTGCTAGGGCGGGGGACAATTTAAACATAACCAACCTACATACGTCTTGGTTGGTTAAGCAGAGGGTGGTTGTTAACTGCTTTAATTTCTGCCACAATTCAGGTAAGTTGGTTTTGTGATCAATTGGACCTATCATTTGGCCCAAATTGGTCATTTCCTCTATAGTCAGATCCTTGACTATCGGGCTTTTATCCTCCTTCTCAGCGGTGGTTGGTGGTTGCGGGGGCTCTTGTACTACCTTTCTTATTTTTACTAACTTGCCTCCCACTTCCTTCCATCCCTGTCCGTCCCTCTCCATCTCCTGCGTTTCTTCTCTCTCTAACCATTCCTCCTTCTTAGGTCCCGAAGGGGAGGTAGTGGCTTTCTCCCCATCACTTTCCCTGCCCATAGCCTGACGTGCCTCATCATCTTCCCTCAAGGTGTCCCTTACCTTTGCATATTTCTTGTCATTGCTGTCTTCCTGTTTTTTATGCCTTGCCGCTTCTTCCTTATTTCCCATTTTTTTGGCATATTCCCTTTTTAATCTGTGTTTGGCACACTTGTTTTGCAGCTCTAAAGCATATTGTTCTTGTTGATACCTTGTGGCGGCAGACATAGGCCCGCCGGTGGCCGTCATTCCCCGAGTTTGCACGGGTGCCACTTTAACCTTTACCACCCCTCCTCCTATATTACTTAACTCTTGGATCTTCTCCATTGCTCCCTGTAGTTCTGTATACAGTCGCCTAGTCTCACTAGCATGCTCTTGTGACTGTTGGTCTAGCTTAATCTGTAGGAGGGCATGATCCCTGTTTAACAGACACAGATCCCCTTGTGCTTTTATTAGCTGTGTTCTAAAGTCAACACACTGTTGTTCTAACTCTTGATGTTTATCTATTGGGATGCTATCTTTATACTTTGATGTTAATTCTTCTAGTTGTAGTTGCAACTTAGCATTTTGATCCCTTTCATCCCTCAGCTGAGCTGCTTCTTTATTTCGGTGACACACAATAGTCTGATTATACTGCCACAGCCCTTGCAATGCATTCGCAAAAACTTCCTTTTCATTTTTTACTCCCTCATTATGGAGGGACACTAGCTGAGTAAAATACCATTGTGCCTGTTGATCATCGGGCACCGGTTCGTATGCTCCTCCTTTTAGGTGTTTTCCTAGAAAACGACCTATTATGGTTTCCATACTCATTTTTATCTTATTTGCCTGCCTGGCCTTAACAGCCGGGCTCACCCGTGCACTGGTGCCCCGGTCTGTTTGGCTACGTCGTACGGCTCCCTTGTGAGGTCCAGCTTGCAAGTCCCAGCACCTTCACTTACCTACTCTGCCCCATGAGTTCCTACAGAGTTAAGTATTACTTTTTTATTTCAAGTAAGTTGAGAAGCATACATCACCTGATTGTCAAGTAGCTGTGGCCGTCTGTGTGTACCTTCTTCTCTCGCTTTAAGCCAGCAGCACCATGTCTCCGAGCGTCGTCACCCTGCAATGGGGCTCTCAACCCAACCGACCAGCAGTTAGGCGGCCTCCTCAGCATGCAACACCAACGATCCGAGTCTTAAGGCACCAATTGTAATGTTGTGAAAAAACTATAGTTAGTAAATTACCAATTACAGATACTTAGAAAGGAGATGAACGGAGACGAGACTGATGGCGGAAGAATTTAATGATTATAATAATAATAATCACAGCGAGAAATTACAAGTGGTACATTCTTCAAAATAACAGGATGTGCAGGCCTGCTTATATAGTGAAAAACAGTGCGTCTATTTTTATAACTTTTATGATTGGTTCAAAACAGCACAAACATCAACTTATAAGGTAATAAGGTACTTTTTCTTGGTATGTGTATGATCTCACCCTTGGTCAGCACAAATACAGATAGTGTACATTTTATTACCATCTACGGCTAGTAACAACTGTTACTACCAGTTACCAAGGTTCAGAAGGAAGAGATAAGCTTTAGCTTATAGATAATGCTAACAAGCATTTTGGGCCGTCCATATAAGGACAAACACTAAGTTAATTAAAAGGGGAATTTGGACACTGTCCTGTGTTCCTGCTTGCAGTCACGTAGGCCAAATATGTGCTATTACTCACATCTACAAAATTACAATGTTAGAAGGCACATTAGTATTGCAATTGTGGCCTGGCTCTTCTCATGGCTTTATAAGCTTCATATAACCTAGCTCTATAGGCCAGCATTTATTATACATGCACAGAATGTTTTCAGACCAAAATGAGGTTAGGCTGCAATACAGGGACAAACTTCTTTATCCCTTGTTACAATTACTTAAGTATTGCAGTGGGGATGCTTATGAAAACTCAAAAAAGAGCTCACAATAGGGGTGTAAGAACTCAGAAAAAAGATCATTTTTTTAAAATGAACGATTTGTTTTATTTCGGGATTTCGTTTTATTTTGGGATTTCATTTTATTTCATGCTATTTCGCAATTATGATTTACACGGGTTTCTACTCATATCCATGGTGGTATGTACTCTGCCATTATTTGACATTGTTAACTACTTGTTATCCAAGTGCTGTATATTTTTAAGACATGGGAATTTACATGCCGCGCCGTTTGCTATACTTATCTGTAGTAATTGAAACACAAAAGCCATGCTAAGTAATAAAGTACTTACAGCTGCTGCTTTCAAAAGTCTGACATACAGTACAGGTGAACGGCAACTGCAACGTGCTGCACTACGGTAGGTGAAAATGCTGTGTTTTGAATGCGATTTCCACTTTCTGATTGCGGCTTGGCATCTATACATATTTTCATACGATCATACAAAATTTGCCAGCAGATAAAGACCTAGAGGTCTATCAAGTCTGCTCGAATGTGCAGCTAGCACCCCTTATTCTGCAGCTGCCCCTCCTTTCCACCCTTCCCCTTTATTAACCCTTCCCCTTGTCCTGTCCCATCCTCATTTGAAGCAGTCCACTGTTCTATTGCATACCACTTCAGCAGGTAACGCATTCCAGCCAGCCACCACCCTCTCTGTAAAAAAGTGTCTCCTCATCTCCCTCCTGAACCTTCATCACTCCAGTCTCATATCATGGCCCCTGGTGGCCCTCCACTCCCTTACTTTGAACAGCCCCTCTGTACCCGTCTTGTTTATTCCTTTCATGTATTTAAAGGTTTCAATCATGTCTCCCCGTCTCTCCTCTCCTCCAGTGAGTACATGTTCAACTCCTTCAACCTCCTCTCGTATGAAAAGTCCCCCAGCCCCTTGATCATCTTTGTCACTCTGCGCTGCACCCCCTCCAGTAACTTAATGTCCCTCTTCAGATATGGACGCCAGCACTGCACGCAGTACTCCAGGTGTGGTCTAACTAATGACCTATACAGTGGCAGAATCACCTCCTCCCTCCTCGAGGATATACCCCTTGCAATACAACCCAGCATTTTGTTGGCCTTTGCAGCTGCCTTCCTACATTGTGCTGAGTTGTTCATTGACCCTGTAATGAGCACACACAGATCCTTCTCCTCCTCTGTCTGGGCTAGCTGCACTCCCTCTAGCTGGTAACTCCTCCTTGGGTTCTTCATCCCAAAATGCAGCACCTTGCACTTTTTGGCATTAAAGCCCAGTTGCCAGGTGTCTGACCAGGTTTCAAGCTTTGCCAGATCATCCTGCAACCCCTGCCATCCCCCTAGGTCATCCACCACCGCGCCTACATTGGTATCATCAGCAAACAGACTGATCTTGCTCTTGATGTCCCATGATATGTCTGCAATGAATATCCCAAACAACATTGGTCTCAACACTGAGCTCTGTGAAACACCGCTCGTCACTGCCCTTGGGTGTGAGAGCTCCCCACCCACCACCACCCTCTGTTGCCTTCCCTGCAGCCAGTTTCCTACCCATCTCACCAGCTTTGCACCCGCCCCTGTGCCTACTAACTTCCTTCCCAGCCTTCCATGTGGCATTGAGTCAAATGCCTTACTGAAGTCCAGATACAGGACATCCACTGCATGGCCCCTGTCCAGAAGCCTAGTAACCAAGTCATAGAACTCGACCAGGTTGGTTTGGCAGGATCTGCCACATATGAAGCCATGCTGTCTGCTGTCCTGTAGTCCTTTGGCCTCTAGGAGGGCCACCAGCCTCTCCTTCAGGACAGTCTCCATTAGCTTACCCATGATGGATGTGAGGCTCACTGGTCTGTAGTTTCCCGGTTCATCCTTGGGGCCACTCTTGTGGAAGGGCACCACATGAGCCATCCACCAGTCCTGAGGTACACACCCTGAATGTAGTGAGGCATTAAATAGGTCTGCCAAAGGTCTTGCAAGGACCTCTGCCAGCTCCTTCAGTACCCTGGGGTGGATGCCATCTGGGCCTGGCACCTTGTCCAGCCTTAGTGTCTTCAAACCCTCTCGAACTCTGCTCTCCATGATTTCCCCATCTGTCACCACTTCCTCCCCTGCTTCTGCCATTTCTCCCATGATGGGTGTCACCCCCCTCTTCTCTTTAGTAAATACTGAGCAGAAGTACTCATTTAGTGTTTCCGCCTTATCGCACCCTGCTTCCACCCAACCCCTCCTTCCTAATCCTTACTATGTGGTCCTTACAGCTCCTTTTCTCCCTGATGTACTTAAAAGTCCTTCTCCCCTTCTTAATGCCTTGTGCCAGCCTGAGCTCCGTAGATGCTTTGGCTCCCCTTACTGCCCTTGTCACCTCCTTCGATTCCGTCGAGTACTCCTCCCTGTCCTCCCCCCTCACTGTTTTCTTGTACTTCCTAAAGGCAGCTCTTTTCCTCCTTACCTTTTCCATGACCTCCTTGCTCAACCAGATCGGTTTCTTAGCCCTAGCCTTCTTGCTTTGGGCTTTGCAGCAGGTTTTGGTTGCCTCCACTATCCCCAGCTTTATGAGCTCCCACTCTGGTTAGTGTCCATACTAGATTGAATTCTGGCCAGGTACCCTTTTACCACTTCCCCCATCCTCCCAAAGTCAGCCCTCCTGAAGTCCAGCACTATTGTGCCAGATTCCACTCCTTCCTTGCCCATATCCAATGTGAGCCATACTGAGCAGTGGTCACTCCCTGACAGCGGTTCCTCCACTGTAAGTTCTCTCACAAAGTCCCCATTTGCCACCACAAGGTCAAGGGTATTTCCTAACCTGGTTGGTTCACTGACCATTTGCAGCAGGAAGCTGTCCTGGAAGGCATCCAGCAGTACCTGCTCCCTTCTGTTCCTGGTTGTTGGGGTGCTCCAGTCCACTCCTGGCATGTTGAAGTCCCCCACAGTCATCACACTACCCTTCCTGCATGTCCTCCTGATCTGTTCCGCTAGTTCCCTATCTAACTCCTCCGTCTGAGATGGTGGCCTGTACACCTCTCCCATTCTAAGAATCCTATTCTTTGAATCCTGGATTTGCATCCAAAGTGACTCAGTACTACCCTCCTCCCCTTCCTCCCTTCCACACTTCAGTCCTTCCTTCACATATAGTGCCACCCCCTCTCCTTTCCCAATCACCCTGTCCCTACGAAATAACCTATACCCTGGTACAGACAGGTCCCAGTCATTGTATTGGGTGGCCCATGTTTCCATGATGACTGCAATGTCCACCTCTCCCTCTGCCATGAGAACCTGTAACTCTGCAGTATTCCTCCCAAGGCTCCTAGCATTAAGGGTAACCACCTTCCACCCTTTTCCCCCCCTTCGATCCTGCCCTCCTTTCCTAGCATCACCAACAGTACTTGCCATTTGTCCTTTGTCACTGTTATGGGGGGTAAGCTCATATGGTTTCCCAACCTGTGGTCTCTGCATACCTCTTCCCCAACTGCCACCCCCACTCCTAGTTTAAATTCCCAACTTCCACTACGTACTCCTCCATCCTCTGTTTCAACACTTTTTTTCCCTCCTCACTCAAGTGTAGTCTGTCCTTGGCATAGAGACTACTGTCCTCCCAGGTCCCTCCCCATCCCCCCAACAACATATACCCTTTAGCACAACACCAGGTTCTTAGCCATCCATTAAATTCCTCTATTCTCAGCTTTCTCATTGTGCTTGCCTTTGGCACAGGAAGTATCTCTGAAAAAGTTACTGATCTTGCTGCCCCCTCACATAATTGTGCTAGTTCCTCAAACCTCCTCTGGACTGTATCTACTGTCTTGTCAGCCAGGTCGTTTGTCCCAAGATGTATAATTAAATGAGGCTTGTCCCTACCCTTTCTAGCATATTTCAGAACAGACTGTTCCACCCTTTCCGCTGTCATTCCTGGCATGGCCTCCATCCAAATGCGACTATGGCTCTCCCCCTTGCTACCCCACCTAACTCCTCTTAGTATTGAGTCCCCCAGCACTAAGATTCCACCCCCTTACTCTCTGCTTGCTTCCATTCTTCTCCCTCTGTCATTTCCAGCTCTTCTTCTTCCTCCTGCACATTATTTTCCCCTTTTACCCCTGTTGCAATTCTCCCAGAAGAACTTCCCCCCGCTCCAGTTTGGTCCAGGCATTTATCAATTACTCCTCCAATTTTATCATTTCCCTCCTCCACCTTCTTCCTCTCTAGCAGTGCACAACTATTTTCTGAAGGCCCTTCACAAATGCCCGCTCCCTCTCTCTTCATAGTAACCTGTTCTCTCCTTTCCACTCCATGACTTTTGCCACTTCTTCGCCTCCCCTCACAAGTCCCTATCTCCTCCTTCCATTTGTCTTTTGTCTCCTGACCTGGTTTCCCTGGCAATTGTTCTTCCTGGCCTGGGACCCTTTGTCTCTGCTTCACTTCTTCTGACCCTCTCCTCACCACTGTTGGCTTAAATTATCCTCCCTCATCTCCCCTTCTTCCTCCCTCCAGTATTGGGCTAAACCCACCTGCAATCTGCCTTGCCTGTCTTAGTTCCTCCTGCAGACCCTCAATCTCCTTTCTAAGTTTTTCTATGTGGTTACACACTAAACATCTTCCCACACTCCAGGCAATTTTTAGAAAGACTGGTGCACTGCAGTTGCTAGCCTACCACCTTACCCATTGCTGCCGTTGCCTGGCGACCCCCTCACCCTTCAGATGCAGGATACCAAACACTCCCCCAAGTCTCCTCTCCCTCCTCTATCAGCGCAAAACATTTTCTTTATTTCCTTACCTTCTTAGTTGCACACATTTAGATATATTGAGCAACTGCTTTTTATATTCCTATCCTTCCTATCCACACTCAAAAACAGACTTTAAGTAGCCATTGCACAACCTTCTTCAAACTCCTACTCCTCCTTTCCCCAATGCAAAATCAATGTGAAGAAGTAATAATAAGCTCCTAGATTTGCATTTACCTTCCACTGAGAGAGCAGTCACCTCTTCACTTGCTGCTGTTCCTTTACTGGATGTCTGCTTTTGCTATGACAGGTGCATATCCTTTGCCTGTTTGAGGAAGTGATGTCAAAACCCCTGGTATAAAGGAAATAATGGACCAAGGGTGGGACCAGCCCAAGTCTTCCAGAAACAATCAGGTAGCTGAGGCCTCTGGTCAGACCATTAGCACCCTTCCCCCACTCTGCACTCAAACTTTGCAGCTAGTGAAGCCAGCAACAATGAATCACAATTCTACTCAAAGCCCCCAAAACAAGTTTGCTACCCAAAGAAACAGGACTCCAATTCAAACAGCTTCACCAACAACACATCAAAATAGGCTTGGAATTAGAAAAAATATGTCTCCAATTCAAAGAAACAGACCCAGTTAAATCACACCAATTATGTTTTAAAACAGAAGAAATAGGTCTCTACAAATGCAGCCTGCCACACAGTGAATCAAACAAATTAGCCCACTTATAGCTACCAAAACAGGTTTCAAAATTCCAACAGCCCCAAGCAATACCCTGCTAGCCCCTTAGTAGTAAGAAAGAAAAGAAATAACCTTCTACAAAGTAGAATCCACAAGAAACAATGTAAAACAGCAAGAAGCTACTGTACTATAGATCTGATCTTGTCCCCCTTCTAGTTCCTTCTGAGAAGCCAAAGCACTGAGTTCCAAACTCCATGATTTCTCCTTGTGCTGCTCATACCTCTCAACTGTACCACATTATGAGGAACGTTCCTCATTTTACTTCTCAAAAGCTCCCTGTTCCACATTGTGAGGACTTGTTCCACATTCAAAGTCAACATTTTAAAGCAAAGATCCATAGTAAATGATGCAAGAAATATATTATTCAATTCATAACCAACTTTCTGAACATAAATGCAACATGTTAACAGTGTTTTGAACTTCTTAGGTAAAGATTTGATTAAGTGTTCCACATTTTGCCCATTTGTTCCACATTTTGACAGGCAATGCTCCACATTTGGGGGACAAAAGGTTGAGAGGTATGGTGCTGCTTTCAAAATCAGAGTTCCAAACTCTGTGACTTCCCTTGTGCTGCTTTCAAAATCAGAGTTCCAAACTCTTTGACTTCCCTTGTGCTGCTTTCAAAATCAGACAGTTCCAAACTCTATGACTTCCCTTGTGCTGCTTTCAAGATCAAACAGTTCCAAACTCTGTGACTTCCCTTGTGCTGCTTTCAAAATCAGACAGTTTCACACTCTGTGATTTTCCTTGTGCTGCTTTCAAAATCAGTCAGTTCCAAACTCTGTGATATCCCTTGTGCTGCTTTCAAAATCAGACAGTTCCAAACTCTGTGATATCCCTTGTGCTGCTTTCAAAATCAGACAGTTCCAAACTCTGTGACTTCCCTTCATGTAGTATGCAATCACTAAACAGTGTAAGTTACTTTCAATGCAATTGATGTACGTATTTTAATACATTGTGTATATTAAGGACATAGTATTTCCTTACCTGAAATAGACCTACTGAATTCCTGTCTTGTACTAAAATAAGACCCCTTCCTCCTACATTCAATAGGCTAGCAGTATATTGACTGAGTGGTTGCATTCTCAGGGCTGACATACAGGTGGCGCCAACAGTTTGGTCGTATGGTGTTGCATGGAAAAATGCACTGTTTTGGCTACAGCTCACAGCGTCTAACTGTGGCAGAGTTCACGTCCATGGTGGCATGTACTATGCCATCATTTGTCGTTGTTAACTACCAGTTATGCAACTGCTATATGTGTTTTAAGACAAGGGAAATTACACACTATGCCTTTTGTTGTACTTACGTGTACTGATTAAAACACCGCCTTCTGTTTAAATAACAGCTCCTCAATGAGTAGTCATGCTATGTAATAAAATACTTAGAGCTGCTGCATTCAAATGACTGACATACAGGTGGCTGGAACAGCACTGTGCTGCACTATGGTAGGTGAAAATATTGTATTTTGAATGTGATTTACACCATCTGATTGTGGAATGGCACATATACATTTTATAATCGTGCTGTGCTATCACTGAACAGTGTAAGTTACATTCAATGAAACTGCTGTACATGTTTTAATACATATCTATATTAATAACATACTATTTATTTAGCTAATACAGACCTACTGAATTCTTGTGTTGTACAACAATACCCCCTCCCAATTAAATAGGCTAACAATATATTTACTGAGTGGTTGCATTCTCAAGTTTGACATACAGGTAGCGCCAACAGTATATTCATATAGTACTGCATTGTAAAACACACAGTTTCAGATACCGCTCACACGGCCTAACAGTGGCAGTGCTCATATCGATGCTGGTATGTACTCTGCCATGATTTACGTTGTTAACTACTTGTTTATTGCGAGTGCTGTATATGTTTTAAGACATGGATATTTACACGCCACACCTTTTGCTGTACTTACGGGTACTGACTGAAACATAACCTTCTCTTTAAATAACACCTCCTCATTGAGTAGTCATGCTATGTATTAAAATACTTAGAGAAGTTGCTTTCTGACATCTGAAATACAGGAGGCAGCAATTGCACGTGCTGCACTACAGTAGGTGAAAATGCTGTATGTTGAATCGGATTTACACCATGTGACTGTGTACTGTACATATGCATTTTGTTAGGTACTGTGCTATCATTGAACAGTGTAAGTTACAATCAATGCAACTGCTGTACGTGTTTTAATACATGTCTATACTAATAACATACTATTTATTTAGCTAATATAGACATACTAAATTCTTGTGTTGTACTACAATATCTCCCCCGCCATTTTAACAGGCTAGTAATATATTAAGACTGAGTGGATGCATTCGTAGGTATGACATACAGGTGGCGCCAACAGTATAGTCATATAGTATGTAAAAGCAATAATACCCGACAGGGAGGGCAGTACTGTGCTATGCCCGACCGCCCAGGGGCATAATGAGGCCCAGCGCCGCAGTCAGAGGGCCTTATAGCCCCTGGAAGGTCCGGTATAGCATAATACCACTCACTCTGGAGGGTATTATTGCACTTAGAAAATGGGCCACGGTAAAATTATTTCTTTGAAAAAGATATTTTTATGCTTACATGTTAAAACTAATTTGTTTTGTAATAAAACTGTTCCTCCACCTGCATTAAACTGCTGTATTTTTTTTTAGTTAGGGACTTGTGTCCTAGAGCAGCCTCTGTTGTTATGACTTTTGACTTGCAACTGTTGTCATGGTTACACTCCCCCTTCACAGATCCTGAGTTAGACTTCCTCAATTTCAAAATGTTACTGTCAACCCACCACCACCACCACCAAAGACATACAGGCCATGATCCATTTTTTTAATTTATTTTTTGTGTATTTACTCACATCTATTCATCTTCCCCACCACAAGTTCTATGCAGTGCTGACAACGTTGCAAGTTAACAGGCTGTGAGAAGAGGTACCATATCATTTAAGATAGAAAAAGTGAAGTCGCTATGTTTTACCGCTTTTTTTTTGTTGCCAGCAGGGAAAACACGGGGGGAATAGGCAGCAATAGCGCGAGACAGTTGCTATAAGGAACAGTACGATACTGTGCTGCCGATTTGGTTTGGGACCAAGAAAAGAAAGATTTGTTTGTGGACTGTTTGAATTTTGTGTTTACTGGGGCAGAGTGGCAGTTTAGGTCACATGTTAATGGTTAATGATGAGGTCAGTTAGACCGAGGAGCAAATGGAAGAATAGGGCTAAGGAACATATTTTCTTTACTTTGGATCCCTGGCTGTGAACACGCTTTACCATCTTGCTGGAATTACTATGCCGGCCGACTTTTCATGGAACAGGACCGGAGAGTTGCTGTTTATTGATATTATGCTGCTCTCTGTGAAAAGGCAAGATTTGATTTTTAACAGGTGTGTTTAGTTATTTTGTTGATGGGTTGGGCATGCTGGGGGGGGTCACTTATTTGGTTGGCAAGGTCCATTAGCGATTGGGAGAAAAAAAAGGAGGGTTTGCCCTTTGAAAATTCCCTGTGCCCAGGAGTGAACAGGACAGGAGTGTGCTTTTTCCTGGTTGCTTTCTTCTTTCTGTTTTTAAAGTGACCTTTTTCATTTCATTATGGATTCGGTCAGCATTGGGGGCCAGTATGTCTCGCTTAGCGAGACAAAAAAATGGCGGACATTTGAAAAAGTAAGAGGCGTTTTAGCTAATAAGAGACGGTTGCCAGCAGAACTCTGGTGATGGGGTTGGCTGGGTTGGTACTTTTAATAGCTGGGCATCTGTTGTCTCATAGATGCCCAGCTAGAGAAGTGCCTCAGCCAATCAGGAAGGTTAATTACTTTTACCCATTTTCTAGTGCATGTTAGAAAAACACTGTTTCGGATACAGTTCACACTGTCTAACAGTGACAGGGCTCATGTCTAGAAACCAGTGTATTTCTTGTTATTTTTTACCAAAGTTCTTGTTATTTTTAAATAATTTCTTGTTATTTCTTATTTTTTTATCTTTTCATTTTATTTCTTGTTATTTCTGAACTTTTGTTCTGATGTGCAATGCAAGTGCTAAACAGTAATTAAACATCTAAAAATCACAAGACTTTATACTTCATGCCATCACACTATCATAAATGCACAATCTTGATTGTTTATAATTGAAAGCAAGCATACAGCAATATTCAATACAGTCTCCTCAATAAAGGCTGCCTTGTCCAACTTAGCTTTTTTGTTAATGTGTGGTTTTGGAATTGCAAATACTCTCAGCACCACTCACAGAACAGAAAGCTAAGAAGACCAGCAAATGAAAAAGCTTGTAACCGGAAAAAAAAAAATCAAGGCTTTGTACTTTCATCAGTCAGTAACTAGCACGATTTATTTGATTGCCTTTCATATTGATCAGCTGTGTTCATTTGTCCCCCCCAACCCCAGTCACCAAGAAATAGAATGCGCTACTTACTGCTTGTCTGTTGGTCTGTGCTACAAACACGGAGAATGACCGGAGCATGCGTTTAATTGGGTCCACAAACAGGAACCGTGGAGATGGACAAAATACACTGCATGTGTCGCGAGGGTCAAGTGAGCGGATGAGTTAATCTCAATCTCAGCAAGTCAGTCACTTAGTAAGCATACAATATGTGTCAAATAGCTGACAAATATGGTTCAGAAGAGGATTCAGTTTTTTACTAAGACAGCTCCATGTGTCGCAACTAAACAAATTGGGTGCTAAGCGCAGAGATGATTGCAAGGCGTGCTAGGTGCGAAATGCTAAAAGCTGGTCATCAAAAGCTAATCATTACTTAAGTATTGCAGTGGGGATGCTTATGAAAACTCAAAAAAGAGCTCACAATAGGGGTGTAAGAACTGAGAAAAAGGTCATTTTTTTAAAGTGAACGATTTGTTTTATTTCGGGATTTCGTTTTACTTTGGGATTTCATTTTATTTCATGCTATTTCACAATTACGATTTACACAGGTCTCTACTCATATTCATGGTGGTATGTACTCTGCCATTATTTGACATTAACTACTTGTTATCTAACTGCTGTATATTTTTAAGACATGGGAATTTACATGCCGCGCCATTTGCTATACTTATCTGTAGTAATTGAAACAAAAAAGTCATGCTAAGTAATAAAGTACTTACAGCTGCTGGTTTCAAAAGTCTGACATACAGTACAGGTGAACGGCAAATGCAAAGTGCTGCACTATGGTAGGTGAAAATGCTGTATTTTGAATGTGATTTCCACTTTCTGATTGCGGCTTGGCACCTATACATATTTTCATGTAGTATGCAATCACTGAACAGTGTAAGTTACATTCATTGCAACTGATGTACGTGTTTTAATACATTGTGTATATTAAGGACATAGTATTTACTTACCTGATATAGATCTACTGAATTCCTGTCTTGTACTAAAATAAGACCCCATCCCCCTACATTCAATAGGCTAGCAGTATATTGACTGAGTGGTTGCATTCTCAGGTCTGAAATACAGGTGGCACTAACAGTTTGGTCTTATGGTGTAGCATGGAAAATGCACTGTTTAGGCTACAGCTCACAGTGTCTAACTGTGGCAGAGTTCATATCCATGGTGGCATGTACTATGCCATCATTTGTCATTAACTACCAGTTATGCAACTGCTATATGTGTTTTAAGACAAGGGAAATTACACGCTATGCCTTTTGTTGTACTTACGTGTACTGATTAAAACACCGCCTTCTGTTTAAATAACAGCTCCTCAATGAGTAGTCATGCTATGTATTACTATACTTAGATCTGCTGCATTCAAATGTCTGACATACAAGTGGCTGGAACAGCAGCGTGCTGCACTATGGTAGGTGAAAATATTGTATTTTGAATGTGATTTACACCATCTGTTTGTGGAATGGCACATATACATTTTGTTATGTACTGTGCTACACTGAACAGTGTAAGTTACATTCAATGAAACTGCTGTACATGTTTTAATACATATCTATATTAATAACATACTATTTATTTAGCTAATACAGACCTACTGAATTCTTGTGTTGTACAACAATACCCCCTCCCAATTAAATAGGCTAGCAATATATTTACTGAGTGGTTGCATTCTCAAGTCTGATATACAGGTAGCGCCAACAGTATATTCATATAGTACTGCATTGTAAAACACACAGTTTCAGATACCGCTCACACCGCCTAACAGTGGCAGTGCTCATATCGATGCTGGTATGTACTCTGCCATGATTTAACGTTGTTAACTACTTGTTTATTGCGAGTGCTGTATATGTTTTAAGACATGGATATTTACACGCCACACCTTTTGCTGTACTTACGAGTACTGACTGAAACATAACCTTCTCTTTAAATAACACCTCCTCATTGAGTAGTCATGCTATGTATTAAAATACTTAGAGCAGTTTCATTCTGACATCTGAAATACAGGGGGCAACAATTGCACGTGCTGCGCTACAGTAGGTGAAAATGCTGTATGTTGAATCGGATTTACACCATGTGACTGTGTACTGTACATATGCATTTTGTTAGGTACTGTGCTATCATTGAGCAGTGTAAGTTACAATCAATTCAACTGCTGTACGTGTTTTAATACATGTCTATACTAATAACATACTAGTTATTTAGCTAATATAGACATACTAAATTCTTGTGTTGTACTACAATATCTCCCCCGCCATTTTAACAGGCTAGTAATATATTAAGACTGAGTGGATGCATTCGTTGGTATGACTTACAGGTGGCGCCAACAGTGTAGTCATATAGTATGTAAAAGCAATGATACTCGACAGGGAGGGTGGTACTGTGCCATGCCCGACCACCCAGTGGCATAATGAGGCCCAGCGCTGCAGTCAGAGGGCCTTATAGCCCCTGGAAGGTCCGGTATAGCACAATACCACTCACTCTTGAGGGTATTATTGCACTTAGAAAATGGGCCAAGGTAAAATTATTTCTTTGAAAAAGATATTTTTATGCTTACATGTTAAAACTAATTTGTTTTGTAATAAAACTGTTCCTCCACCTGCATTAAACTGCTGTATTTTTTTTTAGTTAGGGACTTGTATCCTAGAGCAGCCTCTGTTGTTATGACTTTTGACTTGCAACTGTTGTCATGGTTACACTCCCCCTTCACAGATCCTGAGTTAGACTTCCTCAATTTCAAAATGTTACTGTCAACCCACCACCACCACCACCACCAAAGACATACAGGCCATGATCCATTTTTTTAATTTATTTTTTGTGTATTTACTCACATCTATTCATCTTCCCCACCACAAGTTCTATGCAGTGCCGACAACGTTGCAAGGTAACAGGCTGTGAGAAGAGGTACCATATCATTTAAGATAGAAAAAGTGAAGTCGCTATGTTTTACCGCTTTTTTTTTTGTTGCCAGCAGGGAAAACACTGGGGGAATAGGCAGCAATAGCGCGAGACAGCTGCTATAAGGAACAGCCGATACTGTGCTGCCGATTTGGTTTGGGACCGAAAAAAGAAAGATTTGTTTGTGGACTGTTTGAATTTTGTGTTTACTGGGGCAGAGTGGCAGTTTAGGTCACATTTTAATGGTTAATGATCAGGTCAGTTAGACCGAGGAGCAAATGGAAGAATAGGGCTAAGGAACATATTTTCTTTACTTTGGATCCCTGGCTGTGAACACGCTTTACCATCTTGCTGGAATTACTATGCCGGCCGACTTTTCATGGAACAGGACCGGAGAGTTGCTGTTTATTGATATTATGCTGCTCTCTGTGAAAAGGCAAGATTTGATTTTTAACAGGTGTGTTTAGTAATGTTGTTGATGGGTTGGGCATGCTTTGGGGGGGTCACTTATCATTTGGTTGGCAAGGTCCATTAGCGATTGGGAGAAAAAAATGGAGGGTTTGCCCTTTGAAAATTCCCTGTGCCCAGGAGTGAACAGGACAGGATTGTGCTTTTTCCTGGTTGCTTTCTTCTTTCTGTTTTTAAAGTGCCCTTTCTCATTTCATTATGGATTCAGTCAGCATTGGGGGCCAGTATGTCTCGCTTAGCGAGACAAAAAAATGGCGGACATTTGAAAAAGTAAGAGGCGTTTTTAGCCAATAAGAGATGGTGGCCAGCTGCATTCTGGTGATGGGGTTGGCTGGGCTGATTCTTTTAATAGCTGGGCATCTGTTGTCTCATAGATGCCCAGCTGGAGAAGTGCCTCAGCCAATCAGGAAGGTTAATTACTTTTACCCATTTTCTAGTGCATGTTAAAAAAACACTGTTTCGGATACAGTTCACACCGTCTAACAGTGGCAGGACTCCTATCTAGAGACCAGTGTATTTCTTGTTATTTTTTACCAAATGTCTTGTTATTTTTAGACACAGATCCAGAAACAAATGATTTGATACCTTTTATTGGACCAACATGGATGTTACAGAAAAAAACAAAGTGCTTTAGCTTTCGAACCAACCAGGTCCTTCTTCAGAAGCTTTGTGGCAGTTTTTTCAAATATCCCATACTATTAACACCAGATTATATAGAAAAAGCAGAAATAATTCTCATTGGTTTAACATATACATTTAAAACATAATAGAAGATTACATCAGAGAAGCTAATTAACACCAGTCTGCCTTTAACTGAGGAGCCTCAGAAGGGCAAAGGTTATCAAGAATTCTCTACAGCCAGAGAGTTCTTGTCACATAAATTTTTAAATGTCTCAGTATGCCAAGAAAGCATTCTAGTGATAAAAAAAAAAAAAAAAACCCTTGGAGTAGCATTCTCTCTAATACATGTAAGATGAGCTCACAACTTACATTCCAATTGTCCTGGTATATTAAAGGACAGATAATGAAAGACAAAATCCTGAAATTAGGTATAACTGCAAGTTGAAAGCAAGCCTCAAATTAACCTACACATATAAACATGATGCATGGAAGTATCATTTGTAAGTGTAAGTGCAAAATAAATAAATAAAAAATACTTGTCAAGGACCCCCAAGAAAACGAGACCATGAGCCTGATAAATGCAGATTTCAACACAGAGTCTGTGTATAACAAAAATGCACAGAATCAGTCTAAGCAATCTAAATGAAAACCCAAAGGAATTACACCTTTAATGAACCCCCAAGTAAATGAGATATGCATCTTAATATGAGCAGTTAAAAATGTGACAGTGTGAAATCCACCCACTGACAACTAATAGAAGGAAATAAATGCACACTATATGTGAAAACTAAGTGTTCTAGCCACATAACTGCCCCATGCCACGCTCCACCCACACATATGTGTGTACATACACCACACCACACTTCCACACACTTCCACACACACCTGCACACCCCACACAACCACAACACACAACAAATATAGAAAACACATTCCACACACACCACACCACACCACGTACAACAAACAAAACACACATACACACCATACCCACAACACACAAAAACACAACACGCACAAAACACACACATACATACATAAGTATACACACACACACACACTCAAACGCACTCACCACAGTGTTAAGGTGAAAAGTCAACAATGTAGATAACCATAAACTTACAAAATCAAAGGCCCACTGAAGAACTAAACTGTTTATGTCCATCTTTTAAAGTAAAGGTCTGTGTAAGTTTAAGTGGAATAATGTGTCATGTACCCAACATCAATATTCAATCCATCCGCCACCATATTGAGAAGTACAATAAGTCTAATTTCAGAAGCCCATCTCTGTTGTGTACTATTGAAATGTCCTTTTAAGACCATCACAGACATATCTGAGGTTGAGTGGTCATCCTGGGAGAAGTGCTGGGCTACTGGTTTCTCAATCATCTTGTGATTAATAGAATGTCTGTGTGAATTCATTCTAGTTAGCTAGACAGCTAGACAGTGACATCTACTTTTTATCCCAATGCAAAAGGAATAACATTATCCCTAAAGGTCTAACTATTTGGAATCCACTGAGAAACACAAATAATTCTACATATGCTGAACAACTTTGTCGTAGGACCTCTGAGAAATTGAGAAATCACAGAATCCACAGCTCATATGCCAAAAAAGCATTTTTGAAGAAACAGTTTAATGAAATAGCTACCACACTGGAGAGGATGTCTGGTGAGCCTATTCCGAACATCTTGCATTAGATAGACATGAACTACCAAAGAACCTTGAGAAAAGCCATGCTCATTAAAAACAGGAAGTTAGATGCCCTTCAACTTACCATACTTCCTAACAACCATGAAGAACAGAACAGAGTGACTGAACAACTAAGCCACACAGATGGGCACCTTTCAGTTGTTAATTTGTCCACCCACACACTGACTACTGGGGAATTAAATGTACTTTCTAAGGGCCTCAATTTCTGCCAACTAAACCACTGGACAGAATACAGTTTTGTGGTGAAATGGAGGAATACTTCCGCAGATTGAGACTCAGGGAATTTTTTCATGGCAGAGAAGACATCACAGACAGGGAAGAAATCACAAACAGTAAAACTACCATGGATAAGAAAAAGAAACCATATGAGTTTACCCCATCAAGTGGCCGTAACAAGAAACTGGACAAATACATTAATTGCTTTCGCCAGAGAGTTACTGGTGAGATTCTTAATAGGCAGAAACAGGCCCGCTACAACCTCTCTCCATTGGAACGGAGGGCTATACAAACACTAAAATCAAACCATAACATTGTCATAAAAAAAGCTGATAAAGGCTCGGCAGTGGTGATATTGAATCGGGAAGATTACATTACGGAAGCCAACCGCAGCTAAGGGACTTACTCTACTACAAAGTACTGGAAGTGACCCAACTACAGAATATAAAAGAGAACTACAGAAGTTAATTAAAACATTTCCAGAGCATGTCCAAGACAAACTAAAGGACCTACGTCCCCAGTGAACCTAAGCCAGGGACATTCTACATGCTTCCTAAAATACATAAACCTGGTAATCCTGGTAGACCCATAGTCTCTGGTAATGGCACCCTGACAGAGGGATATCAGGTTTGTAGAAGCTATTTTCAAACCGCTGGTTATAGAAAGGATAGTTACATCAAGGACACTACTCACTTCCTACATAAACTTTCTGGTTTTAAGGACTTACCACCTGATACCCTTTTAGCCACGATGGATGTAACCTCTCCTACACTAATATTCCACACACAGATGGCATTTCAGCCTGCCTCAAATACCTGCATGACAAAGAATTGGACCCCAACATTGACCCTGGAGTTGTGGGTAAACTCACTGAATTCATTCTGACACATAACAACTTCAGCTTTAATGGTAAACACTATGTTCAAACTATGGGAACATAATGGGAACCAGGATGCTCCTCAGTATGCTAATCTTTTTATGGCAATTTGGAGGAGGATTTTCTAAGGCACTGTACACATAAACCACTACGCTTATTTCCGTTACATTGATGATTTGTTTATAATTTGGACAGAGGGCACTGACAACACTTAAAGATTTTCACCAAGAACTTAATAACCTCCACCCAACTATAAAGCTTTCGCTAGAATATTCTGCCACAAGTGTACATTTCTGGATACCACTGTCACTATTAAGGATGGTACCTACATACCTGTCTTTACAGGAAACCAACAGACAGACAGAGATACTTACACAAGAAAAGTAATCACCAAACCACACAAGAAATCTGTTATATATAGTCAAGCACTTCGGTATCACGCCTCTGTTCAAATAGAGGAAGACAGAGACACACATCTGGCGATGTTGAAAACACCTTTATTGAGCAGGGACACTCATCCAGGAAATTGACAGAGCAGTGGAGCGTGCAACACAGGTCCCAAGAGAACAGCTGCTGCAATATAAAAGAACGGATGACTACCAACAGAATACCCTAGTAGTCACATACCATCTTGACCTTGAACTCCTACGTGAAGATTACTAAGGATCTCCATCCAATAATTAGTGAGGATGAAACCCTTAACGTATTTTCAAGAACTACCACTACTATCTTTAAACAACCACCTAATTTAGCCAACCTGATTATTAGGAGTCAACGAACTGAACAGAATACCATGACATCATATACTTAATTCCTGTCATCAACGCATGTAAGACATGTAACCTCATTTCCACTTCAGACTGTGTGGTTACATCAAAAACAGACTATTCAGGATACAGGGAATTATACATGTACATCAAGTAATGTGGTCTATTTTATCCAATGCAAGAAATGTCCTCGCACAGGTTATGTGGGAGAGACAAGCCAACAACTCCATGAGTAGAATGAATTCACAGACATTCTATTAATCACAAGATGATTGAGAAACCAGTAGCCCAGCACTTCTCCCAGGATGACCACTCAACCTCAGATATGTCTGTGATGGTCTTAAAAGGACATTTCAATAGTACACAACAGAGGCGGGCTTCTGAAATTAGACTTATTTTACTTCTCAATATGGTGGCGGATGGATTGAATATTGATGTTGGGTACATGACACATTATTCCACTTAAACTTACACAGACCTTTACTTTAAAAGATGGACATAAACAGTTTAGTTCTTCAGTGGGCCTTTGATTTTGTAAGTTTATGGTTATCTACATTGTTGACTTTTCACCTTAACACTGTGGTGAGTGCGTTTGAGTGTGTGTGTGTGTGTGTGTATACTTATGTATGTATGTGTGTGTTTTGTGTGTGTTGTGTTTTTGTGTGTTGTGGGTATGGTGTGTATGTGTGTTTTGTTTGTTATACGTGGTGTGGTGTGTGAGGAATGTGTTTTCTATATTTGTTGTGTGTTGTGGTTGTGTGGGGTGTGCAGTGTGTGTGTGTGTGTGGAAGTGTGGTGTGGTGTATGTACACACATATGTGTGGGGTGAGTGGCATGGGCAGTTATGTGGCTAGAACACTTAGTTTTCACATATAGGTGCATTTATTTCCTTCTATTAGTTGTCAGTGGTGGATTTCACACTGTCACATTTTAACTGCTCATATTAAGATGCATATCTCATTTACTTGGGGGTTCATTAAGGTGTAATTCCTTTGGGTTTTCATTTAGATTGCTTAGACTGATTCTGTGCATTTTGTTATACACAGACTCTGTGTTGAAATCTGCATTTATCAGGCTCATGGTCTCGCTTTCTGGGGGTCCTTGACAAGTATTTTTTATTTATTTATTTTGCACTTACACTTACAAATGATACTTCCATGCATCATGTTTATATGTGTAGGTTAATTTGAGGCTTGCTTTCAACTTGCAGTTATACCTAATTTCAGGATTTTGTCTTTCATTATCTGTCCTTTAATATACCAGGACAATTGGAATGTAAGTTGTGAGCTCATCTTACATGTATTAGAGAGATGCTACTCCAAGGTTTTTTTTTTTTAATCACTAGAATGCTTTCTTGGCATACTAGACATTTAAAATTTATGTGACAAGAACTCTCTGGCTGTAGAGAATTCTTGATAACCTTTGCCCTTCTGAGGCTCCTCAGTTAAAGGCAGACTGGTGTTAATTAGCTTCTCTGACGTAATCTTCTTATTATGTTTTAAATGTATATGTTAAACTAATGAGAATTATTTCTGCTTTTTCTATATAATCTGGTGTTAATAGTATGGGATATTTGAAAAAACTGCCACAAAGCTTCTGAAGAAGGACCTGGTTGGTTCGAAAGCTAAAGCACTTTGTTTTTTTCTGTAACATCCATGTTGGTCCAATAAAAGGTATCAAATCATTTGTTTATGGATCTGTTTTTAAAAGGACCAATACGGCACCTACAACATTTTTTTTGTTATTTTTAGAGAATTTCTTATTTCTTATTTTTTTATCATTTCATTTTATTTCTTGTTATTTTTGAACTTTTGTTCTGATGTACAATGCAAGTGCTAAACAGTAATTAAACATCTAAAAATCATAAGACTGTATACTTCTTGCCATCACACTATCATAAATGCAGAATCTTGATTGTTTATAATTGAAAGCAAGCATACAGCAATATTCAATACAGTCTCCTCAATAAAGGCTGTCTTGTCCAACTTAACTTTTTTCTTAATGTGTGGTTTTGGAATTGCAAATACTCGCAGCACCACTCACAGAACAGAAAGCTAAGAAGACCAGCAAACGAAAAAGCTTGTAACCAGAAAACAAAATCAAGGCTTTGTACTTTCATCAGTCAGTAACTATCACGATTTATTTGATTGCCTTTCATATTGACCAGCTGTGTTCATTTGTCCCCCCCCCACCCCACTCACCAAGAAATAGAATGCCCTACTTACTGCTTGTCTGTTGGTCTGTACTACAAACTCAGAGAATGACCGGAGCATGCATTTAATTGGGTCCACAAACAGGAACCGTGGAGATGGACAAAATACACTGCATGTGTCGCGAGGGTCAAGTGAGCAGGTGAGTCAATCTCAATCTCAGCAAGTCAGTCACTTAGTAAGCATGCAATATGTGCCAATTAGCTGACAAATATGGTTCAGAAGAGGATTCAGTTTTTTACTAAGACAGCTCCATGTGTCGCTACTAAACAAATTGGGTGCTAAGCGCAGAGATGATTGCAAGGTGTGCTAGGTGCGAAATGCTAAAAGCTGGTCATCAAAAGCTACTCATTACTTAAGTATTGCAGTGGGGATGCTTATGAAAACTTAAAAAAGAGCTCACAATAGGGATGTAAGAACTGAGAAAAAAGGTCATTTTTTTAAAGTGAACAATTTGTTTTATTTCAGAATTTCGTTTTATTTTGGGATTTCATTTTATTTCATGCTATTTTTCAATTACGATTTACACGGGTCTCTACTCATATCCATGGTGGTATGTACTCTGCCATTATTTGACATTGTTAACTACTTGTTATCCAACTGCTGTATATTTTTAAGACATGGGAATTTACACGCCACGCCGTTTGCTATACTTATCTGTAGTAATTGAAAAAGAAAAGTCATGCTAAGTAATAAAGTACTTACAGCTGCTGGTTTCAAAAGTCTGACATACAGTACAGGTGAACGGCAACTGCAACATGTTGCATTACGGTAGGTGAAAATGCTGTATTTTGAATGCGATTTCAACTTTCTGATTGCGACTTGGCACCTATACATATTTTCATACGAACATACAAACATACAAAATTTGCCAGCAGATAAAGACCTAGAGGTCTATCAAGTCTACTCGAATGTGCAGCTAGCACCCTTATTCTGCAGCTGCCCTCCTTCCACCCTTCCCTTTATTAACCCTTCCCTTGTCCTGTCCTATCCTCATTTGAAGCAGTCCACTGTTCTACTGCATATCACTTCAGCGGGTAACGCATTCCAGCCAGCCACCACCCTCTCTGTAAAAAAGTGTCTCCTCATCTCCCTCCTGAACCTTCCTCACTCCAGTCTCATATCATAGCCCCTGGTGGCCCTCCACTCCCTTACTTTGAACAGCCCCTCTCTACCCATCTTGTTTATTCCTTTCATGTATTTAAAGGTTTCAATCATGTCTCCCCTGTCTCTCCTCTCCTCCAGTGAGTACATGTTCAACTCCTTCAACCTCCTCTCGTATGATAAGTCCCCCAGCCCCTTGATCATCTTTGTCACTCTGCGCTGCACCCCCTCCAGTAACTTAATGTCCCTCTTCAGATATGGATGCCAGCACTGCATGCAGTACTCCAGGTGTGGTCTAACTGATGACCTATACAGTGGCAGAATCACCTCCTCCCTCCTCGAGGATATACTCTTTGCAATACAACCCAGCATTTTGTTGGCCTTTGCAGCTGCCTTCCTACATTGTGCTGAGTTGTTCATTGACCCTGTAATGAGCACACACAGATCCTTCTCCTCCTCTGTCTGGGCTAGCTGCACTCCCTCTAGCTGGTAACTCCTCCTTGGGTTCTTCATCCCAAAATGCAGCACCTTGCACTTTTTGGCATTAAAGCCCAGTTGCCAGGTGTCTGACCAGGTTTCAAGCTTTGCCAGATCATCCTGCAACCCCTGCCATCCCTCTAGGTCATCTCCCACCGCGCCTACCTTGGTATCATCAGCAAACAGACTGATCTTGCTCTTGATGTCCCATGATATGTTTGCAATGAATATCCCAAACAACACTGGTCCCAACACTGAGCTCTGTGGAACACCGCTCGTCACTGCCCTTGGGTGTGAAAGCTCCCCACCCACTACCACCCTCTGTTGCCTTCCCTGCAGCCAGTTTCTATCCATCTCACCAGCTTTGCACCCGCCCCTGTGCCTACTAACTTCCTTCCTAGCCTTCCATGTGGCTTTGAGTCAAATGCCTTACTGAAGTCCAGATACAGGACATCCACTGCATGGCCCCTGTCCAGTTGCCTAGTTACCCAGTCATAGAACTCGACCAGGTTGGATTGGCAGGATCTGCCACATATGAAGCCATGCTGTCTGCTGTCCTGTAGTCCTTTGGCCTCTAGGAGGGCCACCAGCCTCTCCTTCAGGATAGTCTCCATTAGCTTACCCACGATGGATGTGAGGCTCACTGGTCTGTAGTTTCCCAGTTCATCCTTGGGGCCACTCTTGTGGAGGGGCACCACATGAGCCATCCTCCAGTCCTGAGGTACTCACCCGAATGTAGTGAGGGCATTAAATAGGTCTGTCAAAGGTCCCACAAGGACCTCTGCCAGCTCCTTCAGTACCCTGGGGTGGATGCCATCTGGGCCTGGCGCCTTGTCCACCCCTCAGTGTCTTCAAACCCTCTCGAACTCTGCTCTCCATGATTTCCCCATCTGTCATAACTTCCCCCCCGCTTCTGCCATTTCTCCCACCTTGGGTGTCACCCCTCTTCTCTATAGTAAATACTGAGCAGAAGTACTCATTTAGTGCTTCCTCCTTATCGCACCCTGCTTCCACCCAACCCACCTCCTTCCTAATCCTTACTATGTGGTCTTTACAACTCCTTTTCTCCCTGATGTACTTAAAGTCCTTCTCCCCCTTCTTAATGCCTTGTGCCAGCCTGAGTTCCGAGATGCTCGGCCCCTTACTGCCCTTGTCACCGCCTTCGATTCTGCTCGGCACCTCCCGTCCCACCCCTCCCTGTTTTCTTGTACTTCCTAAAGGCAGCTCTTTTCCTCCTTACCTTTTCCATGACCTCCTTGCTTAACCAGATCGGTTTCTTAGCCCTAGCCTTCTTGCTGTGGGCTTTGCAGCAGGTTTTGGTTGCCTCCACTATCCCCAGCTTTATGAGCTCCCACCTCTGGTTAGTGTCCATACTAGATTGAATTCTGGACAGGTACCCTTTTACCACTTCCCCCATCCTCCCAAAGTTGGCCCTCCTGAAGTCCAGCACTATTGTGCCAGATTCCACTCCTTCCTTGCCCATATCCAATGTGAGCCATACTGAGCGGTGGTCACTCCCTGACAGCAGTTCCTCCACTGTAAGTTCTCTCACAAAGTCCCCATTTGCCAGCACAAGGTCAAGGGTATTTCCTAACCTGGTTGGTTCACTGACCATTTGCAGCAGGAAGCTGTCCTGGAAGGCATCCAGCAGTACCTGCTCCCTTCTGTTCCTGGTTGTTGGGGTGATCCAGTCCACTCCTGGCATGTTGAAGTCCCCCACAATCACCACATTACCCTTCTCACAGGTCCTCCTGATCTGTCCCGCTAGTTCCCTATCTAACTCCTCCATCTGAGATGGTGGCCTGTACACCACTCCCATTCTAAGAATCCTATTCTTGGAATCCTGGATTTGCATCCAAAGTGACTCCGTACTACCCTCCTCCCGTTCCTCCCTTACACACGTCAGTCCTTCCTTCACATATAATGCCACCCCCTCTCCTTTCCCAATCACTCTGTCCCTACGAAATAATCTGTACCCTGGTGCATACAGGTCCCAGTCATTGTATTGGGTGGCCCATGTTTCCATGATGACTGCAATGTCCACCTCTCCCTCTGACACGAGAACCTGTAACTCTGCAGTTTTCCTCCCAAGGCTCCTAGTATTAAGGGTAACCACCTTCCACCCTTTCCCCCCCTCCCATCCTGCCCTCCTTTCCGAGCATCACCAACAGTACTTGCCATTTGTCGTTTGTCACTGTTGTGGGGGGTAAGCTCATATAGTTTCCCAACCTGTGGTCTCTGCATATCTCTTCCCCAACTGCCACCTCCCACTCCTAGTTTAAATTCCCAACTTCCTCTATGTACTCCTCCATCCTCTGTTTCAACACTTTCTTTCCCTCCTCACTGAAGTGTAGTCTGTCCTTGGCATAGAGACTACTGTCCTCCAAGGTCCCTCCCACCCCCAACAGCCCATACCCTTTAGCACAACACCAGGTTCTTAGCCATCCATTAAATTCCTCTATTCTCAGCTTTCTTGTTGTGCTTGCCTTTGGCACAGGAAGTATCTCTGAAAAAGTTACTGATCTTCCTGTCCTCTCACATAATTGTGCTAGTTCCTCAAACCTCCTCTGGACTGTATCTACTGTCTTGTCAGCCAGGTTGTTTGTCCCAAGATGTATAATTAAATGAGGCTTGTCCCTACCCCTTCTAGCATATTTCAGAACAGACCGTCCCACGCTTTCCGCTGTCATTCCTGGCATGGCCTCCACCCAAATGCGACTATGCCTCTCCCCCTTGCTACGCCACCTAACTCCTCTTAGTATTGAGTCCCCCAGCACTAAGATTCCACCCCTCTTACTCCCTGCTTGCTTCCATTCTTCTCCCTCTCTCATTTCCAGCTCCTCTTCTTCCTCCTGCACATTATTTCCCCCTTTAACCCCTGTTGCAATTCTCCCAGCAGAATTTCCCCTGCTCCAGTTTGGTCCAGGCATTTATCAATTACTCCTCTAATTTCATCATTTCCCTCCTCCACCTTCTTCCACTCTAGCAGTGCACAACTATTTTCTGAAGGCCCTTCACAAATGCCTGCTCCCTCTCTCTTCATAGTAACCTGTTCTCTCCTTTCCACTCCATGACTTTTGTCACTTCTTCGCCTCCCCTCACAAGTCCCTATCTCCTCCTTCCATTTGTCTTTTGTCTCCTGACCTGGTTTCCCCGGCAATTGTTCTTCCTGGCCTGGGACCCTTTGTCTCTGCTTCCCTTCTTCTGACCCTCTCCTCACCACTGTTGGCTTAAATCACCCTCCCTCATCTCCCCTTCTTCCTCCCTCCAGTATTAGGCTAAACCCACCTGCAATCTACCTTGCCTGTCTTAGTTCCTCCTGCAGACCCTCAATCTCCTTTCTAAGTTTTTCTATGTGGTTGCACACTAAACATCTTCCCACACTCCAGGCAATTTTTAGAAAGACTGGTGCACTGCAGTTGCTGCGGCCTACCACCTTACCCATTGCTGCCGTTGCCCACCAGCGACCCCTCACCCTTCCAGGTGCAGGATACCAAACACTCCCCCAAGTCTCCCCTCTCCCTCCTCTATCAGTGCAAAACATTTTCTTTATTTCCCTTACCTCCTTTGTTGCACACGTTTAGATATATTGAGCAACTGCTTTTTATATTACTATCTTTCCTATCCACACTCAAAAATAGACTTTAAGTAGCCATTGCACAAACTTCTTCAAACTCCTACTCCTCCTTTCCCCAATGCAATATCAATGCAAAGAAGTAATAATGAAAGCTCCTAGATTTGCATTTACTTCCCTTCCACTGAGAGAGCAGTCACCTCTTCACTTGCTGCTGTTCCTTTACTGGATGTCTGCTTTTGCTATGACAGGTGCATATCCTTTGCCTGTTTGAGGAAGTGATGTCAGAACCCCTGGTATAAAGGAAATAATGGACCAAAGGTGGGACCAGCCCAAGTCTTCCAGAAACAATCAGGTAGCTGAGGCCTCTGGTCAGAGCATTAGCACCCTTCCCCATCTCTGCACTCAAACTTTGCAGCTAGTGAAGCCAGCAACAATGAATCACAATTCTACTCAAAGCCCCCCAAATAAGTTTGCTACCCAAAGAAACAGGACTCCAATTCAAACAGCTTCACCAACAACACATCAAAATAGGCTTGGAATTAGAAGATATATGTCTCCAATTCAAAGAAACAGACCCAGTTAAATCACACCAATTATGTTTTAAAATAGAAGAAATAGGCTCTACAAATGCAGCCTGCCACACAGTGAATCAAACAAATGAGCCCACTTATAGCTACCAAAACAGGTTTCAAAATTCCAACAGCCCCAAGCAATACCCTGCTAGCCCTTAGTAGTAAGAAAGAAAAGAAATAACTTTCTCAAGTAGAATCCACAAGAAACAATGTAAAACAACAAGAAGCAACTGTACTATAGATCTGATCTTGTTCCCCTTCTAGTTCCTTCTGAGAAGCCAAAGCACTGAGTTCCAAACTCTGTGATTTCCTTTGTGCTGCTTTCAAAATCAGAGTTCCGAACTCTTTGACTTCCCTTGAACTGCTTTCAAAATCAGACAGTTCCAAACTCTCTGACTTCACTTGTGCTGCTTTCAAAATCAGACAGTTCCAAACTCTGTGACTTCCCTTGTGCTGCTTTCAAAATCAAACAGTTCCAAACTCTGTGACTTCCCTTGTGCTGCTTTCAAAATCAGACAGTTCCAAACTCTGTGACTTCCCTTCATGTAGTATGCCATCACTGAACAGTGTAAGTTACATTCAATGCAATTGATGTACGTATTTTAATACACTGTGTATATTAAGGACATAGTATTTACTTACCTGATATAGACCTACTGAATTCCTGTCTTGTACTAAAATAAGACCCCATCCCCCTACATTCAATAGGCTAGCAGTATATTGACTGAGTGGTTGCATTCTCAGGTCTGACATACAGGTGGCGCCAACAGTTTGGTCGTATGGTGTTGCATGGAAAAATGCACTGTTTTGGCTACAGCTCACAGCGTCTAACTGTGGCAGAGTTCACATCCATAGTGGCATGTGCTATGCCATCATTTGCCATTGTTAACTAAAAGTTATGCAACTGCTATATGTGTTTTAAGACAAGGGAAATTACACACTATGCCTTTTGCTGTACTTACGTGTACTGATTAAAACACCGCCTTCTGTTTAAATAACAGCTCCTCAATGAGTAGTCATGCTATGTATTAAAATACTTAGAGCTGCTGCATTCAAATGACTGACATACAGGTGGCTGGAACAGCACCGTGCTGCACTATGGTAGGTGAAAATATTGTATTTTGAATGTGATTTACACCATCTGATTGTGGAATGGCACATATACATTTTGTTACGTACTGTGCTATCACTGAACAGTGTAAGTTACATTCAATGAAACTGCTGTACATGTTTTAATACATATCTATATTAATAACATACTATTTATTTAGCTAATACAGACCTACTTAATTCTTGTGTTGTACAACAATACCCCCTCCCAATTAAATAGGCTAGCAATATATTGACTGAGTGGTTGCATTCTCAAGTCTGACATGCAGGTAGCGCCAACAGTATATTCATATAGTACTGCATTGTAAAACACACAGTTTCAGATACCGCTCACACCGCCTAACAGTGGCAGTGCTCAGATCCATGGTGGTATGTCCTCTGCCATCATTTGACCTTGTTAACTTCTTGAAATGCAACTGCTGTAATTTACGCCATCAAATTGTGGCACGGTACATGTGCATTTTGGTATGTGCTGTGCCATCACTGAAGAGTATAACTTACAATCAATGCAACTGCTGTACGTGTTTTAATACATGTCTCTACTAATAACACACTATTCATTTAGCTAATAAAGACATACTGAATTCTTGTGTTGTACTACAATACCTACCCCTTCCCCCATTTAATAGGCTAGCAATATGTTAAGCCTGAGTGGTTGCATTCTCAGCTCTGACATACAGGTGGCGCCAAAAGCATAGTCACATAGTATAGCATGGTTAAACACACTGTTTCGGATGCAGCTCACACCGTCTAACAGAGGCTGGGCTCATATCGATGGTGGTATGTACTCTGCCATGATTTAACGTTGTTAACTACTTGTTTATTGCAAGTGCTGTATATGTTTTAAGACATGGGTATTTAAACGCCACACCTTTTGCTGTACTTACGAGTACTGACTGAAACATAACCTTCTCTTTAAATAACACCTCCTCATTGAGTAGTCATGCTATGTATTAAAATACTTAGAGCAGTTGCATTCTGACATCTGAAATACAGGCAGCAATTGCACATGCTGCACTACAGTAGGTGAAAATGCTGTATGTTGAATCGGATTTACACCATGTGACTGTGTACTGTACATATGCATTTTGTTAGGTACTGTGCTATCATTGAACAGTGTAAGTTACAATCAATGCAACTGCTGTACGTGTTTTAATACATGTCTATACTAATAACATACTATTTATTTAGCTAATATAGACATACTAAATTCTTGTGTTGTACTACAATATCTCCCCCGCCAATTTAATAGGCTAGTAATATATTAAGACTGAGTGGATGCATTCCTGGGTATGACATACAGGTGGCGCCAACAGTTTAGTCATATAGTTTGTAAAAGCAATAATACCTGACAAGGTGGGCGGTATTGTGCTATACCCGACTGCCCAGGGGTGTTATGAGGCCCAGCGCTGCAGGTGGAGGGCCTTATAGCCCTTGGAAGGTCCGGTATAGCACAATACTACCCACTCTGGAGGGTATTATTACACTTAGAAAATGGGCCACGGTAAAATTATTTCTTTGAAAAAGATATTTTTATGCTTATGTGTTAAAACTAATTTGTTTTGTAATAAAACTGTTTCTCCACCTGCATTAAACTGCTGTATTTTTTTTTTAGTTAGGGACTTGTGTCATAGAGCAGCCTCTGTTGTTATGACTTTTGACTTGCAACTGTTGTCATGGTTACACTCCCCCTTCACAGATCCTGAGTTAGACTTCCTCAATTTCAAAATGTTACTGTCAACCCCCCAACACCAGCACCACCACAACCAAAGACTTACAGGCCATGATCCATTTTTTAAATTTATTTTTTGTGTATTTACTCACATCTATTCATCTTCCCCACCACAAGTTCTATGCAGTGCCGACAACGTTGCAAGGTAACGGGCTGTGAGAAGAGGTACCATATCATTTAAGATAGAAAAAGTGAAGTCGCTATGTTTTACCACTTTCTTTTTTGTTGCCAGCAGGGAAAACACTGGGGGAATAGGCAGCAATAGTGCGAGACAGTTGTTATAAGGAACAGCCGATACTGTGCTGCCAATTTGGTTTGGGACCGAAGAAAGATTTGTTTGTGGACTGTTTGAATTTTGTGTTTACTGGGGCAGAGTGGCAGTTTAGGTCACATTTTAATGGTTAATGATCAGGTCAGTTAGACCGAGGAGCAAACGGGAGAATAGGGCTAAGGAGCATATTTTCTTTACTTTGGATCCCTGGCTGTGAACACGCTTTACCATCTTGCTGGAATTACTATGCCGGCTGACTTTTCATGGAACAGGACCGGAGAGTTGCTGTTTATTGATATTATGCTGCTCTCTGTGAAAAGGCAAGATTTGATTTTTAAAAGGTGTGTTTAGTTATGTTGTTGATGGGTTGGGCATGCTTTGGGGGTCACTTATCATTTGGTTGGCAAGGTCCATTAGCGATTGGGAGAAAAAAAATGGAGGGTTTGCCCTTTGAAAATTCCCTGTGCCCAGGAGTGAACAGGACAGGAGTGTGCTTTTTCCTGGTTGCTTTCTTCTTTCTGTTTTTAAAGTGCCCTTTCTCATTTCATTATGGATTCGGTCAGCATTGGGGGCCAGTGTGTCTCTCTTAGCGAGACAAAAACAATGGCGGACATTTGAAAAAGTAAGAGCCGTTTTTAGCCAATAAGAGATGGTGGCCAGCAGAATTCTGGTGATGGGGTTGGCTGGGCTGGTACTTTTAATAGCTGGGCATATGTTGTCTCATAGATGCCCAGCTAGAGAAGTGCCTCAGCCAACCAGGAAGGTTAATTACTTTTACCCATTTTCTAGTGCATGTTAGAAAAACACTGTTTTGGATAGAGTTCACACCGTCTAACAGTGGCAGGGCTCATATCTAGAGACCAATGTATTTCTTGTTATTTTTTACCAAATTTCTTGTTATTTTTAAAGAATTTCTTGTTATTTCTTATTTTTTTATCATTTCATTTTATTTCTTGTTATTTTTGAACTTTTGTTCTGATGTACAATGCAAGTGCTAAACAGTAATTAAACATCTAAGAATCACAAGACTGTATGCTTCATGCCATCACACTATCATAAATGCAGAATCTTGATTGTTTATAATTGAAAGGAAGCATACAGCAATATTCAATACAGTCTCCTCAATAAAGGCTGCCTTGTCCAACTTAGCTTTTTTCTAAATGTGTGGTTTTGGAATTGCAAATCCTCGCAGCACCACTCACAGGACAGAAAGCTAATAAGACCAGCAAAAGAAAAAGTTTGTAACTGGAAAAAAAATAATCAAGGCTTTGTAGTTTCATCAGTCAGTAACTAACACGATTTATTTGATTGCCTTTCATATTGACCAGCTGTGTTCATTTGTCCCCCCCACCCCAATCACCAAGAAATAGAATGCGCTACTTACTGCTTGTCTGGTGGTCTGTACTACAAACACGGAGAATGACTGGCGCATGCGTTTAATTGGGTCCACAAACAGGAACCGTGGAGACGGACAAAATACACTGCATGTGTCGCGAGGGTCAAGTGAGCGGGTGAGTCAATCTCAATCTCAGCAAGTCAGTCACTTAGTAAGCATGCAATATGTGCCAATTAGCTGACAAATATGGTTCAGAAGAGGATTCAGTTTTCTACTAAGACAGCTCCATGTGTCGCGACTAAACAAATTGGGTGCTAAGCGCAGAGATGATTACAAGGTGTGCTAGGTGCGAAATGCTAAAAGCTAGTCTTCAAAAGCTACTCATTACTTAAGTATTGCAGTGGGGATGCTTATGAAAACTCAAAAGAGAGCTCACAATAGGGGTGTAAGAACTGAGAAAAAAGGTCATTTTTTTAAAGTGAACGATTTGTTTTATTTCGGGATTTCGTTTTATTTTGGGATTTCATTTTATTTCATGTTATTTCGCAATTACGATTTACACGGGTCTCTACTCATATCCATGGTGGTATGTACTCTGCCATTATTTGACATTGTTAACTACTTTATATCCAACTGCTGTATATTTTTAAGACATGGGAATTTACACGCCGAGCCATTTGCTATACTTATCTGTAGTAATTGAAACACAAAAGTCATGCTAAGTAATAAAGTACTTACAGCTGCTGCTTTCAAAAGTCTGACATACAGTACAGGTGAATGGCAACTGCAACGTGCTGCACTACGGTAGGTGAAAATGCTGTATTTTGAATGTGATTTCCACTATCTGATTGCGGCTTGGCACCTATACATGTTCTCATGTAGTATGCAATCACTGAACAGTGTAAGTTACATTCAATGCAACTGATGTACGTATTTTAATACATTGTGTATATTAAGGACATAGTATTTACTTACCTGGTATAGACCTACTGAATTCCTGTCTTGTACTAAAATAAGACTCCATCCCCCTTCATCTAATAGCCAAGCAGTTTATTGACTGAGTGGTTGCAGTCTCAGGTCTGACATACAGGTGGCCCCAACAGTTTGGTCATATGGTATTGCATGAAAAATGCACTGTTTTGGCTACAGCTCCCAGTGTCTAACTGTGGCAGAGTTCATATCCATGGTGGCATGTACTTTGCCATCATTTGTCATTAACTACCAGTTATGCAACTGCTATATGTGTTTTAAGACAAGGGAAATTACACACTATGCCTTTTGTTGTAGTTACGTGTACTGATTAAAACACCACCTTCTGTTTAAATAACAGCTACTCAATGAGTAGTCATGCTATGTATTATAATAATTAGAGTTGCTGCATTCAAATGTGTGACATACAGGTGGCTGGAATAGCACTGTGCTGTACCATGGTAAGTGAAAATATTGTATTTTGCCTGTGCTTTAGACCATCTGATTGTGGAATGGCACATATACATTTTGTTACGTACTGTGCTGTCACTGAACAGTGCAAGTTACATTGAATGAAACTGCTGTACATATTTTAATACATATCTATATTAATAACATACTATTTATTTAGCTAATACAGACCTACTGAATTCTTGTGTTGTACAACAATACCCCCCCCCCCAATTAAATATGTTAGCAATATACTGACTGAGTTGCTGCATTCTCAAGTCTGACATACAGGTAGCGCCAACAGTATATTCATATACTACTGCTTTGTAAAACATACAGTTTCAGATACAGCTCACACCGCCTAACAGTGGCAGTGCTCAGATCCATGGTGGTATGTACTCTGCCATCATTTGACCTTGTTAACTTCTTGATATGCAACTGGTTTAATTTACACAGTCTAATTGTGGCACGGAACATTTGCATTTTGGTATGTGCTGTGCCATCACTGAATAGTATAACTTACAATCAATGCAACTGCTGTACGTGTTTTAATACATGTCTATATTAATAACATACTATTTATTTAGCTAATAAAGACATACTGAATTCTTGTGTTGTACTACAATATCTACCCTTCCCCCATTTAATGGGCTAGCAATATATTAAGCCTCAGTGGTTGCATTCTCAGCTCTGACATACAGGTGGCGCCATAAGCATAGTCATATAGTATTGTATGGTAAAACACACTGTTTCGGATGCAGCTCATACCGTCTAACAGTGGCTCAGCTCATATCGATGGTGGTATGTACTCTGCCATGATTTAACATTGTTAACTACTTGTTTATTGCAAGTGCTGTATATGTTTTAAGACATGGGTATTTACACGCACACCTTCTGCTGTACTTACGAGTACTGACTGAAACACAACCTTCTCTTTAAATAACACCTCCTCATTGAGTAGTCATGCTATGTATTAAAATACTTAGAGCAGTTGCATTCTGACATCTGAAATACAGGTGGCAGCAACTGCACGTGCTGCACTACAGTAGGTGAAAATGCTGTATGTTGAATGGCATTTACACCATGTGATTGTGTACTGTACATATGCATTTTGTTAGGTACTGTGCTATCATTGAACAGTGTAAGTTACAATCAATGCAACTGCTGTATGTGTTTTAATACATGTCTATATTAATAACATACTATTTATTTAGCTAATGTAGACATACTAAATTCTTGTGTTGTACTACAATATCTCCCCTGCCATTTTAATAGGCTAGTAGTATTTTAAGACTGAGTTGATGCATTCCTGGGTATGACATACAGGTGGCGCCAACAGTATAGTCATATAGTATGTAAAAGCAATAATACCCGACAGGGTGGGTGGTATTGTGCTATACCCGACCGGCCAGGGGCATAATGAGGCCCAGCGCCGCAGGCGGAGGGCCTTATAGCCCCTGGAAGGTCCAGTATAGCAGAATACCACCCACTCTGGAGGATATTATTGCACGTAGAAAATGGTCCATGGTAATATTATTTCTTTGAAAAAGATTTTTATGCTTACATGTTAAAACTAATTTGTTTTGTAATAAAACAGTTCCTCCACCTGCATTAGACTGCTGTATTTTTTTTTTAGTTAGGGACTTGTGTCCTAGAGCAGCCTCTGTTGTTATGACTTTTGACTTGCAACTGTTGTCGTGGTTACACTCCCCCTTCACAGATCCTAAGACTTCCTCAATTTCAAAATGTTACTGTCAACCCCCCCACCCCCACCACCACCACCACAACCGAAGACATACAGGCCATGATCCATTTTTTTTTATTTATTTTTTGTGTATTTACTCACATCTATTCATCTCCCCCACCACAAGTCCTATGCAGTGTCGACAACGTTGGAAGGTACGGGCTGTGAGAAGAGGTACCATATCATTTAAGATAGAAAAAGTGAAGTCGCTATGTTTTACCGCTTTCTTTTTTGTTGCCACCAGGGAAAACACTGGGGAATAGGCAGCAATAGTGCGAGACAGTTGATATAAGGAACAGTTGATACTGTGCTGCCGATTTGGTTTGGAACCGAAAGAAGAAAGATTTGTTTGTGGACTGTTTGAATTTTGTGTTTACTGGGCAGAGTGGCAGTTTAGGTCACATTTTAATAGTTAATGATGAGGTCAGTTAGACCGAGGAGCGAACGGGAGAATAGGGCTAAGGAGCATATTTTCTTTACTTTGGATCCCTAGCTGTGAACACGCTTTACCACCTTGCTGGAATTACTATGCCGGCCGGCTTTCCATGGAACAGGACCGGAGAGTTGCTGTTTATTGATATTATGCTGCTCTCTGTGAAAAGGCAAGATTTGATTTTAAAAAGTGTGTTTACTTATGTTGTTGATCGGTTGGGCATGCTGGGGGGAGGGAGTCACTTATCATTTGGTTGGCAAGATCCGTTAGCGATTGGGAGAAAAAAATGGAGGGTTTGCCCTTTGAAAATTCCCTGTGCCCAGGAGTGAACAGGACAGGAGTGTGCTTTTTCCTGGTTGCTTTCTTCTTTCTGTTTTTAAAGTGCTCTTTCTCATTTCATTATGGATTCGGTCAGCATTGGGGGCCAGTATGTCTTGGTTAGCGAGACAAAAAAAAAAGGCGGACATTTGAAAACGTAAGTGGCGTTTTTAGCCAATAAGAGATGGTGGCCAGCAGCATTCTGGTGATGGGGTTGGCTGGGCTGGTACTTTTAGTAGCTGGGCATCTGTTGTCTCATAGATGCCCAACTAGAGAAGTGCCTCAGCCAATCAGGAAGGTTAATTACTTTTACCCATTTTCTAGTGCATGTTAAAAAACACTGTTTTGGATACAGTTCACACCATCTAACAGTGGCAGGGCTCATATCTAGAGACCAGTGTATTTCTTGTTATTTTTTTTCTAAATTTCTTGTTTTTTTTAAAGAATTTGTTGTTATTTTTTATTTTTTTTTATCATTTCATTTTATTTCTTGTTATTTTTGAACTTTTGTTCTGATGTACAATACAAGTGCTAAACAATAATTAAACATCTAAAAATCACAACACTGTATACTTCATGCCATCACACTGTCATAAATGCAGAATCTTGATTGTTTATAATTGAAAGCAAGCATACAGCAATATTCAATACAGTCTCCTCAATAAAGGCTGCCTTGTCCAACTTAACTTTTTTCTTAATGTGTGGTTTTGGAATTGCAAATACTCACAACACCACTCACAGAACAGAAAGCTAAGAAGACCAGCAAACGAAAAAGCTTGTAACGGAAAAAAAAAATCAAGGCTTTGTACTTTCACCAGTCAGTAACTAGCACGATTTATTTGATTGCCTTTCATATTGACCAACTGTGTTCATTTGTCCCCCCCACCCCAATCACCAAGAAATAGAATGCGCTACTTACTGCTTGTCTGTTGGTCTGTGCTACAGACACGGAGCATGCGTTTAATTGGGTCCACAAACAGGAACCGTGGAGATGGACAAAATACACTGCATGTGTCGCGAGGGTCAAGTGAGCAGGTGAGTCAATCTCAATCTCAGCAAGTCAGTCACTTAGTAAGCATGCAATATGTGCCAATTAGCTGACAAATATGGTTCAGAAGAGGATTCAGTTTTTTACTAAGACAGCTCCATGTGCCGCAACTAAACAAATTGGGTGCTAAGCACAGAGATGATTGCAAGGTGTTCTAGGTGAGAAATGCTAAGAGCTAGTCATCAATAGCTACTCATTACTTAAGTAGTGCAGTGGGGATGCTTATGAAAACTCAAAAAAAAGAGCTCACAATAGGGGTGTAAGAACTGAGGAAAAGGTCATTTTTTTTAAAGTGAACGATTTGTTTTATTTTGAGATTTCATTTTATTTCATGCTGTTTCACAATTACGATTTACACGGGTCTCTACTCATATCCATGGTGGTATGTTCTCTGCCATTATTTGACATTGTTAACTACTTGTTATCCAACTGCTGTATATTTTTAAGACTTGGGAATTTACACACCACGCCGTTTGCTATACTTATCTGTAGTAATTGAAACACAGAAGTCATGCTATGTAATAAAATACTTCCAGCTGCTGCTTTCAAAAGTCTGACATACAGCACAGGTGAATGGCAACTGCAACGTGCTGCACTACGGAAGGTGAAAATGCTGTATTTTGAATGTGATTTCCACTATCTGATTGCGGCATGGCACCTATACATATTTTCATGTAGTATGTAATCAGTGAACAGTATAAGTTACATTCAATGCAACCGATGTACGTATTTTAATACATTGTGTATATTAAGGACGTAGTATTTACTTACCTGATATAGACCTACTGAATTCCTGTCTTATACTAAAATAAGACCCCATTCCCCTACATTGAATAGGCTAGCAGTATATTGACTGAGTGGTTGCATTCTCAGGTCTGACATACAGGTGGTGCCAACAGTATAGTCATACGGTGTTGCATGGAAAAATGTACTGTTTTGGCTACAGCTCACAGCGTCTAACTGTGGCAGAGTTCATATCCATGGTGGCACGTACTATGCCATCATTTGACGTTGTTAACTAAAAGTTATGCAACTGCTATATGTGTTTTAAGACATGGGAAATTACACACTATACCTTTTGTTGTACTTACATGTACTGATTAAAACACCGCCTTCTGTTTGAATAACAGCTTCTCAATGAGTAGTCATGCTATGTATTAAAATACTTAGAGCTGCTGCATTCAAATGTCTGACATACAGGTGGCTGGAACGGCACCCGTGCTGTACTATGGTAGGTGAAAATATTGTATTTTGAATGTGATTTACACCATCTGATTGTGGAATGGCACATATACATTTTGTTACGTACTGTGCTATCACTGAACAGTGTAAGTTACATTCAATGAAACTGCTGTACGTGTTTTAATACATATCTATATTAATAACATACTATTTATTTAGCTAATACAGACCTACTGAATTCTTGTGTTGTACTACAATATCCCCCCCAATTAAATATGCTAGCAGTACATTGACTGAATGGTTGCATTCTCAAGTCTGACATACAGGTGGCGCCAACAGTATATTCCTATAGTACTGCATTGTAAAACACACAGTTTCAGACACAGCTCACTCCGCCTCATAGTGGCAGTGCTCAGATCCATGGTGGTATGTAATCTGCCATCATTTGACCTTGTTAACTTCTTGATATGCAACTGCTGTAATTTACACTGTCTAATTGTGGCATGGTACATGTGCATTTTGGTATGTGCTGTGCTATCACTGAATAGTATAAGTTACAATCAATGCAACTGCTGTACGTGTTTTAATACATGTCTATATTAATAACATACTATTTATTTAGCTAATAAAGACATACTGAATTCTTGTGTTGCACTACAATATCTATCCCTCCCGCATCAGTGTCAGTGGCTCAGTAGGTAGCACACTCGCCTCTGAGGCCGGGAGATCAGAGGGCTGTGGGTTCAGTTCCCACATCTGGCACTTGGGTTAATATCCCAGTACTGACACTGTAGTGCAGCATGAGAGGGGTACTGCACTTCTGAGGTGCCGTCTTTCGGATGAGATGTTAAACCGAGGTCCCATGTGCTTGGATTGGTGGTAGTTCAGGTGGATGTTAAAGATCCCATGGCACTTATCGAAAAGAGTAGGGGAATATTTTATTGAAAAGAAAAACTGAACATCATACACTCAAATAATACACAACACAGATTACAACCATAATGCATAAATAAGACTGTGTCCCTGGTTACATAGATAAAGTCATGCACCTTCATCCAATTTTATCCTTCATAAAAGGTACTTCCAGCCAACAAAGTTTCCAAATCTCTTTACGCATAATTCATTGCTCAAAATAACACTGTTTATCCAGAGCATATTCTATACTAAGAATTACAGCATCAGGATCTTGAGAAATTTGCTGTAACACCAATTTACATCTAACCTGCCAAAGAAGATATTTAATAAATGACAAAATTAATCTTATCATATCCTTCTGCAAACCCAAATTTGAGAGACAAAAACCCTCTATAATTTCTGAATACATAAGAGACTGCCAAGCAGTTTGCTTCCATTTATCAGCTAATTTTTTCCATACAGTTTGTACAAAAGGACACAAAAGTAAAAAATGCTGCATAGTTTCCAACATCTCAATACACCCCTGTTGCGGACAAAAATGTTCTGTCCATTTTTTATGTTTTGCATTACCCTTCACATTGAGTTTCCCATGAGTACACAACCATGTAACATCCCACACTTGAGGTGCTATTCTGGGATCCCTTAAGACATCTATGACATAAGACTTGTATTGAGGCTCAATATTAGGAAACTCTACTAGTAACTCTGGAATCCCTTGTTGTATAGCTTTATACAGCAATTTAGTGGATATTGAAGTAAGCACCTCAAACGATACTTTCCATTTTTTTAAATTCCTCAAAACAGATCTGAAAAAAACACAAGGGGTTTTAAACTGTGCATGCAATATCTTCTGCTCCTTCCATTTTGAATAAACAGGCCCCAACCAATGTTCCGAAAAAGGGAGCCACAAGGCTGATTGCAGTTTTGACATGTCCAACAGATTATGATGAAGAAAAATGGTAAGCAAAAAGAGAATAGGATTAATCAGATTTAAACCTCCTTTATCTATAGGTAAATACAAAACCTCCCTCTTTATCGGATTTAAACGGCATCCCCATATAATTTGGAAAACCAACCCCAACAAACGAGATTCAAATTGGCTTGGTAACGGATATACTGCACTAAGAAATAAGAATATTGGTATTAAATATGTTTTAATAACCATAACTTTCTTCTTTTTTACCAAATTCCAACTTTTCCATACATTAACCTTTCCCTCTGCTTCTTCCAGTTTCCTTGACCAATTAAATATACAGTTGTCCTCCTTTCCATACCACACACCCAAATAATGAAATGGCTTGTGTGAAACAGTGATACCATGCCAGATCGCAGACCCCTGAGGGAACCTTCCTAAAGGATAGATTGTACTTTTAAGTTTATTGAGTCGTGAACCTGTGGTATCAGCGAATTCTTCCAAAATAGTTAAAACTCTCAATCCTGAGTTTACATCCGCAACTATGACACAGATGTCATCTGCATAAGCAGTTACTCACACTTCAACCCCCCCCAGTGGTCGAAGTCCCACCACCTGAGCATCCTGCTGAATTAGTCTCAAAAATGGATCTAAACACCAAACATATAGTAGTGGACATAAGGGACATCCCTGTCTTACCCCTCTAGAAATTGTAACATATTTCCCCAGATGCCCATTTACAAAAGGGAGAGCTTTTGCTGATGAATATAAAGTAGATATCCACTTAACAAATTGCTCAGGTAGCCCATAAGACTGTAAAACCAGGGAAATATAGGAATGTGGGACACGATCGAAGGCCTTTTCCTGGTCCAAGGCCATTATAAACTCTTGTAAGAGATCCTCTTTCCCTTGTTCAACTAATTCTCTTATTAATAATAGGTTATGTTGTATACTACGCCCTGGTATAGTACAAGTTTGTGCCCCAGAAAGTATATATGGTGTTAATTGCAACAAACGAGAATGTAAAAGCTTCATTAAACTTTTGTAATCCGTATTCAGTAAACTTAAAGAGTGCCAATTATCCAAACACATTCTCTCACCCTTTTTATATACCAAAATTTGAACTGCAATACAAAAATGAAAATCCACTTGCATCGTTGACAATACCCAATTAAATACTACAACCAATATCCGGATCATTTCTTCTTTAAATGCCTGATAAAATTCAGTAGGCAACCCATCTATACCAGGAGACGTATTTTTTTTAAGATTTATCATTATGAGATCTATCTCATGGGCTGTGACAGGCTCTATCAACGGAGAAACCTGTTCCACTGTCAGTGTAGGTACCGTAATGGACGTGAGCAAACTCTCAGTCTGTTCTAAGCTCAAAAACTTTGGAGCATAGATTGAATCCAAATATTGTGTCACTACACTTAAAATACCAGGACCATCTGAGACAATTGCTCCCTGATCTGAAAGGACAGCCACCATAAATTGCGCATTTGCCCTTTGGGTACTATGCTGAAAGGGATCACCCAATCCTGTCTTACTCTGAGTACAGATTTTGTGTTCAAATTGCAGGGATTTAGCCCTGTCATTGTAATAAAAACATTTCTTTTTTAATATTAAGGGCTTGTTCAGACAAGGGGATGTGTAATAAATTTACAGTTGAGTAAGTTTTATTCAGCTGCATGTGCAGTTTCAAATGTTCTCTATACTGCCCCTGACCTCGTGTAACCGAATGTTTTTGAACTATGCTTCTTAATCCTATTTTAGTCAGTTCCCACCAACTACTTCTATTGGGCATCAACCCCGCCATTGTCATACGTGCTCTTAAATACTCCGGAATTTTAAACTGTAAATGTTGATCTAACAGAAGTGATGTATTCAATTTCCAGTATCCCTTCCCATACCGAGTCCATTAACAGTCCCCAAGGTAATTACTAACATGGCATGATCTGAAAATTCCACTGGGTACACGGAAGCTGTTTCTACACCAATACAGTTTTTAATGAAGAGAAAATCTATTCTCATGGACAGAGCTCCACGAAAATATGTCTGCCCTCCTTGTGGATGAACCACCCTGTAGTAATCACATAGCTGACTTTGAGCTATCAGTTTCACAAGATAATTAGTATCACTAAACACCTTTGTAGTTTTAGCCCCTCTATCTTGGACATGCAGAACGCAATTAAAATCGCCACCCCAAATTACCAACTTAGTGGTAAATAAGTAAGGTTTAATCAACCCAAATAATTCCGTCCTACCTTTCTTAGTTAAAGGCCCATAGATGTTTATTAATCTCCTGGATAGGCCCTCATATGTAAAGTCAATTATTAAGGCCCTCCCCAAAAGAACCTCTATCAATCGTGAGATACGAAAAGCATCTCCCCTGAAAAGTACACCTACACCCTCACACAAATCAGTGCCATAAGAAAAAAAAGGATGGGCCCCAACACCATAACATTTTCCCTATATTAGTTAAATAAATTGCATTTAATCTTGTGTCTTGTAGCAAACAAATGTCACAATCCATATCTTTTAATTTTGTGAATGCTACCAACCGTCTCTTAGGATTCCTGATGCTATTAACATTAATAGTTAAAATTCTCAACTTTGGCAAGGATGGAAATAACATAGTCAGTATTTAAGCTCAAGGTGGTTTCTTAACTCTGGAACTCCTACGCACCCGAGTTCTACGTCTAGGATCTGCACTAATTTGTGAAACGTGCTCTGGGGCGTCCTCATCAGAATCAGAAGGGGGGGGCCCAAGGAGGAGGCTTCCGAATCACCTCCTTGTTCCGAATCCAAAACAGTAGAGTTCAAAATCTCATATTTATTAGTCAACACAATAGCACCATTCATCCCAGAAGAGCCTTTGGCTATCTTAGAGCGAGGTTGTGTTTGTTTCAAACCTCTTTTCTTTGCAACACTTTTACCTCGAGGAAGTGGTATTGCAAAGGGAGGACTCTCCTGTACCTGTGGAAAAGATTGACCCAATACAACATCACCTCCACCCTTTTCCATTACTGGTTCAGTTGCAGGACTTGGCAAAACGTCCACAATCTCCTCTGACTGAGAAGATGGAGGAGGGGGAGGCCGTGGTGGACTGGGCCTTGATTCCGTCGGGGGGGTTCCTTCTGCCTAGCTCTTTTTTTTAATATTTCTTTCTTTTGCGCCTCCTGTAAAATAGTATCCTGACTAGTCCTATCCGTGCGGTTGTGCGTTGCCCAAGGACAAGATTTATATGAATGCCCTGAATCATAGCATAAATTATATCTCAACTCAGCATGACATGTGGAACTTTGATGTCCAAAGTCTAGACAGAGATTGCAGTGCAATCTATCACAAGTGGACCCCAAATGCGTAAGGGCCCCACACTTAAAACAGGCTCTCGGCTGTCCCTGATAAAAACAGTGTCCTCGTTCCGTACCTAAGAAAATGCTATTGGGAAGGTGTACAGGCCCCATTTGCTTGTTACGTAAGCGAACCCTAAATATCCACCCTCCATTCCAAATACACTCATCATCAAAAATAGGTACGGGAGCCCCAAGAACTTCACATTTTTTTTGCAACCAATATACAATATCATGCACAGATACTGATTCATTACGGAAAAGAACTGTCACTTTTTTGATAGAAGGCTTAGTTAATGGCAGTGCCTTAAAAGTTATCCACAATTCTGTATATTGAAAGTTATCAAATTTTGCCCAAAATCGATCCAGCTGTTGTGGAGTAACAAAACTTATATCAAAAGACATAGAACCAGACAAATGTATAAGCGCATGTATTTCATTTGAAAAACCCCCGAGTCTTTTAACAATGTTTTCCCCACGTAGAGGCGATCTGGTGCTAGAGTTAAACCCCCTTGATATTCCAAACGTACTGCGTTTTGTCACTGTAAAGGGGGGTGCACCAGGAAAAAGGGTCGTGTCGTCGGAACGACTTCAAAGCTTTTTTTGCTTGTAAGCGAGGGCTAGAAGGAGGCAATACTTGTTTCGGAGAAGGAACTTCAGAATCTCCCCAGTCAATATGCTGCATGTCTGTACAGTCAAAATCCGACAGGGATAATTCCTGTCGTGTTTCATGCTGTGTTTGAAGCCCACACACAGTTACCTGTGGAAGCAAGGGGCCTGCCTCATTCAATTGGACTTCAGGTTCCCCTGGTAACTCATTTTGTCCTGGAATAGGGCTATGGGCTGGGTCCAGAATCCACACCCCATCTTCACCACGCTTCCACCCCGCATTGATCAGTGAGCGGTCTAAAGAGGAGGCTGAACGTTTGCGAACAACTTGTGGTGTCGCAGACTCAGTTCTACCTTTCCGTAAAGTGAAAGTTGTAGCACAAGTTCTCACATTGTCAGAATTAAGCCCCAGCGAATCACTCACAATAACGCTCCTTTCCTCTGTCCAACCATCTCCTGAGTCCACAATAGTTTCCGGCAGACTGGTTGACAAGTTCCCCACATCAAAGGGCCGTTCCGTCAAAGTGTTAGGCTTTGAAGTACCGACGTCAACCTGCTTGCTCACCAATCCTCCCAATGAAGGTTTTACCTTTGTTGCCTGTAATAGTTCTTCTTGAACAAGGTGAGCAGCGTCTCGTAGCAAGTCTTCAGGAATAGTTTCACTTAGTTCAGCCACAGGTATCATCACCGGTGCTCCCGGCTGAAACAACATTTTATTTTGTTCCAAAATGTTATCCACCCAAGCAGAGTAGGGCCCAAACAAACCAGCAGTATCACAAAATGATGGTAAATTCAATTCTCTTGTAGTTTCTTTGGTTTCCATACAGATAGGCAATATTACTTCGGTCTCCAAGGCTGGACCTGGAGGTAGGGAGACCTGCTCACCTCCAGGTACACCAGCAGACTGACCAGCCATCTCTTTCTCCTCCATGGTGGCTCCCCCTACTGTCAGCAGAGTAGGGGAATTTCCCCGGTGTCCTGGCCAAATTTCCCTCATTCACTAAAAAAAATATCACCAACAGCTTAATCTGGTTCAAGGTCAGTTTGCATTCATCTGTATCCCGCTCCCCTGGGTCATGCCTGAAAATAGGCAGGATTTGTCTAGTGCACTTACCCGGTCAACAAAAACTAACTAAACTAAACCAGTAGGCTAGCAATATAGTAAGCCTGAGTGGCTGCATTCTTGGCTCTGACATACAGGTGGCATCAAAAGCATAGTCATATAGTACTGCATGGTAAAACACACTGTTTTGAATGCAGCTCACACCGTCTAACAGTGGCTGGGCTCATATCGATGGTGGTATGTACTCTGCCATGATTTAACGTTGTTAACTACTTGTTTATTGCAAGTGCTGTATATGTTTTAAGACATGGGTACTTACACACCACACCTTTTGCTGTACTTACGAGTACTGATTGAAACACAACCTTCTCTTTAAATAACACCTCCTCATTGAGTAGTCATGCTATGTATTAAAATACTTAGAGCAGTTGCATTCTGACATCTGAAATACAGGTGGCAGCAGCTGCACGTGCTGCACTACATTAGGTGAAAATGCTGTATGTTGAATGGGATTTACACCATGTGATTGTGTACTCTATGTATGCATTTTGTTAGGTACTGTGCTATCATTGAACAGTGTAAGTTACAATCAATGCAACTGCTGTACGTGTTTTAATACATGTCTATATTAATAACATACTATTTATTTAGCTAATATAGACATACTAAATTCTTGTGTTGTACTACAATAGCTCCTCCCCCATTTAACAGGCTAGTAATATATTAAGACTGAGTGGATGCATTCCTGGGTATGACATACAGGTGGCGCCAACAGTACAGTCATATAGTATGTAAAAGTAATAATACCTGACAGGGTGGGCTGTATTGTGCTATACCAGACTGCCTAGGGGCATAATGAGGCCCAGCGCCAAAGGCGGGGAGCCTTATAGCCCCTGGAAGGTCCAGTATAGCACAATACCACCCACCCTGGAGGGTATTATTACACTTAGAAAATGGGTCACGGTAATATTATTTGTTTGAAAAAGATATTTTTATGCTTACATGTTAAAACTAATTTGTTTTGTAATAAAACTGTTCCTCCACCTGCATTAAACTGCTGTATTTTTTTAGTTAGGGACTTGTGTCCTAGAGCAGCCTCTGTTGTTATGACTTTTGACTTACAACTGGTGTCATGGTTACACTCCCCCTTCACAGATCCTAATGTAACCCCATTGTTACCTGGGGTTACTAGAATCCCAGTAAGACCTAGTGGTAGGCAAGGAAGGCAGCTTGTGAAACTCCAGTTAAATGGGCTTCACACGGTCTCTCTCTGTTCTCAGTCTCAGCTGAGACTGAGGGATGACATCACCAACAGAACTTTCGCAGCTGCATAAGCCACATTGGAATCTGCAACAAAGCGAGTTAGATAGAATGTTGGGAGTTTTGAAGTCAGGGTCTTCAGTTGGTGTTCAGTGAGTGAAGTGAGAAGTTGGGAGCTTGCTGGTAAAGCAGCTCAGTGAAGGCTCTAGGAGCCTCAGCCCTGACAGAGGGCTACTTTTAAGTAATAGGGTGTGTGTCTCCACCTTAAAGAGAGACACAGGAAGATTACTGAGGTGGTGGAGACTGTGCTTTCGGGTCTCAGTGCCCCCTCCCTTCCGGGGGGGATGAGAAGGATGCCCTGCAGATTCCAGGGGCAATTTCCTAGTTCTGCTTGTGGAGGAAAAGCTGCCTGTTTGTTTCCAGTATTTATTGGGGAGAAAAGAAGATTTGTGAGTCACCTGTGGGGCACCTGCAACGTAAGGGTGAGTGTCTGCTCTGGCTAAAAAAGGGCCTATGTTTTTCACCCTGGGACTTGTGTGACAATGTGGGATTGAACTACTAAATATTGGGAAGCCTAGAGTAATGGGCTAAGCAAGTTAAAAGTAGTTTCAAGTCCAGAGTTTGTTGGGATGCAAATAATATGTAGAGGTGATGTGACAGACATCTCTCCTTAATCTACATTGGAAAGTTCAGTAAAGGAATTGTTCAGTTTTCCAGAGAAATGGCCGGGCATGGGTTGTGGGAGCTGGAGGTGGGTGGCCCCCCCCATCTTTAGTGACCAAGTCCACCTCTATGGATTTCTTCTGTGGTTTTCTACTTTGCCTCAGGCACTTGGCCAGTGATGGGGGAAGTACCCAGATGTGGGGATGTAAGGAAAATTTTCTCTAAAAAGTCGCAGACTCTAGTGTGGTGTGGGGAGCCATGACAGGATAATTGATTCATTCTTCCAATGGACCGCGAATGGGATAATTGGTTCATTCCTCAAATGGACAGGGAACAGGATAATTAGTTCATTCTTCCAATGGACCACGGATCAAGTGGCCGGCAGGGAGCCGGGCCAGTGGGGAAAACCCCAAGAGTGTACAAGTCGGGCTGTGTACCCAAAGCTGCATGCAAGTCCGGGCTGTGTGCCTGGTGGGTTTAGAGCCTGAGGGCTGGAAATAGTGATAAAGTGTTCTTTTGTCTCTAATCTGCATTACCAGGAAATGTAGCCCCATGGGGGTCCGTCTATGCTTTGTTTGTTCAGCTTGGAAGTGAATAAAAGCCACACCGAAGAATCCCATTCCTGGTTCTGGACATTACAGTTATTGCTTCCTGTGTTTGGATTTACTTGGGTACCCCTGTTCAGAGTAGCCAAACCTAGGTCCCCCTGTGCCGGGTAACCTCATCCTCCCCGAATCCAGTCCCCACCAGGTACTGCTGTCAGCTTCAACAACATGCCACCTGTCATTTTGCTAAAAAGGCAGGGGTGAGGGATTACACTGAGTTAGACTTTTTCAATTTCAAAATGTTACTGTCAACCCCCACCGCCACCACAACCAAAGACATACAGGCCGTGATCCATTTTTTAATTTATTTTTTGTGTATTTACTCACATTTATTCATCTCCCCCACCACAAGTTCTATGCAATGCCGACATCGCTGCAAGGTAATGGGCTGTGAGAAGAGGTACCATATCATTTAAGATAGAAAAAGTGAAGTCGCTATGTTTTACCGCTTTCTTTTTTGTTGCCAGCAGGGAAAACACTGGGGGAATAGGCAGCAATAGTGCGAGACAATTGTTATAAGGAACAGCCGATACTGTGCTGCCGATTTGGTTTGGAACCGAAAAAAGAAAGATTTGTTTGTGGACTGTTTGAATTTTGTGTTTACTGAGGCGGAGTGGCAGTTTAGGTCACATTTTAATGGTTAATGATGAAGTCAGTTAGCCAGAGGAGTGAACGGGAGAATAGGGCTAAGGTGCATATTTTCTTTACTTTGGATCCGTGGCTGTGAACACGCTTTACCACCTTGCTGGAATTACTATGCCGGCCGGCTTTTCATGGAACAGGACCGGAGAGTTGCTGTTTATTTATATTATGCTGCTCTCTGTGAAAAGGCAAGATTTGATTTTAAAAAGGTGTGTTTAGTAATGTTGTTGATGGGTTGGGCATGCTGGGGGGGGGTCACTTATCATTTGGTTGGCAAGGTCCGTTAGCGATTGGGAGAAAAAAAAGGAGAGTTTGCCCTTTGAAAATTCCCTGTGCCCTGGAGTGAACAGGACAGGAGTGTGCTTTTTCCTGGTTACTTTCTTCCTTCTGAAGACCAGCAAACAAAAAAGTTTGTAACCAGAAAAAAAAAATCAAGGCTTTGTACTTTCATCAGTCAGTAACTAGCACGATTTAATTGATTGCCTTTCATATTGACCAGCTGTGTTCATTTATCCCTGTGACAGATGCCTCCATATACCAGCCAAATCTAATTTTTTTTTTTAAGTCTGTTGCAACAGCCCTTTTTACTCTCCTCCTTTCTTGCTGTAACTCCTCATCTTTCTTGTCACGTTATATAGGCAGGCCACCTATATAACGTTCTTTCTATCCCTTATGTATTCTTGCCCTGGTATATGAAGTTCTACACAGCTCTTTCTTTGGTTGCCCCCCCCCCGTTTCAGAACCTTTCTAATGTGAGGTATGCAGAAACACAATAGTTGTTTAAAATGAGTATTTCATTTCATTTGGATATAGGAATTGTAAGCGCTTAGTTATATCCAGGGTATGGGTCTTGTAATGGCCCCTTTATGTATGCAAACCCTCATATGGTCTTGGTTTGCATCCCATTTAGCATTAGGTACCCCCCTTTTGTCCCCTCCTTGTAAATATATGGAGTAAGCTAGAGCTGCTTTACAGGCTAGTTGTTCTGTGGAAATAATGTAAATGCAGCCCCAAAAGTTTGCATATAAAACCCCTTTAAAGTGCCTTTCAGCCTGTTTGCTGTAGAAAATGGGTCTTTCTGGTTTGAAACTCATTCTAAATGGCAGCAGTAACACACAAGGCGCTTCCTTTTGAGTAAATAAATAAACTGCCTGCATTTTACACAATTTGCAGCATACAAAAATGAATTAATTCAGTAGAAACTACAAAACGACTAATTCATGACCTAAACAAGCTACAAAAACAAAAGAAGGCCTGTAAAAACAAGTTGTACAACACTGTGGCTTGTTTGGTCTTAACCCCTCCTTTTTCTGTTAAACAAAGGTTAAATAAAAGTGTTTCTTTTTGTGTTTTTACTTTAGCTAAAATGCTTCTAAAAAGTAGATTGAATGCCTTTCATTTATTCTATTGGGATAATTTATAAAACAAACAAATGTTTCCCTCATAAAAGGTTACCTGCTTCTCTGTGTGGAGTCTCACTTCCTATTCTGTACTATAGAGCTGGCCGGCTGGTCAATTCCCATATTTAAAGGCACAGTACTAGGAGGTGGAGTTACTCCTGCAGTGTTTGAAACTAAAATTTATTAACCAGTTGTTGTTTCTATAAAGTGATGTTGACAATATTACAACTTAAAAGGAAATGTTGTTCTGAGCTCAGAAATGAAAATATATTTATTTTGCTGTTTAAAGATAATTTTGAAAAGCATAGGGAGGAGTTAAACAAGTCACATGTTCTACTTTTGGTATATAAGCCTTGGTTTTATTCAGTTCTGTAGATACCCTCGTGGGGTATACATGTACTCTGACCCCAGTATGATGTTCACTAGCTCCTTCTAGTGCCTGAGATGCTGCTTGGAAACTTATGTTTATTTTGAAGAAGTTTTATGTTATTTATTTTTGTTGTCTGAAGTTCGCAGTAATTGTCCAGCTTCAATAAATTTTTTTCTTCTGAGTATCTACAACTGTGGAACAGCGTCCTCCTTACAAACCCACACCTCACATATGGTGTTAGAAGTGGGATCCTTCCAGTAATACTGCTCAGAGTATTGGAGGAGGACGTGGATGTCCCTGGAGGAAACACCAGTGGGTGTGCTGACCCGAACCATGGCAGAGAAGTTGGGACAGCCCTTGATGACCGGCATACCAGATGTTAGACGGAAAACTGCGAAGCCTGAAGAGAATGGTGCAGTTGGTGTACCCATGGAAGATGGTGAGAAGGAGGAATTGGAGAGAGAACCCCGTACTGGAGATGCACAAGATCTACTGCAATGGCTATGCATCCAACAAATTGCCTTGGAGAAACAGAGGGAAAGGGACATGCAGCACAATGAAGCCAGGTGAGCAGATACTTTGAGAGCCATACAAGCTATTGGTGTTGGTAGACCACCCCTCGCACCAAGTGATAATCCTAAGGACATAAAACTTACTAAGTTAAGTGCAACAGATGATATAGAAACATATCTGACTACATTTGAACGCATAGCACGAGCCTGTCAATGGCCTAGAGGACAGAGTGTGATACGTCTTGCATCTTATCTTACTGGAAAAACTCAATTAGCCTATGGCAATGTGAACAGTGCAATGAGTGAAGACTATGATGCTGTAAAGGAAGCTATTTTAAAGCAATATGACATATGTTTAGAGACATATAGGCAAAGATTTCGGGACTTTAAGATTCCAGTCCTCAGATACCCCCCAGGAGGCCTTCACCAGATTAAAGGACTTATGTACTAAGTGGTTGCAACCTTCCAGCAATACTAAAGAACAAATGTTGGAGGCTGTTGTTTTGGAACAATTTTTACGTATCTTACCCCAAGACGTTCAGATGTGGGTTCAAGAACACCTGTCAGAGACAGCTAAGAAGGTGGTTCAGTTAGCAGAAGATTACTTGACTGCAAGGCCAAATAGGAACAAGGGGGTATCCTGGAACCAGTACAATCCATCCTACGGTAAGGCCCTCCTCGGCTACTACTTCTATATCTAGTGGAACTGCTAAAAATGTAAATGTTGCCAAATCATCTAATGCTGAGATAACATGTCATTCCTGTCATGGGAAAGGGCACATTGCAAGGTTCTGCCTGAAGAAGAAAACCAGCCCTACTCATTTGGTGCTGGCCAATTGGGGACAGTATATTATACCTGTCAAAGTCAATGGAAAGGACATGGTTGGGTTATTAGATTCCGGTAGCAGACAAACCCTGATCAGAGCTAATATGTTACCTGCAGTTCCTGATTTTCAAACACAAACACAAACACAAGTTACCTGCATTCATGGTGACATACATAAGTTCCCAATACTACAGGTAGGGATTCAAGTCCAATCTGTTACCTGTAAAATGGAGGTTGGTGTGATTTCCCATCTCCCTGTGCCAGTTATCATTGGGCATGATCATCCGGACTTTTCCCAATTACTTGCCACTACTACAAATATGGGAGCAACGACTACCCGAGCTCAAGAGAAAAGAGACACAATTTTACAACACTCATTTCGCTTTGAAGAAGATTTATTTGAGCTTCCTGGCAAGACAAGAAAAACAAAAAGGGAAAAATGTCGAGACAAACATACATGGCAGCAGTCCCATAAAGACTCTAAATATATTGTTGATTTGAAGGACTTAAAGAGACAAACAGATTTTGGACTAGCCCAATTGAATGATAGTACACTATAACCTTTTTTTTTTGCAGGTGGGCAAAGAACAAGAAACAGAACACAGTATGGTGCTGCATAAGGGACTCTTGTATAGAAAGTGTATTAATCCAAAAACGGAGGAGATTGTTTTACTATTAATGGGGCCTACTGTTTATAGGGATCAACTGCTAGAGCTTGCACGTGACATTCCTATAGCTGGTCACCAAGGAAAGGAACGTACATTACAGAGATTATTATACAGATTTTACTGGCCAGGTATACACGATCATGTAGCTGAGTATTGTAGATCATGTGAACAGTGTCAGAAAGTAAGACCCGTCCTTATAAAAAAGATAAAGTGCCCCTTCAGCCTTTACCTTCCGTAGACTCCCCATTCACCCGTATAGCCATGGATATAGTAGGTCCTTTGCCTAAAAGCGCAAAAGGAAACCACTTTATTCTGGTTATTTGTGACTACTTTTCAAAATATCCAGAGGCTATACCTATGCATACAGTTACAGCTGAAAAGGTTGCTGAGGAGTTGGTAAAAGTATTTTCTAGAATGGGTATACCTCGAGAAATACTGACAGACAGGGGCAGCAACTTCTGTTCCCAAGTATTACAACATCTTTGCCAGGCCTTGGGGGTACACTCTATCTTTACGTCCCCCTACCATCCTCAATCTGATGGACTGGTGGAACGTTTTAATAAAACATTAAAACAAATGCTAAGAAAATTCACAGATGAGGAAGGCAAATCCTGGGATAGGTATTTACCATTCTTAATGTTTGCCTACCGTGAGGTCCCCCAGGCCTCCACAGGGTATTCTACTTTTGAGCTACTTTTTGGTAAAAATCCCAGGGGGGGGTGTTGGACATAATAAAAGAAAGCTGGGAAGGAACAAAGTCTGATACTGTACCCATATCTACACTAGACTATATTACTTCATTGCGCCACAAACTTGCAAAGTATGCTAGGAAGGCCCAACAAAGTAATATAGGCCATCAAATATCTCAAAAACAATACTATGACAAAGGGGTTGTGTTTAAAACTTTCCAGCCTGGTGATAAAGTACTCCTTTTGTTGCCATGTACGGAGAATAAATTATTAATGAAATGGCAGGGGCCCTATACAGGTCATAGACAAACTGGACCGGTGAACTATGAAATTATCTGCCCAGACAAAAGACAAAAATATAAGATCTATCATGCTAATCTCTTAAAACTCTGGCATGACAGAAAGTCAAGATCTTTATCTGTGTACTCGGGAAAGGATGAAAATGAATTGGAGTTAGCTTATGAGCGCCTAGATGGTTTAGGAGAAATGAAGGATGTAACCATTAATAACAGATTAAGTCCTGAGCAAAGAAAGGAACTACAGAATATCCTTAGTACATTCCAGAATATTTTTACTTCAACACCTGGGAAAGTTGAAGGAGTTGAACAATCACATAGAAGTAAATACTGGTAAGCCTATTAGACATAAACCCTATAGGTTACCTCAAAGTCTGAGGGAGGAAGTTATTAAAGAAATCAGAAAAATGCAACATTTGGGAGTAATTACACCTTCAATGAGTCCATGGGGTTTTCCTATGGTGGTGGTAAAGAAAAAAGAGGGAGGTGTAAGGGTTTGCCTAGATTTTCGTAAACTAAATGCAATATCTCAATTTGATGGGTATCCTATGCCCCGAATCGATGATATTATTGATAGACTGAGTAATGCTCAATACATAAGCACTCTGGACCTATCAAAGGGATATTGGCAAATACCCTTAGATGCAGTCTCACAAGATAAAACAGCTTTCAGTACCCCCTTAGGCTTATTTCAGTTCACAAAAATGCCTTTTGGTTTGCATGGTGCTCCGGCAACTTTTCAGAGATGCATGGATCATCTGTTACATCCCCACATGGACTATAGTGCAGCCTATTTGGATGATGTCATTATTTTTAGTCCATCTTGGGAGGAACATATGATACACCTTCAAATTGTATTATCAGTTATACAGAAGGCCAGACTGACTATAAATACAACTAAGTGTTCGTTGGCCATGCAAGAGACCAGATACTTAGGCTTTATTATTGGGAATGGCAAAGTAAAGCCTGAAATAGGTAAAGTAGACGCTATTGCCAACAGTACCCAACCTTAACCAAAAAAACAAGTGAGAGCCTTTCTAGGACTAGCTGGTTACTATCGACGTTTTGTGGCCAATTTCGCAGATATAGCCAGTCCATTAATTGAATTTACAAAAAAGAATAAACTGGAAAAGATTCAGTGGAATGTACAGTGTGAGCAAGCATTCACCCTTTTAAAGGCAAAATTGTGTTCTCACCCCATTTTACAGAGTCCAAATTTCCAGAAACCATTCATAGTACAAACAGACGCATCCAATCAGGGTATTGGGGCTGTCTTGTCCCGACTCAATGGGGAAGAACACCCCATCATCTTTATCAGCAGAAAATTACATTTAAGAGAGACTAAATATTTCATGATAGAAAAGGAATGTTTGGCTATTTGTTGGGCCATAAATGCTCTTAAATTTTACTTATGGGGCAGAAAATTTTTGGTAATTACTGATCACAACCCATTATGTTGGCTACACATAATGAAGGATAAAAACCCTTGCATCATGCATTGGTATTTGGCCCTGCAACCCTACAATTTTGAAATATGACATCGAGCAGGAAAGAAACACCTCAACGCAGGTTATCTATCACATTATGGTGCAGATGATAATCTGGTAATAACAGACTCTGGAGTTAAAGTAAGTAATGAGTAAGAGATACTGTTAGTTTGTTATCTCTCAAAGAATATTTTTGTTTAAGGAACTCCGGAATGGAGCTTTGGGAGAAGGAGGGCTAAAGCTCTATCTCCCCTTTCAAAAATGAAATTGAAGATCTGTTCTGTTTCACAAACTGTAAAAGAAACCAATGATGATGTTATTGAAAGATTCCATTGGTTTCTTCTTGAGTGGGGAGGAATGTGACAGATAACTCCATATACCAGGCAAATCTAATTTTTTTTTTTAAGTCTGTTGCAACAGCCCTTTTTACTCTCCTCCTTTCTTGCTATAACTCCTCATCTTTCTTTCCACGTTATATAGGGAGGCCTCCTATATAACGTTCTTTCTATCCCTTATGTATTCTTGCCCTGGTATATGAAGTTCTACACAGCTCTTTCTTTGGTTGTCCCCCACCCCGTTTCTGAACCTTTCTAATGTGAGGCATGCAGAAACACAATAGTTGTTTAAAATTAGTATTTCACTTCATTTGGATATGGGAATTGTAAGTGCTTATTTATATCCAGGGTGTGGGTCCTATAATGACCCCTTTATGTATGCAAACCCTGGTATGGTCTTGGTTTGCGTCCTGTTTAGCATTAGGTAACCCCCCTTTTGTCCCCTCCTTGTAAATATATGGAGTGAGCTAGAGCTGCTTTACAGGCTAGTTGTTCTGTGGAAATAATGTAAATGCAGCCCCAAAAGTTTGCATATAAACCCCCTTTAAAGTGCCTTTCAGCCTGTTTGCTGTAGAAAATGGGTCTTTCTGGTTTGAAACTCATTCTAAATGGCAGCAGTAACACACAAAGCACTTCTTATTGAGTAAATAAATAAACAACCTGCATTTTACACAATTTGCAGCACACAAAAATGAATTAATTCAGTAGAAACTACAAAACAACTAATTCATGACCTAAACAAGCTACAAAAACAAAAGAAGGCCTGTAAAAACAAGTTTTACAACACTGTGGTTTGTTTGGCCTTAACTCCCCCCCCCCCATTTCTCTGTTAAACACAGATTAAATAAAAGTGCTTGTTTTTGTGTTTTTACTTTAGTTAAAATGCTTCTAAAAAGTGGATTGAATGCCTTTAATTCATTCTATTGGAATAATTTATAAAACAAACAAATGTTTCCTCATAAAGGTTACCTGCTTCTCTGTGTGGCGTCTCACTTCCTATTCTGTACTATAGAGCTGGCTGGCTGGTCAACTCCCATATTTAAAGGCACAGTACTAGGAGGTGGAGTTACTCCTGCAGTGTTTGAAACTAAAATTTTATTAACCAGTTGTTGTTTCTATAAAGTGATGTTGACAACATTACAGCTTAAAAGGAAATGTTATTCTGAGCTCAGAAATGAAAATATATTTATTTTGCTGTTTAAAGATAATTTTGAAAAGCATAGGGAGGAGTTAAACAAGTCACATGTTCTACTTTTGGTATATAAACCTTGGTTTTATTCAGTTCTGTAGATAGCCTGGTGGGGTACAGATGTGCTCTCACCCCAGTATGATGTTCAATAGCTCCTTCTAGTGTCTGATATGCTGCTTGGTAACTTTGTGTTTATTTTGAAGAAGTTTTATGTTATTTATTTTTTTCATCTGAAGTTTGCAGTAATTGTCCAGCTTCAATAAAATTTTTGCTTCTGAGTATCTACAACTGTGGAACAGCGTCCTCCTTAAAAACCCACACCTCACAAAAGGGCTGTATGAACTTAATTTGCTGAGACAGGAGCAGAGGAGAGAAGCAAATTGGGGGCATGGCTTGAGCAGTAGAAAAACAGCTGTCTCCAATTACAGCTTCCTGCTGCTAGTTTCTGGCAGAAGGAATCTTGCTTTCTGAGCAAGCAGCTGACTAAAAAAGCTACAGTTTTTCTGACTAATTTAACACTTCTACCTCAGCAGGAGTCAGTGCCTGTTGGGATTAAGGAAACTGATACTTTATTAGAAGCAGGGGGTCTCATTTAAGTAAAACCAAAAAGAAAAAAATGAAAGTCACTGTGTGTTTCTCTGTTTGTGGAAGGGAGCTGTTAGTAAGAAAAACCTGTAGCTTTTTTAGTCAGCTGCTTGCTCAGAAAGCAAGATTCCCTCTGCCAGAAACTAGCAGCAGGAAGCTGTAATTGGAGTCAGCTGCTTTTCTACTGCTCAAGCCACACCCCCAATTAGCTTCTCTCCTCTGCTCCCGACTCAGCAAATTGAGTTGATACAGCCCTCTTCCTCTGCTCCTGACCCACCCTAAGCCAGTTCTACTTTTATAGCCACTGGATTTGACTTACAATAGGAACTTCCTGTTTGGCAGTAGGAAGGGAAGGATCACTGAGAAACATTAGTTTCATCAACCTTGAAGGGAAAAAATAAAATAGCTCTCCCCCCCAGCTGCTGGAGGTCTGAGTCCAAGCAAGGAGAAAGGAGACTACTGAAGACTACAGGAAGTTCCTGTCCCAGAACAGGAAGGGTGAGAGTTGTAAGGGTACATAGGCAGTAGGAAAGCAGGTGGAAAAATACGTAGAGGGAGGAGAGAGTAAGCATAAAAAGTAACAGGAGAGTGGACACAAAATAGGTCATGATGGGAGTGGTGCAGTGCAATGGGTGTGGGGCAGCAGTGTTCCAGGAGACATTCTGGAGGCTGCAATGCTGCCCTATTTTCAGGCACCTCTCTGGTCTGAGGGAAGAGGTTGCCCATTTCCAGGCTATCCTGGCTAGGATTCATGAAACCTCTTCCCCCCCAGGACTACCAGGGCCACCACCACTACCTCAGAGGCTGCCAAGAAAGAGGAGCCATTGGACCAAGGTGGGTTCAGGGAGGAAGGGGGTGGAACAGAGGTACATTCCTCAAGCTGTATCTCTCCACAATTCATATGTTGTTCTGGTGAAGAGTTGTTCCTCTATGGAGGCACCTACAGTGGTGACCAAGGAAGATGCTGGGAATCTCCACAAAAGAGACCCATTGGAGGGTGGCATGAGACTCCACAGGGGAAGGAAACTCCCTGTGGGGGACTCAGTCATTAGGGGGTAGAAGTAGGAAAGAAGGGGAGAGGGTGGCAAGGTGTATGCCTGGTGCCACAGCTCAGAGGGACAGGGAATGAATCCTCAGAATTGCAGGAACAGCTGCACAAGGGAGGGAGCTGGATGCCATTGTCCACCTAGGGACAAATGACCTGGATGAGAATGAGATCAGAGCAGTGCAAGAGGAGTTTGTAGAGTTGGGGAGGAGCCTCAGACAAGTAGCACATACGGTAACCTTCTCAGAGGTGCTGCCTGTCTATGGCAAAGATAATGCTAGGATACTCCACACCATGGGATTCAATGAATGGTTGAAAAACTGGTGTGCAGCTCAGGGGTTTGGCTTCATTGGGGACTGGGGAGCCACCTGGAGGGATGCAGACCTATGCTGGCACAATGGTCTGTATTTGTCCAGGAGGGGAACCAGGATCCTAGGTGATAGTTTAAATGCTTCATTGGCAAGGATTTATACTAGCCAAGGGGGGAGGCACTGAAAAGGAGCAGGGAAATCATAGCCTCCCCTCACAGAACACAGTAATTAGCGAGGTAAACACCAAGGCAGAGAAGTCATTCAGGAGCAGGATGGGGTAAACGTAAAAAAGGCAAAGCCAGTAAGGACAGGGATAGGGCTAAAAGGGGTAAGGCCATCAAAAAATGGAGGGTGATGAGTACCAATGCCTATAGTCTGCGTAACAAGCTCCCCAAACTAGTGGCCTTGATGGAAGAGGTATTCCTGGATATTGTGGCAGGCACTGAAACATGGTATACAGAGAACCATGACTGGGATGTCAACATACCAGGATACACAACCTACAGGATGGACAGGTAGGGTAAAAGAGGAGGAGGCTGAGGAGTAGCCCTCTATATAAGGGAAGGGATTAAGGCAATAGAACTAAAGAGTAAACATGAAGTAGATGAGTCACTATGGGCCTCCCTGGAGACAGGAAATGGCACTGCAATCCACATGGGAGTTGTGTACAGATCCCCATCTCAGGGGAGGGAATTGACAATGAAATGATAGAAGGCATCCTTAAAATGGCAGAAAAAAGGGAGATATTGTTAATGGGGGACCTGAATATGCCAGATGTTAACTGGAGCATGTTTGCTGCAGGCACATCCAGGAGCAGGGTCATTCTTGATGCCCTATAAGGGGCATGCCTCAGATAGCTAGTGTTGGAACCCACTCAGGAGGGAGCAATCTTAGACCTGGTACTCTTCAATGGGGACAGAGAAACAATCTTGGATTTAGAAATAGGTAGTCATCTGGGAACAAGTGACCACCAAACAGTGTGGTTCACAATAAACACAGCCATAGAGTCAAGCCATACAAAAGCAAGAGTGCTGGACTTTAGGAGGGCTGACTTTGGGAAAATGAGACAGTACCTCAGAAAAGCACTAGCAAATGGGCATGAAGGTGGGATGGAGGAACAATGCGGAATAATCAAAACAGCCATCACAGGGGCAACAAGCCTTTGTGTGAAGCAAATCAACAAAACAAAATGAAGGAAAAAAACACTATTGTTCTCAAAAGAGATGGCAAGGAAGGTTGAGGAGAAAAGGATAGCATTCAGGAAATATAACGAAACAGAAGGAGCAGGACAGAGAACTTCATCGGTTAAAGCAGAAGGAGGCAGGGAAGGCAGTCCAAATAGCAAAGGCACAAACAGAGGAAAAGATAGCCAATTCTGTTACAAAGGGGGATTAAACCTTTTATAGGTACATTAGGGAATGAAGAAAGACCGAGAGAGGGATATAAAGACTTAATAAAGGGAAGGGAATGTGGACAGAGGGTGATAGTGAAAAAGCGGGGATACTGAATAAATATTTCTGCTCAGCATTCACAACAGAAGAGGAGGGGGAGGTACTTAAACCAAACAAGAGAAACACTCTTGATAGGGGGGCCGATAGCAGTCCATTCACAGAAGAAAGGGTTTTGAAAGAACTCTTGAAACTGAGGGTGGACAAAGCAATGGGGCCTGATGGGATTCACCCCAGAATTCTAAAAGAACTAAGGGTAGAACTAGTGACACCACTGACTACTCTCTTTAACAAATCATAGGAGGATGGGGTGGTACCTGAGGACAGGAGGAGGGTGGATGTGATCCCACTTCACAAAAGTGGGAGCAGGGCAAGGCAGGAAACTACAGACTGGTTAGTTTGACCTCAGTGGTAGGGAAAATGATGGAATCACTTCTGAAGGAAAGAATTCTTGAGTACCTAGAGGCCAGTGGGGCACAGGACACAAGGCAGCATGGATTCACAGTGGGAAGGTCATGTCAGATGAATCCAATATATTTCTTTGACTGGGTGACCAAAGTAGTAGACCAGGGAGTGGCTGTGGATATGGCCTACCTAGATTTTAACAAGGCATTTGACACGGTCCCACACAAAAGATTAATATACAAGTTAGCCAGCCTTGGAGAGGGTCCCAAGGTGGTAGCCTGGATAAAAAACTGGCTGGACAACAGGATGCAATGGGTAATAATAAACATAGTTCACAGTGAAGAAAGGAGGGTAACTAGCGGGGCACCACAGGGGTCAGTACTGGGACCGGTCCTCTTTAATGTCTTTATAAGTGACATTGGAGAGCACATGGAAGGAAAAGTATGTCTCTTTGCAGACGACAAGGTGGGGTGGAAAGGAAGAAAAAGGACTTGGCAAGGTTGGAGGAATGCTCAACTGTATGGCAGCTCAGATTCAATGCAAAGAAGTGCAATGTAATGTACCTGGGAAACAAAAACCCAGGGGAACAGTACTGGGAGCAGTTATATCAGATGACCTTAAGGTGGGCAAGCAATGTGAGAAGGCAGTAAGGAGGGCTGGGGGGATACTGGGATGCATAGGGAGAGGTATCAACAGTGAAAAATAGGAAGTTGTTATCTCTCTGTACAGACAGTTGGTGAGACCCCATCTGGAGTATTGTATGCAGTTCTGGAGACCGCATCTCCGCAAAGACATAGACAGGATGGAGGCTGTCCAAAGGAGGACAACTAAAATGGTGCAGGGTCTGCACCAGAAAACATACAAAGAGAGACTAAAGCACCTTAATATGTATACACTCAAGGAGAGGAGAAGAGGGAGGATATGTTAGAAACTTTCAAGTACCTCAAGGGAATCAACAAAGTCCAAGAGTGTAGCCTATTTCAGAAAAAAAAGATGTGCAAGAACAAGGGGGCACAATTTGAAGATAGAGGGAGAATGGCTCAGAGGTAATGTGAGGAATTATTTTTTCATGGAGAGGGTTGTGGATGCATGGAGCGGCCTTCCTGAGGAGGGTGTGGAGTCAAAAACAGTGTAGGAATTCAAGAATGCATGGGATAGACATAAAGCAATTCTAGTGGGCGGGGTGTGAGGAAGTAGGCTGTTGGTTAACTAGGATTGGCAGCTTATCCATTAGGTAGGGAAATGGGCAGACCAGGTGGGCCAAGCGGTCCTTATCTGCCATCAAATTCTATGTTTCTATATTGAAGATAATGCGACAAACATGGGGAAATATGATGTTAGGGTTTCCAACCCTAAAACACCTGCCCAACCCCTGAAGTGAATGAGGGGTGGAGGATTCCTTGGGGTTGTCAACCATAACACTCACCCCACTGCAATTACAGAAAAGCTAAGATGTGATGGAGACAGGTGTGTATGTTTCATGAGTGCATACAATGAGGTTCACATTAGGAATCAACAGTACTACCTATAAATAAAAGCAATGCTTTGAACATGTCATTTAAACAAGAAAAATCATTTTTTTCTTTGAAAAATCATAAGACAGCAATAGCTTTTATCTCAGCAGTTAGCCATAAAACTGACAGCATGAGAAGGTATGTCACTGAACATTTTAAACCAGCAGCAAGATGTGCTTTCATTCAGGAAGTGGGTCTGGAACCTGGGACCTGTTCAGGTGAGTGATGGTGTGTCGGGGTGTGCTAGGATTTGTAGGGTGGTGGGTGGTGAGTGGAGGGTGGGGTGAGGGGGTGCTGAACAGCGAGGACCCTTTTTTTCAGGAAAAAAAAAAAACAAAAAACATTGAGGGATTTTTTTATTTTATTTCAGAGAGTGAGTAGTCATGGGAGGGCACTACACACCAAGGACAAAAAAGGCTTCATAGAGACAGCGACCAGAGAACAAGTGGGGGATGAGACCACTGTACTACCAATGTCAAATACATCTAATAGCATCTTTTTAAACCTTGTTACAGTGTAGTGATTAGCAGGCTTTTACCTCCCCTCTCCCATTCTGTACTTGCGCTTGTGGAAAATGCTGCTGGATCAACCAGATGTGCCCTCACTGAACCCATCACAGCACTGAACATAGCACTGCATTCTCAAGAAAATATGCTCTTCTTCTCATGCCACAGCAGTTTAGTGACACTCGACGAACTTGCTGCAAAGTCTCGGCTCTCCCTAATCACAGTCACAACACTAGAGCTCCACTCCCTCAGAACAAAGAATACTACAGGGATGCTTTATAAGAGGAATAAACACAGGAGCATTTTGAACCCACCGCAAAGCCTCTGTTCTCCTGTACCTCTTGTGCTGGTTTCAAATTTGTGATTGTGGCACCATCAAGGACAGCATTTTTGGGGTCTCTCTATCTCTTTGTCCTCTCTCTCCCCAATGCACTAACATGAATTAAGTTACACAGCATCATTGGTACCAAACTTGCCCTTGCTGAACCTGCCACAGCACTGAAGCCACACATCCTGTATTCTCAAGAAAATACACTCGTCTTCTCATGCCATAGCAGTTTAGTGCCACTCGCCAAACCCACCGTAAAGTCTTGGCTCTACCTATTCGCAGTCACAACACTAGAGCCCTATCCTTATCAATGACTGCAAATGGTTATTTACCATTCAAACAGTAAAGTTTGAATGGTAAATAACAAATTGATTAGAATTACTTAGTGAGAGCCAGGGGACATGATTTTCATATTTGCAGCCGGCCCGGTGGTGCTGAGGGTTGAGGCGTTGGATGCCACACCTCATGCCACGCCGGCGACCAGTGTTTGGGAATGGGCACGGGTTGCCGTGGGTCGGCAGGGAGGAGATGGATTAAGCGTCCAATGGACTGCTCTCCATCTCTAGGGAGGGGGGATTCGGGTGGCGGTGCTGCTGCCCTAAGCGGAGGCTGGGGTGGTGTACTGTCTGCTACAAGTTAAAAGGCGGGACATGGCAGACGCTTGACTGGGGCACACATGGGACTGTGCGTGCACCCAGTCGCTGGCATCATTGCACGCCATGTCCCGCAGGAAGAAAAAAGTGGGAAAAAAGAGAAAGCCCGGCAGAATGACGTTGTGCCCTGCAGCGCCATCCCCGAGAAGGCACCTCCCTGGCATGGATCCGTTGGGGTGGGTTGAGTTGCTCCCCACCACCCTGCTGTGAAGGGTAAGTCGCGGGGTGCATAAGGGAGGGGGTCTGATTTTCGGGGGTGGTGATGAGGGGACAACTGACAGCAGGCTTGCAGATGGAGCTCTGGTGGAAAAAAAATAGAAGAAAAAAAAATACATATTTGCCATAGAGATATACTACGTTTAAGACAAACATATAAGTAGGCATATCACTGAGACCTAAATAAAGGTTTTGTACTGTGCTTAGGGTGCACTGGTTGTGTATAAGACTGTTTGGAAAATTGGTAGAAAAACAAGATGGCTGCCATCTCAAACAGTATTTATCTGAGAATTGACCAGTAAATTAACTATTTGAACTGTTATTTACAGTTTAAACTGTTTTCATTTACCTGCCTGTCCTGCAGCTATTACAAAAATTGTTATAATTCAAAAATGGTAATTTTTTTTACCAAATCATCCAAAGGCACACTGTTGGCACACACCCCGTCATCCATGAAAATTGCAGAGGAATTTTCATTCCTTGTGGGCTGCAGATGATAGCAAAAAGTACCATGTTAACCTATGGGAACAAAATGTAATTTTTACTGTTTTTCACCACTTTATAGCTCAAAAACCATACAAGAGGCCATCATGAAACTTTTCAGATCTTGCGACACTGGCAAAATGACAGTGCATGCCAAATGTTGGGCAATTTCATTAAAAAATGCCAAAGTTATTAAGGTGCACAGATTGGGATTTAATATTGAAGTGCTATACCAATCTTAACTATAGGGGCGCTACCGCACCCCTGTAATATATATTATACTGGTGAGGTAGCACCAGTGTAGTTAGGGTTGAGTGCACAGTCCTATGTTAAAGCCAAATTTTTGAACCTTAATAACTTTGGAACCATTCAACGGATTTGCATGACATTTGGCATGCATAATCTTTAAGGGTAGGTCTCTTGAAGTGTGAATCCATTGTTTGCTTTTAGAGATAGAGTGTCAAAAAATCCTTAATTTGCCAAGTTTTTGCCATTTTTTTCCTACAGCTGTTTTTCAGAAATGGCTTTAGGTTGTGGTCTGACATTTTCAGGGTAGAACATCTTTGCCTCACAGATGTGCCTTTTGAAGGTTTGGTGAAAAAATATTAATCAGTTCAAAAGTTATAAAAATTTTAATTTTTCCATTACTTCCTATGGGAAAAGTTAGCTGTTCCACATGAAAATACTTCTGTTTTAGCATGAGGTGCTCCATTTTTGCATGTAGGGTTACATACAGCCTAGTTTGCTTCCAAAGAGCTCCCTTGTTTTCACAGGAGCTACTGTCTTTTCACATGTAGGGTCACACAGAACCTGCTGTAGTTTTGCAGAGCTCTGTTGTGTCTACCATCTTGTTTTCTCCTTAGCGAGAGACAGAAATTTCAGAAAACATGTAAAAAAAAATGTCATATAAAAAATAAACATCAGGACTTAGCTAAAGGGGACCCATTTAGCTACATTCTGACATTTGTTGTTTATTTTTTTTTAAATAGTGGCCAGATACACATTTTGTGGTCACCCAAAATCCTGGGTGCCGGGGTTAGCGAGAAGACCATGTCTGCTGTGTTCTCTGTATGAGAACAGTAGGATTTTCTTGACTTGTGCAGCTGCAGCTGGAACTCATGCTGCCGGCTGCACTTTTAGCTGTGAGCTGCCATTTCCCTGGTGTCCAGTGGCATCCCCCACCCACATATCATGGTCCCCATGCCCTATCCCTGCTGTATAGTGGCACTCCCCCACCATCTCATATATTTCCCTGTTCTCTAGTGGCACCCCCTATCCTCCAATCTGCATACTTTAAAATATATTCTGATATCGGGATGCCCACCCCCTGTGTCAGATGTCTCCCCCCCCACTGCAGCCTGTTCTCTTTCATATTTGCCAACATCGAGGGGGCCAATTCCTGTGTCAGCATTACAAGCCCCCCCAACAGTGTGGGACACTTGGGAGCTTACTGCCAGTGTCCCCAAACATTCATTTATCTGTATCTGTGAAAAAGAAAACAGTCACCCAACAGTCCTTCATCATCCCTGCCATCCCCCTCCCCCATCCCAACTCTCCCACTGAGGACCCATCACCCCATCCCACCCTTACCCTATATTTTCCTCTGGAAGTCATGTGCTGTCATCTTCTGTGGACCGGGACAGGATTGTTATCTTCTATGAAGTGGATATTTGATGTTTGCAAATGTGGTATGTGTGAAAACAGGTATAGCTTATTTTCACACATGCTGCATTTTCAGATGTCAAATATCCACTTGCAGCACCTCATAACCAAATAACAAAAAACACTTTGTTCAATATAGTTCCTTTGTGGTGCAGAGGACAATGTAAAGGGATAGAACAACCAAGGGTCATGGGTTACACATGCCTTGTACTCTGCACCACAGGGAAAGCACAACAAAGCAGATGTTGTACTTCTTGTGCCAAGTCCTGACTGCTGCCAGATAGAGAACGCCCACAGCCTCCCCCAGCAGAGTGGAAAACTGGGGAGCCCACTCCCAGTGCCCCAAAATAGCCATTTTTTTTTAATTATCGACTTCGAAGGGCCCAATCTCTTTGTCGGCACTAGAAATGTCTCCTCCCTTTTCCAGCACTGTGGGACACTGGGGAGCCCACTTCCAGTGTCCCAAGATCCTTGTTTATTGTTTACCTGAAAAGAAGAAAACTGTCCTTCAAAGTCTTTTTTCTGTAACCTGAAAAAAAGAAAATGGTCCTTCTTCATCTTCCCCTCCCATCCCACCCACCCCCACCCTTACCATTTACTTACCTCCGAGGTTGTCCACTGTCATCTTCTATGGATCGGGACACGTCTGCGCTCTTCAAAGCCGAACCGCAAACTGAGGAAGCAAGGTAAGTGTCGTATAATGTATTTCAAGGGCGGTTTGAACTTATGTTGACATGTTCACCATTTTTAGGTATTTCTTCACCACATTTCCAACATGGGCTTTTTGAGACCTCACCTCATGAACACTGTCACTGTTGTTTCATTAATCTGGCCCAGAAGGTGATTTCACAGTCACTGCATGAAATTACCTTTTAGGACTGATTATGAAAATGACTAGATGTCAGTCGTAAAATGAAAGTCTAAAACCCATGTTGAAAAATCTAATTAACAAATCCTAATAATTGCCAAGTTACATGCGTTCAATTATTTTTTTCTGTGAACAGGTGTAACTTTGGTCCACATTTTCAACATATCCATTTTTTCATACCACCTTATGAACAGTACAGCTGTCATTTTTCACATCCTGCCTGAAATGTATTTTTGCACCTGTGGCATGGAATGGCATTTTAACACAGATCTGAAAATGTTCACCTATGGGGTTTATGAGGTGGGGTTATAAGAAGACTGTTCAAAATTTGGGTTAAAAATATGAAAAAATGCCTATGTTCTGACCATTCATTGCAATTTTGGTAGGCCCACTTGCAACTTTGGAAATGTTAAATATTTTGATCCCAGATTTTCAACATAGCCTTCTTATTACCCAATCTCATGTATGTCACAGCTGTAATTTTCAAATCCTGCCAAAAATGTGTTTTCACACCTGTGGCGCAGAATGGAGTTGCAGTTGCACAGAATTATGTTTTGACTGGGATGTGAACAATTTATCTACTTGGAACATGTGCTGGTGTAATAAGATGGCTATGATAATAATCTGGTCACACATCTATGAAGTTATGGGTGCGCAGGGTTTGGACCCTGCGCTCTCACAGTAAAATAAGGAAAATCATGGAGCATAGGGTCTGAAGGGTCCTGTGCTCCCATTATGACATAAGGACAGTTATGGAGGGTGGCCCTGCACTCCTACAGGCAAATAAGGATACAAGTAAATTATCTGAAAAAGTCAGGAAATTCATTGCAAAAAACTTTGTTACTACATCAGTTAGGGTTGTTACTAAAGTGACAAAAGTAGGAAAATATGGCATTAAAGTTTTCAAACCTAACACCCAACCCCCACCCTGCAGACACTGACAGGCATCAGGGGTGTGCCTTGGAGATGTCAGTTCTAACACTGACCCCATTCTCCTATACTTACCCATCTCAGTTTATTTACTTATGGAATAGGGTGAGCATTAGGGCTGATGGCCCAGAGGCACCCCCGATGGAGGTCAGTGCCTGCAGGGTGGGGGTAGGGTATGCCATAGTTCCCTATTTTGTTGCTTTAGTAACAATCCTAACTGATGCATTATCCTATATATATATATATATATATATATATATATATTCATTGCAAAATCCACACTAATGCAGATGCATTAGGGTTGTAATCCTAATGCCCATCACTCCTAACCTACAGCCTCCTGCCTGAAGCACGAGATAAAACTCCGACCTAGTGCCTCATAGTGATACAGTATGGCCAACATAACATGTCAGAGCTTACTTCATGCATTTGACCTTGTCTGATCCAGGGTGGGGTGGGTATTAATGTTAACAACCCCAAGAAAGACCCCACCACTTATTCGCCAATACTCCAGAGACCCAAATCCCTAATATTTTTTCATTTCCTGTCTTTGTGCACTTTGCATTTTACACCCCTAATGTCTGCAATAACAGTTTTTTTGCAATGAATTTCCCTTCTTTTTGTAATAGTGGAACTGTATCCTCATTTGTGCAGGTCCCAAAGAGATAAATATAATATTAGAGTCAGTCTCTGAATTATATCCTCATTTGCGCAGGTCCTGAAGATATAAATACAATATTGGAGACAGTCCTAATGCAGTGCATGGGCCCAGTAGAGCCCGGCACACATGTCGATACCTTTTGGGTGTGGCATCTGTGCCAAAACACTGCTCGATCCCTACCCAGGCCATGACTGGTGCTGCATGCTGCAGCACCTTCCCCATCAGCCTTGTCCCAGTAAACTGGCTCACTGAATTCACACCTGAACTCAGCTCACTGTTCCCAAGGGGTACAACAGACATCCCTGCAAACAGTATCCCTTACTTAATAAATTCTTTATTTTTCAATAGTTTGACCCCAAACTTTCAACATATTCTTGTGATGACCCCACCTCATAAACCCCATAAGTGAACATTTTTAAATCTGTGCTGAAATGCCATTCCATGTCACAGGTGTGAAAACACATTTTGGACAGGATGTGAAAGATTACAGCTGTACTGTTTATGAGGTGGTGTGAAAAGAATGGGTATGTTGAAAATCTGGAGTCAAAATATTGTAAATTACCAAAGTTATGTGCCTGCATATAAACTGTGCAATGCAGACTTGTAAAGCAGCCATTTTTAGGATTCTTTTCACCAAATTTTCAACATGGGCTTTTTGGGACTCCTCGTCACGAACACTGGCACTGTCATTTCATTAATCAGTCCCCAAAGGTGATTTTGTGCAGTGACTGCAAAATCATTTTCCAGGTCTGATTAATGAAATGACAGTGGCAGTGTTCATGAGGTGGGGTCCCAAAAAGGCCATGTTAAATATTTGGTGAAACAGTTAAAAAAAAATGGCAACAATATCACCATAAGTTCAAAACACCATTGGAAATACATTATACGGCATGTACCTGTATTCCACAGTTCACGGTTTGGCTTTGAAGAGTGCAAATGAGTCTCACTCCACAGAAGATCACATCGACCAACCTCCAGAGGCAAGTATAGGGTAAGGTGGGGGTGTGAGATGGTGAGTGATCAGTTGGACAGTTGATGGGGGTAGGGAGATGGTGGGAACAACGAGCAGCCATTTTTTTATTTTCAGGTTAAAAAAACAAAAAGACGTTGCTGGACTTTTTTTCCTTACAGGGAAGCATAAAAAACATAAAACTACTTTGTGACACTGGAGGTGGGCTTCCCTGTATCCCACACTGCTGGGGGAGGTGTAGATCCTGACACAGGGATTGGGCCCCCAATGTTGGAAGTGACAATAAAACAAGGGGCTGCATGGGGGGATCATCCAACACTGGGGGTGGGCATCCGGCTGTCAGACGAGAATAAGACAAACTTTTAAAATAAAAAATAAATAAATGACTTTATTAAATAAATAAATGCACAAAAATAAAACAGAAGGATACCCAAGCTATTGAAGCTAGGAGAGCTGTGAAGTAGAAATCATACAATGGAGTGTAGGATGGCATTATCCCTATATGAAACATGAGGAACTCTAGAAGGAAAGAGATGGATGTCCCACCTACAGAGAGACACTTACAAGGTATGAATCCTACTGTTCAGTGGACAGCAGCCTCTTTGTGTAAGACAGAAGGGAACCATGGTGGCAAACAGAGAGAAACATCCTACATAAAGATACTGTAACACAGAAACATACACTTGGGTTTGGGGCCCCCTGCATGCAGCTAACAGTTTAAGTAAGCCACAGGCTGGCAAGGCTACAATGACAGTAGCTCTGTCCCTGACCTATGAGTCATGACAGCCCAGCCTGTACTATACAACACAGCTGTCTTTAATAAATGACAGCTGTCTCATATAGTGCAAGTACTATATGACACAGTTGTCATTTATTAATGAAAGTTGTGTTGTATAGCACTTGCACTATATGATACAGCTGTCATTTATTAAAGACAGCTGTGTCCTATGTGTCTTGGTCCACAGAAGATGATATCAACCTCCAGAGGTAAGTATACCGTAAAGGTGTGTGGGGGTAGTGTTTACTGAGTGGGAGGTAAGAGGTTGGGGGTAGGGAGATGGCAGCCACTACGAGGTACTGTTTTCTTTTTCTCAGGTTAAGAAACAATAACAAAGAGATTGTGGGATTTTTTTTCTTTTCAGGTAGATGCTCAAAGGAATAACACTATTTTGGGACACTGGGGGTGGGCTCCCCAGTGTCCCATGCTGCTGGGGGGGTGTAAATGTCGACATGGGGATTGGGCCTCCTGATGTTGGCAGTGGAACTCAAAGATGGGGCTGCATGGGGGGGGGAAGTATCTGACATTGGGTTAGGCATCCCAGTGTCAGATAACAATAGCAAATAAAAATAAAGCAAATAAATAAATACACTGCCACCTACAAGTGGCCACAGCACCAGCCTACACTATGGGACACAGCTGCCTTCAATAAATGACAGCTGTGTTCTATAGTGCAAGTACTATATGGCACAGCTGTCATTTATTAAAGACAGCCTGTGCCATATAGTGCAGGCTGCTGCTTTTGCAAAAATACAGTTACTGTATAAATAGAACATTCATTTTTTGAACTGTGCATGCTCAGAAGTTGAATATTTTTATTAAATATTTTAAAAATTACTTAACTGCGGGACCTAAAAACCACAAAAGCACACACCTAGAACCGACCTCTATCAAACTTGAAATTCTCAGGTTTTAAAACCTCCTATTTTTTTAGTTATTGGTTGTCAAAAGTCTTAACATTTGTAAAAATAGAGACTTTTGCACTTATTTGCACCTATATAACTTTGCATCCCCTGCCTGAGCTACATGAAAATTACAAGATCAAGAGTTCCTGGGTCAGAGACTGTGTTTTACAAATTTCATGTAAATTGGTTGAATGGGGGCAAAGTTAATAAGGTGCAAAAATGTGGGTTTAACATAGGAGTGCTTACACAACCCTAATATACAGGCACAGCTGCACTTGTATGATAGATAGATAGATCGATAGATCGATAGATCAATTGAGAATTGCATTGGAAAACCTACAAACATGATTCGCTGAATCATGTCACATGACTGTGCATTAAATCTCTATAAACTCACAGTGAGCTGCTGAATCTCATTTTCCTCCCTCAAAATAATTACTCAGAACCATTTTATAAGTGTAATAAGCCCCTTCAGGGTGTGCATAATTGTATTTTAATGCACTTTCCAGGGGTGTAAGGACACTCTGTCTTCAGCCTTGTGCTTTACTATTCCCCTGGGGTGTGCATTAAAATCTGTAATGCACACCCTGTTGTGGCTTATTACCTATCTATCTATCTCCATCCATCCATGGTGGTGGGTTTTGGCAGGATTCTAAACCTAATGGCAAAACACGACACACAAGGCAGTTGTCACAGAATAAAGGTTTACTTCCCAAATATACTTAAAAAGGACAGTGTACCTGCTGGGAGTGCAGAACCTCTGAACACTGCAATGTTGTCATAGAAAAACTCACTGAAAAACAAGCTTACATAGACTATTATAGTCAAAGATAAAGTCCATTACCTGGTAATGGACTTATCTGCATGGCAGAAAAACTAAACAAAGCAATTCTATTGGTAGATACTGGTGAGCAGCTCACACCCAAGATTGTTTGGGTTTTGCACATATGTAGTGATAAGCATTATGCTGACTAAGGCTACTTTTGGGTTACAATACAATGATTCATAAAATATGCTGATCATAGGATTATAGCCAATAGCTGTAGGTGGCATGCTAACACCACAATAATAACTATACTGGATAACAGTTTGTAAGCACATCATAGCAAGCATGAGTAAATACCAGTATGCCTTGTGCTACATCATAGGTTGTGATAGCTCACATTAGGGAATATAGGTCAGGCAGGTTCACATATTCCCCCCCTTGTTGCCTGATGAAGAGGCAACACCACTAGGGAAAGTGTGGTTGGTTACAGTCTAGTCGAATGAATAGAGAAATGTTAACTGTGCACAACGTCGTTTGAGCATATGACATATACAATATAAGGTAATGATTAGAAAAAACAATCAAGAAAACTTGAATGATAACGAAACCTTTAAATGTAAGTTCCAACCAAGTGTTGGACAATGCAGTACTTAAATCACCATCATGAAACAGATCATTCAGAGAATTGCCTGGTTTAGTAACATTGTTACTATTGTGAATACGGTGGGTATCCTTTCTGTCTAACAAGCAGTGAAGATTCAGAGTGAGAGGGTCAATATGCACAATAAACACAGGCAAATACTGTTCTGTAGCATTCAGATAGTCAGGGTCACTATCAATATGATCAAGTTCCAGGGTGGGAACAGGTGTGATGAATGTATGGCAAATGATAGTGCGCTCATGAGGTACAAAACAGAAGTTGGGCATAGGTACACCACATGTGAGAGATCCATAGGGGAATGTCTCATACTTGGTTATGACACAGTATTGTCCATCACTGCTGTAGGTTACACAAACTTGAGGAAAGTGCCACTTCATGAGTTGTACTGGACAGGTAATGGAAGCATTTGTTATCTGGCTGGTAAGCTGTTGTACAGTCTGTGTCTGAATTTTAGTAACATTCAGCATCAAAGGAGGTGATCTGACATTAGCAGAAGCAGAAACATTGTAAAAGATGTCATTATCAAATGTATATGACCAGTCCATAGAGTTTGGATAATAACCACACACCAGCATGGTTGTATTAAAAACATTACATCTGCACAAATAGAGGTAATCCTTTATGGCACAACAGTCAGTTTGATGGGCTCTCCCAGGCATCCAGGCGAGAATGAAACACCAGCAAAGGAGGCAGGTTGGTCTGTTCTCAGTAGAGGCTGCCCTCTAGATGACCTACAGAGTGAACTTTTGCCAGCTTGTCGAAGACTCAAGAGCTCTTATCAAAGATCGGGAGGGACACAGTGAATGTAAAGTACAGGGTGTTCCTCATGGCACATGCACCATACGTGTAGCAGGGTCCTTGATTTGGGTGTGGTATGACATACCCCAAGTTCTGAGCAATGGCCGATGAAAAGGGCACAGTCCTGGCCATGCACCTGGTAGTACATGACAGGGTTTTACAATAGGGGCAAAACCAGTTAGCCATACATCTATTATGGATTAAATCTGGAATCCTTCCTAACTCCAGATCCCAGAATAGATTTGTGATAGTGTTTATGGCATATGCATCACAAGCTGAACAAGGGATTTCCCCACCCATGTGTTGCTCTTTAGCATCTTTGTTATTGTTAAAGATCAATTCATTGATTTTGTTTCAGGTCTCATTGAATAAATGTACTGTATCATGCATGTTAAACACCGTGAATCTTTCCTCTTGAGATATACCATCTATAACTTGTAGCACGGGCTGTATGACATTTTGTGATAACTTACAGTTATATAATTTAGCGTGTTTACAAATTTTAGCCAAATCGGCTCTGTTCCAAATTGACATACCAGATCCAAACATACCTGTAACAGTATCAGCTATGCCTGTAACATCTGAAAATCCCAAACTCCTCTTAGGGCATTTGGGGTGGAACACGCCTTTGTGCTCCATAATATGGTACCCAGCTACAGGGTCTTGTGTGCATGCCTGATGGCTTTCATTAAATCTAATAGAATCACAGTGTGAAACTTAGTTACATTAGTGGCGGAACAATGGCCATGTTCCAATGCGTAAAGTTCAAAATAATAAATTGAACACTGTTAATAAGTGTCCGCGGGACAATGCTTGCATCTAGGCCACTGAGTGGGCCTTCCTCCATAACTGGGCATCTTTGGGTGGTGGGATAACTGTAAGGAAAAGAGCAGTGGTTGCAATGGATTGGTTGCCACAGTTTTGGTGCATGGTGGTATTGGGAAACTGGTAACAAAAGTCTGGGCTCATCACTGATGTGAGGTTGTAGAGGCCTGTATGGCATTGATTAACTTGATGTATGCACTAAGTTCCATTAGGGAAAATACATGTGTTAGGCCAGCCTTGAAAAGTTTCTTTGGCAAGGTGGGATACTGAAATGTCTCTTCCAGTAAGATTATCAGTTGTCCATTCAGTTTTCAGGGTTGAGTTGTCTGGAGAAGCCACCATGGCATTGAGATATGCATCTCTTCCCTCTCAAACAGTCACATGAGTAGATGGGAGTTGAATGGCCACTTTTTATGTCAGAAGGTAGGCATGGAAACAGACGTGGAGTCCTGTACAGGTAGTCTAGAGGTCCAAGGACTATCTGAAGATTCCTTAGGGTCTCCTCTGGATCTGGTTGTGACAGTGTCTTCCAGATACTCAGGATGAGAAGGAGATTATTGAGATTAGTTTCATTTCTGAAAAACAAAGAAATAACAGGTTAGAGGACAGGCCTCCTCCCCCCATCCAGGGGAAGGAGCATTAATCACCTCTGTACAGTTTCAGTTGATTGGCATGATACTATTTGTCTATGGGTTTCTTGCAGTCTGTTACCAGCACTTGGTAGACAGCAAGGCTCAGTTTGTTGAGATGTCATAGGCACCAGCCCATTTGCTGGCAAACAGGTGGGCAGGTGTAGAAAGTTTTAGTACCATGACTTGGTCTCCCACCTGCCAATCGACTTCTTTGACATTTTTGTCAAAGTACATCTTGGATTGCTGTTGAGTCTGGCCCGAATTCTTGGCAGCAAAAAGATGAGTCTGGACAAGGTTGTTCTTCAGTTGGTGACATACGTGTCTGTCAACACTCTGTCTGCAGTTGGGGCATTCAGATTGATCTACAGATGTTCTGGTAATCTCATTTGTCTGCCGGTCATCACCTTGAAGGGTGTGCACTGGGTTGCTGTAGCTGGGGGTAGTTCTGATTGGCATTATAAGTAAGGACAATAGAGTACCCCAATTTGTAGCATTCTCATTTGCAAATTTACACAACATTAGTTTGAACTGTGTATTAGCTCTCTCTGCCTGTCCAGAGGACTGAGGGTGATAAGTGATATGGAACTTCTGGCTAACTCCAAATAACTCCAAACATTCTATCATTACTTCTCTTGTGAGGCTAGTCCATTTGTTAGAGTCTACCCTGAGGGGTAGGCCCCACCTGGTGAACACTTGATCAACCAGATTTTTGTCAGTGGCGTTTGCCGTGTTTGTTCTACATGGGAAGGCTTCTACCCATTTTAAGAAGAGGTCAGTGATTACAAGTGCATACCTGTTGTTTCTCCTGGTATTAGGCAGGGGCCCAATGAAATCAATTTGAATCACATTCCAGGGACCTGATTGCCTTTGTGGATGTAATTTGGCATTTTTCTTTCCAGGGATAGGGTTGTTCTGAGCACAGATAATGCAATTGTCTGTATAATGGTGGACATCAGTTGTCAAATCAGGCCACCAGCCCATGGTTTTCAGTCTCTGAAAGGTCTTGTCTGCCCCTTGGTGTCCACATGTTGGGGTGTCATGGACCTGGTTGATGAATTCTGATCAGAGTGATTTGAGAACCTCCCACAGTTTTGATCACCAGAGTGGTACAGGACCAACTTCTGGTCTGTAGAGAGGTGGAGGTTGTCAGAATGTATTTTGAATGGGTTATTCAGACATTTCCTTTTCTGTTTCCTTTGAGAGGCATTCATATACCTCTTTTATTACTGGATCCACCATTTGCACTGCAATTAGATCCAGAGGGACCACTTTGGCACTTTTCTGTGTTGCCACTGTGTGGGCCTCAGTGGGGGGCTGCATGTTCCATACCCCCCCCGAGCACCATCTTTTGCCAAGGTGTCTGCTCGATCATTGTACTCAAGGTAAGGCTCAGACTTGGAGTGGGCCTTAACCTTGTGTATGTACAGCCTGAAAACAAATTGCTCAGCTAGCGTAACAATATGTATAAACAGGTCCCTGTATTTCGCAGGGGTGCCTTCTGAAGAGGCAAAATCATAGGTCTTCCAAAAAGGAAGAAATGTTGTCAATGAATTGTACACCCAGGAAGAATCAGAGAAGATAATGGCGTCTGCTTCCCCTTTTCTGTGGATGATCTCCAAGGCACAGGCAACTGCAGCAAGTCCTGCATACTGGGAAGATTTAATGATGCACTTCCTGCAGAGGTGTCACCTGCTGGGTAGAGGACCAGGACCCTAAAGCCTGCAATCTGTTCTCCTTCTTGATAGGAGGAAGAGCCATCTGTAAAGATGCAGCAAAGTGCTGGATCTTTCAGGGTGCACGTTGCAGCAGGAAGGAAGAGGCCTAGTTCAGGCAGGGTGGGTGGCTCTAGGCCACACTCATGGGGATCTCCTTGGTATAGGAGTCCATGTGCCAAGCTGGAGGGCATTTTGGAAGGAAGCACAGTGATGTCTCGATCTTGCAGGAGGAGAGACCACTGAGTGAGTCTGGTGTTAGACACATTGCCATCATTGATTCTGTCTGTCAGTAAGAAATTGGTGGGGGTGTGATTGGGTCGCAGCACAATAGACGAAAACGCTATGATGTAGATTAAGTGTTTGATGGCCCAGAAGGTAACTAGGAGATTCTCTTACACAGAGAGTACTTCTATTCCACAAGGGAGGGCACCTCTGTGGCACAGGTGATAGGTCTCAAAGTGCCATTTGCCTTTTGTGCAAGGACTGCTGACATGCCCATCTCAGAAGTGGCAGTTTCCAGATGGAATGGCAGTTCTGGGTTAGGGCTGACCAAAGCTGGAGCAGAGGCCAAGACTCTTTTAAAAGAAGTGACAGCAGTTGTATGTTGTGGTCCCCACTGCCAGGGGACATCTTTCTTCAGTAGCTCATACAGGGGTGAGGCCTTTTGTGCAAAATCACAAATAAAGTCTCTGGAATAGTTTACCATACTCAGAAAATATCTCAAAGTAGACACACTAGTAGGTAGTGGCAAGTCCTGAATGCACTGGACCTTGTCCAAGGTGGGGCTCCTGCCCTCAGCAATGATGCACAGACCCAAAAAGAAGACTTCAGGAATGCACAATTGTACCTTTGCAGGGTTGCACCTGAGGCCTGCCCTCTGTAGAAGTATCAAGAACTCATCTAGAAGCTCCAGGTGTCTCTCCAGGCCTGTGGTGGCCAAGAGAAGCCCACCCACAAACTGCAGTAAGCAGTCTGGTGTGGAGAAGCCTCATATGGTATCCCTCATGTGCATGTAGAACACAGAAGGGCTGTATTAAAATCCTTGTGGGAGGCAGTTCCACTATACTGACATCCTTCAAAGGTGAAGGCAAACTTGTACTGGCTCTCAGGGGCTAGTGGGGGGGAGGGGTTCAAGCATGCACGGGATAGACGGGGGGGGAATATTAGTAAACAGGCAGGGAGGAAGACATTTTTCTTGGACTGGTTCATGTTAGCTCAAACTTTTTTGTCATACAGTTCGATCCCTTAAACATTAAAAAATGTACAGTACCATACAAGTGGCTTCTTTCCTGGATTCTGATACACAAGGCACAAGGGAAAGGGTCTGCAGTGAAAGCAGCACAACGAAAAAGTGCAGACTGGAATGGCATAGTGGCCCTTATCTACAGTCAGTTTTTATGTTTCTAAAAAGTATGGCAAAATAGAATTAAATGTACAGTACCATACAAATGACTTCTAGCCTGGATTCTGATACTGGCTATATATTGCAGCACCTACATGGGACAATGAGTCCTGTTAGCACATATTTTGCTTTCTTGATTGGAACTGGAATCCAGTAGGCAATTGTGTGCATGTGTCTGGGAAATGGGCATGAACAAAGAAGACACCAACAAAATAACAACCTACTCAGGCAAAGTGTGTGTGTGTGGTGGGGGCCCAAAAAGGACTGAATGAACCAAACTAGGAAGGAGTAGGGCAGGGGTGGGGACTGGAGGTGGGGGATGACAGTGCTAAACAAGCATTTGTCAATGCCGAAGGTTTGCTGTTTATACTGCTATTGTACCGGGTGGGGCAGGACACAGTTCCCAGCAGCCTTGGCTGCTGACTTATTTACATGCACTTGAACAGCAGCATTTCTGGCTAACCATGCAAAGTTCTTATTTATTCACAACTTATGGGAGCAATACACTGTATACAGTTGATGGGCAGGCCATGTAGCCATGGGATATACTGCATAACAATTAACCAACAGGCCGAAGTTCAAATCCTATGTGCCACTTTCTGTGTTGCCCTAAACAAGTCACTGAACTGCTCAATGCTAATTATTGTTAAGAGGAAAGAGCGCCCTTCTTACAGTAAAATGAGAAATTGGGCTGTCCTGGGTAAATATTTTATTTAAACAAAAATATTGTGCCACTGCCACCAAATCATGAGGAAAAGGTGACGATAAGGAGCACACGAGAGGCATAGAATTAAGTAGTGCAGATGCACTTGCCATTTAAAAGGAACATCACCGGACCAGTGTCCAACTTAAAAGAGCAGGTAATTTTACAAAAAGGAGGTGTGTAACAGGTGCGGCTACCCATTACAGTAAACCCACCAAAATATAGGTAGCAGAGAGGGACTTACCTGAGTGCAGGGTGCCACGGGGTAGCTTGGGAGATGTCGTCCACCGCACCTGTAAAAGAAGAGACAAGGGGGTCATAAAGGATCCATAGTTCTTACGGGGGTTATAGGACAGGAGGGACATAAAATTATACTTATCTGATGGGGTTGGAGTCCATGTCCTGTCAGACCTGTAGAGGTGGAATTAAAAATAGGTTAGTTGAGAAGGAAAAAGATGCAAAATGAGCAAAAGTTGAGTAAAAGGAGTGTGGTTTGGGGAAGGGGGCTCAGCTAAAACCCCCTTTGCCCATAATGGTGGCCGAGTGGCCAGTAATTCATTTAGTAGCCCAGGTAGCTAGTGATGGCTAGTGGGGGGCTAGTAACCCTTTTTGTCAATAAATAAGGAGTGGCACTGGTGGTTGTGTGGGCTAGGAAATGCCCTGGGGGTGGAGCCACTGTGTAAAATAATGCCATTGTGGTCTAGTGGACTAGCTCCCTAGGGGATGGGGCTAGCATTCCATGAAATACATTAATACCCTCCCTGGGGGTTTAGTGGGGCCCCCTGAGCCCATGGGTATTGTGTGGGCATTGTTGGAGGGCTTAGTAGTGTCAGCAGCAGGAGGATACATTGGGGCTGTAGCTGCAGGCTGTGGCTAGTGTTACCGCCTTGCTAGTGAGTGCCTGTGGGCACTGAAAGCTCCCAGCCCATATGGAGCTTAGGCTGTGGCCTACTCTGCATGGGTGGGAGAAAGGCAAACAGGCACAGCGTTCCCCTCAGCCCCTTCACTATATCCCTGATGTAAATATTAACAAGCATTTGTCAATGCCGAATGTTGTCGCGCTGGCATTGGCTTTGGTAGTGCAGTGCGGAAACACATTTTGGGTAGAATGTGAAAAATGACAGCTGTGCAGTTCATAAGGAGGTGTAAAAAAATGCCAGTGTTGAACATGTGGCATGTAAATATAGCAAATTTTTGAAGTTACAAGGGTGAGTGAAATGTGCAGCGCACGTTTGTGACACAGTCATTTTATGGGCGTTTGGCACAAAATTTTCAGCATAGACATTTTAGCACCTCTGCTCATGTACAGTGTCACTGTTATTTCCTCAAACTGTCCCAAAAAGTGATTTTGCACAGCGACAGCACTATTCTGCGCCGGAAGTGCGAAAGCACATTTTGGGCAGGATATTTGAAATGACAGCTGTACTGTTCATCAAGAGGTGTGGAAAAATGCCAGTGGTGAAAATCCAGAGTGGAAATATCACAAATGCACGACATTATGAACATGCGTGTAATCTGCCAATGCACGCTCGTAACACAGTCATTTTATGGAGTATCATCACCAAATTTTCAACATTTTAGGACCTCTGCTCATGAACTGTGTCACTGTCATTTTCATAATCTGGCCCGAACACTGATTTCCCACAGCGACTGCCCTATTGTGCGCCGGAAATGCGGAAACACATTTCGGGCAGGATGTGGAAAATGACAGCTGTACTATTCACAAGGAGGTGTACAAAATGACAATGTTGAAAATCTGGCATTAAAATATTGCAAATTCGCAAAATTCTGAGCCTGTCTAGCACCTTTACTGTGTCACGGCTGGCTGAAACAGTAATTTTGGTTTTCCACCAAATTTGCAACATAGGCTTTTTGAGAGGCCACCACATGAACACTGGCACTGCCATTTCGTTAATTGGTTCCAAAAGGTGATTCCACGCAGTGACTGCGAAATCACCTTTTGAGGCCAATTAACGCCATGACAGTGATAGAATTCATGAGGAGGTGTCCCAAAAACCCCATGTTGAAAATTTGGTGTCAAAATTCCAAAAAATGCCCGAGATATGCATTAAAGTTGGAAAACACTATTCATTCCATTATACAGCTTACCAGCATTTCCTCAGTTCGAGGTCGGCTTTGAAGAGTGCAGATGTGTTCCCGGTCCATCGAAGATTGTCGCGCCAGACTCCGGAGGTAAGTATGGGGGGTGTGCAGAGGCAGAGTGTGCAGTGGGTTGCTGTGGGTTGTGGGAGGGGGGACAGGGAGACCACCGAGGGACCGTTTCCTTCTTTACAGGGAAAAAAAAATAAGACATCGGGGGACCGTTTTCGTTTTTAATAGGTGCTTTGGCATGCTAGGGTGGGCTCCCAGCATGCCACCTGAGTGTGTGTGGGTGGGTGCTTTAGCTGACTGGAGACTGGGCACCCCCGTCGATAAACAAGGAAGAGGGGGAGCCAAGGGGGATTGGGCACCCCCTCGGCACTCAAAAAATGGAAGAGGGGACCACATTATGCTGATAGAGAGTGGGCTCCCCGGTTGGCAAAGTTCAAAGGGAGGGATACATGCCGATGGAGATTGGGCACCCCCGTCAGCAAGGAGAAACTGTTGTGGGGGGCGCATGATGCCGAGGGGAATTGGACACTCCCTCAGCAATCAAAAAAGGGTGGGTTACATATTAATGCTGATGGGGATTGGGCACCCCCATCAGCACACAATAAAGGAAGGGCGTTGACAGGCAACAGCGGCAGTCTTTGCCGCCATGTTGCCTGCACATAGGGGGAGGCGTGCTGTGGTCAAGCTGCATGAGAGCTTCACTCTTATTGCAGTGGTCCTTTTCTCAGAAGTCGTCACCTTATTAGCAGCAGAGGCTGACATTCTACCTGGCTAATGAGGTGACGGAGGATGATGCGGATGGAGAGGGCCGTGCAGGAGCTGCTACAGGTGGCACGTGTGTCTCTTGAAATCCTGCAATGCTTGGACCAGCACTGTGTCCGGAGGCAACATAGTGGGAGGCGCCACAGGAGCAGGGAGCGGGGCGTCCTCTGAAGAATCCATGCCCCGAGATCAACCCTACCCCCCAGACCCACCCTCACATCCCTCCTTCCCTCTCCCATTTGTTCACCCCTGCCCCTTACCCACCCTCACCTGGTTTGTGGCCCTCACTCCCTACTGTTGTGTATATATTTGTAAATAGTTATATTCTACCTTTTAATATACATTTGTTTTGTTATGCCTACTGTGGTGGTCTCTGATTTGCAGTGGGCTACAGGTGCTCAGCTGCAGTGGTGTGCATGGCGTCAGGGGTGGTGCAGTCATGGGTGTGTGTGTGTGTGTGTGTCCATAGAGGAAGCGACTATGGTGTGGGTGTAGCTATAAGTCACTGTCTGTGGTTTGTGTGTTGTTCCCTGTGCACTGGATGACTGTGTGCAGTGGTCCATGGTGCATGCACTGTGTCCATGGCGCCCCTTTAAGACCATCCATGGCCTGTGCAGCTGACACCCTTGCATATCTGTGACCTGCACGGTCCGCTGACATGTCACTGGTGGCTATCCATGCTGGACAGCCACTGTACCCAGCGCTATGCTGGGTTGCCTCCTGTCACCGGTGTGGTGCACGTCTGCCTCGGGTGGTACTGTGGCCTCCGCTATTGTTGTCCCACCTCCATGCTGTCGCTTGTGTCTGTTGCAGGGGATGTGTTCCACTGTCTGTCACTTGTGCTCTGGCCGCATGCTGGTGGTGTACAGCTTCATGGTGCCTGCGCAAGGGTGGCTAGCACACCTGTGCCATGGAGGGGTGCTGGCCGTGTGTACATGGCTGCCGTGGCCACATGCCAGTGGCTTGGTTGACCTGCTACTGTGTCCCTGTGTTGGTGTGCCCTTGGGTATGGGTTGGTGTTTGTCCATGCACTGTGTTGCATCCTGTGTGGCGCATGCTTCCATGCAACACTGTGGGTGTCTGTGCTGGCTGTTGTGGCCAGCGCTGGGATGGGGTGTGTCCTTGGGAGGGTGTGCAGGGTGCTGTACCACTGGTGGTGGGGTCCGGGGCATGCCCTGTCACATGTGGGGTACCTTGTGTGCCAACGCATGGTCGGTCTCTCAGCTGTACCTCGGGGGGGAGAAGTGTAGGGCAGCACTGTGTATGCAGTCATTGCATCGCTGTCTGCTGCCACCCTCTGCAGAGTGCTCATGGTGGAGCTGCCTTGCATGGATCTGTGGTGCACAGGGTTGCACTGTCACAGTGGGGGTGATGGCATGCATGGGGTGTCCTGCACTGTTGGGCACTTCTCCTGGGCAGGGTGTATGGGGATCGTGGTGCAGGGTGTGCTCTGCATTGGTGGGATGGTGTGGCACAGGGTGGCCGGACATCCATGTGTGCTGGTCACAGCTTGCCAGGGGGTGTGCTGGGGCACCATGCCCAGGCTGTGGGATTGTTGCTGGTGTCCATGTGCCAGTGGTTCTTCCAGCTGTCCTCAGGTTGTGCGATGCATGGGATGTGGGGGGTGATGTCTGTCCTGCTGTGTGCTCCTCTGTCCATCTCTACTATGGGTTGTGTACCCCTGCATCCTGTCTGTTGCGCTGCTACCCTGCTCCAATGAGCATCCCTGGTTGTGCTATTGTGCATCAGACCTGTGCCACTATGCATCCCTGGTTGTGCAATGGTACAGTTGATGTGATATTCAGTCATATGCCACAGGCACATCTTGACCTGCGCAGTGTTTGAATATTGCGCGTGTTGCGCATGGGCACAATGGACTTGCGCCTGCTCCTGCTATTGTGCTACTTTGTGGCGGAGTTTGAATATCTGGGCCATAAAGTACGAAAAAATAAATTAATTAATTAAAAGTGAGAGCGTTTTTCTTTTGGTTAGGCTTCTAAAACCAATATATGCATTACAATTTTAGTTATTTGAATAAATATTAATATGTACAGTTTTAAGTGAACTACTATAATTTTAAAATGTTACTGCATAAAAAAAGTAGAACAAAAAATAAACAGAACCAAGGCATTTATCTCAAGGTCTTTCCACTGGGCAAAAATGACACCAGAAAATTGGGGAAAAATTATGCGGTTCAACAACAACAAAAACAAAGCAGGTACCGGCTCTAAAATATGAATGAATTCCATGTCATTGTCTTGCTGTTCCTCTAGCTTGCACCGTCATCTGGATTTAAAATGTCAAAAATCAGCAACATTGTCATTGTTTGCCAAGCCAGCTCCTCTTCCATCGTGTTATTCCCATGCTGGCTTGGCTTGTGGTGTGTCTTGTCTTAAGTACTTTTGGAGGTGCTGTCCTTTTTTCTGCTGCCCCCGGAGTGATGCTGGCATTGATCCTTTGTAAATCCCTACTGACCCTATGGTTCTGGGTTGGGCAGGGATCTTGGAAGCTTACCGCTGGTGATGCATGGAGGATGGAGCTCCTGCTACACCCCCCCCCCCCACTGGACAAAGCATATTAATGCTGGCAGCCTGGCACAGTGTGTGGGGTATGGTCAATGTGTATAAAGTTAGAATGTAAGTGACTTAAAGGGCAGCAGCAAGAACCATGTAGGACGACATCACAAATGCTACCAAGACAAAAATTAAATGTACGCAGTAGTGTACACTATGTATGCCTGCCAATGTTCTTGTCTGACCACAATACCTGAAATAGTATTCATATCTCTCAACCTCCTGCATTGCAAATCAGAGACAAAGCTTAAAAAGATCAGGGACAAGTGGACAAAATCAGGGACACATCTTAAGTAATGGCAATAGTAGCTAAACAACATTGTTATAATGTTTGGTTTAGTGTAAATGGCATTTTCTGAAGGAGAACTAGACTGTAACATTAAAGTCTAGCATTGTTATCTTCTGACACTTTCGTTGGCTTTGAGGAAGAAGTGGCACTGCTGGGGTGGAAACTGGAATGTTCACCATATGATTAAAGACATAAGATAATTGTTTATGGGTATTAAACTTATATAGACATTAATTAAATTAAGGCAGGGCTGCTCATTATCTCCTCTCTTCAGGTTAGTAATCAAACATTAGCCATTGCTATTAGCCAAACACCCCATACACAGATTAGCCTTTATGCCAATGATATATCATAGAATCATAGAATCCTGCCGGCAGAAAAAGACCACCTGGCCCATCTAGTCTGCCCGAAAAATAGATCACCACCTCCCCCCTTCTAATCTCCCACCCCTCTGCCCTCCCGCTTCCCTTCTGTTTAGCCCCATGTAGTTGTCCCATGTTCTTTTGAATTTATCCACTGTATCCACCTCCACAACCCATTCTGGCAACCTGTTCCATGATTCTATAACCCTCTCTGAGAAGTGACGCCCCCTGATGTCCTCCCGAACCCTACTCCTTCCAACTTGAATTCATGGCCTCTTGGGGTTTTGTTTTCACTCAGCCTAAAGAGGCTGCCTCCCCTTTCTTTATTTATTCCCTTCAGGTATTTGAAGGTTTCCACCATATCTCCCCTTTCCCTTCTCGCCTCCAGTGTATACAGACCAAGCTCCTCCAGCCTGTCCCCATATGACCTCCCTTGCATCCCCTGGATCATCTTGATTGCCCTTCTCTGGGACCTCTCCAGCCTATCCTTGTCACCCTGCAAGTGTGGCCTCCAGAATTGCACTCCATACTCCAGTTGTGGTCTGACCAGTGCTTTGTAGAGTGCCATGATCACCTCCATCTTCCTACTTGTGAAGCCCCTTCCGAGGCATGCCAACATTCTTGTTGCTTTGCCTGCCGCACAATCACACTGATTCCTAACCTTTAAGGTATCAGAAATCCAAATTCCCAGGTCCTTTTCTTGCTCCGTGACTTGAAGCGCCACCCCCCTAAAGTCAGTTTGTTGCCCTGGGATTATTTCAGCCTATGTGCATTATTTTACACTTTTTTTGCATTGAATTGAAGTTGCCACCTTTCTGCCCAGCCCTCCAGCTTGACTAGATCCTGCCCCATTTTCTCCTCCCCCCCAAGTGTCGACTCTGTTAAAGTCCATTGTGTCATCTGGAAACAGACACACCTTCCCATTTAGACCCTCTGCTAAGCCCCCCATGTATATGTTAAACAAAATGGGCCCCAACACCTGTGGAACCCAGCTCATCATCTCTCATTCCCTGGAATGCGTCCCATTGACCACTACTCTCTGAGTCCTCCCCCCAAACCAATCTTCCACCCAATTTATAAGCTTGGATCCCACTCCTAAACTGCTTAACTTGCTTACCAGCCTCCTGTGAGGGACGGAGTCAAACGCTTTCCTGAAATCCAGGTAGGCCACATCTACTGTTCCCCCTGATCATACATCTCTGTTACACCCTCGAAGAATTCAATCAGGTTGGTCTGAGATGACCTACCACCAGTTAACCATACTGGCTGTCATCAATTAGTCCTTCCTGCTCTAGGTGTCATACCAGTCTTTCTTTTATGAGGGTTTCCATCAATTTGCCTACCAGAGAGGTGAGACTAACTGGGCAGTAGTTGCCTGGCTCATCTTTATACTTCCCCTTGTACAGCAGCACCACCTCCGCCTGCTTCCAGTCCCCCAGGACCCTCCCCTATTCAAGAGATCGATTAAACAACTTAGTAAGGGGTGCTGCCAGTTCCTCCCTTAATTCCCTAAGTACCCTGGGATGGACAAGGTCTGAGCCCATAGCTTTGTCAGTTTTAATTTTCCCCAGCTCCTCCAGCACCCTAGCCACCATGAAGGGGCTTGTGTCTACCTCCTTACCACCCTCCTCCTTCGGCTTAATATAGGCCTTCTTCCTTCTTTCTTGACCGTGAATACTGACGTGAAGTATTCATTGAGTAGATTCACCTTTTCCTCATCCCCTTCACAGAGAATCATGACTGGGATGTCAACATACCAGGATATACAATCTGCAGGAGTGGCAGGTAAGGTGGAGGAGGAGGAGGAGCTCTCTACATAAGGGAAGAAATCAAAGCAACAGAACTAAAAGGTAAACAGGAAGGGGAGGGGAGGAGGCACTGTGGGTCACCCTGGAGACAGGAAATGGCACCACAATCTGCACAGGGGTTGTTTACAGACCCTCATCTCGGGGGGGGGTAATGGACTAGGAAATGATAGAAGGAATCCTTAGAACAGCAGAAAAAGGAGAAATATTGTTGATGGGGGACCTGAATATGCCAAATGTTAACTGGTGCACCTTTACTGCAGCCACATCCAAGAGCAGGGTCATTCTCAATGCTCTACAGGGGACATGCCTCAGACAGCTAGTGTTGGAACTCACTTGGGAGGGAGCAATCTTAGACCTGGTACTCTCAAATGGGAATGGAGAGAGGATCTCAGATTTAGAAGTGGGTAGCCATCTGGGAGCAATCGACCACCAAACAGTGTGGTTCACAATAAACACAGCTGTAGAGTCAAACCATACAAAAGCAAGGGTGTTGGACTTTAGGGAGGCTGATTTTGGCAAAATGGGTAGAGTGCCTCAGAAAAGCCCTAGCAAACAGACAAAAAGGAGAGGTGGAGGAACAATGGGGGAAAAATCAAAACTGCCATCAAAGAGGCAACAAGCCTTTGTGTAAAGCAAATCAACAAAAGAAAAACAAAGGAAAAAGCCACTATGGTTTTCAAAAGAGGTGGCAGGAAAGGTTAAGGAAATATAAGGAAGCACAGAAGGAGCAGCACAGAGAACTACATCAGGTAAAAGAGATTGAGGCAGGGAAGGCAGTGAGAATAGCAAAGGCCCAAACTGAGGAAAAGATAGCCAACTATGTTAAGAAGGGGGATAAAACCTTTTATAATAATAATAATAAAATGTATTTGTTATAGCACCTTTCATATTTCAAAGCACTGTACAATCAAGATAAAAACAGAATACAATACATACAATAAAATCAGGAAAATACAGAATAGGCTTTCCCCACAGAAAAGTCTAAAGAGCCTGCTTGAGACACCCCACTGTCCCGCACTCCCGAAGCTGATGTGGCAGAGAATTCTAGAGGGTAGGTACCACAAATCCAAAAGCACATGCACCCGATGATTTTAAACTCACTCTTGGAATCTCTAGCAACCCCTCATCAGCCACGCGAAGCTGTCGCAGAGGGGTGTAGGGAACCAGGAGCTCTTTCAAGTAATCAGCAGCCTGTCCATGTAGGGCTTTGTTAGTCAGTAGACCTACCTTAAAGGTGATCTGCCACTGGATAGACAGCCAGTACAGACCGTGCAGCACAGGGGTAATATGAGTTCTTCTTGATACCCCAGTCAACAAACGTACTGCCATGTTCTGCACTAGCTGCAGGTGGCGCATATCAACCCTGGGAAGCCCTACGTAAAGGGAGTTACAGTAATCAAGATGCCATGTCACAAAGGCATGGACCAAAACAGGAAGGTCGCCGGATGAAACAAGGTGCTTAATCCTAGCAATGTTCCTAAGATGGTAGAAGGCCAGCTTGATGACTGCCGACACCTGATGACGAAGGGTCAGACCATCGTCAAGCACCACTACTAGGCTACGCACCCATTCAGGGGTGAGAATCTGGCCCCCCCAAGATTAAACTGGAGGGGTGCCCAGTCCCCAACCCCTCTGTCCTGTGACCTGGGTCCACAGGTACATTATAGGAACATTAGGTAGTAAAGAAAGACCAAGGCAGGGATACTGAGGCTTAATAAAAGGGATGGAATGTGGGCAGAGAGTGGTAGTGAAAAAGCAGGGATACTGAATGAATACTTCTGCTCAGTACTCACAAAAGAAGAGGAGGGGAGGTACCTAAACCAAACAATAGAAACAATCTGGATGGGGGGGGTCAATACCAGTCCATTCGCTGAAGAAAGGGTTCTGAAAGAACTCTTAAAACTGAAGGTAGACAAAACAATGGGGCCTGATGGGATTCACCCCAGAATTCTTAAAGAACTAAGGTTAGAACTAGTGACACCACTGACTACCCTCTTTAACAAATCATGGGAGGATGGTGTGGTACCTGAGGACTGGAGGAGGGAGGATGTGGTTCCACTTCACAAAAGAGGGAGCAGGGCAGAGGGAGGAAACTACAGACCTGTTAGTTGACCTCAGTGGTAGGGAAAATGATGGAATCACTTCTGAAAGAAAATAATTGTTGAGTACCTAGAGGCCAGCAGGGCACAGGGCACAGGACCCAAGGCAGCATGGATTCACAGCGGGAAGGTCATGTCAGATGAATCTAATAGATTTCTTTGACTGGGTGTCCAAAGAAGTAGACCAGGGAGGGGCTGTGGACATGGCCTACCTAGACTTTAACAAGGCATTTGACACAGTCCCACACAAAAGATTAATATACAAGTTAGCCAGCCTGGGAGTGGGTCCCAAGGTGGTAATATGGGTAAAAAATTGGCTGGACAACAGGACGCAGAGGGTAATAGTAAATGAAGTCCACTTTGAAGAAAGGGGGTTACTAGTGAGGTACTACAGGGTTCAGTACTGGGACTGGTCCTCTTTAATGTCTTTATAAGTGACATTGCAGAGGGTCTGGAAGGAAAAATATGTCTCTTTGCAGATGACACAAAGATCTCCAACAGGGCAAGGTGGAGGAATGGTCAAATATATGGCAGCTTAGATTCAATGCAAAGAAGTGCAAAGTAATGCACCTGGGAAACAAAAACCCAGGGGAAGAGTACACAATGGGGGGGGGTGAGATACTAACAACAACAAAAATGGAAAGGGACCTGGGGGTAGTAATATCAGATTACCTAAAAGTGGGAAAGCAATGTGAGAAGGCAGTAAGAAAGGCTGGGGGGATACTGGGTTGCATAGGAGGAGGCATCACCAGTAGAAAACAGGAAGTTGTTATTCCTCTGTACAGACAGTTGGTGAGACCCCATCTGGAGTACTTCATGCAGTTCTGGAGACCCCATCTCTGCAAAGACATAGACAGGATGGAGGCTATCCAAAGGAGGGCAACTAAAATGGTGCCGGGTCTGCACCAGAAGACATACAAAGAGAGACTAAAGCTGCTTAATATGTATACCCTTGAGGAAAGGAGGGAGAGGGGGGGACATGATAGAAGCTTTCAAGTACCTCAAGGGAATCAACAAAGTTCAAGAGGATAGCATCTTTCAGAAAAAGAGATGTGCAAGAACAAGGGGGCCCAATTTGAAGATGGGGGACGGGGATGGCTCAGAGGTAATGTGAGAAAGTAATTTTTCATGGAGAGGGTTGTGGATGCATGGAATGGCCTGCCTGAGGAGGTTGTGGAGTCAAAAACAGTGTGGGAATTCAAGAATGAATGGGACAGACATAAAGCAATTTTAGTGAGGGGTGGGAGGAAGTAGGCTGTTTAACTAGATCTTCAGCTTATCCATTAGGTAGGGAAATGAGCAGACTGGGTGGGTCAAGCGGTTCTTATCTGCAGTCAGATTCTGTGTTTCTGGTGCACCCCCTCCCCTTAGGTCTTAGAATCCCTTGCCTGCTTCTCTTTCTGCCACTCAGATATTGAATGAATTGTTTGTCCCCCCCTTTTGCCTCCCTAGCTATTTTCTTTTCCGTTAATGCTTTTGCCCTTCAAATTATTCTCTCCACTTCCTTGAGCTTTTCCATATAGATTGCTTTTCCCCCTAACCCAAGTGAAGTTCTGTAGGCTTTGAACACCTTCTTTTTCTCCTAACTGCCTCCCTAACCTCTGCCATGAACCACAGGGGTTTCTTCCCTCTTTTCCGTTTGCTTGTCCTCCAGATGCATTGCTCCGTGGTCTTCAGAATACGTTCCTTATTGCCCAAAAAGCTCCTCTAGATTTTGCTTCCCTTCAAGTTCCTCCTGCAAAATTTCCTTCATCATCCTAAAATTTGCCCTCCTGAAGTCCAGTGCCTTGGTGGTTAACCATCCCATTTCTGACCCTGCCCGAAGGGAGAACCCGACCATCCGGTGGTCACTGTCTCCTAAATATTCCCCCACCTCTACCTCTTCCACTCTATCCCCATGAGTCAAAATTATGTCCAGTGTTGCCTCCCCTCGAGTTGGTTCCCTTTCTAGCTGGTGCAAGAATGCATCCTGCATGGATTCTAACAAGTCCCTGCTTTTTTCAAATGTGGCCGATGGGATTTGCCAGTCCACATCGGGTAGGTTCAGGTCTCCTACCACCATGATCTCCCCATTGCTGGCCTCCCCCTGTGTGTCCTTAGCCATTTCCCTATTCACCTCCTCTCCCTGGTGTGGTGGTCTGTAGGCCACATCTATCGTTATTGTCCCCCCCTCCTTTCTGTTTAAGGTGACCCAAAGGATCTTGGCTGATCATTTCTCCTCTTTACCATCTACTGCTCTAATCCCATCCCTTACATACAGGGCTACCCCCCCCTACCTTTTTTCTCTGTCTAGCCCTACTGAAAAGATTGTACCCTTGTAACTCCACTGCCCAACTGTGGCTATCCGTCCACCACATTTCAGTTATTGCTATTAGGTCTGGGTTGTCCATTCCCACCACTGCCTCTAAGTCACCCATTTTATTCCAGACACTCCTGGCACTGGCCAGTAACCCCTTCCATCTCACCCCACCCCTTTGATCCCCTTCCCTCCTGTGGTCTCTTTTTACCCACATCAGGAGAGTGCGAGCTAGGTTAGTTCCTCTAAGCTGAGATTCCCCTCCTCCCCCAGTGTTACACTCTCCCCGGTCTGATTTAAATTTAAGTCAACCCCCAGTCTTTCATCTATGTACCCTGCAGTTTTACTCCTAATAATCTAGCCCTTGCATTGCTTAGATGCAGCCTGTCTCTTGCATACAGGTGCTCATCTACCCACGTATCCCCCCAATCTCCCAAACATATGAATCCCTCCTCCCTGCACCACTGTCTCAGCCAAAGGCTGAGTTCCTTTATTCTGAGTTGCCTGGCTATGCTAGCACAATGTACTGGCAGGACCTTGGAGAAGACAAGAGAACTGACAAGCCCTTTACATCTCTCTTCTAGCTCCCTGAACCTCCTTTGAATCCCCTCCACCTCTTCCCCAGCCAAGTCATTTGTTCCTAGGCACTGCGGTTGATGGTAGGATTGAGGTAGTGGGGTGTAGAAGGCACCCTGGAATTAGACGGGTCCTAGAGAGAGGCCAGATGTGTTTTGTTCCCATCACCAAGATTCCCACTAGACTGAGTGGGCAGGTAGCCAGAGGGGTTGCACTGTCTACCAATCCCCTGAGGGCGGTGCTTTGCAATGCCAGATCGGTCAGAAACAAGACTCCAATTATAGCGGACTTCGTTTCTTTGGCCGATCTGGCTTGCATTACAGAGACCTGGATTGGTGTCGATGCTGGCCTGGTTTTAGAGGCCGCCGTCCCATCCGGATATACCATGGTGCACTGTCCCAGAGTGGAACACAGGGGTTGGGGGGGTAGCTATCTGTTTTAGATCCGAACGAGACTTCACCCTGCACCCAGTGAGAGCACCACATTCATTTGAATGTGTGGCCATCCATGGTGGTCTGGGCGCAGGTTGCCCGATTCTTTTGATTTATCGCCCTTCTGTGGCAGTGGGAGACTTTCTGCAAGTGGTGGCCGATTTCATGGTCAGGGAGACATTGGAGGCCCCCAGATGTTTAGTGCTGTGAGACTTCAACGTTTGGGCCAATGACAAATCTTCTCGGTTTGGCTCCAACTTCCTCGAGATGATGTCTTCCTTGGGCCTTGTGCAGGATGTTTCCTCCACAACACATCTGAGTGGCCACATGTTGGATCTGGTGTTCTCTGGGGCTTGAGATTAATAGTCTTGGGACTGGTTGGGTCATTTGGTCCGATCATTACACAGTGAAGTTCTCGATTGGGGCCTCCCTGGTAGCTCTCCCCCTGCAGAGATGGTCAGCTATCGCCATTTGAGGGGGTTGACCTCTGAGGGCTTTCTGGCAGTGGCTGACCTATCTAGTGTGGACAGTGCATGCATTGGGGGTGTGTGTGGCAGTGTATGTCTATAATAAGGCGCTTGCTGGTGCGCTCGACTCCCTAGCACCAGTCCGAGTATGACCCAGGTCTTCTCACTTGAGGTCCCCTTGGTATGATGGTGAGCTCAAGGGGTTGAAAACCTTGGGTCAGAGATTAGAGTGCTGCTGGTGGAAGTCTGGTCTGGAGGTGGGCAAACCCCCCTTTGAAGGCATAGAGCCGAAGCGCAGGGGTCTGGACTTGCCATTTGGATTAAAATCACTTGCAATATATTTTTCTGTGTCCTGGAGTGCTCATTACCTTGGCTTTTGGGTGGACAAACTGGCCCTGGGGGCAATCAACCATAAGAAGGCAGAATTCTTGTCCCGGGAGATTGCTGCTGGGAGGAACTGACCAACTATGCTCTTTCAGACTGTGGCCAGACTTCTCCATTCTTCCTGGCAACAGCCGAAGGTAGCTTTTTCTAACACATTGTGTGAAGAGTTTGCTCGGTTCTTCTCAGACAGGGTGTCTACCATCAGGCAGGGGGTTCCGTCAGTGGGTCAGAGTTTGGCTGACAGTGGTTGTCATGGGTGACCGGAGAGCTCTCCACCTGGTTGGGGCGAGTTTAGACTGGTGGAGGTGGCTGAGGTCATTGAGATTGCTTCCAAGCTCCGGCACACCTTTTGCGAACTGGACCTGGTGCCAACTCATTTCTTAATGAGATGTGTTGACTCTGTTGGCCCGGTGTTTGCCTTGATTATCTGGTGTTCCTCATCAGAGGGGGCCATTCCTGATGACTTGAAGGAGGCATTGGTGAGACCCCTTCTGAAAAAAACATCACTGGACTCTGAGATCAAGGCAAATTACCATCCCATCTCCAATCTTCCATTTTTGGGTAAGATTGTGGAGAAAGTGGTGGTGCTGCAGCTTGAGGAGCATCTCGTGGCGCATGATCTATACAAGCCGCTCCAGTCTGGGTTTCATGTGAGGCATAGCACAGAAACTGCACTGGTTCAGGTGCATAATGACCTCCTTAGGGCTAGAAATTGAGGGCAAGGGACAATTCTTGTTCTCCTCGATCTCTCTTCAGCGTTTGACACGGTGGACCATCGAGTGTTACTTGACCGCCTAAGGGAATTCTGCGGACTTGCCGGCACTGTCATCTGCCGGTTTGAGTCTTTTCTATCTTACAGAAGGCAGAAGGTAGTGATGGGGAATTTCTCTGCCTCCTTTGGCCACATGTCATGCGGGGTTCCTCAGGGTTTGGTCTTGTCGCCAATGCTGTTTTCCATGTATATGCTGCCTCTGGGAGAGCTCATTTCGAAGTACAGTCTGGATTTTCATTGTTATGCTGATGCTACTCAGCTGTATTTTTCCTTTGCCCTGGAACATCTCGCGCAGTGGAAGTGCTTAATAGTTGTCTCACTGAAATCAATGACTGGATGGCCTCCAGATGGTTGCTACTGAACCCCAATAAGACGGAGGTACTGGTGGTGGAGTTGAACAAAGAGAATGATAGGTTGGACTCTGGTACAGAGACAAGGCTTTTTCTTGGCTCGGTACCATTGAAGGCCTCCTCTAGGGTGTGGGATCTGGTCGTTATTCTTAACAGTGGATTGACACTTGAGTTTCAGGTGTCTTCCACTGTCCATAGTAGTTTTTATCATCTGAGGAATATCGCCAGGATAAAGCCCCTAGTTCCGCTGCAGGACCTCCCCACCTTGGTACATGCCTTCATGATGTCCAGGCTGGACTACTGTAATGCACTCTATCTCGGGGTCTCTGGGGGTACTGTCGTGGAAAAAATATATTTTTTTTACACTTTACTTTAAAATTAGGCTCAGGAACACTGCATGTAGTAAAAAGAAAAGTTTAATACATATGCATATGGGAGTCTGCTTTCAAAAACATGCAAGGCTCCCTGAGTTTTATTAGTCAATCACTTTTATACTCTTATTATCAAGGCATTGTTAGGCGTACTCTTATCTTGAAAATTACCAACATTGCAGTATTAACCAATCATGAATAAGAAAAACATGTTGATTCCAATGTAACAGAAAAGCATACTGATACCACCATCTGGGGTACATTTTCACTGTTTATTTCATCTCTTTCCCAATACTTTTTGCTACATATGCCTGGGTCAGTCTGACCTGAGTGAAACAGTGAGTTTCACTCACACCGTAGCAACGTACAGCATGCCCACATGCTGTTATCTTATATTTTGCCCGAGCTTGTTATGCAGGCTGGTACAACCACTTCTGCCCAGTTTTATCTTGCTTTCTGTTCCTACAAATGTACCTCAAGTAACCTCAGTATCATTCTAAAACAAAATAAAAAACAGCATGATACCAGACATTTCTACTACATCCATTATGACTTTGTTACAGCATGGCCTACAAAGCAAGCATATATTTAGGGCATATAATAGCAAATAGAGTTATAGTTTTATGAACTCAGAAATTTCTACTACATTCTCCCCCCTTTTGATACTTTGTATCAACTAACCACCCCTTTTATCTATATGATTTAAAACTGGTTGCCAGCATACAGATAGTTAAGGCATTTATAAAAAACATGCTGTTCTGGAGTTGATACAGAGGTAGTTACAGATGGAACACAAATGGTGAGTTTGAAAACACAATACAGAACTGAGGGATGTCAACACCACAACTGAAATATGTGAAAAAATGCTAACATGTGACACCATATATAACACAATATAACATAACAATTTTGTTGATGAAAAAGAGTTTATTGAGAGTGAATAAGGTAGATGCTACCTTGTGTTGAGGTGTGGTACACCCTTGGAGCTTGATTGAAGAATTTGTTGATAATGTCTCTTGACAGATAAGTCCTTATAAAACATAACAGTCCATAAAGTTAACAGTCCATAAAGTTTATATAAGTAAGCACAGGTTGGTGTAACTACAGTACAGGTGAAATGTCATTTGCAGAATGGTGGTAACCCCACAAGGCACATGGGGCAATGCAGACAGTAATTTAAAAACAAACACCAGCACAGTAGAAAAGTCAGTGTTCACGTTGATGGCTGCTGGATGGCTGATTGGCAGACACACTGGCCAGGGGTGCATTAGATTATACATTGAGTTTATTAAGTTCTTTTAATGGGGCCACACACACACACACACACACACACACACACACTTGCATGGCATTTGTGTCGTGATAGTTGATTACACTCCGCACAAAGATTAATAGTTCATAAAAGTAACAGTTTACAATAAACCAGAGTAATAGGGTTGTATAAGGTACCAGCCATGTTTGGAACAAGCAGCAGTGAAGAAAATGCATGTCTTGCTTGAAGATCAGTTGGAAAATAATTTTGCTGGAGTTAGGGATTGCCCTACTCCAGACTTAACTTCATAGTAAGCAGAAACAATAAGCTTTATTGCAGAGCCTGAACTGATTGGACCTTATTCAGTTGATTTAAAGTTCTACAAATAGGTGTAATTTTGCTGAAAACCTTACCCTTGCAGAGGTAATAATAACTTGATTTATGCAATAGTCCTTATATGGAACTAGTCAGGCACAAAGGTAGTGATGACATTAAAGCTGTGGCAGTTGTTTTCTTTTCAGGAAAAAGATGAAGGTCTCGGCAACTTAGATGAAAGCTTTACTGCTGTGGAATGTGGAGATCTTATGTGTGCCACACCATGGAAACTTGCAAACTTGCAAAGTGTGTTAGACACTGAATTAAAAACACATAAACAACAATTTTATAAACCATTTGGCTTTTTTGTTTTGTAAAGAGTGGTGTGACAGAGCCTAAATTCTGGCAATTTGAAAGAGACAAAATAAAAATGGAACATCAACCGCACACCCTGGGGTGCAGGCCAAGGTTCAATTATACCATTTGATCATTTGTAAATCATGACAATGTTATGGTTACACCCCTGCTTTCAAATCACAGAAGCAGTTATGACAGTGATGAACATTATTTCCCTGTCTGTTGCAAGCAGGCCTGACTGAGACCCGAGTCATAAAATCTTGTAATGTTACAATAACATGCTTCAAACATATAGTTTATAGCAATATGCCTGATACACTATGCAATTAGTGGGACAAATACATATGTTTTGGCCTATGCCATTTAATAACAGTGCCTATTGCACCTGTGAATAATAAGACAAACGAGCATTAATTTGTCTGGGGTTTTGCTTTGAACATATTAGGGTGGGTCAGCAATGCTGGCCCCAGTATTTAGGTTTGGTTAAGAGCATTTAAAACATTATACATGTGGAGAACGTTTCTGAATACACACATGATACAGTGTAGCAAGATGTATATTAAAACATTAACATAAACGTGAAACATTAGTGTTTGCAATAGAACAATTTTAGTATTGAGCATAATGCATAACATACATTTTAAACAACAAATATAAACTGTAAACTTAGCTTAGAGTCCAGAAATGTTAGAGTACTGTGAATTTACTGGTTGAAAAAAAAATGCATTTATTGCTGTAAGGTTATGACAAAAGTTGTTTTACATTTGTTTTGACAGGATAAGAAAGCTGAAAAGACAATCAAAAGAATGAATATGTGTGGACATACATACACAACTTCACCCTCCAGTGTAACTGATTACTTGCTGAGGGCAGAAACCCTTGTACCAATAATAGGTGTGAGATTTAACTGTTTGCACTAGAAAAAACAGAAGGGCTTGGGCTGGGTTATGCTGTTAAAATACCTTGGGTCTTTTTTAAAACCTGTAAATAAGAAACAATTATTGGCAAATATACATTTTCTTTATTTACCCCTTTGGGGGAAAGTGATGTATCTTGCAACCTTTGTGGGTACTACACTAGAAGGGAGGAAGGGTAGCTTACCCCCTTCCCCCAAGCTCCTACTAGTGGAAGAGACAGCTCGAATACTGTAGCAATAAAAAAGGTTAGCTGTGGATGGTGACATGATCCCCACCTACTACACTTTAAATTATAACAAGATAATATTACAATTAGTTTAGTAAGTTTCATACCTTACTATAAAGATGGGGAACTTTTTTCTAGAAGAAAGAGAAGAAACACAGACAAACAACAAAAAACAAACACACACCAGTTTAAAAATAAACAAGATTATTTTCATAGGATAAAAGAAGCCAAGCGTCCCTGGTTCCCTTATCCTAAGCATGACAAAATGTCAGCTGAGTTTATAAAAATCCAGATTGATGGTAATACCGCATGTACGTATCTCTTAGAATGCATTTCAAAAAGACAAAAAATGATTACACCATGGTCACACCTAAAAACCAAAACCATTGTTTTTTAACTGTAGATGGTAAACTCTCAAAAACGGCTGTAATAGTCCTTTGTTCAAAAGCGTACTATATATATATAATAAAAATATGGGGAGATGATGAATAATTTTCCCCTTCCAGCTGGAGTATTGCCTGTGTTGGCTGCAAGTCAGAAGCAGTGAGACGAGAAGAAAAGTTTGTTCCTCTTCACTTAGAATACTAGTTTTGCAATAAAAAGTCAAATTACATGGTTCACTCTGGTGTGCTTTCATAAAACATACATTTTGTGTGAAAAGTTGTGCTTTAGGTATGGAATACACATCAAGTTTGAACTGGTAGTAACATAAAATGTTGAAACACAAGAAGGTCAAATAACGTGCAAAGGTCACAGTGTGCATGCAAGGGTAGTTCAAACCAAGTTATTTTTGTAGTGTCCTTGAACACTACTGATATTAAAATATCTTTAAATAATAATAATAAAGCATAAATAAAACTGCTGGCCAAGACAGTACACACACACACACACATACACAAAAGAAATACTTAACACAAAATAAGACTGATATTATTTGACACCAATTTGCTGAGGTAATGCCCATAGTTTTATTAGAAAACTGTACGTGTTTTAGATATATGTTGCCTCCTGCCTGTCTTGTAATACTGACAATTTTTAAACCAACACATTTATACATATCGCCATGCCAAATCTTTCCAGAACAAAACACTTTTTTAAACACATTCTAACTCCTTTCAACACCTTTAAAACACAGCACAATGTACCATCTGTAAGTGAACACATCTAGTATAACATGGTTACACCTTCTGGGGCATAGCCAAAATATGACACTCTGCCATTTTGCAAAAAGTTTCTGGTTTTAACTAGAAGTATGATAAAGCCATTTATAGCTGTTAACACATTATATTTTCACCTAGCAGTGGCTTGGCACGTTGCTTGCAAACTACAAATCTTTTTGCACATTGCAATTTATGACATCATATCTCTTCACCTTCGACACTACCTGCTTCACCCAACAACTACATACAAAAGTTCTTCACTGACCCTATCTAGGCAGCACAAATGTTCCATTAAAAATAAAACCAATTAAAACAGTCAGATATGAGGCAAAGAAGCTTTCTCTTTCTTTTTTACTGTAACATGTTGTGCACCGAAGGCAGTCAATCCTATTTCGCAACCTTGACAACAGAACATAATTACAGAACACAGATATATGCTGGAAAATATGCATGAGAAAGACGGAGCATTACCTTGTTTAGTATATGTATTACAGAAATAAAACAGACAGACATAAAACAACTTTGAATAAAAAAAAAATTCAGACTTACCAAGGTATTTTCCTTTTCCTTTTTTGATACACTGGTCCGATTGAGAAAACAGACTGCAGGACCTTCATGATAATTTTCAAACGCTGCAGCTATTAACCCTTTCAAAGGTTTTCTTTTGGCCATTTTAGTAACCTGCCAAACCAAGTCTTTTTACAGAGCTCTGGTTTGCAGTTTAAAAACACAACAAAAAAATCTCTAACAGTACTTGGTTGAGATCCATCTGGTAGAGGACCCCAGTACTTGGGTTTGTGATTAAATGTTTCAGCCTCTATAGGAGGCAAGGGAACTTGAAATTGATACAGAAACACTTGAAACTACACAGATAGGCAACATGGGGGGGAGGATTTTCAAATCATCCCGTCTGTAGTCACCTACTGTGCGTACATCCGCAGTAGTTTATTTTCTTTCTCTAAATGTTGCTTATCTAACGTTACTTAATCAGCCGCTGCTTTTCTCCTAAAAGCAGCCTGAACTGTGAAAGCCATCATTGGCTCTAACAGTATATACTTGTAGCAAGCACAAATTACAAGGGCAAAAGACAGTTGCCCCTGCTTGTTTGAGAGACTTTTTCTTAATACATCTCTCCACATATTTTTAAACCTGGAGTCCTCAAACCCTCTCCATACTTTTATTATTACTCTCCATACTTTTTAAGCATGCATTTTACGGGGCTGGAGGCAACCCATGGAGACTCCTTATTTTTCTGCTTATGTTTGCTGCCCCCCCCATTTTAACCAATATTTCCTGATTTCATACCCCAAGTAAAAGAAACCCGCACAAAGAAAGCAAATCAAAAAGGAAAAGATAAAACAAACAACCACCGGGAGTTACTGTTGCCTGCCTCCTCCACAGTTTTAAGGCGCTCAACCCACTTAAGGGTTTCTTACGAGGGTGCTCAACCCACCTAAGGGTATTTTGCTAGGGTGCTCAACCCACCTAAGGGTATCTTGCTAGGGTCCCCTTGCTCAACCCACTTAAGGGTATCTTGCTAGGGTGCTCAACCCACCTAAGGGTATTTTGCTAGGGGTGCTCAACTCACCTAAGAGTTTTTTTTGCAGGTCCCCCCCCCCGGTTTTCCTGTTAACTTGTTTACTGGTTTACTTTATGGTGCCTAGACCCTATTGCCACTATTTTAGGCTCAGACTTATAGCTACTTTTGTCACTATTTTAGACTCAAGCTATCCTGATATCAGTTACAACTTATACAAGCAATTTTTCTTTTCCTTTTTTTATTATTACATCCAACAGCCTGAGTGCAGGTACTTACAGTGATCAGCGCCGTCTGGGTCCGAAGAGAATCCTCTGCAATCAGGGACGGTCCCACCCTGGCTCCGCTTGCTGTAGGTACTCTTACCAGAAGTCTTGGAATTCGTCCCCGACCAGGACTACTCCGGGTCCAGTCCGTGCTGATCCTGCCGACTACGCCAAAACTGTCGTGGAAAAAATATATTTTTTTTACACTTTACTTTAAAATCAGGCTCGGGAACACTGCATGTAGTAAAAAGAAAAGTTTACTACATATGCATATGGGAGTCTGCTTTCAAAAACATGCAAGGCTCCCTGAGTTTTATTAGTCAATCACTTTTATACACTTATTATCAAGGTGTTGTTAGGCGTACTCTTATCTTGAAAATTACCAACATTGCAGTATTAACCAATCATGAATAAGAAAAACATGTTGATTCCAATGTAACAGAAAAGCATACTGATACCACCATCTGGGGTACATTTCCACTGTTTATTTCATCTCTTTCCCAATACTTTTTGCTACGTATGCCTGGGTCAGTCTGACCTGAGTGAAACAGTGAGTTTCACTCACACCGTAGCAACGTACAGCATGCCCACATGCTGTTATCTTATATTTTGCCCGAGCTTATGCAGGCTGGTACAACCAGTTCTGCCCAGTTTTATCTTGCTTTCTGTTCCTACAAATGTACCTCAAGTAACCTCAGTATCATTCTATAACAAAATAAAAAACAGCATGATACCAGACATTTCTACTACATCCATTATGACTTTGTTACAGCATGGCCTACAAAGCAAGCATATATTTAGGGCATATAATAGCAAATAGAGTTATAGTTTTATGAACTCAGAAATTTCTACTACAGTACCCTGCACCAACTGCAGCTGGTGCAGAATGCAGCAGCAAGGGTGTTGACAGGACAGCCTATGTATTGTCATATTACTCCGGTGCTGCGTCAACTGCACTGGCTGTCAGTTAGATGGAGGGTCCTCTTTAAGGTGGGTTTGCTCACCTTTAAGGCCCTAAACAACTTGGGCTCTGGTTACCTGAAGGATCTTCTCAGTCCTGCTGTCTTGGTCCACTCCCTCTGCTCCTCCTCTAGGGGCCTTCTTGCGATTCCCAGGACAGGGTTAAAAACAGCTGGTGACAGAGCATTTAGTGTCACCGCTCCCGTCCTGTGGAATTCACACACTCCAGCTGTTAGGGAGGTCCCTTCTGTGGAGGTATTTAAAGCCCGCTTCAAGGCCTTCCTGTACAATCAGGCCTTCCCAGACTGTGCTTTATAGTCCTTGCCTATTTTTAGAATCTACGTCTAGGTTAGCCTTGGCTTTTTAGGTATTTGTTGTTGCTGCTTAGGTTAATGTTTATATAAATGTTGTTTAATTGTTGATATGTTGTGTGTTAGTGCTTGATTATATTGTTATGTATTTTGTTTTATAATGTATAGTATTTATTTTTAATATGTTCGGTGCCCAGATCCTCTGGGATGGGCGTCTCTTAAATAAAATTTGCCTTGCCTTGCCTTTCCAATACTAGGTGTGGCTTACCTCCCACTAACTTAATGCAGTCCTTTATCCTTGGGTGATCCCTTCTGGCCTCCATTCCTAGGTCATAAAAAAACTGACCTCCCTTTAAAAGCAACTTTTTTCCTTAGCCAATTAATCCCGTTTATGATTGAATCCCCATACACTATAACTGCTTTTGCATTTTCTATCCCCAAGAGTGCTTCATCTCTACTATCTGGGTCTCTTGTGCTCCTTCCATCCAGTAGTGTTGTCCCCATCCACTCCCTTTCCTCTCCAACTCACCCTCCCCCTTCTCCCTCTTTCTCCTCCCCCACTGCTAGTTATCCCCCCCATCTCCTTCTGACCCTCCTCCCACTTCTGGGCTCCGGTACTGGATCCTGGATCCTGCTGCACCCTTTCCTCCACCCTATCTTCTTTCAAGCCCTCCCCTCCACTCTTCCCGCTTGTTGCATATCCTTCTCTACCCCAATTGTCCATTCCCTTTACTTGTGCTCTATCCTTGATTCTCCTTCCTTGTGCTCTTCCTACATGCCCTTCCCCTGCTCTGTCTTCTTTCCTTTCCTTTCCTATGGCTCAGTCCTCTGTTAACATCTGCCTCACTCCCTCTTGCCCCCTCCTTTTCCATAAGCCAAGCCTGGGACCAGTACCTGTTTAACTCCACTGTATGACTCCTGTTGAATGCACTTTCACCACTGCCTTCCTGTCCGTGAGCTCTTTGTCCTTTGTCCATTTTAATCCCCCTCTCCCCTTCCCACCATCTTGCCCCCTCGTCCATACTCTCATTTTTCCAAACCAGTCTCCCCTGTGGCCTTCCATCTGCTCCCCTCCTTTTCTCTCCTCTCAAACTCTCTCTCTTTAACCATGTCAATTCAGCCTCAATCCACCTTAGTTTTTGAGAAACAGGGCACTAACCTAACTTCCACAGAGTGCTCATGAACACCACAGCTCCACAACTATTACTGCCCTCCCTCTTCCTCCAGATCCCCTGCTGCCCTTCATTCTCTAGAGAGTTCCTCCTCCTCTCTCCCACCAATGAAACTCTGTCTGTCACCCTCGTTCCCCTGTCAGCCCCACCTACCATGAGTTTCCCCCCTGGATCAAGCTGGTTCCTCCCTTGCCCTCCACATTTGTGCCCCTTGCCCTGTCACTAGTTATCAATTAGCAATGGTAACAATTCAGTGCAAGAATCAGTTTGGGGCTGCCTTATCACCCTTGTGACTAATAGAGCTCCTTACAGCAGCAGCCAGAAAGCTCCTCAGTACCAGTAGTTAAATTATCTAAAGAGTCCACTTGAACCCTCCTTGTCCCCCAACAAGCAATCCAACCAATTTAGTAAATGAAGACAGTCAAGTACTATTGGAATGTCTGGATGTCCCAAATTACTGTCACAGTATCTTGTAGTGGGATGCACACCTCAGTACCCCTACTCCCGATGTTCAGTCCCAATATCCCTCTTCTGGATTTTCTTCTTTCCTCTATCAATCTTTCCTTCCAGAAGTCCAGAACAGCACCTCTACCCCAATTGTCCCCAAATTAGTGTAAATTTATGTACAGTAGATGAAGTGGAAGTGGAGCAATTGATATAGATGATATAGAAGCAATGCGCTGAAGAGTATTGTCAAACAAAGTTTTTATGAGATTCCACCATCAAAAATGACCACTGTTTCCTTGTTCTTCTTCTTTGATTAGGATACACTGCCTTTTTGTATGCAATGCCCCTTCTGTTGATGAAGCTTCTGCCTCCTCCTGATAGGTTGGTCCCCTGATGGGTGTGGTTTCAGCAGTCTATTTAATATGGAGGTGGTGTGGGGCGGGAGGGTGGGAAATCTAAATTGCAGCAGTGTTAGTGTCTGCAGCTGCCCCTGAATTTAAATAGCCAGCTGCCAGTTGAAAGTTCATGCCCTTGGTGCTGATTGGCCCCAGCTGTTCCTGCTTCAATGGTGTGGCTACAGCTGGCGATCCTCAGCTCCAGAGGGAGCCCCCCCTTGCTGCCAATCATCTGCTGGTGTCCCAGATCTGGATGGAGCCTTCTCAATACAGCAAAAGCCACCAATCACTTCCTGAGTGGCTATGGCTGCTGGTTCATTTCTGCTTCTGATGCAGAAAACTGAAATGCAGCAGTGTTAGTGTCTGTGGCTGGGCCTGAGTTTAAATAGCCCAGCCATCAGTTGAATGTTTGCACCCTTGGTGCTGACTGGCCCCCAGCTGCTCCTGCTTCAATAGTGCAGCTACAGCTGCCAATTCCTGGCTCTGGAGGGAGCCCCACTTGCTGCCGATCATCCGCTGGTGTCCCAGCTCTGGACGGACACCAGCGGATGATATATTAATGATTTCTGATCCAGAGGCATCTATGCAACTGATTCAAGACACAGTAAGTAGCTTTGGCACTGCCTCCAGATACAAAATTTATTTGGCAGAAAAAAGAATTATTACCACTTGGAGCCCTGCTGAATCGCCCATTTAATTTTACTAATACTATCCAAATTGCATATGAAATACCTTGGCATTATATCCCAAAAGATACCAAACAGACTTATGAACTTAATTTCACTCCCTTGGTAAATAATATTATTAAAGATCTTGCAAACTAGACACCCCTCCCACCGACTCTAAGTGGGAGGGTTAATGTACCTAAACATCTTTTTCTTTTTCAGATAATAGTTATCAAAATACCAGAATCAAATGTTTACTCTATTAAATAAAGGTATGTCTAATTTTTATGGAAACAGAACAAAACCCAGAATCACCATGAAAAAACTGGTTTTACCTAAAGCAAAGGGAGATGTAGGCCTTCCAAATTTCAAATTATATATTATTATTATGTTAGTCAGTTAAGCCAACAGCAATGCTGGTTTCGAATTCAGCTACAATCTGTTGCCAAACAGATCTTGAGAAAACTATATATTCAGAATTATCACATATTTTGTGCTCATCTTACCAATAGGTAGTAATCTGATTTTATTGTCATCAACCATTTCTTCAATTCAAATCTGAACCGAATGCATACATTGATAAATGGCGCAAAAAATTTCACCATACACACCTGTATCAGGAAGTTACAATTTTCTCTGGCTATCAATTCATTGAATTTCAATCAATGGAAATTGTTTGGTCTGATTCATTTAGAAAAATGTTTCCATCAAGGCATATTCATAACTTTCCTATAGAGCCAGGAAAAATTCAAAATTCCAAGACAACTCTTTTAGATACCTGCAATGACAATGGATTAAAGACACTGGAAAATTCTCCTATAATTCACCTATTAGAAACCATTTGATTGTATGAGCTCCTACAAGAAAATAATTTCTAGAATATACTCCACTTTATTAACGTTTACTGAGAAACCACATTTTAGTCTAAAGCTTAAAGATCAACTCAGATATATTATTAACATATAATTAATGGTTTCCCTTTTCCCATAGGAAACCATGGCGTAATTTCCCATTATACATGAGTGTGTATAACAGCAAATCGTAAAAGCCGTGCTAAGTCGTGCAAAAGCTACGCAAACAGTGCAAATCACCATTGGTGTAAAATAAAATATGTGGTGTGTGTATAAACTCAAAGTTTACACACACCCTTGGGTTAAGATGTTTTGATCTCGGGTTTATGTGGCTTCTTTCTTTGGGTGTGTGTGTGAAACTTCACATAACACACCACCCATACATTATTCTATATATTATAAACTTTACTCTTTCCCTAACTTAAGGACAACCAGGCCTTATTTATTAGATATGAAGTAAAGAAATTGCCATTTGTCATTCACAGACACTATTTCAATGTACCTCTAATTGAGGTTTCACAGAAAATCCCTTGGACATTTTAAACCAACTAGTGAAATCTTGGGTGAGTTCTAATGTCATTTGGGCAACAGTGACATCATTTTCCTCAAGATCCTGGCAGGTCAGTACACACACACACACACACACACACACACACACACACACACACACACACACACACACTCACTCACAGTACTGTATAGTACATCAGATTGTAAAATGACAACAACTATTGCTTACTTTCAGTTGTCTGAGGACATTTCCTTATTGAATGTTATCAATAGCACATTACAGATAAATATTTAGTTACTTTTACAGATTAATCAGATTTTTAGGGAACAATGCCTTGTTTTGAAATATGGAGGGCATTGTGGGGGCTTCATTCAGGGCTGAAGAGAACAAAGGAAACAAAAATGTTCGTGTTAAGAGCTTGTCAGGTTGCTGTTTGGGGAGGAAGGAGGCGGTGATAATGAGCAAACAATGTTGGTGAGCAGCTTAGGGAAATTGCCAGATATTTACTTGTGGTATGTTCCTGGAATAATTTGATAATTAAAGGCCACCAGCAGAAAACTGGAAGCAAAGACTGATTTTAAATGTCACAAGCTGGTGTACGCTGTATGTACTGAGCTGACAGGAGCTTGAGGAAAATGATATTGTTGCTGGACTGACATCAGCAGTCACCCAAGATTCCGCCAGCTGGTCTGAAAATGTCTGAGAGATTTTCTGTGAAACCTTCAAATAAAACAGGCAGTAAAATAGCATTCAGACACAAGAAATGACAGTTCCTGCATTTTACTTTTAATATATATGGACTGGTTGTTCTCACAGTGAGCAAATATAATATGTTCAAAGCATTTTAAAAACATATTAAATCGGAACAGGCCTTAGAAATACTTTGAGAGGAAAGGTGGAGAGAGACTTTAGAATCTCCTTTTAAACCATTAATATCATCCAAATTACAACAAATCAAATATAATATCATTCATCGGACAGACTTTGTACCAGTTAAATTAAATAAAATGAATCCAGAGATTACTGACTCCTGGCCAAGATTCAAAGAATCTCCCACATCTCTTGTATACATGTTTATAACATGCTTTGCATTATTGAAATTTTGGCATGACATTTTGAGAGGTATTTCCAAAATCACAGGATTCAACTGAAATTAAATGGTAAATTTATTTTGTTTGATTAACATGCAACTATCTACCTTCCCATATTCCACCGGAAATGTATTCACCTAGCACTTATGACTAATTAGGTTATACTCTTGAGCTGGAATAGTATAAACCTTCCTGCAATGTAGCAATGGATTAACCTCACAATAGACCTGAGCAAAATAGAATAGATTCTTTATTGTATTAGGAAATCTGACTGTTTGGGAGAAAATCTGGGCCTTCTTTTCTAAATAGTATTTAGTGGAAAACTGTAGAACCCAGCAATAATTTATTTATTTTTATTTTTTATTTTATTGAAATCGAGGATTACAAATATCTTTGAGCAGGAACTGCTCGTTTACAAAGGTTCCACGTCAAAGGAATGGGGGTATACATACATGCAAACGTCAACACAATAATACATAGTTACACAATAAAAAGAAGTAAGAAACTGAGGTTTAGGAAATTCCAGTAATTCAAAATGTGCCAAATGTTAGGTAGCATGACATACCAGCCAAGGGCAATCTTAAAAATAAGCACTGCAGGTGAGAGGGAAGGGGGTATGCAGGCAGGAAGGCCATTGTCGGAGGGTAGAGGGTGAGGGTAAGCGCTCTAAAGGGAGGGAGGGAGGATAAAAATCAGGAAATGCCTGGGGGAGGAAAGGAGAGAGGGCAAGGGGGTAGGCAGGTAGAAGGGGGCAAGGTGGGGAGAGGTAGCCGTCAAGACTGAAGTGGAGGGCAGTGAGCAGTGGCCCCTGATTAGGCGAGGCAGTCACAGTGACTAGTTGAAATGAGATGAAGTCGGAGTTGTCTCTTAAAAGGGCCAAGAGCAGCAGCAGCAGTACGAGTTTCTTTGTTGAGAGTATTGTACCACTGTGGTGCTCTGTGGGCAAAGACCCTCTGGCCTATGGTAGTCCGGCATCTGGGGACAAGTAAGGGTAGTTGTTGTGAACTTCTAGTTTGCTGGGTGCTGTGGTGGTCAATGAGGAGCTTTTCAATGCCCGGGGGCATGAACCCGAGGAGGAATTTTTTGGCTAAGAGGCAGGTTTGATACTGTATCCGGCTGATGAGAGGAAGCCATCCTGCCCGAGTGTACAGGTCACAAGTGTGTGTAAGTCGGTCAGCCCCAGTTAGCAGCCTGCATGCTTTGTTGAGTGCAACTGTAATTCTGCGGAGGGCAGAGGCAGAGGCAGAGCCATAAATTGCTAGCCTGTAATCGATGATGGAGGTGACAGAGCTGTTGATAGCCAACTGGAGAGTGTCAGGAGTCATGCAGTGTTTGTGCCTGTAGAGTAGGCCTATACGGATGTTGGTGGCTTTGGCGACAGAATCTATGTGCTGATGGTAGGAGAGTGAGCTGTCCAATGTGACACCTAGGTATTTAAAATCAGGAACGTGTTCAAGTAAGGTCCCTGTTTGGTTTAAGATGGTGAGGTCACGGGATTTGTACTTGCTCCTGGCATTGTAGAAGGTCATAACCTTTGTTTTGCTGTAGTTCATGACCAGTTTGTGTGACTAGAACCATTCTTCGATGCACATGAATTCAAGCTGTAATTGTTTCTCAAGGAGCTCTGCATTTTGGTGGTTGGTGAACAGGACTGCGTCATTGGTGTAGAGCAGTAATTTCTGGTGGCAGACACTGGGAAGGTTGTTGAGGAAGAGGCTGAAGTAGTGGCCCCAGGATGGACCCTGTGGGACCCCTGAAAGGACTGGCTTTTCTTCAGAGGTGACACTGGCAATCCTAACCCACTGGACCCTCTCCCAGGGTAGCTTGAAAACCAGAGAGCGCTTCATTGAGAGCCAATGTTTGATAATTGCTTGAGTAGGATTGGGTGGTTCACAGTATTAGAGACTTTCGTAAGGTCGATGAATACTGCCCCTACACAGTTTCCTTGATCGAGCGTGGTATGGATGAAGCCTGTGAATTCTAATAGTGCAGTGGTGGTACTGTGCCCTTTTCAGAAACCATGTTGCTCAGGACACTGAATGTTGTATTTTTCCAGGTACTTGACTAGTTGGTCTGAGGCGATGCGCTCCAGGGCCTTAGACAATGGAGGGAGGATGGAGATGGGTCTGTAGTTGGAGTGCAGTGATTTGTCTCCACTTTTGTGTACTGGTGTGATGGTCACCTGTTTCCAGTGAGATGGGAAATGGGACATCCTTAGTGATAGATTGAGGACCTTTGTCAGGGGTTCAAGGACTTCTTCAAGGACAAGTGCTAACAACTTCAGATCAAGGAGTCACCGCTGTAGCCTGCATGCTGTGAATGGCCTTCCAATATAGGTTCTGGCTTCATGCACTGGGATCTCCTTGAAGTAGAATTGTGGAGGTGTAGAAGAGGAGTAGTTGCAGGAGGGTTACTACCAGAGGGGGCATCAACGAAATTGGAAGGGAGGACAATATCCAAGTTGGAGACCGCATTGTTAAAAGTGGTGGTGATTGTGTACAGGTCAGATGTTGGTGTTCCATTTATGTTGAGCATGGTGGGTGGTGACTTAGGGTCCTTGCCTGTAAGGTCTTTCAAGTTACTCCAAATTTTTTTTCCATCACCCCAGGAGTTGGAGAGAGCTTCCTTGAAGTATTTGCTTTTGGCGCTCCTAACCAATTATTTCGACAGTAAGTGAACTCTCCCTACAATTATATAGATCCGACATATCTAAAGATATATGAGGAATAAGTAGAAGAAAGTATATGAATATATTTCAATTATGTATGCCTGCAATTTCTACTGAATGTTTTTCTTTTCTCATTTTTTCTGTATTATTGTATCGTCTTCTTTGAAATGAAGTCTAATTTCTTAAAAAGATACTAATTAAATTATGGGACTAATACAAAAATTCAGGAAAAGTACAAAAAAAAATATTCTTAATTTTATTTTTTTAAAACCATCATGAAATTTTCCACGTTGATATTAACAAAGTGTAACAACATACTTTGATCTTATCAAAAAAAGTAAAGTGATAACATTTATTTGATAAACACCACTGTCATGATGTAAATCTCTCATATATATGTATATTAGAGGCAAATAACTCAGTTTAATGCATTAGTTAGGGATGTTTCACAGTGACAAAAGTAAGGAAATTCGGTGTTAGGGTTGAAAGCCTTGGACACCCAGTTACCCTCAACTGGCATCAGGATGCGTCGTTGGTCCTCAACTCTCACCCCATACCTTAGTTTAAAGAAGCAGAGGTATAGGAGAATGGGGTGAGAGTTAGACTGTTGACCCAACATGCACCCCGATGCCGTTGGGGGTGGGCTGGGGTCCAAGAGGGGCTTTCAACCCAAACACCGAATTTCCTCGCTTTTGTCACTGTGGAACAACCCTAACTGATGCATTAAACTGAGTTTTTTGCCTCTAATTTCCTTTCTTTTTGAGAATGAGGATGATAAATAGTGAATGGAATGCAGTCGTGGTCTTGTTTCATAGTAACAGGAACTGCAAAGCAAATGCAAGCGGCAATGGTGACGCACATGGTAAAGCAAACGGAAATGGTAACGCAAACGGTAATAGAAACGCAAGCGCAAAGTGACGCCAAAGCGAACAGTGACGGAAACGGAGATGCAAGCGTGTATGGAATGCAACTGGTAACACACATGGTCATGGTACCGCAATTGGAAATGCAAATGATAATAGTAACAGCAACAATAACGCCAAAGAAACAGAAACAGAAACCAAAACGTAGGTGTGTACAGAACACAAACCGTGACGCGACGGTCACGGAACCACTATTGTAAATGCAAATGGTAATGGTAACAGCAACAATAACGTCAAAGGAAACAGAAACAGAAAGACGAACGGAAGAGAGTATGGAAACGCAAACCGTAACGCGCACGGGCACGGTACCATAATTGTAAATGCAAAATGATAATGGTAACAGCAACAGTAATGGCAAAGGAAACAGAAACATAATGCAAGTGCGAACGGAAACGCAAAACCATTATGCGCACGGTCACAGTACCACAATTGAAATGGTAATGGTAACAGCAAAAGTAATGCCAAAGGAAACAGAAATGGAAATGCAATCACGCACAGAAATGCAAACCATAACGTGCATGGTCATAGTAACGCGATTGGAAATGCCAATGGTAATGGTAGCAGCGATGACGACGCAAAAACGAAAGAGACACGCAATGGAAGGTTGACAGCAAATGGCAATGCACGGCTGATACAAAAACCTGAAAACACAAACAGTAATGGAAACGCAATGGTAACAGTAACGCAAACAGAACCGCAAAACTAAAATGCAAACATAATGCACACGTGTGGTGTCACAGGAACGGTGATGCTAACGGTAACGGAAATGCAACTGGAAATGCTAACTGGCATAGTAACGAAAGAGCACACCCTTCTTTTTCCCAAAACTGCATTGAAAAGACAGTGAATACAAAGAATGTATGCATAATAATGGGCCTTGTAGCAGAAAAGGAGGACTTGGAATACTAAATTGCTTATATCTCAGGAACCGTATGACGTAAAAAAAAATATGAAAATTTCATATGAATTATGACATTCCTGGCTAGTTTTATATTTAGCCCCTGTTTATGGGGCTAAGCATTTTCTTGGCAAAAAGTCCATATCTCACACCGTTTCCGAGATACAGGCCCCGAAAGGCTCAATGTACGCCATAATGTTATCCTATGGGAAAAAGTGTCAACTTTGGAGTGGCATAACTTTGTAGCCCTCCAGTATTTTTTCACCAAACCACCATAAGGTACATCTGGGATATGTTGGCTGTCTTCCCTCCAAATTTCAGCCCAATAGACCAAACCGTTCTTTTGCAGCAGGGTGGCAAAGAATTCCTGTTATTTTGGGCATAGTGTTGCAAAATAGTGTCGCAAATCACGACACTTTTGCAAATGAAATCACGAAAGTGTCGTGAGTGCGACACTACTTTGTGACTACTTTTTCTAGAAATTTGAAAATCATATTTCTGGGGTGTTTAACCCCAAAATAAAGACATGGCTAGCATCCTGAGGGTCCGACTAGGTAAACACAAAAAGAATTGTGTCCCTAGATGGTCCCAATTTTAAATGCCAAGCATTTTTCTGATCACCAACTGAAAACAAAATGATGGATTTGCGACACTACTGGGGCCATTTGCGACAGTAAAAAGTGCATGTGCAACACTTTCTTTTTGTTAACTTTTCCCATTGACTTATAATGGGAAATTTTTTTTTGAATAACTTTTGAAGCGTTTAAATTTTTTCATGAAATCTTCAAAAGGCACATCGGGACCCCAGCTGCATGTTCCTGAAGTTTCGGACCGTCACCAGAAACCATGTGACCTGTAGGTGTGAGCAAAGAATTCACCAAAACCGTAAACGCTGCATGCGCAGATCTCACTTAACTCTGCAGCCATATATCTGACCACTATGAAAGTTGGCAGATCCCAAGATGTATGGTTCTTGATCATGCATTCCAAATTTCAGGCAAATCTGTTGAACATTGGCAAAGATATTAAGGTGCAAAATTTGACCCTTTAACCTTGAAAGGGCTACTCAACCCTAACTATGATAGTACTACGTGCTATATGTATATATACACACACACACACACACCACACACACACACACACACACACACACACACACACACACACACTATATACACATACATACACATACACACACACACACACACACACACACACACACACACACACACACACACACACACACACACACACACACACACACACACACACACAGGTATATATAGACGGAGAAAACTACATAATTACTGCTGTTAAATGATAACAATAAAACAACAACACAATTTTTACTGGTTGGACTCCAAGCTTAAAATTAATTTCTAACACCAGAGGCCTGTGCGAGTGCCAGCCCTAGCCACCAGTGGGTCTCTGAGATGGGCGAGCGGCAGCCCACATGCCCTCCCAACCCAGCAGACCACTTTCCTAGTCCAGTCAGAGGCCCAGCACGGTGCGCCAGCCACAGCCACCAGTGGATCTCCAAAAGGAATGAGGTGGCAGCACATCCCTCCTCACCCAGTAGACCACTCTTCTAGTCCAGAAGAGGCCCCTGGCGAGGTGCAACAGCCCCAGCCACCAGCGGATCTCCAAGAGGGACGAGGCAGCAGCCCACATCCCCTCCTCACCCTGCAGACTGCTATCCCAGCCCAGCCAGAGGCTCTGCATGGGTGCAACTGCCCCAGTCACCAGCAGCATCTCCAAGAGGGATGAGGCAGCAGCCCACATCCCTCCTCAACCAGCAGACTGCTCTCCCAGTCCAGCTAGAGGCCCTGCATGGGCGCACCAGCCCCGCCACCAGTGGGATCTCCAAGAGGTCAGGCAGCAGCCCACATCCCTCCTCACCCAGCAGACCCACTTTCCCAGTCCAGCCAGAGGCCCTGCACAGGTGTGCCAGCCCCAGCCACCAGTGGGATCTCCAAGAGGGACAAGGCAGCAGCCACATCCCCCTCAACCAGCAGACTGCTCTCCCAGTCCACCTAGAGGCCCTGCATGGGCGCACCAGCCCCAGTCACCAGTGGGATTTCCAAGAGGGCGAGGCGGCAGCCCACATCCCCTCCTCACCCAGCAGACCCACTTCCCCAGTCCAGCCAGAGGCCTTGCACAGGTGCGCCAGCCCCAGCCACTAGTGGGTTCTCCAAGAGGGGCGAGGCAGCAGCCCACATCCCCTCCTTGTCCAGCAAACTGCTCTTCCAGTTCAGCCACCAGTGGGCTCTCCAAGAGGGACAAAGCGTCAGCCCACATCCCCTCTTCACCCAGCAGACCACTCTCCCAGTCCAGTTGGAGGCCCTGTGTGTGCATGCAAGCCCCAGCCACCAGTGGGATCCCCAAGAGGTAAGAGGCAGCAGCCCACATCCCCTCCTTGGCCAGCAGGCTGCTCTCCCAGTCCAGGTACGTGGTAAGCTCTTCTGCTGAGACCGGGCTGAACCCCTGGCTAAGGCTCCTCTCCTGACTGGACGTTTCTCAGGCTCAGTGCTTCTAACTGGCTGACCACATAGCCAAGCAGTCTCGATTGGCTGGCTGATTTAGCCAGGCTTTTGAAGATCATAAGCAGCCCTCCTGAACTACGGCAGGGCTTGGAGCTCTCCGGTCAGCCACTGACTTGAACCCAGTCACTGCTTGCCACTAGTAGTGCTGCATCTGTTTAGGTGCAGTTTTCATGGCCCAGCAGAGGATTGCTGTAATCCAAAGACTCAAATTAATACTGAGCCTTATCCCTGTTAAACCCTGCTGTACTCTGTAAGCAGTAAATCTGCTAGCCTGCCAGATAGTCAATCCTGTATCTTTACTGGCCTCAGTTTGAAAAAAATATCTCAGACCGTTTGGCTGTGTAGCATTTTTATTGCCTGCAAAATATATAAGGTTACTAGCTGGGCTGTGTGAGTTTTTACCGTATAGCAATTTTCTGACAGCCCTACTTTTGTTTGCCTAGTCAGGTTAAGAAAAACTGTTAATACCAAAGTGATTAGAACCCTCTGTCTGACTCTCTCTGTATCTAGACACCCTCACCTGGTAACCCTCTTACTAGAATCCCTATGTTTTTGCCTGTTTCTCATAGCTCCTTACTCTCCTAAATCTACCATATAATTTGGAATTCTTTCTTCTTCCCACCGAAACCTCTCTTTATCTCTCCCCCTAGACCTCTCTATGCCTAAATCCCTAGTTAACTTAATTGCCCCTTAAGTGCCCTGCTGTTTTTTGTCTTCCACCCTGTCTGCTCACACCCACTGATTACTTGGGCCCTGTACTTAATTTCTTTTCCTGCTTGTTTGCTCTCTTCAGCCGGAGGCCCTGCTTAGGTGTGCCAGTCCCAGCCATCAGCGGGACCTCCAAGAGGGATGAGGTGGCAGCCCATGTCCCTTCCTCACCCAGCAGACCGCTCTCCCAGTCCTGGTATGCAGTAAGCTCTTCTGCCGAGACCAGGCTGAACCCTGAGCTACAGTAGTTGCCAAAGACATTGCCAGCTATTTCCAGATATTTCACGAAATTTCTAAAGAGTGTCTCTCTGCTGCCCCTACTGTGGAAATGGAGAAAGCATGAGAGATTTCTGGAAGTATCACAGAAATGTTCGGAAATAGCTGGCAGTGTCGGTGGCTGCTACTATGCAGCTCCCTCTCCTGATTGGACGTTTCTTGGACTCAGTGCTGCTATTTGGCTGACTGCCAAGCAGAGCAGCTCCCCGTTGGCTGGCTGACTTAGCCAGGCTTGTGAAGCTCAGAAGCAGCCCTCCGTGGAACTGCGTCCCGGCTCAGAGCTCTCCCGGTCAGCCTCTGACTTGAACCCAGACAGCAACTGCCAGTAGCAGTGCTGCATCTGTTTAGATGCAATTGTTTGGCCCACCTGCCCTCCTTCACCCCCAACCTTAATTAAATACACGTTAGCCACTCCTTCAAAGCCTCCTCCCGCTTACTTGCTTCAACACTCTCCCTGTGTAATTTCTCCTATTCCGTCTCCTTTAAAACAAACTAAACCTGCCATCTTCCCCACAGTTCTCTACCTGCTTATGCCCTTAACCACTTGTGTCTAAATACAATTACCCCTTAGGGTCTGAAATAGACACTATCTCCTAAAGCACTCTCTCTCCCCCCCCACCACTGCTAATCCCCTTATGTATCATCCCTGCCTTTTTCCTCAAAAGCCACAATATGACTATCCTGTTAACCCTCTGCCTAGTACTCTCAATGCCGGTACTGGCTTCCATCAGCAGCAAAGGATCACTCAGCATTGCGCCTCAATATTAATATGACCCTTTACCCTTTACTTGCACACCTTAGAATGTCAATGGACCATCGATTCTCTGCCCCAGACTGTAATGTTACAGTATCAAAACCTGAAAAACTCTAAAACCACTAATGCACAAATGCCTTTAACCCTAAGCAACATATCTCCTACTGCATGGATCCATAAGCCCAGTGGCCATACTGACTATCCTCCACCACCTGGTAATGGCGTACTCTAGCCTACCCAATTATCAAGCTCAAAAAACATGCCCTATTAGCCAGTCGCAGGCCCTAATGTATCTAAAGTGGCAAGCAATAAGACTAACATGGCTGCTTCCATTAATCTCAGGAATATACACCCTAATCCAGATCCAATAGCATGCACTGCAACTGTGCATAATAAACAGAATGGTCTAATCATAGGATCAATAAATATCTGTAGTCTACTAGCAAATATCGACACCCTTCAAGTCTGGGTCTCGCAATACCAGCCTGACATCCTTGCAGTAGTAGAGACCTGGTTATCGCCTAGGGTGCCAGACCCTGCTGTTCAGCTCACTGGGTATGCCTCTTTCAGACTAGATAGACTTGGTAAAAGAAGAGGAGGATGTATTATTTATGTCAAACACCACATCCAGGGACAAACGCTAAATCATTGTGACACCAAATGTGGTGCTCAACTAATGGCCATAAAAGTAATACACAGCAAGAACGGGGAAAATTTAACTATAGTCCCGGTCTATATTCCTCCCAAGGAACAAGCTGTTGGCTTTGAATCTGTCATCAACTACCTCTCTGATCAATATCTAAACACTGAGCTGATAATGGTCAGGGACTTTAATATCAACTGGTCCTCCCCTGATTCTGACCCCTATAAGTACTCGTAACCTTCACTCAACCTCGTGCAACTGATTGACACCCCTACTCGGCTTAATTACCAGACAAGCACGGGCTCCATAATCGACTGGTTGGTCACAAGCTGGCCTGATAGAATATCCTCCATCTCAGTTCTCCCAAACTCTCTCAGTGACCACTTCTCTATAATTTGCAAATGGTCCAATAAGGCCCCAAAGGTGCCAGCCAGAACCATTAATACTAGACTCCTGAAGAAAGGAAAACTGGAAGCTCTAAGAGTGCACCTCAACCTCCAAGATTGGAGCTTTATTGACCACAACACTGACATCAACACTGCGCTTCAATGCTTTATATGCAAATTCAATGAGTTGTGCAATATCTACGCCTCCTACACCAAAAGAAGGATCCGTGACTATGACAGCCCTTGGATCACACCACAGCTGCTGGCCCGCATGAAACAGAGACGCCCTGTGGTACAAAGCTGGAAACTCTGGTACCCCAACAGGCTACCAGAATTATAGAACTGCCTGTAATAAGTGCACCTGGGCTATATAAGGCCAAAATAATCACTTTAAATGTGAACTGACAAACTTATGGGTGACAGCCATCAGTTCTGGGAGAACATCAAGTCTCTACCGCAAACGTAATAAACTCCCCACCTTCTTGAACATTTAGGGTCAGCCCATGCAGGATCATAGTCACATAGCAAATATCTTTTAACAAGGCTTTACCAACCTCAGTGGGTTGTTCCCTAACTTCCTCCAGCCCCTGTCCGATACTCACACCACAGAAAACTCAGGGACCCAAACTAACCTCCCACCTGCCTTTCTACCTCAGCATTATTACCCCTCATGATGCTAAAAGTATCTCTTAAAAGCTCTCAGAAATTCCAGAACTAGCAGTGATCAGTTTGACCTCAAACTAGTTAGACCCACCCTGGCCATAATTCTCACTCCTTTCACCAAAATCCTAAATCTTTCCCTGGTATCTCATAAAATCCCACAGATCTTGAAGTCAGTGGTGATTATCCCTGTTTACAAAATGGTGACAGAGCCAACTTTGCAAAATACCTCCCAATATCAATACTGTCACCACTCTCAGGCTTTAGAGTGAATTCTTTCCGACAAACTGACAGAATATCTAGACAAATACAATCTACAATGCCAGCAACAACATGGCTTTTGAAAACAACACAGTGCCACAACCGCTGTATTAGAGTATATCAGCTTTATCACAATGCCTTAGACAGAGGGCCCTTGGTGGGGGCAACATACATTGACCCCACCAAGGCCTTTGACACTGTTAATCATAATCTGCTCCTGGATCAACTCTCTCATATGGCCTCTCCTCTGAGTCGGTCTCATGCTTCAGGAGCTATCTCACCGGAGGGTCCAAAAGTGAAAATATTAGACACCTTCTCCGATAATTGCAGTGCCATCACAGGGGTTCCCCAAGGCTCTATCCTTGCCCCCTATTGTTCAGTCTGTTTCTAAACAACCTCCCACAATCGGTAAATGACCAGGTTTTGATTACTTGATGACACGGTCCTATATTTTTGCAATGCTGACCTCACTATGCTTGAAAAAGCAAATGCAGGCTAATTTCTCCATGGTTGAACATTGGTTCCTTCAATCTAAATTACTACTTAATTATAAAAACAAGACAATGTTATTCACATCGTCACATAACAAACATTGTATCTACCAGCTTCACATTCTTAACAGAGCTTTCCCCTTGAAATGGTTAAAACATTTAAATACCTGGGAGTGACACTAGACCGTACCCTATCTTTCAACCAACACGTAGAAATAGTAGCAGAGTCATCTAATGCAAAACTGGGACTACTGTACAGACATCGTCAATGTTTGACTACTGAAACACTAAAAACTGCTGTAAACAGCTCAGTCCTCTCCGTGCTAACAGTTTATAGGGCTGCCTCCCAATTCTCTCTAAAATGTATTAGAACAACACTTAACACAGCATGTCAATTAGTCCTAGGTGTACCCTGCCTCACTCACAGCTGTGAGCTATCAGACAAGATGGCTCATCCCCGACAGCTGCATTCAGTATCAAGTATGCTTGCTCACCACAAAATCTACTCTTGGACTCACCACTCTGGGTTTGCAAAGCCTCCTTAGCTGGCCAAACACCACCAGATGCACCAGGGGTAAAAATAACTCAACCCTAAACATCACCTGCTACACAACCTTTCAAGGTCAACAGTCCTATGAGTACTGGGCACCACTATGGTGCAATGCACTTGACATACACATCATGAAAGAGGAAAAATTAGGACTTTTTAAATCTAAGCTCTGCATGGCCCTAGCAACAAACAGTCACTGCGATTGTGAGACCTGATCCCCTCCTATTTATCCTTCTCTTTTCAGTCACTCACCTTCCAATTTGCCCTCTGGCCTTGCTCCTCACACCTCCCTACTCTCTTAGTTCTCACCCTGGCTTCTCCCCCCTTCCCCCTTCTCCCACCCCTTCTCCCTCCCCTTCACTGTTTCCCAGTGACACTCCTTTACCTCTTCCCTCTCCTTTCCTTTCCCTCATATTGCCTCCTCCCTTCTTGCTGAGGCAGTATAGTGCAGTGGGTTAAGGCTCTGAGCTGCAGATCTAGAGACCTGGGTTTGAATCTCACAGGCCTAGTGTATACTGTGTGATGCTGAGCATGTCACTTAACTTCCTTGTGCTCCCAGGCCATATCTGGAAACAAGCTTTGGCTTAGTGTGCTGCTTCTGGTTAAACAATGTTCCTTTCCTAAACAACGTTCCCTTGTTTCCTTCCCCGTCCCTCCCCACCCACTCTCTGCCCTGGCCCTTCTTCACTCTTTCCTCCCCTCACCCCTTCCTTTCTCTGCCCATAGGCCATCCGCCTGCCACTCCCCTGCCCTCACCCTTTACCTTATCATGTTTGACTCCCCTTCCACTTTTTTTCTTTTGTTCGCCTTTCCCTCACATCATGTTAAATCACTCATCCCTATTGGCTCCAGGGTCTCTGCCTTGCACTTCAGCTGGGGTACATAGTCCACTCCCATTAGCACGTCAGACAAAGAACTGTTACTCAACATGTTCTGGCTACCTAGATAAGTGTCTATACAGCCAATCTCACCTTTAGCTCAGACACACATTCAGTATCTCCTAGAACATCCTATATTAATTACTACCCTCTGTCATAACTGAACTGAGTGAGCCTGCCCTGGTTACACTACTGTGTGATGCCCTCTCACTAATGAAACTGTTGATATCAACATATATTGCATAACAGTGCCACTTGAACCTGTTCTTACATTTTTTGCTCTGTATTTTGTACTCCTCCTCCTTTGTAACTCATACTATTTAGCAACTTAGCCTATACTGTAAACTGATTATTTGATGATTGTATTTATGTAACCTTGTATCTTGAAGTTGTTCTCATATATTACTATGTTGTGAAACCTTCTGTAAAAGAGCCCTTGGCTCACAGGTACTTTCCTAGATAATAAATAAATAAAACCGTTCCAAAGTTAGACCTTTCAAAGATAATTTCTTTTAAATATGATAACACTGGAACCGTTAGTGTTAGAGGCATATTTTTTTTTTTTTTTAAATGACATCTTGAGTCAGCTAAGTAGATATGTCAATAAGATAGTACTACAGTGACCATATTTCAATATTGAAACATAGAATGTTTGATACAGTGTCAATATAAAACAAAATCTGGCCAGAGCCAATAGGGCGCATAAGTGAGGAATCTGGGGTAAAATGTTGAAAATTACCAAAGTTACGAGCCTGTGTTAGCAAAATGTAACATGGGCTCATAGATTTGTTGTTTTGTAATAGTTTTACACCAGATTTTCAACATACTGTAGCCTTGTGATTATCCTGCCTCATGAAGAAGGGCAAAGCAAATGTTCAACTCCTGCCCAAAAGATGATTTTGTGCAGGGATTGTGAAATCAACTTTAGGTACACAAAAACACATCTTGGGCAGGAGTTGAAAAATGGCAGCGGTCACATTCATGAGGTGCTGTAAAGAAATGGCTATGTTGAAAATTTGGGGTAAAATATTGAATATTACCAAATGTACGAGCCTGCATTCAAAAAATTCAATGTAGGCTCATTACTTTGGTGTTTAATATTTTTACACCAAATTTTCATTATAGCTTTCTTATGATCCCATCTCATGAACAAGGGCAGAGAAAATGTTCTGCTCCTGCCCGAAAGGTAATTTTGCACAGGGAACATGAAATCACCTTTCAGGACAGATCTGCCTAATGACAGTGCAATTGTTCATGAGATGGGGTCCCAAAGAAGGCATGTTGAAAATCTGTGCCCAAAATATGTACAAATGGCCAAGTTATGCCACTAAATTCAAAGCCCTATTGAAATACATTGAACCGCATACCTGTTTCTTCAGTTCACAGTTCGGCTTTGAAGAGTGAAGACATGTCTGTGGCTAGAGAGAGGTTAAGGCTTGGGGGTGTTGGTGGTGGGGTGCTGAGTGGACGGTCAGGGTGGGGACAGGAACAGCTGCAGAAGATATCAATGGATTTTTTCCTACAGAGGAACAAAAAAAAAAAAAAAAAGAGGATTCTGGATCATGACACTGGGACTGGGCACCCCCAGTGACACTCTTACTTTGGGGGTGGGGTGTGTCTGTGTGCCGAGAAGGAGGGTCGGTGGGGGGATCTGAAATTTTGAAAAACATTAGTGGCATCCTGATCCAGACACTGGGAGACTGAGCACCCTAGTGTCATTCTCTATAATTAAAACAAAAACAAAAACATCAGCAGCATCCTGATTGTGACAGTGAAGTTGGGCACCCCAGTGTCACTCTTATATTTCTTGGGAGGGCAATGGATGCTAAGAGTTAAGGTCAGATGAGGAGATATGTATAATTTGCTCCTTTTGCAGGGGTGTTGCAAATGTGGGATCCATTTCTGTAGCTGTGTCACATAAACTAGAGAAAATGTAATGCAGCATTTATCTGGACCCTAAAGAACATAATTTTAAATTATTCCATGGTTTGTGATATCGGTACAGGGAGAGTCACCGAAATTGTATATTGTGGGCTATCAAATGCAACTTGTGTCAGCGATCTGTGTTCAGGGATCGGAGGTGGGGCCACTATAGACTACCATGGATACATTGTTTATTATGATGCATGGGTGGTGGGGAGCAGGATGGAGGCCACTTATGACCAGGGCTACTTTGTTAATTATGATGCATGAGTGTCTGTGTTTGAGTTTGGGAGCACCTAGACTACTAGGGATACTGTGTATCAGGTGAATCCTGGGTGTCAGGATCTGGTGGGGGGACTAAACTGACTGGGGCTTCTGTGTCATGCTTTGAGCATGTGTAGGGGACCAGGAGTGCAGCCTCCCCTGCTTGTGCCGCATTACCACCTGCTTTTTGGTGGTGGTATTCAGTGCCGCACTACCTGTTGTGCAAAACACTGTAGCACAGTGCTGTTCTTTTAAATATATTGCTGGTATACTGGCATTCATTGCCTCTCCCTCATTCACTCCCCTTCATACATTAACTTTTAGCATCAGAGCTATCACATAACACTGGTGCTGACTGGCCTTTTGAATATTGCAGCCGGGTGCAACTTTGGCGCTATTCCAGCACAACGAGTTTATGACAGCACAAAGAGTTTGCACCAGCACAAAGCTTTGAATATCTGTCCCCAACATGTTGTTCATTGGAAGGAATGTGTTGATGTCCTTTTTGAAGCAAAGAGGGTCTACAGGGCTACTACCACTGCAGCCCTAAAACATACAATGGTCCACTAAACTTTTAAGTCCTGACATGTTCAATAACATATATAGACAAGTAGTGACACAGTAGAATTCTATTGTTAGGATCAACACAGGTTGAACAGACTCAAGCTTTCATTTTAAAAACCTGAAGTTTCAGTGATTAACAGTTTAACAGAAATGTTACTGAGAAGCTGAAGCAGAAGTGCAGTTCAGGGAAGTTCATTAGTTTTATTTCTTTTTCAGTTTATTTTGATATTGGAATTGTTTGTGTTGTGAGGGCATAAATTGGTGGGAATTTAAAATCAGTACTGTGAGTTGCAACTGCTTTTGAGTAAAATTCTGGGCTGTGGTATTTAATCTGTGCTGTTTGAATAGTTTGGGCTGTTACTGGGAGATTAAATCAGGTGGAGCTCAGACAGTAAGCTGCAGTTTGGCCTGGTGAGAGGAGGAGGTACATATACAGCAGGCACCATTTTAGTAAGAGTGTAAGAGGCGATTGACTCACATGGGGGGCCAGTGGAGAAAATGGAGAATCAGAGCAGGGAGAGCGAGAGGGTAGTGGGGAGAAGGGCAAGGAGGAAGAACAGGCATACAGGGGGCTGGATGCATTAAATGGGGCTGAGGGTTTGGATCAGGGGGGCATAGCAGGCAAGGAGGTGTTGAACACAGATGGGATGGATGGAAGGATGAGCCAGTCTAGGCCAACGGATAGGGGGATGGGGCAGTCATGAGCAGGGATGGGGGGTCACGATGCAAAAAAGGATACTCAGGAGGAGGAGATGCCTGGGATCAGAGGGGAGGGGGTGACCACTGTCAATAGAGAGAGGGCAGCATATAACACCCAGATAGTGGGAGGAATAAGGAACCAGTGGGGGGAGGGGTCGGGAAAAAGGAAGAGAAGGGCCATGGAAGGAGAAGAAACCTGGAGTGTGAGAATGGAGGCAAGGAGGTGGTTAGAGTGCTCCTGTTGGGGGATTCCATGATCTGGGGTATCAAATGGGATAGGGAGGGGGAAGCCTGCCTGGTTAGGAACCAAATGCTTCCCTGGCCTGATGGTGCACAAGGCCAAGCACGAGGTATACTGACCTGCAAGGGAATGTGGAGGTTCCCCGGACAAACTGGTGCACCTGGGTACAAATGACATAGAGGGAAATAGTGAACTAGAGATACAGGCAAGGTTTCGGGAGTTAGCCATGGTTTGCCATTCCATAGGATGCTCGATTTCCTTCTTAGAAATCCTGTCATTGCTGAGGGCTAGTGGGGAGAACAAGCAGAAAATTAGGGAGGTAAATGAGCGGCTCAGGGAGTGGTCAAGGGTGTAGACAGGCATACTCACTGTACACATTTGTGTACAGTTTTGTTGAGTGCCTATCACAAACCATATGCCTTTCTGTTAACATTTTCATTCTAATCTGTAGTATTTGGGTTAGTGTAGGCCACTGAGGAGTGCCTCTGTTCAAACTTCTGTTGCTTAGGAGACACATACATGTATAACCTATTTAGAGATTAGAGGAATCATCTGCCACACAATCTGACTTGTTTGGAAGGGGTACCATTTGGAGAGGATGTACATTTTTTAATGGGGTGGGGTGTAACTGTTGGAAATTGTGTGTACAAAAACAAATTTCTAGCTACACCCTGGAGGTGAGGTGCCGGGATGTAAGGGTTGATGGGGATTGGGGAAACCCGGAGATATGGGCTGTATGTTGGGACAGGCTACACCTCAATTTGGAAGGAAAGAAATCCTTAAGCTAAAGATAGAGGGGTTCATCAGTGAAAGGTAGGGTTTAAACTTGTAGAGGGGTAGGGATGGGAGTGGGGACTGTTGCAGTGGGTCTGACAAAGAGGGACTGGTATCCACCCCTAGGGAATTGGAGGAATATGGAAAAGGCCAACAGGTAGGGTGCAGTGGGGGAGAGACTGCGTCACATGGAAACATGAGGTGGAGGAATGGGAGGAGGAAAAGGGTGGAGGGTGGGCCATGCTAATGCCAAGAGCTTGAGAAATAAGATGGCAGAGCTCCAGGTGATGCTAGCTGAGGGGGCAGTGGATGTAGCAGCTGTCACGGAGACCTGGACCATGCCAGGGCATGACTGGGACCTAAACCTGGAGGACTGCACTATGTTCAGGAAAGACAGGGAGGAGGGAAGGGGGTAGCACTGATAGTCAAAATGGCATTGGTATAGGAGGGTGGAGGAGGTGAAGGGGACTGTGAGGTGATTTGGGTCAATGCTGAAAACAAATGGAGGCAAGAGAGTTAAAATAGGAGTGTAGGCAGACCCCTGCACTGGTGGAGGAATTGGAAGAGTCTGGTGGCAAATGTCATGAGACACTGTAGATTGGCAAGGGATGGGTGGTGGTGATGGGTGATTTAAACATGCCAGAGATGAACTGGGGACTATGATGTCTTCAGTGGCCAAGGAGCAGAGGTTGCTGAATGTCTTTCAGGATTCTTCCTAACCCAGCAGGTCGGTGAGCAGACTAGGGAGGCCCGGACACTGGATGTGAGTCCTGGCAGACAGTGACCAGATAAGGGCCCTGGAGGTAAGTGATCCTTGGCATGGAGTGATCATGCCATGGTCTGGTTCTGCCTGGACCTAGGGAGGAGGGAGGAAGGCCGACAAAGACGGTGGTACTTTCACTCAGGGGGCGGACTTCAAGGGATCGAAGGATCCTCAAGGATCATTTGATGGGATAAGGCCAGACATGGACGCTGACAGTAGGTGGGAAATCATTAGGAGGGGGCAGGAGGCTACCAAGACCTGTTCAAGAGTGAGGCACAAATGCAGTAAGGCCAGAAAACCCTGTTGGTGGACCCAGGAGGTTCAGGAGACTGTGTGGGAAAAGAAGGCTGCCTATAGGTCCTTCAAACACTCAAGGAGTGAAAGGGATCAAGGGGAGTATGAGCTGATGGCCAGAAGGGTCACTAGGGTGGTGAGATTGGCTAAGGCAAGGAAGGATCAGAACCTGGCCAGGGAAATCAGGAGGGGGAACGAGGGGTTCTTTAGATACATTGGAGAAAAAGGAAGGTGATGGGGCAGATTAGCAGGATTAGAACAGGGGAGGGATGGGCATGGAGGGAGGGGGGAGCAGGCCGAGGCACTAAATGAGTACTTTGCCTCAGTTTTACCAGGAAGAATGGGGGCTGGGCCATCCAAGGAGGGAGACGTGAAACTGAGGAGGGGGCAGGACCCTCATCGACTGGGAGCCTCGCAGGCCTAGGAAGGGTGGGGTGACATCACCATTGGGGAAGGCAGAACAGAGGGTCAAGGGGGAGGAAATGGAGGTGGAAATCCTAGTAGAGAGAGTGAGGGAAGCCTTCAGGTCCCTTAGGATGGAGAAAGCACCAGGGCCGGATGAATTACATCCTCGGGTACTGAGGGAACTGGCGGATGTCCCAGGAACCCTGATGGAGTTTTTCAACATCTCTGATGACGGGGTGGGTGCTCCAGGACTGGAGGGTGGCACATCATGCCTATCCACAAGGGTGGATCAAGAGAGGAGGCGGGAACTACAGACCTGTCAGCCTAGCATCGGTGGAGGGCAAGGTGATGGAGGGTATTATCAAGGAGAAGCTGGGGTACTGAGAAGTTGAGTACCCGGACAATAGACAGCATGGCTTTGTCCCAGAAAATCATGTCAGACAAACCTTGTGGAGTTCTACAATTGGGTGATAAGTGCCTGGGACCAGGGCAGGCCGGTGGACATCCTTTCTTGACTTCAGCTAAGCATTTCATTCAGTTTCTCACAGGTGCCTGTTGGATAAGCTGGGGAAATGGATGATCAGATAGATAGGAAATTGGTACTGAGCGTACTCAGAGGGTCATGGTTGGGGGTTAGTGTCATCCCCAGGAGGGTCATCAGTGAAGTCCCCAAGGATCGGTCCTAGGCCCCTCCTATTTAACGCCTGTGTTCTGACATGAGGAAGGGTATCAAGAGTGAAATGAGTCTCTTTGTGGATAACTCCAAAGTTGTGGAGCAGTGATGAATTGGGAGGAGGGAGGTTGACCCTGCAGGAGGACCCAAATGCTCTGGAGAGGTGGTCAAGAAAGTGGAGTCTGAGGTTCAATGCAGGGAAATGCAGGGTTCTGCACCTGGGCACCAGAAACCCGGCCAAGTGTATACCCTGGGGCGTGGTAAACCTTCCATCCTCAATGGCTGAGAGGGACCTGGGGTGGTGGTGGATGTCAAATGAACAACTCTGAGACTTGTAGAAGGGCGGTGGCCAAAGCCAACAGGATGCTGAGATGCATCACTAGGGGGATTATCTCCAGATGGAGGGAAGTGATAATCCTTCTGTAGAACTGCTTGGTTAGGCTGTACCTCGAGTACTGTCTGCAGTTTTGGAGGCCACACTTAAAAAGGGAGATTGCACTCCTGGAAAGGGTCCAGAGGAGGGCAACCAACATGATCTGGGGCTTGGGGGAAAGGACCTATGGGGAGAGGCTTGAGGAGCTCAACATGTACATGTTGGAGGAGAGGAGGATAGGGGGACATGATAGAGGCCCTCAAGTACATAAAGGGCTAAATAGGGAGGCTCAGTTGAGGTGCTGCAAGGAAAGAGGGGCAACTAGAAGGCATGGGTGGAAGCTAGATGGGGAAGACTCATTGGGGAAAGGAGGAGGTGATAGTTCATTGAGAGGGTGGTGGAACCATGGAATGCACTGCCCAGGGACTAGTGGAGGCAGAGACTGTGGAGGGGTTAAAGAGGGTTGGGACAGGTACGGGGTAGGGTTGTGCTGGCAAAGTCCAATACAGGGGAATATCTCGGACTGGGAATGGAGAAGCCTGGGAAAGACAGCAAGGTAAGCTTCCAGGTTGGGGCTGACCAAACGAGCAGACACGAAAGACCATTAGGCCTACTCTGCTGGCATTTTAGTATGTTAGTATTACAGCTATTAAAATATAATTTAAAGCATTATGAAATAGCATAAAAAATTATTTTAGCTGATGGTTGTAAGATACTAGTGGTTGCTCTGCCTAAGTATAAACACATTCTTTTCTAGTTTTAGACTTTGAATCCCTCCTTCTACAACAGAAACCCATGTTTATGAGTGGCGATAGAAATTTTAGACAAATATAGAAGTCATCCCTGAAAATGAGGTGTAATTGAGCAGTACTGTATGGCTAGTGTTTGGTGGGGCTTATTTGCCCTTCTGCCCTGCATTACTGCTATACACCTTTATCCAGAATTGGGCCCTTAACTCTGTCACAATTCTGTTTTGATTTTGTACCCTAAAAAAAAAAAAAATATCAAGAAGTCTGTGTTTATAGCACCAGCTCTGTAAGAGCAGCACCTTTTCCATGTAGGACAGATATGGAGTACAGCATTTCATGGGGAGAATGTGAGACTTCACTCATGATGTGGAACAGTCAAGGGACAAGCTTGACACAGGGCCAGGTACCCAACAGAGGGTCACCTATTATTGGTCATTCTTTTTCTGGCTGTTAATTTAATCAATGCATTTTCTTATTCACACACTAGTTGTACAGTACCACAACTTAAAATGCCAATAAAGATGCCATATGAATGTAAAGTGAGTTACTACTTGAAACAAGCATTTGTCAATGCTGAATGTTGGCTTGCTGACACTGGCCTTGGTAGTGCAGGAGTTAGAGAGATGCACAGTAGGATTGGCAGTAAAGCAGTGAACTGACGGCAACCCCAGCCCCACCATGCAGAGAGTGACAGGCATTGGGGTGTGCCTTTGGGTCATTGGCCATTACGCTCATGCCATTTCATCTCACCCTACCCCGCAGAGAGTGACAAGTGCCGCAATGTGCCTTGGGGTCTTCGGGCCTTACTCTCAGCCCAGTCCATAAGGAAATATACTGACATAGGTGCAGTGTAGGAGAATGGGGTGAACATTGGGGTCGAAGAGTCCAAGGCACACCTCGATGCCTGTCACTGGCTGCAGGGTGGGGGAGGTGGAATGGCATGAGCATTATGGCCTACAATGGCAAGTCATACCCCTGACACCTATCAGTCTGTACAGCATGGGGCAGCATGGGTGGAAACCCTAATGCCCAGGGCATTTGTTGGTATTTTATCATAGTATCATAGTAAAAGCCAGCAGAATAGGCCCCATGATCTATCATGTCTGCTCGGAAGCTAGCCTCCTACTGGGAGCTCGCTCCTCCACCCCCCCAGCCCCAGAGGTCACCCTCCCTGGCCTCAGCTTCCCCCTGTACTTGTCCCAACCCTTCTTGAATCCTTCCACTGTGTTCTTTTCCACCAGACTCCTGGGCAGTGCATTCCATGGCTCCACCACCCTCTCTGTGAAGAAGTGTCTCTTGCGCTCCCCCCCGTACTTACTCCCTCCCTTCCAGCTTCCACTCAAGTACACTGGTAGTTCCCCATTCTTAAGCCTGAACACTTTCCTGGCTCCACCCTTATTTATCCCCTTTCCATACTTGAAAGTCTCTATCATGTCCCATCTGTCCCTTCTCTCCTCCAATGCATATAGATTGAGTTCATCCTGTCTCTCCTCACAGGTCCTACATTCCATGCCCTGAATCATCCTGGTCACCTCCTCTGGACCCTCCAGCAGCGCTATGTCCCTCTTAAAATGGGGTTTCCAGAACTGTACACAGTACTCAAGATGCAGCCTAACCAGGGCATTATACAGAGGGAGGATCACCTCCCTCTTCCTGGAGGTAATCCCCCTGGTTATGCAGCCCAGTATCCTGTTTGCTTTTGCTGCAGCTCTTTGACAGTTTCCTGTGTTATTCATGTTGTTGTCCACCACTATCCCTAAGTTCCTCTTGCCTGATGTGACTTGCAGTGTGGTCCCCCCAGGGTGTATGCATGTCCCAGGTTTCTGACCCCCAGATACAGCACTCTACATTTCTCTGCATTGAACTTCAACCCCCACTTCCTTGCCCACCCCCCAGGGTATCCAGATCCCTGCAGGACCTCTCTCCTCCTTCTGCCCATCTGCCAGTGCTCCCAGTTTTGAGCCATCTGCAAAGGACTCAACCTACTCCTAACTCCCACCCTATGTCCGAGACATAGGAATTGAACAGGAGTGGCCCCAGAACTGAACCCTGGGGGACCCCACTGATGATCCTCCTGGGGGAGGAGACTATCCCTCCAACCACCACTCGCTGTATTCACCCCATAAGCCAGTTTTCCACCCACCTGAACAACTGCCCCCCCCACCCTGGGGGTGAAAATTTTCACTCCAAATTTTTAACATGGGCTGTTTGTGACCCCACCTCATGAACATTGGCACTATTAGTTTGTTTGCCGAAAGGTGATCTTGTACAGTGACTGTGCATTTTGGTGCCACAGGTGCGAAAACAGATTTCGGGCAGGATGTGAAAAATGACAGCTGCACTGTTCATGAGGAGGTATAAAAAAATGGCATTGTTGAAAATCTGGAGTGAAAATATGAAAAATTGGTGACATCACGAGCATGCGTAGAAACTGCACAATGCACGCCATAATGCAATTATTTTGTGGATTTGTATAACCAAATTTTCAACATAGGCATTTTGGGAACTCCAGTCATGAAAAGTGTTACTGTGATTTTGTTAATCTGGCCTGAACATTGATTTCATACAGCGACCGCGCCATTGTGCGCTACATGTGCGAAAACACATTTTGGGCAGGATGTGGAAGATGACAGCTGTACTGTTCATAAGGAGGTGTGAAAAAAAAATGGCAATGTTGAAAGTCTGGAGTGAAAATATTAAAAACTGGCAAAGTTAAGAGTGTGCATTGAAACTACGCAACGCACGCTTGTACCACGGTCATTTTTGGGAATTTTTCCACCAAATTTGCAAGATAGGGTTTTTGGGACCCCATCTCATGAACAGTTGCATTGTCATTTTAATCAGTCCCGAAAGGTGATTTCCCGCAGTGACGCAAATAACCTCTCGGCCCGAGTAACGAGATGACAGTGCATGTGTTCATGCGCAGGGTCTCAAGCACCTCATGTTGAAAATTTGGAGGCAAAATTTCCTAAAATGGCTGAGATATGCACCAAAGTTAAAAGAAAAAAATTTATGCCATTATACAGCTTACCAGCATTTCTTCAGTTCATGGTCAGCTTTGAAGAGTCCAGACGTGGTTCCTGGTCCACTGAAGATTATTGCGCTTGAGCTCGGAGGCAAGTATGGATTGAGGGGTTGTGGGAGGTGGAGTGTGTAGAGGGTGGTTCGGGTTGGGGAGGGATCACACGCGAAGGACTGTTTCTTTTTTCAGGTATGTAAAAAAAAACAAAAGAACACCATGGACAATTTTTTTTTTTTTTTTTTTACACACACAGTATTGTGCACACTGGAGTGGACCCTCAGTGTGCCCTCGACTTTGGTGATGTTAGCCACACAGCGGTTGGCTCCCAGTGTGCACAGAAAGGGGCGGGGCGAACATGCCTACACCGCTGGTTTCCCTATGGGGAGACACACTGGGTGGGCCCCAGTGTGCCACACAGTCTTGAAGGGAGATAATTTTACATGTTGACAGGGAGATTGGGCACCCTGTAGTCAGCTGCCTACACATTGTGTGGCAGCTGGCAGCAGCAGCCACCACCGCCATGTTTATTGAAATACTTCCAGGAAAGGAACGTCAGGAGGCATGTTATTGTGCGCTGCATGTTGAGCTTGTCTCTCATTGCAGTGGCACTTTTCTTACATGTGGTGACCACTTTACACATTTCTTGTGTGAGTGCCTGCGTGATGGCTTATTAGGGAATGAGGGACGCACCTATTAATGCGTGTCCTGCATTCACCCATACTGACGCACCTCCGAAATCTGCTACTACCACAAGATGTTGTCTGGCCTGCAAGTGTGCAAGCCAACATAAAAATACTTAAACTATAAACTATAGGCAGCATGGGTTCACAGCGGAAAGGTCATGTCAGACAAATCTAATTGATTTCTTTGACTGGGTGACCAAAGTAGTAGATCAGGAAGGGGCTGTGGACATGGCCTACCTAGACTTTAGCAAGGCATTTGATACAGTTCCACACAAAAGATTAATAGTCATATTAACCAGCCTGGGAGTGGGTCCCAGGGTGGTAGCCTGCGTAAAACATTGGCTGGACAACAGGACACAGAGGGTAATTGTAAATGGAGTCCACTCTGAAGAAAGAGGGGTTACTAGTGGGGTACCACAGGTTCAGTATGGTCCAGTCCTTTTTAATGTCTTTATAAGTGACATTGCAGAGGGACTGGAAGGAAAAGTATGCCTCTTTGCAGATGACACAAAGATCTGCAACAGGGTTGATACACAAGGAAGCATGGAAAGGATGAGAAGGGACTTGGCAAGGTTGGAGGAATGGTCAGAAGTATGGCAGCTAGGATTCAATGCAAAGAAGTGCAAAATAATGCACCTGGGAAACAAAAACCCAGGGAAGATTACACAATGGGGGAGGTAGTAACAAAACAAAAAGGAAAGGGACCTGGGGGTAATCATATCAGATGACCTTAAGGTTTGCAAGCAATGTGAGAAGGCGCAGGGAGAGTTGGGGGTATACTGGGATGCATAGGAAAGCCTGAGGCATCACCAGCAGAAAACAGGATGTTGTTATCCTCTATACAGACAGTTGGTGAGACCCCATCTGGAGTACTGTGTCTAGTTCTGGAGACCCTATCTCTGCAAGGACATAGACAGGATAGAGGCAGTCCAGAGCAGGGCAACTAGAATGGTGCAGGTTCTGCAAGAGAACACATGAGGAGAGACTAAAAGAGCTTAATATGTATACCTTGAGGAAAGGAGGAGAGGGGGACATGATAGAAATGTTTAAGTACCTCAGTGGAATCAACAAAGTCCAAGAGGGTAGCATCTTTCAGAAAAAGAGACATGCAAGAACAAGGTAACACAATTTAAAGATTTGGGGGAGCAGTTCAGGGCAATGTGAGGAAGTATTTTTTCTCAGAGAGGGTAGTGGATGCATGGAACAGCCTTCCTAAGGAGGTTGTGGGGTCTAAAACAGTGGGGGAATTCAAGAATGCATGGGACAGACATAAGGCAGTTCTTGTGGGGGTAGGAAGAAGTAGGCTGTTGGTTAACTAGGATCTGCAGCTTATCCTGTAGGTAGGGAAATGGGCAGACTAGGTGGCCAAGCGTCCTTATCTGCCGTCAAAGTCTATGTTTCTATGTAAATACAGATTCTCCATTACATCACTTCTATTTTGCTGTAACTAAACTGATTCAGCATTGAGCATGACAAGCTTTGCTAATACAAAATTATAGCATGTTGCTTTACTGTGAATTGAAAAGATACCTTGCCTTTCCTGCCTTTCTCCTTCACCTACACATCCTGTCTTACTAAACAGTTTTCATCACCTACCATATGATAGCTCTATACCATTCATTGTTTCCAGAACACTACCAGTAATTACTGTAGTTTTTTTCTTTCAAGACCTACCATGCTGAAGCTTTCTTTTTCCCCAGAAGAAGCTTATACATAAATTCCAACCTTTTCCAATTCAGAAAAATACAGAATTGGAATCAGTATTTGAAAATCAACTAATGCAGGAAAAATGACGTACAAGTTCTATGCTGTTCACCTTTAAAGGACTGCGTCAGTGTCCCGTCTCAGTCTATACATACTTTTTCATTAAAGCATCCTAGTGGGTATTTCTGATTTACATATTTCTGGTAAGAACCAGTACAGAGTTATAGTTTGACACTCTTCTTCTCTTGTATTTTAGGCATAAACGACCTCATACAGTTTTAAAATGGCCTTGACTACTGTACCATATGTTGAAGAAGAAACATTTACTGAGGCTGCTAAATGCCCTGTGTAGGTGGAACCATGACAGGCTTTGAAGCTCTACTTACAAACCACTTCTGTTGTAATAAATTAATTATTACTTACCTGCTCAGTACAGTTCTTCTTTAAAGTCAGCTGTGCTGAGGACTTATATTGTTTTCCCTGTAGAAGTTGTTTTCAGGTACTGTACATGTGTGTGTTGGATCACATTGTTATTCACTGAATTTACTAAAAGACCAGTTAAGGTGTAACAACAATGGTGCTGTATATGGGCCTGTATTTAAAACATGGCTTCTACATACAGTGTGTGTCAGATTGGCTCAATTGGTAGTATACTTACCTCTGGGTCTCAAGGTCATGGGTTCTGGTCCCACGTTGGGATTGAACTCATACCATAATGCTGGCACCTGAGTATGGTACTGGAGGATGGTATACTGTTGAGGTGTGCCCTTCTTTGGATGAGTCATGAAACCGAGATCCCTTCTGTCAATCTGGTGCTGTCTTGGGGGGTGTCCAGGTAGAAGTACTGTAAAATAACCCAAGGCTCTCCTCACAAGAGTATGGGATTTTCCCTGTGTCCTGGCCAATATTCCCCTTCCCATAAAAACAGTCCATTCAATTCTTCAAGGCTGTGTTGATGTGTGAAATGACTACCACTACACATTTATAGTCACTTCACTACCAGTTTCTCACTACTTGTAAAATGCTTTGGGATGCAATGTGTATGAAAAATGCTATATAAATGCTGTTTTTTCTTCTTCTACACTGTACCACTTCCTCTCTGGCTTCAAAGTATTACTAAATTACCAAATAAAAAATAGTCAGACACAATATAAACTGGCATATTATATTATCTCTCTCTCTCTCTCTCTCTCTCTCTATATATATCTATCTATCTTTTTTTTTTTTGGTATTTACCTAATACTTTATTTTATTGTAATACAGTATAAATACACATTTATTCGTTGTATTTACTGGATTTATTTCTTTTATTGTAATAGTCATACAAACACTGGTACCGTTGCAAGGATTTCCAATGTCCCCCAGACCCCCAATTACTTTATATCCCCACCCTTTCCCAATGGCACTAGAACACTTAATGCCAGTGGGGTGAGGTGATGTCAGTCATAGTGCATACCCCCAATCCCCAACCACTGGTGGTTTGCCCCATAACCCCAGCACCAACCCCAGCATTATCACTTCATACCCCTGACAAACCACACCTAACCATGTTCATCTAGGTAGTATCCCTCTTCACACCACTGTCCACAGCCTAGTCTTGTGGTGCACACGCTAGCATGAGGTAATGCCAGGGGCAGGTTGCTGGGGTGGCACCATGCCCCTCAGTATCCCACCACCCTATGAGGACATGATACAAAGCATTGTTCTCTGTCCACTAGTGGTATGCCATGTTCCCCAGTCCCCTGCTTCTCCCAAGTAGGGGACTAGTGAGTCATGGTGCAAACCACTGGTCCCCATCCACCAGCCAAGTGCACCATGGCCCCATAGTACTCTGCTCCTCCAGAATTGCCTCCGGCTAGTGGGTTTCCCACCCCTCAGCCTCCTACAGAACAGCAATGTATGTTCAGTACAAATATGAAGTATTTGAATTAAAAGTTAAATAAAATATAATTAAGTCCAGTACTTAGTCCAAAGAATCCACATATTTTTCATGGTTCCACAAACACTGCATCATCTTGCAGCATAACAGCTCTAGTTTCTTGGTCACGATGACAGTCTGAAGGTGGTGACTTCTCATTCTTCAAATGCCCTTCACAAGGCTGGATTAATGCCATTGTTCTGTACAGTACTTAGAGTGTCAAGTAGCCATATCTATGAAATGAGACCAATCACAAGTTGGGGATTCAGAAGTGAGCCAATCAAACATTTAGGAGCATGTAGGTATGACGTGGCTATGACTTAAAGAAATGTAAATCAACCAACAGCTGTGCGCTGGATGTCTTGATTTGTGAAACAGCATTTTTACGGGAGGGGGGCTTTCTGGAAATTGTAGATTTCCTTTACAGACATCAGACTGCAAGGGAAGATACTGTATCACTGTATATTGTACTAAAGATGACTTCCAGATTTGGGACAGTGAACTTTTTGGGGACCCCAAAGCCAACAAGACCTGTCAGGAGGAGATCATTGGTAACACAAGTGCAAAACAGTAGGCCAGTAAGTAGAAAGAGAGGGGGGCAGAAAATGCCACTCCACCTGAAGAAATGTGCCATAAAATTCAGAAAGGAGTTCAAAAAAATACACAGTAAAAATGTGTTCTAAATAATATTGGTTTTAATGGTATTTTTACTGTATTTTCAATAAGTATTTCTGTCTTCAAAACAGTGTGTTGCAATTGTCAAGGACAATGGCCTCACCTTTTAAAAAGCCCAAGAACAGGAAGCGTGGGAAGAAGAACAACTTATGCCAGCACCCAAGAAGCAAGCAGAGGCACCAGCTGAGGAAAAGGCAGCCCCCAAGTTGCAGTGGATGTACATCCAAGGAAAGGGCAGTGCTGGAACCATAGGGCAAAATACATCCCAAGGAAGAAACTGCACCAGAGCAGCAGGCAGATGTACACCTCAAGGAAAGGGCAGCTCCAAACGAGCAGGTGGAGATATATCCTAAGGAAAGGGCAGCTCCAGAGCAGGAAGGGACAGGGGTGATTTCAAGGCCCACAAAGATACTGAAGAGAGGGGTACAGAGCATGAAATTCAAGCATTTTTTGTGGAACAGCATAAGATAAGCACAGCTGGAACAACAATAGATGAGGAACATACTGGTTCAAAAAAGGGCCGGGCAACTCTACTGTAGCTGCAGTCCATGATGCAGAGAAAGGAAGGAAGGAAATTGGAGGAGATATGGCTGCCATTGCCAATGCCATGGACATCCACATCCCATGGAGTGCATGACACAACTGCCAGTCTTTCCAAGGACTCATGACATGAGGGGAGACAGAAGCAGTGGAAATGCCAGAACAAGCATCTGGTGCAGACCCAGTGCAAGTCATGGACATGGTGTCCGAAACAATGGCAGCAGAAGGGGTACCCGTGTCAGTTCAGGTACAGGTACCTTGGTGCATGAACTAGTGCAAACTGGGCCTGGGCACACAGTGGGTTGTCAGGACATTCTTCTGGACGTGGACCTTCTGCTGCTGACAAGTCAAAAAGAAGGGGAGCTGAGGGGATGGTGCAGTGCTAAACCTGAATGCTTTGCAGCTGTGGAGTGTCATGCCATTGTGCCATTCAAACTATATGTTCAATGGTCAAATAATGTGAACTATGATGGCACAAGGGACAAGAGAGGTTGCCGAGTAGTCTAATAAATGTAATTTTAACCTATGTAAAGCAACACTTTGATTTGACACCACCTGTTCTGTCAGAATAAGGGACAGGATAAATGAACAACTAGGAATGGTGCAGAAATATGAATCCTATACACTGGTATAACAATTGCGTTTATGTTTTATGTTTATTAATTAACAATATGCAATATGTTGTGGCATACTGTAAGTGATTATGTTGTTGAAAAATAAAAGTTATTAAAGTATTTTGACTTCTTTTGATATTTTGTCATAAAGCAGTGTTTACATGAATGCTATCACTACCACGACTTAAAAGAAGGGAGGTAAAAATAAATTAATGCCAATTAATAGGACAGAATTCCGTGGTTCAGAGGTATGTATTAAATGCATGGTGGGGAGGGTCATATGGGATGAGATAATAAGGAACAAGTGTTAGGCAACTTGTGATCCATTTCCTGTTTGTCGTGACTTGTATTGCTGCAGGCATGAGGGGAAGAGGGTGGTGCCTCTACTACAAACATTTCATACTGTCAGACATAAGTAAAGTCACCATCAAAGGCAATTCAGCTCCCAAACAGAGCTCTGTATACCATGCAGGAGCCTGCTCAATGTAACCACAGGATCTCCTGCAACTAGCTCCAAAACAGAGCTCTGTACACCATGCAGAGCCTACTCAACAATCACAGGCTCTCCTGCAGTTCAGCTCCTAAACGGACTTTGTATGCCACACAGAAGCCTGCTTCCAACAAACACAGGTAAGGAAGAGCCCACTGAAAGCTACACATTTCACCTGCTTAACTAGTGTGTAGCCCATTGACATGCAAGGCATTGACTGCCCCACCACCCTCCACTCCTCTGCCCTAGTCTTGACTACATTTATAGGCCCCTGTGGTCATGTGACTCCTTGCTCTTAGATTTCTAAGTCCCCGCTTTCTCCATTACCACACACGCCCCTATTTATCTCCTCATTAGTCACTTCTAGCCCCTCTCTTTCCTTTCTTCCTGATTGATTCCTGGCCTGACCTCCAGTTTCCTAATTCTCCACTCTATTTTACACCATCTGACAGGCATGATAGGGTGTGTCGGAGTTGTGAGGCCCAAATCTCACCCCATTCCGTGTGTAAGCAGGTGGACATGCCACAGTAAAGGAGAATGGGGTGAGATTTAATCCTCGCAACCCCAACGACACACCCCATCGTCTGTCAGTCTGTGGAGGATGGCAGGTGGGGGGGTTAGGGGGCAACCCTAATGTTCTCATTTCCTGACTTTTTCTGCTTTAATCCTAAATGATGCATTAAACGTAGTTTTTTGCAAAGAATTTCCTTACTTTGAGAAAGCGTATTATAAGGACCAAAATATATGTATAGCTATACAGCATATATTGGTGGAGCTCCCATGGTGACAGCAACTGTTCAATGTGGTGCAATAAATCACTGCTGTTTCCTGCCAGTAAAAGGTGTTAGACACTGAGCTTCATTGCTGAGGTTATAAATTGATTGGAAAAAATCTACATGTACTTACTTGAATAAGTAGTTTTATTTTGAGAGCAACGTTTCATCAACCCTTCTATGCATAACTTGTTATATTAACAAAGAGGTTATAACAGTGCACAAGACGACCCCTTTACCCACCACCATGCCACCAAAGAACATATACAAAATGTAAACTCCACCGATCTAAAATGTTTCAGTGGTTAACGGTGTGGAGCCAAGGTGTAAAGCCTTTACCCTTCCACTGTCATAAAATCAATTTGTAATAGAACCGTTAGAGAAGATTACACTGTACAACAGCATGTTCACTTTTTTTGGGGAGGAACAATGTGTATTTTGACAGAATATCAGCTGCTGAACGTAAGAAATGCTGATGTGGATGCTAAACAAAGACTTTTGCACCCCATTAACAAAACAACGAGGTCATTTTAACAAACCCACTTCCTTGTTAAATAAAGATCAGCTTTCGAGGGCTGGGGTTCGAAAAGCAACCAGTGTCCTCCAGACATGTACAATGTTCAATAACAAATGTAAAGCATATGTTAAAAAAAGCCTCTGTCACTGTATTAGAATGTGTGTGTGTGTGTGTGTGTGTGTGTGTGTGTACAACTTTTGTTTTGTTTTGTGTGTTAATGCAGATAGAACCAGCTCACTTTGGGATTAAAGAGGACAGGAAATTAACAAAATAGTGATTTCCTATGAGGAGTGTGTTGTATTTATTTATAGTAATGCATATATGTTGACTAATCGGCAACTGTGTTAGTCTGATTTTTTTGTGTTTTTAATTTAGCCAGTCAACAAAAAATTACTGGAGAAGCCTGTTTTATATTTCCAGTTTTCATATCGGGAAAGTGAGCATGGCAGCTAAATGCTGACGTTGTTATTCATGCATTCCATGACGTCAACCAGACTTTCACTCTGTGGGACACATTCTTGTGAAGCTGTCAGAAACTGAAAGCAAAGTACTTCTTTTTGTATTTTGTTGACCTTTTATTTGCATTACTGTTACAGCATAAGAAAATATGTGCCAGTTTTAGACACAAATGCTGCTAGTTTCCCTGATTAGAATCGCAATTCATTATGTCAAGCATTCATGGATAAATAAAAGAAAAACTAATGAAAGAGTAAACACTTTCCTGTTTTCAGCGTCTGCTGGACGTATGCCATTAGTGTGTATTTGCCTGTTGACCAAAATAACATGATAGAATAATTAATACAACCTTCTGTTTTCTATTTTACATAATTAAGTGATACAGCACCGTAACTTATTGCCATTTACCTATCCCCCACACCACACACACACACACACACACACACACACACCAATGCAATTATGCCTGTCCAAATGTCAGTTAGGCAATATCAGCAGTTGATGTTGTATATCAGCTGACATATCCTTACCTGATTCACATGCAGACCTAGACAGTTTCTGTACCCACACTGCAATATGCGATTGTCTGGAAAAAGGACATGACCTGCCCTGATTATTTCATTGTGTGTGTGTGTGTGTGTGTGTGTGTGTGTGTGTGTGTGTGTGTGTGTGTATGTGTGTGTGTGTATGTGTGTACGCCCCGCGCATGCATACTTTTATTTCTCCCTTAAGTGGCGTAACAGACTAAACAAAAACAAAATAAATAAAATCTGGGTAAGCCAGCTGCATCTTCTTTGCATCTGTTGGTCTGATGCCATTGCTTTACCAGTGTGCTCGTTAGTGGCAGAAACTCAATATACCCATACAGACAGGATTACATTTGTATAGGTCCTTCTGCACATCCTCAGAACCAGGGGATGCAGACAGAGTGCTTGCCAGAAAATTGTACATTTCCACACACACCATATCTTGTGAAACTATTGAAAAAAAGACTGAAAAAACTTTCATTTCTTAAATGTCCTTTAAACATATGTTGTTCTTTGTATATGTTTTTTTTTTTTTTTTTTTAATTACATGCCTTTATAATCATTAGTACCTTCTGTAATTTTTTTCTGCTATTTTGTAATTAAATCAAAATATCACTATTGGTTAATGTAATCCTTTACACCCACCCCAACCCCGCATACTCTCCTTTGTCCATCAGTTGTTCAGTGAGTTATGATGCTTATTGCAATTCAGCTTGTGGTTCCCTTTTCCTTTTCCCTTGCTCATTTCATATGGCAGCTTTTGTGAAAACTCTAAAGGGTTGGATAGTTAGTAATTAACCAGGTGACAGCAGATCCTTTCTGGCTATGGGACCACACCTTGGGCTATGTGAAGCCACCAGCTCCTTTTGAATCCCCAAACTCCAAACCTGCTGCACCTTATAATTCCAGAAGGTGTGGTTCTTTACAACTGCAGTTTCACAGCAGTGCCTGAAAATGCCCAATACATATTTACAGAAATGTCTGTTTCTTTTCAGTCATGAGTCATTAAAATCAAGCCAGTAGCACTGGGAAGGGAAAACGGATAGATAGATAGATAGATAGATAGATAGATAGATAGATAGATAGATAGATAGATAGATAGATAGATAGATAGACAGACAGATGCTGGTCAAAGTCAGACTTGAGCCTTAATGTTCCCTGTCTGAACAGAAACAGTATAGGTAGGGGATCAGGTACATAAATTAAGTTTGGATGAAAATCTGTGGCGAGGTTTCACAGGGATACAGTTGCCCAATAAAACAAGAAATACCACTGGCGAGTATTATTTAATTCAGTGCAGTGTGTGTGTGTGTTTGTTTAGCAAAATATGGTGAGAAGTAAAGCCTGCTCATTAAAACAGAATATTCAACTTCTCTTGAGCTTTGAATGCCAATCTACATTCTACGCAATATTTTAACACATTAAGTAGAGGGCAATAAACAAGCTCTGCAAATGATAAGATGTGTTTGTACTTTATTACAGATTATACTAGAACACTCGGTGTTAACCCTTACTGTATTTGTCTAGTGAAACTTTTAAAATAAATAAATGCGTCGAACTAAACAATACAACAAACCAGCCAACATAAATATATTTGCTGGCCAGCAAAGCACCCAGAGACTGAATGCTGGTAAATAAAAACCCAAACTCGAATAAAAGAAAGTATGGAAAATTTAATCCTTTGATTTTATTTTCCTAGTAATATGGCTTGCCCATTCAATGTGGATTTGTAAAAGAGTGGATCGGGTTTCCCCTCTGGCATGTTAAACTGGGACCCATAAGAAAGGAAAGTAAGACAAACACTAACTCCATTCAAAGTTACTGAACTGGCTAGAAGAGTCCAAGTAGGAAACTAAGTTAAAACACACGCACACACACATACACTCTCCAAGTTAGAGATGGCACAGTGAAATGAACAATGGACTGGCAACCTTTTTTTCCTCCCTGTGATCATCCCATCATATAAACATTAAAAAAATCATGACAGCGAATCCACGTTATTGGCACCCCCACAATCTAAACTTTGCAACCTGTTGCTGTTCTCGATCAACTAAATTAATTTCATGTAATCGGAGTGCATGTTTCCACATCCCTGACTCTCACCTCTGACAGAATAGATATGGGGCAATGAGTCTGTGAAGGGGACTAGCACTGGAGTCTATGACTATGTTTCATTCACAGCACAAAAGAAAGGAGATGCCTTTTAATCCCATCATATGCATCACACTCCCTGACTCGCACCCCAGACTGTGTACTGGCCAGCACGTCTGGGAAGGGGATGAGCACCACATATTGCCAAAGACAACCTTTCAGACCCCACCCAGTCAGCTATAAAAAACAAACCAACAGCAACACCAAAAAACAAAACACTCAGCACTATCCCAAAATAGTACTCAATGCAAAACTGGCAACATCAGGATTTACAGAACATATGTTGTCATCCTGAAAGCTATATGAAACTATTAGAAAAATATGAAGGCAAAATCCAGTTGTCAATTCCTTGGACTGCAGAAGCTTTGAATGTTAGTGTGAATAAATATGGAAACGAAATGTCTCAATCTGCGATTTAGGTCTTTAGTCTTGAAGGGTCACACATGGATGCCCAGGTTGTAAATGTGACTGTTTAACTGGTTGCGAATGATTGCAGTGCATTGGGAATGTTCAGTTTACCTAACCTGTACTGTTGTAACACAGGGCATCATCTGAGCACATTGCAGTGTTTGTTGGGGAGGGAAGGGGAGGGACCATTCCTCATTTTTAGTGTTCATGTCCCTCATTTCTGCAGCAAAAGTTTGAGAGGTATGGTCTGCTGTTTAAATATACCCAGAGCCGATGAGCTCAGACACTGCGTGACACTTTCTGCTGTTGGCATAGTGCCACACTGCTAGACTAAACCAGCATGGGGAAAAAAGTAATGGTTAGGCTGAGAAAATTGTACTTCTAGATTTGTAGGCTGGGGAAATTTCTAGTTCACATCTAGATTGAGCTGTCATTTGTAGGTGGTGGAACTCTTCTATAGCCAGGGAAATCCCAGAGAGCATGCCAACTGAGGGATGCCATGTACTGATCTGTAGGTTTACAAGCAGTTTTGGTCACCATGACACTGAAGAAAACTTCTTGTGCACATCCCAGCAACAAACCCTGCATGTAAATGACCCAGTATCTATCGTCTCTGCATGCAGTGATCGTTAGTTTTTGCACAGGTGCTGATATTGCCATGGAGACTTGCACTGCGGTCTGTAGTTGGTCTTGGTTATGCGAAAAGTTAAATCCTCTTTGAATTCCTGAGGTACAATAAAAATAGTTTGTCTTGTTTATTACTCCCCCATACTGTGCCAATAAAAGGCAGTTTTGTATAATTCAGCAAATAAATGTGCATCTCTCCCCAGAGAGAAACATTGTTTTTGCATAGAGTACTTCACCAGTTTGATCCCCACCACAGCCACATTCCAACACTAAACTCCTCGTGCTCCAGCTCAGTCAGCTGTGAAATGGGTAGATGCAGAAAACCACTTGAAATGAGGTGCTACATCTCCGCTGGTGTTGTCCTAGTGTCCTGGTTGTCCTGTGTAAAGTTGTCAGATGTTTTATATGCGCTGTTGCTACAGCAGCACGATCTAATCAGAGAAGAGGAAGAGATAACCAGATATAATAACTGGTCAGCAATTTCTCTCAATGTACTGACCAGGTTGATATTTTCCATAACAACCAGTTAGTTGTTATGACATTCATGAGCCATGCCAGTCAAACTATGCTGCTGCCTCAATGGCCAATATTCTGTAAGTGGGCGGGGCCAAACAGTCTCACAAACTGCTGGAGAAAAATTGCTGGCTTGTTATTATAAAAAATAAAAGATGGGGAGGGTGCTTCATATGAGAATTTAATGCACACCCTCGTTGTGGGATGCTTTGATGAACCCCTCGGGCTTCGCCCTCGGGGTTTATGTAGCATCCCACAACTTGGGAGTGCATTAAATTCTCATATCAACCCCTTCCCCATCCATTATTCTCTATAGATAAGTCAAGTCAACTAGAGATAAGAATAAAAAAAATAATTGCCAGAAAGACAAAGGTTGAGGGAGAGAGAGGAAATAGAGAAATCAGAGAATACAGTTAAGATCGAGGAAAAAATTAAGACAGGGAAGGTACAGGGAGAGAGAAGTACTGTATGCAAAAACGATTTTTCTTTCTGGGGAGAGATGAACATTTATTTACTGAATTATATCAAACTGTCTTCTAATGGAACAGTATTGGGGGGGTAGTAGTAAACAAGAAAAACTTCTTTTATTTTACCTCAGGAATGCAAAGGGATTTAACTTTCACAAAACCAAGGCTAACTACAGACTGCAGCGGGAGCATCACCCATCTCTATGGCAACGCCAGCAACTGTGCAAAAACTAACAATAATCACAGCATGCAGAGATGATAGAAAACCAAACTATAAATCAAAAGATTTTGGAATAATCAAGAGCAGCATGTAGACAGGTGACTGATTATACCAGCATGCAACAGCGCGCAGAAATCTGATTACCTTCATTTCATTTTCCAAATCTGATTTCTAGCTTGCATGTAAAGGTGGTGAGTGACATAAGGCCCTTTTACACACAGGTTATGTAACGGAATAACTGTTACGGAAACAGTATTCTGTTACATCCCTTGGCCCAGATATTCAAAAGGGATGCGCATGGCGCAACAGTGTTGTGCCATGCGCAACCCACTGATGCGCCCTGGTGTGATATTCAAAAGGGAAAAGTGCACGGCACAAATCCCTATGCACCGGAGTGCATCAGTAATGTATGCAGGTGCAGGTGGGGGGGGGCGCGCCCATGCATATCCTGCACAGCCCGATATTCAGCCCGGGATGTGCAGAGCCATGCATGCGCAACCCCTACCTGCGCCAGCACAAAGTTGATCCCCAAAAATAAGGAACAACTGATGGCCACCCACAGGTGAGCTGCCGCATTGCAGGGTGCAACACGGCAGCTGCCACCTGTGGTGGCCACTCAGCCCGGCTGCACCTGGCAGCACTCTCATGCCCGATCGTGGGCATTTGTAAAACAAAATAAGTCTGTCCAGTATCCTTGGTGGTCCAGTGATTCACTGTCTGCCCGATCGCGGCATCTGTAATCCAGTAGACTTGTTCATTATCTCGGTGGTTCAGGTGGCTTCTCTCACCTGCCCACCGGTTCTCACTGCCTGTGTTTCAGTCAGTCGGTGGCGGTATTATCTCGCTTGCCTCGCCGTCGCCGCTGATGCCACATTAGGGCTGTACGCTTCATTGGTCCACAGCATGATATGGGCTTGCAGCCCATGTTCACCATACTTGTGATATGGTGAATGGGATCATTCGATATCTGGAATGTGTGGTAGTCAGTATGGGCTGCATGCCCATTGTCTCACGCAGGGACCGATGGGCGACAGCCCTACCAATGGTGTCAGTGGCGGGCGGCGGGCGGCAGGCGGGTGGGTGCTGCCACCGCCGGGCTGACCGGGGAGTGGCGGTGGGGCCCAGTAGGCGGGTGGGAGGGGGGTACCGCCAGACCACCAGGGATATTGGCTTTATTTTATTACAGATGCCCGTGATCAGGCAGACAGTGGTTCACTGGACCACCATGGATATTGGACAGAATTCTACTTTTGGATTACAGATGCCCGTGATCGGGCAGACAGCGGTCCACTGGACCACCAGGGATATTGGGCAGAAATATTATTTTCTTTTTACAAATGCCCACGATCGGGCAGACAGCAGTCCACTGGACCACCAGGGATATTGGACACAATTCTACTTTTGGATTACAAATGCCCGCGATCGGGCGGGCAGGTCCACTGGACCACCAGGGATTTATGCTTTTCCTGTTTTGTACTGCAGCCCGCGATTGGGCTGTGAAGCACATTGCAGGCTGCGGGGCACATTGGTCCCCGATTGCTGCTGCCTGGTAGGGTGCCAGGCGCAAGTCGTCGGGGATCAGCGCACCTGCATGCAACTGGGGCCATAATGACATGCAAATGGCCCCATTTGCACCTTGCATACATTATGGCCACATTTGCATGTCAAGTTTTGAATATCACGGTTGCTGAGCATAGCACAACGGAACTTGCGCTAGCGCATCCCCATGCTCCACTCTGGCCACTTGCGCTGGCGCAGTGCCACTGCACCATGCACACTGCGGGTGGCCAGGCTGTGATATTCAACGATGCTGTGCCATGGCGCAGCTCCGCTGAATATCGCCCAGTCCACACCCCTGCGCAGCCAAGTTGCGCTGCGCCCTCTAGCTTGCGCCACAGCCTGGTGCAGTTTGAATATCTGGGACCTTGTGTGTAAAGTGCATCTGTTTCATTCCATAGGCAAATGTTCATCCAAACCGCAATGTCTGCTTTTCGCGGTTTGCACCGTTGTGTTCTGTTTCGTCGGGCTGTGTTTAAAACAGCCATTACGAAGTGGTGCACAAACAGCAATAGAGCAGCAAGCTCTGTGGGGGTGCCAAAACACAAATGAAGGTGGAAGCTGACAGAAAACTTGTGGAATGTAAAGGGATCCTAAAAACACAACAGAGCACAATGGCGCCACAGGTAATGCTCATTTCATTTTAAAAACCTGTGTGTAAAAGCAACTATAGAGCCATCATCTGTGGCAGGTGCACCTCCTAGGTTTTTTAGTCTCCTCTCACCAGGGCAAACGTGTCTAATGCCACAATAATCCCAGTGTGTGGAGTGAGGGGCAGATGTCACAGGATCACCCACAACATCGCTCCTCTCGGTCCACTGAATGGCACTGCAGAACAAGCAGTAACAACTCTCCTTCCCTAGTTGCAATTGTGCCACCTCCACAGCATGTGTGTGCAAATCCCTACAAGTATAGAGTATATTCAAACTCCAATGGACAGCAACTGCAAACTGAGTCAGAGTCCAGCAGGTGGCCCACCTGTAAATCATACATATGAAACAAAAGGAGCTGCACTCATGGAAAAGAAGTTCAGAGTCACCAGGATTGGTCTTGAAGTACTTGGGCTAAGGCAATCAGCCTGTCTGTTCTGTATTTTCACCTGCGAGAATTCTTGAAGAATAAAGCTTCTGTGCATTGTGAGCTTCTTGGTGAATATGAACTTCTTTTACATGGGTGTGGCTCTTTTTGTTTCATAAGTCTGGAGGATAGTAGTAGTAGGGATTTGAGAATGACCACGGGTCTCCACATGACAGTGTGATGCACACAACAAGTTACCAACAGCAGCCCAGCCTGTGCTATCTCCCCCCCAAAGACACACACACACACACACACACACACACACACACACACACACACACACACACACACACACACACACACACACACACACACACACACACACACGCTTCATTCAAGCCATCCCAGTTCCCTTCCAGGACTGAGGCACGCAGAGCCGGCGGTACTGAGTAAGTAAACGGTTACAATTCTCTATAGTTGTGTCACCTTCCAGCTGTCTGCAACCTTCAACAACATTTACATTTCATAAAGTTACATCCTTGGCCCAGTTTACAGCTGACAATCATGCACTCAGACCCTCATACGTCCCTTTTCATCAAGTGACAGCCCAGCCGTTTTAAAAAATCCCTGATGGGACAGCCCAGGCTCCCTCAATTGCACCAATGACCAAACAACCCCAACTTCTATTTATTTTAATTTACTGAAAATCTGATGACCATGACAGGCACAAGAGCCCCTTTTTCATGCCCCCATGGAGGAGCTGAAAACTCACGCAGTCTAGTCTGCTGTTGGTAGTTTGTTGGGGCATTACACTGCCATATATAGACTTGTGATCATTCTCAATCCTGACTACTACCCACCATCCTAGCTGCCTTCACCTTCCCATCTTTAGACCCCCATATGACAGGCTGTGGTTGTCAGATGTCCCATTGTAATTGGGATTCTACTGATTTATACTGTTAGTTGCCAATGTCCCAATGCTCTGCTAGTTTGCCCTTATTTCACACAACTAACCCGTTATCCCTGAAGCTATTAATTACATAGCCCTTTGGCTTGTTGCATGTCACTGTAAAATGCAGTTTAATGGAGTTAAGCCACACAGAAGCGCCAAAATATAAAAATGAATATATGATGTAGGATGCCCCCTTCATCCCTCAGCCGATTCTAGTTTTTGTCTGCATTAGTGGTAATAAATCAACTTCCTGCCAGCATCCCAAAACAGCAGTCAGTTAATGTATTACAGGTGAATATATGTTTAAAAGCTAGAGGTGAAGTGACTGAGCCAGAGATCACTCTGTCAGAGTCATAGGTGATAGTTGGGATGTACCACACGGTGAAACAAGCCAACAAACACCGCTGTTTTGCTACTTTGTAAAATACTGGATTTGCCTTTATCTTCAGCCAGGTCGCAGCTCACTAGCAATCTTTGACCATGAGGCTGCAAAATAATCACCCGCGAATGCAGCAGAAGATTTTGCAGGCTTGTGGCTGAAGATTGTTGGCAAGCCATGGCTGAAGATTGTAAAAGTGCAAAAAGGCTATTTTTTTACAAAACTAAAATAAACCAGAGGCATGGGTCAATAGAGGGAAGTCCCCTGATCTAAACCGATGCCTCAATTATTTCATAAGTCACCCGTGGGGTGAAATATCTTTTTTCCCCCCAACGCCAAACAGAAAACAAGATGGTGGCATTCGCGATTAATAAACTTCTCATGATCAAAGATTCTTTGATCACAAGCCTGCAAATTCTTTCATCATGATGGCCAAAACCCATTCTTCTTTCGCAAAATAACCATATAAATTTTCCCATAGGCTTATAATGGGAGCTCAAAAGTTTAATAGTGTTTGAATGGGTTAATATTTTTTCACCAAACAAAATGTGACATATTCCTTGACCCACACTCTTTCTACGTGCCGAGGTTCAGACCAGCAGACCACACGACGGCTGCGCAGTGCCATGGACAAAATCCAAAAAACTGCCCACAGAACTGGTGAAAAGTGCATTTTTCAGCATTTTGGTGCTCAAAAACTATAAGTCCAACTGAAGAGCAACTTGGACAATCAAGAGATCTACCATGCCCCACCATGCATACCAAATTTCATGCAAATCCGTTGAATGGATCCAAAATTATTAACGTACAACATGTCAAGTTTAACATAGAAGTGCCTTCATAGCCTTAAATATAGGGGACAACCACACCTATAATACACATATATAAAGTGGAGGAACTGTGTATTAAACTGCACTTCAAATATGATGGGGAGAACCTCAATTCTTTAATGAAGTGGGCTAAGTGGAAAGAATTTTGTCAACAGGAAAACTGTTCTCCTACTAACCTAACTGCAACTTCAAGAAACAGTTTAGACTTACATAGTGTCATGTGAGCCAGGGGTGAGGGATGGATATGCATCATGAAGTGGATGGTAACTCCTTCAGAGATTTCTTGTTAAGCTAAGAACCAGAGATGGACCTATTGGAAAGGAACAGAAATACTTTTGACCCATGGCATGGCATGGCATTACTTCGCTTTCTTTCCTTTTTATATGTTATGATCCTGATTTTATTCATTACATTGACTTGTTTTACTGCAGTTTTACCCTGTAATCCTGTGACAACACTTTTATGAGGTTACTAGAGTGTTGGCATATTCTATAATTGGATACCCCTTACATTTATATCCCTCTTGATGTATGTAATCGAGAGCTTGTTTATTACGTTTGCCATGTTTACTGTTTATTGAAAATGTAATAAAATGGTCACTAAAAAATAAAATAAGGTAATTTGTCTTTACTTTTCTTTTATAGGCTAGTTGCGAAGATGACTGGCCGGTGAGTTACTGACTCACACTCTCAGGACTAAGTTGGGGGCTCTCGGTCGCTAAGCGAGAAAAAAATTGCGGATTTCAGTTTTGAAAAATGCCAACGCTGTTTGATTTTTCTTAGGTAAGCAGTCAGTTGGCACAGGGATGCATTATTTCCCAGTCTCTATGGTGCATAAATGTACAATTTGGCAATGGGTTCACCCAATCAGAGGCCAGGAAATTTCCCTACCCATTTTCTAATAATCCACAGTTAATGTAAACCATCAATTATTGTTCCACATTCCTCTGGTGAAATTCCACCATTCCACTTTTGATGGAATTCCTGGAAGTCAGTTGGAATTTTTGGAAATTCTGCAGAATTCAGTTCTGATGAAATTTGAAAATTACATACTCTGTAGTAAGTTTGAGCAATTATAGGCCAGTTAATCTAGCCTCAGTTGCATCCAAACTTTTAAGAAAAAGATAGAGGGATTTCAGAATCATATAGGGTATGAGGACTGGGGAAACATGGATTTTAAAAGTGATATATCATGTATAGCCAATTTAATCAAGGTCAACTTTCTTTACCGGTCTAAATGTTGCCTCAGTGCTGACATGAGGAAACAAGTAGTCTCCCATTTCCTGCTCCCTTCCAATGACAATGGAAACATCATCCAGTGTACAAAAACAACACCTACTCTGCTGGCCCTGAATCATTTGTACTATAAGTTGTGTAGGTTCATTCTGTCCTGTGGATGGTCTACCCATCATTGTCTTCTGTGTGACCAGTTTAACTGGACAAGTCTTTCAAGTAGGCCTGGCTACCACTGGCTTTCTATTTTGTAGAACAGAAAGCCCCTGATTATCCCTAGTCAACCTCACTCACTCACTCAAGCAGTGCCTACTCACTCCATTTAACAACAGCATTTTTCTCTATTCACAGGATGAAGCTTGAATTTGGTAGAAAGGCCTTTTCATTTACAGAGCAGACACCTGGAACAAAATCCCTCTTCATCTGAGGAATGCTTCAGTGTTCATGTCAAGACTTTTCAGGTACCTGAGCACTCCCTGTATTTGCTTTGGTCCAGAATCCTGCTCTCCCCAACCATGCTCGTGTTGTATAACAATTTTAACACTCTTTGTTTGTTGTGACGTCACTTTGTCGGCTTGCTTTGATTACTGATTGGATATACTTACAGTACCTTTAACGTTTTTTTTCTGGTGTATATTTTAGCTTGTAACTATTTAAGCTGCACTATGTTAACCTGCAGACTGTTGATATCATCCCTGGAACATAGAAACATAGACTTTGGCGGCAGATAAGGACTGCTTGGCCAACCTAGTCTGCCCATTTCCCTACCTATTGGCTAAGCTGCAGATCCTAGTTAACCAACAGCCTACTTCCTTCTACCCCTTCTACAATTGCCTTGTGTGTCTCATGCATTCTTGAATTCCCCACTGTTTTGACTTATAACCTCCTTAGAAGGCTGTTCCATGCGTTCACCACTTTCCATGAAAAATACTTTCTCGCCTCTACTCCTGCACCCACATCCCTCTATCTTCAAATTGTGTCCCCTTGTTCTGCACGCCTCTTTTCTGAAAGATGCTACCATCTTGGACTTTGTTGATTCCATTGAGGTATTTGAAAGTTTCTATCATGTCCTCCCTCTCCTTCTTTCCTCAAGGGTACACATATAAAGCTTCTTTAGTCTCTCTCATATAGCTTCTGGTGCAGACCCTGCACCATTTTAAGTCTCCTCCTCTGGTTTCACCTCCATCCTGTCACAGAGTGAGGTCACATGAAGTCAAGATGCTTCATCTCATGGGATTATTCAGTTTAAGTAATTTCAAATAAATAAATAAAATATATAAATAAATAATATAGTTGTTTAAAAATATCAGTAAAGAACTGGGCGAAAACAAACCGAAAACATGATCTCAATGGACATTAGCATTGCATTTGTCCTGTACCCCATAAAGAGTTATGTGACAAACTAAGCAACTTGGCTGTCTTAAGATATCTTACAAACTGGGTCATGGTTTGCCGACTAGCAGACATAAAGAGTAAACATAAATTGAACATTATTAGAATGGGATAAGATGACAAGTTGTGTCCCACAGAAGTCACTTCTTTAATCTGTTCATCAGTGACATGGATAATGACTGTAAAGGGTTAGTGATGAAGAATGCTAAAATTAGCAGCACTGTAGAAAATACTAATACTGTAAATCTATTAAGTTGTAGAGAAAGAACCAATGAACTGGCACCTTTAAACTCAATAGACAAAATATTATGTTTAAAAGAGGAAAAGAACTAGAGTTTTAGGTAGGAGGAACTAATTTTGAGGAACTGACTTTTTTTTTTTTTCATTTATTTAACAAATTGGAAAAACCTTTGAGCCAAGGGCTCTTTTACAGAGGTTCCATGTCAAGTCACAAGAATTGCAAATTACAATGGTTTCAGTAAGTAGTACAACATGAGGAAAGTAATTATACAAACAAAAGAAAAATATGGCAAGATAAATATTGTGTGAAGTGCAACCAGTGGCCTTGTCTGAAGAAGGGAGAAAGGGCTTACAAGGAGAGAAAGTACAGGGGTGAATTTGGGCGGTGGAAGGAGCAAAAAAAAGAGCAAGGCGGGAGATTCCACAATGAAGCTTGAGCAAGAAAGACCCACGGGGTGAGGGGGGGGGGTAGAGGGAGAGAACAAGGTGAAGAAACAGAGCAGAGAGGGGGAAGTGGGAGTGGAGGGGTAAAGGAAGGGGGGATGAGGTAGGATGAAAAGAGGGCAGGAATGGGAAAGGGATAAGGGAGGAAGTGCTGTGAGTGGAATAGCACAGCAGCAGCATAAGGCTATACAGGGGCAAATGGTAAAAGAGGGAGGTCCCAGTGCATTTAGCTGTCAGCAGAGATTAGATATAGCAGTCACAAGATGCTCTGGAAACTAGGAATTGATGCAGTTTCAGCTTAAAAGGTCCCAAGATTGCAGTCATCGCAATCTCAGGAGAAAGGGAATTAAATAAATTAGCAGCTCTAACTGCAATGGATAGCTGTCAGAGCGAGGTTCGACAGCGAGGGACATTAAAGTTTGGCTCACAGAACTTCGTGTGCTCTGAGTGCCCCGGAAGGGACTGAAAAACTGAAGGGAACCTGGTGGTAGGAGACCAAGATCTGCCTTCTTAGCCAAAAGGCAGGCTTGATATTCAATGCGAGTCTGAAATTGAAGCCAGCCTGCTTGTTCGTAAAGGTCACAAGTGTGAGTACGATACACTACACCGGTAAGTAGACGGCATGCCTTATTCAGAGCTGTGGTGAGCCGACATAGGGTTGTGTCTGTGGCGGAACCATAAATGACCAATCCATAGTCAATAATAGACACAACTGAACTTTGAATAGCCAATCTGAGGGCTTCGTAGTAAGGCAGTATTTATGACTGTGTAGAAGGGTCGAAAGCATGTTAACTACCTTGGCAAACATTCTCAACATGATTGGAGTAGGAGAGCGACTATCCAGAGTAACACCTAGGTATTTAAAAGATTGAGTCTGATCAAGGTTAACACCTGCACTGTTTTTAATCACCAATTGTTTGGCTTTGTGCTTGCTGTGGGTACCATGGAAGAGCATGACCTTGTGTTTTTGCAGTTAAGCACCAACTTAGAGAGATGAACCAGGACTCAGCTTCAGTAAAACTATTTTGAAATTGGGTCTGAAGGAGGGTAGGATCAGCAGTCTTTAGAAAAATGACTGCATCATCCACGAGATGAGTACTGGTTCAGAACAGGATGCCGGAAGATTATTGAGGAAAGTGCTAAATAGAAGGGTCCCAGTATCAATCCTTGAGGATCCCCAGAGCAAACAGGCAGTTTAGCAGAAAGGGCAGACCCTAGTCTCACCTGCTGTGTACTGTTTGCTAGACAGCTGGTGAACCACTTTAGGGCCTCTGAAGATATACCAAGCCCAGCAAGTTGATGTATCGGCAAATGGTAATTGACTGTGTTAAATGCTTTAGACAGGTCAATAAAGGTTACACCAACAAGTTGACCCTGATCAAGGGTATGGTGAATGAAACCTGTGAATTCCAGTAGGGCTGTAGATGTGCTGTGCCCTTTCCAAAAAACTTGTTGGACACATTGTAGGTTGTATTTTTCCAGGTACTCCACAAACTGGTCAGCAACAATACCTTCAAGTGCTTTGGACAGTGGGGGAAGAATAGATATTGGCCTATAACTCCCAGGTAGCAATCTGTCCCCACTCTTAAAAACTAGTGTAACCAGAGCAGATTTCCAGATCTGGGGGAATTGTGAAAGTATGATGGAGCGATTGAGAAGCTTGATGAGGGGGAATAGGACTTCATCTAGAGTTAGGGTAAGAAGTTTTAGGTCAAGGGAATCACTGCTTGTCCTAGTTCCTCCTAGAACTTTACATAGGTAGGTCTTGGTCTCGCTTTCCGAGATAGCTTTGAAGTAGAAACATGGGTGGGTAGAGGCCTCTTCTGATTTGGTGGACATAGGAGCTGTGCTGGGTGGTTCAAAGAAATTTGGGGGCAGAGTTTGGCTAAGGTCTGTGAAGGATGAATTAAATGTGTTGGCAATTAACACGGGGTCATGGGTGATAGACCCATCAACATTTAACATAGTTGGAGCCTATTTGGATGCTTTCCAGTGATTTCTGAGAGGTTTTCCCAGAATTTTTCCCCATCAGCCCAGGTCTTGGCAAGGATGTCCTTATAGTAACTCATTTGTGCTCACTAGACCATGGTTCAAGCAAAACCAGAAAGAAGAAAAGGAAAGACAGTCAAACTGCATACCCCTAGAGTTCAGATCCCAACACAAAATAGATTCCAGTGTCTCCAAGAAGAAATATGGACACAGACAATGATGGCAGAATAAGATCAATGGTTCATCCAGTCTTCCCCAGTTTTCTATTCACCCATGGTACCTACTGTACCTCTAGGGCCCTAGCCCTCCCCATCCTTCCTCCAATTCTCCACCCTGATTCTGCCACCCCCAGCAAGCATTATACTCTTCATTCTGTCCCAACCATGCTTGAAACCACTAACAGCTTTCGCACACACATCACCCCAACTGGCAAACTGTTCCATGGCTCCACCACCCTCTTTGTAAACAGTAAAATAGTACTTCCTCACATCCCTCCTTTACCTCACACCTATTAACTTCTATTCATGTCCACATAACCACAAGCAGGTATTCAAGCTAATATTCAAGCCAAATAGTTGCCCACCATTCCGATTGTTAATTCCTCTTAAGAATTTAAAAGGTCTCTATCATATCTCCCCTTTCCTTTCTGGTCTCCAGCAAGTACATGTTCAGTGCCTTGTGGTGCTCCTCATAGGACCTGCTCTGTTGGCCCGGAATCATTTTTGTTACCCTGCACTGCACCATCTTCAGCCTATCCTTGCCATTCCTGAGGTGAGGACTCCAGAACTCAGTGCAGTACTCCAGGTGTGGCCTCACCAAGGCTCTATATAAGGAAAAGTTTTACCTCTCCATTCTTGCCATCAGTACTCCCTGTATCCTACTCAAGAAAATAGTATTATGAACCACCCAAACCCCATGTCCCCCTCCACACCCAAAGAAACAAATCATGGTCATGGGACACTCCATAAATAGGTATACTGACTCCATAATTTGTGGTACTGATAAAAAGAGCAAAATGGTTAGTTGTTCCCTGACGCAAAGGTCTGTAATATCAATTTACTATCAAATAGATTACTGCAGTAGACAGGAGACCCTCAGGTTTTACTACATATTGAGAATAATGATGTTTGGTGAAAAATCAGACAGACATCATGGTCGATTTCCTAAAATTAGGAGAAACTTAAATCGACAAGTTCTATGCTGCTGCCGATCTCTGAAATTCTACCTGCTCTTTGATGTGCATAGACAGACAGAGAGCAGTCAAATAAATAAATAAATGGATAAGAAACAGTAAAACAAAACTGGAAATATTCTTTACACTGACATGCATAGTAACAGTTCTTAAAAAAATAATGTAACAGCACCCAAATAAAAGAATGGGTAATTCTGGTCTTCCCAGTGTTTTAATGCAAGAAGATTATATAACAGAAATGGAGAACTAGTAATTAATGATGAGCAAGCAAACACTGTGGGTAGAACTGAAACATGGTGGGAACATGGATATCACTGGGGAAAGATATTGCTGGCTACAAATTATACAATACTGATAGATTTAACAACAGAGGAAGAGGAGCTGCACTCTATTAAAAAAAAAAAAAAACACTTGATCAGTTGAGATCACTCCTCCAAAATCAAACAGCCAGGAATGGCAATGAAAGCTGCATGGATACAGATAAACTCCCAAAAGGCAAATTACTGAAATAGGATTGTGCTGTAGGTCTCTGGGGATGGATATCATTTTTTTTTGTATTTATTTAGTTTTGTTGACCGGTAAGTGCACTAGACAAATCCTGCCTATTTTCAGGCACCACCGGGAGGGGATACAGATGAATGCCAACTGACCTTGAACCAGATTAAGCTGTTGGTGGTATTTTTAGTGAATGAGGGAATTTGGCCAGACACCGGGAAATTTCCTACTCTTTCGATAAGTGCCATGGGATCTTTAATATCCACCTGAACTACCACCAGTCCAGGCAGATGGTACCGGTTTAACATCTCATCCAAAAGACGGCACCTCAGAAGTGCAGCACCCTGTCACGCTGCACCACAGTGTCAGTAGTGGGTATTAACCCAAGTGCCAGATGGGAACTGAACCCACAGCCTCTGATCTCCGACCTCAGAGGCAAGTGTGCTACCCATGAGCCACTGACACTGACTAATCCGTTATAATGACCTAAATCAAGAGATCTACAAGGCTATGGAAAATATGAGCACGCTAATAATGGGAGGTTTTAATTATCTGGGCATCAAATGGGACAGGATGGGTTGGACGACTATAGTTGAAAATATTAAATTGATGAATGACAATGACCTAATACAACTGGTAAATAAAGCAACATGAGAGAACAAAATATTGAACATTGTAGTAAGCAATCTGGCATACATGGAAAAAACTGTACAGTCAGGTGGCATTGCTTTGACCAGTGACCGTAACATGGTATCCTTTAGACTAAGTTTGCATAAGAAAAAGGGCAAAGGACTAACAAACACTATTAATTACATAAAAGCCAACTTGAAAATGTTTTAAGAAGGACCTCACAATGGGGGACCGTCAAACACAATTTCAAAACCTCTAAGAAAATGAAGCCTAGATTAAAATGAAAAATAAATTTAAATCATTGCAATATCTGCAGATAGTATATAGAAACTATTACAACAAAGGAAAACCCCTCCATGGCTAAACCAAATTATTAATTAAAAAAATGTGCAAAAAGAGCATAAAATAGGGTGAAACAATACATCACTAGATAAAATAGAAAGAATAAATCACTACTGAAAAATTGTAACAGTACAATAAGTACATGAAAAGAGAAACTGAAGGACAAAATAGTTCATAATATAAGGATATAGAACATTTTTTAACCAATGCATCAATTCTACTAAAACTATAGGACCCAAAATAAAAATGAAAGAACACTGTTATCTAAGAAATCAAATGTGACTGAGATCCTAAATTTATAGTTCTATATAGTGTACAGGGATTATGCCAACTTAAAATTATTTCCAGAAACTATTGAGGGAAAAGTGGCAATGCTGGGAGATCTTGAAATATTTAGAGAAGAAGTATGTTCCAAGATCAGAGCGCTAAAACCAAAGACTTCCTCTGGACCAGCTGAAATTCCATTAGTCTTTATAAAGACTATAGGCCTGATTCTGGAAGCGGCTGTGATCGTCACAGGGCATTTGCAGCAGGGCATTTGATGAGAGTGCTGATTTGCGTCAAAACTGCTATTCTGGAAGCTGGCTGCCGCTACTCCCCAACACAGAAAAATTAGACCAGCTCCCCCCTGGTCTAACTTCGCATCCATGGAGGTACCCTTTGTACGGGGCTTGCGCCAAACCTTTGGTGCAAGCTGCCGTAAAGTGGGAAAACTGTTGCAACTGCACCAGCCCTTTTGAATAGGGAACGACTTGCATCCGAGGGCTTTGGCACAGCGCAACAAACTTTGCAGTGGATGCAGGACTCAGTGCCCCGCCCCCTACCTTCTAGAATCGGGTCCTGTAACTTTAGAAATAACCCGTCCTTACACTTATAACCTGGCTCTGGGGTTGTTATTTCAGACTGGAAATAAAAGCATCAGTGGTATCTATTTTATCAAGGCTTTGTCAATGCTGAATGTTCACCAATGGCATTGCTGTTCTACCAGGTCTTGCACATTTTAGTGATCGAATGCATTGAGGTAGGATGGTAGCCTTAGTCGTTTTGACTCATTCAGCCCTGTAACAGAGATGTTAATCTTCGCAAATCTTGTCTGACCTCATTTATTAAGGCATCTTGCAATAATAAATGAGGATTTTCCTGAGAGTTATGCTGCAGCAGTCCCTGAAGAGGATCTAAAGATGTCTCTGTACTTAGAGCAGTGCTATCCTGTGTCTTCTTGTTCTCTTTTAGCCTTTCTGGCTTACTTTTATTCATGTCTGTGTTCATTTGTGTACCATAAAATAGTGGAGGATAGTGAAGGATCTTTGTTTTCCTTACAGAGTACACTGCCATCGTTTCCAGCTGTTTCAGGATCCATTAATGCTTTTGGTGCATAGGCTTTTGAGCTGAGCTATGGAAAGGTATGACTAGACACCGGTGCACTTATCTTTATTAAGTCAGTCACTGGGGATTTGCCATTAAAAAAGATTCCCCTTTCTGTACTTGGTACTGTTGCAGGATCTTTAACTATACTTATTATCTCAGCTGTATCCCTCTCCTAGTGATATGCGAAGCAGAAAATTTCACCCAGCAAAATATTTCAAAATCCCACATTTCATGAAATATTTAACAAGTGTGAAATGCAAATCTTCGGCAAACTGTGGAATTTCTCGCCACCCACGGATGAAATTCCACATATGAAAAGCAATGGGGATGATGATTAAAAAAAAAAAAGTGTTTCCTCCCATCCAAAGTGGGTCAAATCAACTGGTAACCTTTAGTTTCTGTTATTAAATAAATGTTCAGATAAATCACTATTTGCCCACCTCTAGAGTAGCATTCTAAAGCAAAATGGCAACACCTGTTAAACAAACCACCAATATTTTGACCTATGTTTTATTAACCACCGACTCTCTTTACTGGTTTGCATAGGTCAAGTATCTGATGATGATTAAAGCAATTCAGCTTGGCGTATATAGTGTTTTATGTGTCAGCAGTCTAACTGTGCTATGTTGCTGTGCAGTGGAAAATGTCTGGAAATTTAGAATCATATTTTGATGTCTAAGTCAAAGAACTGTGCAGAGTTCCCACAGCACTAGCCAATATTCCTTACATAATGTGAGAAGTACCTCAGTGCAAAAAGATTGGAAAAACATTGTCATCACCTGTCTATAACATTGAACTAAGCTGTTCCTAATTAGGTGAAACATTCTTCTTGTCAACAAATTCCTTTACAAGGCACTGGCTCACTATCACACAAACGAAGTTTTATGAGCAATAGTCAATGGAGTTTTAGAACACTCCGAGTGAGCATACTGTACCCTGCAATGCCTCTAACTATAAAACAATATACATAAGAGCACATTATCTTTATTTTCAGAAAACCCCAAGTTTCCAGCTACAGTAAGTGTTTCTAACTGTAAGCCTTCGGAGGGGCTTTCAGTATACTAGGAAGTTGGTCAGGTACTTATTGCAGACACAATACATCGAACTTATCAGGCTCAACCCTTCTACCGGGTCTCACCCTTATTGACTGGTTCCTGTCCTTCCACCTCCATCATATCATTGAAACAAATACTTGTGTTGGTGCCACAATGATCACTGAATGGTGATGTTGGCCCCGATGTTGGCGATGGCACTTAATAAGCTAGTGTAATTACCATTTTTATATCATGAACCTTTTGAGTTCTCTGTTTTATACATCCAGCCTTTCTACCGGATTGTTTTAATGTGCTGAATAATCACCTACTATAATTTCAAAATACATCCATCTAGCGTTCTGTATCCCTTCCCAAAGCTGGTCTCTCTGGCTCCACATGCACCATTCAACCGAGAATGGTAGTGATGTCATGGGAGGACAGCTGCAGTGAACCAAATGGCAGCACTCATCAGGTAGAATCGAGTAAAATTACACTTTATGCAGTCACCCGTACTGCACGGGAATAGTCCATGACCATAGCGACCGAGATTGAGCACCTAGAAAAATGGTGACTCAGTCTCAGTGACTGTGATCATGGCTACCTAGGGAGGAGGGTGATGGGATACTGCGGTCAGCGAAAACCGCAACAGGAACTCTGTGTACACGCACGGGGGGAGATGTGGGGAGGGATGGCATGGGAGGGTTGCAATGAGCAGCTGCCAAGCTGGATCACTGGGCGCCGTTGGGAGGGTGGTCGGCTGGCAGGTATGGGGTACCGGGTTCTGATCCGGTGTGGTGTGTTTTGTTTTTGCCACCTGGCGGCATGTGTGTGCCTCAAGTCCCTCCCCCAACATGCACTCCCTGGAGTTGAGAATCCATAAGTAGGGTGGTGCGGGCCACCAGGGGGTGTGTGGGGGGGAAAGCCCCTGCATTAAAAACAAGACCTGTAGGTCTCGGGTACCGTTTTTCAATGCACTGTGCCAAAATTATTTTTCGGCAATGTACACGCACCATACTAGCGATCACTGTTGCTCAATCACTATTATGACATGGAACCCACAGTGGATGGGGGGACAAATATCAAATAAATGACAAATGGCTGAATGGATGCTTGAACCTCATACACTGCCCAAATACTGCCGAATATGAGAGTTTCTGCTCTCACTCTCTGCTGCATATGATAGCCAGGTAAGGGGGTGGAGAATGATGTCCCCTATGACTTGGGCTTGTTGAGGGATAAAAGGAGGGTGTAACTCAAGGGTTTGACAGTTACTGAGCACAAGAGAGTTGCTAAGCACAAGTAGGAAGTGATCGGTGAAACTAAGAATTAACAGAATGCTTGTGGCTCAGTGGGGCTCCAATAAAGAGCTGGGGGGTGCGAAGAGGGATAGACTCTGAGCGACAGTATCAAGTCAAGTCTCTGGACTATTACCTATTCCCCCCCCCATTGGGTGATTGCTATGGGCCCCATTGCTCATGGCGGGGGGGGGGGGAGACTGCAGTCACCTAGTGAGGGTTGACATCCGTTACTTTTGGCTGCCTCAGTGATAAGAGTTTTGCAGGTAGGTCTTGCTGTGTGGAGCACAGCCCAAGAGATTTAGGGGATGTTTTGGTGGGAAAAGCAGAGTGCAACCAATAACTCAGCTGAACATTCTGTCAGTGAACACAGAAATGATGGTAGTAAGAACATTCAGTGACTGAATCATGCCTGAAAAAAAAAAAAAAAAAAAAAAATACCTCACACATAAAACACTACAACAAATACTTGATTTCAGCCTTACTATACTCTAAAAAAATGACACCTGTCATCTTACACTGAACCCAATAAAATTACTGTAGGAGATGGACAGTAAACAGTGACTGATACAAGCTGCTAGTGGTTTCTGTTTCTAGCGGGAATCAGGTGCCCTCACATCCATGAGAAGATTGACAGGCTACCCCCCCCCCACTATGTCAGCCCCCATGTCCTTCACCATGAATGGCATCAAACAATTAGATTAATTTCCTGCTTTTAAAAAACTGATTAATAGATAGCTCAAAGTTAAAATTAACAATTTCATGTACTATAAACCCAATAAAATGGACCATTACAGATCAAGGTAGTTTTAAAGGGTTTACAAAATAAGAAGTCAATACACTAGCTCTTTAAGTTACAGACAACAGGGGAGGAAGGGTATGAATCGGGTTGGGGCATTCTTCATTTGGCCAGCAATCGGCCAGGGAGTGGGACCATTGAGACAGGGAAATTTTGTTTTATTACAAGTTCTGGAATTGGATGGGGGACAAGGCTGAATCTAGGTGGGGGTAATTTTTCAAGTCGGGCCGCAATCGTCGGGTGGAGCCACTAGACTCAGGATCTGGGGCTTAATGTTGGCCTGGGTGGGATGGGAGGGGGAAACAGTTCTTAAAAAAATTTTGAGATGTGTGTTTGAATTTTGCACCCACGAAATGTGCAAATTTCATGAAATATTTTGAAGGGCAAGATTCTCGATTTTGCTGGAATTTCACTGGCGAAATGAAATTTCACTGCATCTCTGTACTCTCCTTGGGTGCAGTGTTATTGTTTAGCACCATCTTATTTAAGCCATCGGTTGCGGCTGCAGAGTACAGAGGTCTGTGTTGAGAATACTGTGGAGGTGTGTTCTCTAAAGCTAATTGTCCGCTTTATTCGAGTATGCCTCTCAGAAGTCACCATTTGCAATATTTACTACTGTATCCCTTGTGACGTGCTGTATTTCAGTCTTTAATTTGGGGGAGTCATTCCACTTAAGTGCAAGCAAATTATTTCCTTCATTATCAGACAAGGAAGATTTTAGTGGACAGTCACATAGAAACGTAGAAGGTGACAGCAGATAAGGACCGTGGGGCCCATCCAGTCTGCCCATTTTTCTACCTTATGAATGTGCCATAGGCCTGTACTCTGTCGATGGCCTATCTATTCATACTCATATTTATTGCTCCCTTATGCCTGTCCCATGCCAGTTTGAAGACCTGCACTGTATTCATATCCACCACTTCCTGAGGTAGGCCGTTCCATGCATCCACCATCCTTTCTGTGAAAAAGAACTTCCTCACATTCCCCCTTAATCAGCCTCCTTCTAATCTCATGCAGTGTCCTCTTGTCCTGCTATTTTTCTTATATTGAAATATGTTAGACTCTTTCACCTTGATAATGCCCTTAAGGTGTTTGAATGTTTTGACCGTATCACCTCTCTCTCCCCCTCCTTTGCTCTAGGGTATACATATTGAGCTCCTTTAATCTGTCCTCATATGTTTTCTGATGCAGTCCCTGCACCATTTCTGTTGCCCTTCTCTGGACTCCCTCCATTTTGAAAATGTCCTTGTGCAGGTGCGGCCTCCAGTACTGCACGCAGTACTCCAGATGGGGCCAAACCAGTGTCTTGTAAAGAGGGATTATTACTTCCCTCTAATGACTTGTGATACCCCTACTAATACACCCCTATATCCCTCTAGCCTTATCGCTGCTTTAGTGGTCTGCTTGGATGATTTCAGGTCATGTGTGATGATGATGCCTAAGTCTCTTTCTTCCCTTCTGATTGCCAGCAACTCCCCTCTCAACCTATAGGTGGCTTCAGGGTTTCTCTTCCCTATGTGCATGATCTTGCACTTCTTTGCATTAAACCCCGCTGCCACTCTTCCCACCATTTTGCCAGTTTATCCAGATCTCTTCTCATTCTGCCCACCCCATCTGGATCATCTACTCTGTTGCAGATCTTGGTGTCATCTACAAACAGACAAACCTTACCCTCCAGTCCACCTGCAATGTCACTGATGAAGATATTGAAGAGGACTGGCCCTAGGACTGATCCTTGAGGTACCCCACTTGTGACTTGCATCTCATCTGACTGTATACCGTTTACCACCTCTCTCTTTTTTCTGCCTGCCAATCAGTTTGCCACCCAGTTGATCAACCTCTGACCCAGCCTGAGCCTACCCAACTTATTAATCAATCTTCTATGTGGAACAGTATCGAAAGCTTTGCTGAAGTCAAGGTAGGCAACATCAACTGCTGCCCCTTGGTCCACCACTCTGGTTACCTAGTCAAAGAAATCTACGAGATTAATTTGACAGGACCTTCCTGTTGTAAACCCATGCTGTTTTGGATCCTGTGCTCCTATGGATTCCAGGTGTTGCACTATCCTTTCCTTAAGGAGTGCCTCCATAATCTTGCCCACCACTGAGGTAAGACTGGCTGGTCTGTAGTTCCCCGCCTCCTTCCTGCTAACACTCTTGTGGAGCAGGATCACACGAGTCCTTCTCCAGTCTTCTGGGACCTCTCCTGTGCTCAGAGACTCACTAAACAGTTCTGATAATGGCTCTGCTAGTTCCACCCTTAGCTCCTTTAGTACCCTGGGATGTATGCCATCAGGTCCCATTGCCTTGTCCACCCCGAGCTTAGCGAGCTCTTGTAGGACCCTTTCTTTTGTGAAGGGATTAGTGCACACCTTCCTCCCCCCCGTGTCCATGGTGTTCAGCTGTGGGCCCTGTCCTACCTTTTCCTCAGTAAACACTGAGCAGAGGTATCTATTTAGGATAGATGCTTTTCCTTGGTCCTCCTCCTCACACTCCCCAATATCCCCTTTGATCTTAGCAATACCCCATCCAGACGTTCTCCTTTCACTAATGTATCTATAGAAATTCTTATCAACTTCTTTTACTGTTCATGCTAGTGTTTCCTCGTTTTGGGCCTTTACCTGCCTTACTGCCTTCTCTGCTTCCCTTAGGGAAGTTTGGTATGCCTCCCTATCTTCGTCCCACTGCATTTCCTTATATTTTCTGAAGGCCAGCCTTTTGGCTCTGACCTTTTATACTACTGTGCTTGAGAACCAAAGTAGTTTCCTTCTTTTGCTCCTGCTTTTCTCTCTAACCGTGGACACAGGGGGGGGAGGGAGGTGAGCACTAGTCCCTTCACAAAAGAAAGGGTCCTACAAGAGCTTGAGCCCTTGGGCTGTATTCACTGGAGGAGAGGAAAGATGGGGGGACATGACTGAGGTTTTCAAATATGTGAAAAGGATTAACAGGGGTAGAACCAAAGAAATGTTCAGGCTAAAGCAAAGGGGCACAACCAGAGAGCATGAATGGAAGCTGGAGGGAGGAAGCTATAGGGGAGAATGTATAAGGCATTACTTCACAGGGAGGGTGGTGGAGCTCTGGAATGCACTGCCTAAGAGTCTAGTCAAGCAAGGCACTGTGGAAGGCTTCAAGAGGGGGTGGGACAGATGCATGGGGTAATGAAGCCAAGGTTGACCCTCTCGGGGACCGGGGGAGCTAGCGCCTAATAGGGGCTGGCTACTGAGCAGACATGAAAGACCGTCTGGCCTATTCTACTGGCTTTTAGTATGTTTAGCATAAGCTCAGGCTGGACAAGGCAATGTGACCCGATGGCATACATCCCAGGGTACTAAAGGAGCTAAGGGTGGAACTAGCAGAGCCATTATCAGAACTGTTTAGTGAGTCTCTGAGCACAGGAGAGGTCCCAGAAGACTGGAGAAGGGCTCTTGTGATCCCGCCCACAAGAGTGGTAGCAGGAGGAGGCAAGGAACTACAGACCAGTCAGTCTTACCTCAGTAGTGGGCAAGATTATGGAGGCACCCTTAAGGAAAGGGTAGTGCAACACCTGGAATCCATAGGAGCACAGGATCCAAGACAGCATGGGTTTAAAAAAGGAAGGTCCTGTCAAACTAATCTCATAGATTTCTTTGACTGGGTAACCAGAGTGGTGGACCAAAAGGGAGCAGTTGATGTTGCCAACCTCGACTTCGGCAAAGCTTTTTATACTGTTCCACATAGAAGATTGATTAATAAGCTGGGTAGGCTCGGGGTGGGTTAGAAGTTGGTCAGCTGGGTGGCAAACTGGTTGACGGGCAGGAAATAGAGAGTGGTGGTAAATGGTATACAGTCAGAAGAGATGCAGGTCACAAGTGGGTACATTAGGGATCAGTCCTGGGGCCAGTCCTCTTCAATATCTTCATCAATGACATTGCAGATGGACTGGAGGGTAAGGTTTGTCTGTTTGCAGATGACACCAAGATCTGCAACAGAGTAGATGATCCAGATGGGGTAGACAGAATGAGAAGCGATCTGGATAAACTAGCAAAATGGTTGGAATAGTGGCAACTGGGGTTTAATGCAAAGAAGTGCAAGATCATGCACATAGGAAAGAGAAACCCTGAAGCCACCTATAGGCTGGGAGGGGAGTTGCTGGCACTCACAAGGGAAGAAAGAGACTTGGGCATCATCATCACTGATGACCTGAACTCATCCAAGCAGACCACTAAAGCAGTAGGTAAGGCTAGGGGGATGTTAGGGTGTATTAATAGGGGTATCACAAGTCTGAAGAGGGAGATGGTAATCCCTCTTTACAAGACACTGGTTAGGCCCCATCTGGAGTACTGCATGCAGTACTGGAGACCACTCCTTCACAAGGACATTAACCAAGTTGAGGCAGTCCAGAGAAGGGCAACCAAAATGGTGCAGGGACTGCATCAGAAAACATATGAAGACAGATTAACGGAGCTCAATATGTATACCCTAGAGCAAAGGAGGGAGAGAGGTGATATGATCGAAACATTCAGACATCTTAAGGGCATTAACAAGGTGAAAGTGTCTAATATGTTTTAATATAAGAAAAATAGCAGGACAAGAGGACACAGCATGAGATTAGAGGGAGGCCAATTAAGGGGTAATGTGAGGAAGTTATTTTTCACAGAAAGGGAGGTAGATGCATGGAATGGCCTAACTCAGGAAGTGGTGGATAGTAATACAGTGCTGGGCTTCAAACAGGCATGGGATTGGCATAAGGGAGCAATACAGATGAGTATGAATAGATAGGCCATTGACAGAGCAAAGGCCTATGGCACATTTATAAGGTAGAAAAAGAAATGGGCAGACTGGATGGGCCTTGTGGTCCTTATCTGCCGTCAACTTCTATGTTTCTATGTTTAACACAACGGGATGTTGCTTAAAGTATTGCATACTTAATGCTTGCTCACTTTGCCTGTATCCCCCTCACTTGTATTTCTTCTTGCCAGGGCTAGCTAAACTCTGTTGGCCATCTTATCAAAGTCAGCTCCTCTGAAGTCCCATATTTTTGCCTTGGAATGGGATGATTTAGTTCTAGTGGCCAAATTGAACCATACCATGTGATGGTCACTGGCCCCCAGGTAACCTTCTACCTGGAGATCTGTGATCCTTTCCCTATTAGTCAGTACTAGATCTAGGATAGCCCCGTCTCTTGTGGGTTGTTCTACCAGTTGTTTGAGGCCCTCCCCCTGCAGAGAATCCACTATGTGTCTAGTTCTGGCAGATGTTCCTGCTGGTCACTAACTGCACCAATGCCTGGCACTTTCTACCCTCTAACTTTATTAGCAGGTTCAGTGACTGATCAACTATGTGATTCGGAGCTAGTATTCTGGCCTGTTGCTATAGCAACCTGATGTTTTTACTGTTGGTGCACTCTGGGAGTTGATGAGTCAAAAAATGTGCTTTTAAACAATGTCAGAGGGTTTTTGGCAAGTGCAAACCTGATCGCCATGTTTGTAACTTTTGTTGACACTGCACTTTCAGAGATTTGTAGCTTTTGCACTGTAGTTTATAGCAGCGTCTGGAGTGTCAACTCTGCAGTCGTCCTCAGAAGATTTTTTAACAGAGCCAGCTTGCAGTGACAATGTAAGTAACTTGCTGTTACTGTTTTCACTAACAGAAGGCTGTTCTTGAGCTGCAGTGTTTGTTTTGACAGTCTCTTGTTTTGGTGTCTCAGTGTGAGCCACAGTGATCATACCAAATGGGCCAGGAGTTTCAGTCTCCGATGCAGCAAGGGGATTTATTTCAGAGGTTTGGAGACAGAAATTAGCTGTGAAGTTCTTTTAGTGAGTCTAACACTATTGTTGTCTGGGAAAGATGTCAGCATTGATGTCTTCCCTGATTTAATGAATTTGTCTGCTTCCTGCACTCGTCAAACTTTTTTTGACATTACAGCTGTACGGAGGGAAAAGAGGGTGTTTACTTACCTCCACTGGTGACTCAACTATTCGTCCAAACCCACATTCATTGTTACAGAGGAACAAAAGAGATGGTACATTCCATTTAATATTGTCAGGGGAATAACTAGCCCTTAAAAGAGTGCATGCACATGTTAAAGACTATGACTACTAGGCCAGGGGTCTGGGTCTGTCTAGGCCTCCAGAAAATGTTTGCATTTTTGATGCATTTTGGTGCATTTTGGGGTCAATTATGGGAGAATTCAGTGCCCTGCTAACAAAGCCTTTTTATATACCAGTCTCTCTTTACTGTCTCCCAGTGGCTGATGACAGACTGCACATTTTGATTTTGGTGTCTACTGGTGAAGCAGATAGGACCCTCGTGGGACCCCACAGCTCTCAAAGCTTATAAAGTGCAATTCTAACACTGGTGACAGCCACAAGAGCACAGTTCAAGAATGGCTGCAGGTTACCAGCAAGAGGAAGTAAATGAGAGGGAATTCTATATCAGATGAAGTCTGCATGGACACAGAATTGGGAGTGGGTTTTCACTGTCCACCACTGAAGTACATATTGTGTGAACTCATAGCAAGTCTCGGCAGGATTACAATTCTAATAAATTGTGGAAGAACTGTTTCATATTTTTTTATTTTCTGTGCCGGCTCCCCAAGCCCAGATGGGCTTGCCAGGCTTCAGCAATCGCCCCCTCATACTCGGGCTTGCCCCCTGAGTTCAGCCATCGATAGGTGAACTCTGGTGGCCAGAGGGGACAGCAATGGAGCCGGCTGTTTAGTGGGGGCCAGCACATTTTCAAAAGCTGTAAATTCCACGGGGACGGGGATGTGCAATGATGACCCATGTTCACCCAGCCCCCGAATGTACAGGTGCCAATTGCAGTGGAACTCCCCGCTTCTGCCAGGGGTCCGTCGTGCATCAGACACTCAACCCCACCTCCCTCCAGAGTAGGAGAGCAGTCCTCTGGATGCTCAATCCTACTCCCCCTAGCCAGCCTTCTGACTCTCGAGTCCGTTCCCGAACCCGGGTTATTGGCGCTGCAGATGGCAATCGTGCCTCTGTGCCAGTGGGCCAGTCAGAACTATTTTTCATTTTAAAATAAGATAAAACAGAATACAGCTCTCATAAAACAATATAGGACATATTCAAAGAAATAATAATTTTTAATGCTACAAATAAGGGATGATCAGGGGTTATGTTATTGTTTAAGCTATTCCTTCCCCACGGAGGTATGTGGCATTCAGCTGCTCCCAAAACCATATTATGGCTCCAGCGAGTGGGTGATTTATTTAGAACATTAACATAAACTCAGGTCATACCATATTGCTTAATTACCTGCACCAGAAAGTCTTTGCCCTTTGACACAGATACTTTGTTTTCAGTATAACAAGTTTTGGGTAGGCTGGAGCCAATGATTTTCCAGTTTCAAATATTGCCAGTTCTGTTTGGCAAAATCTTAAGAGCTCTTTTTTTCAATATTTTCCCCCCAAACTGGTGTCAAATCTGCATTTATTTTTGACTCAAAATAGAGGGGCTTGCCCCTAAACCTGGTGCAACATTGGGGGGGAGGGGGTTACATGTTAAGATGGTGCAAATAATATGTTTTAATGAAGAGTAGACTCTCAAGTACTGGTTTAAAAATGTAAAATCCATTTTTTTATGGGTGTTTTCATTGTATGAATAAACATTGGTCCTCACAGGCACAATGGTGCACACTTTTTGCCATTTTCTAGCCCCCCAAAAAAACTGTCACTGAGAACTGGACCCCCATGGTGAAATCTAATACTGTCCTTTCTAGGTTTTCATGGGTCCCATTCCAGGGCAACTCTTTTTTGCATAGAAATGATAACTAGGGAGACATAAAAAGTTGGTCTGAAAAGAATGATGAGTCATTTGCTCCCCCACTTTTCTAAACAAGAGTTTTCAGCAAAACCCCAGGGTACTGGGTATCACATGCCCACTCCTGTGAGGCAGGATTCACTGAGCTTACTGTGAACTCCCCTGAGTGCAGCTTGTGCAGTGAGGGCCAGGACCCCCCCACACACACACATACCAGCCTTCCAGGGCTCTCACTGGATTTACAACTGAACATCTGCCAGGATGTCCGGAAGCTTCCTTCTCTCTGTGTGAGGTGTGCCAATACAGACTTGAGCCTGTGTTCCTGGGAGAAAACCCTTTTGGCCACTGGGCAGTGAAAAAGAAAGCCACAAGTGTTTACAGGCCTTTGGGTACCCTATAAATCCTATATGTGTCTTTTCCATGACAATGCTGGGACCGGTTCAAACCCCACAGACCCCTCTGTGAGACCTCGTGTACCTCAGAGTCTGTTTAGATGTTCTGTTCTGGTAGAATTTGGCCTTTAAGTGTTAGGTCAGGCATGTTATTGTTTGAACAAACCCCTCCAAAGCTTACATGTACAACAGACAATTGCAGAGGTATTATAAAATTATGCCAAAGACATTTTTAATATTTACTAGATAATATAATTAAACATATAAATAGCATTCATAATTTGGTTACAGGATATCATAAATAAAAGTTTGACAATATAGAAAAAGGTACATTTAACTTTCATAATCTAGCATACAGTTTCTACCTTGTTCTAGTTGCAGTTGATGTAGTTAGGGTCCAGTAAACATGTTCTGGTTTCCTGGTGATGCAGTTAGGGTCCAGCGAAGATGTCCTGGTTACCTGTTTTGGGATGGGATTCAAAACAGAGGTCCCATTTATTCAGTTTTCTCCTCACAAACAGAACTGACTTAAAAAGCCTTGCTCTGGCTTTAAAAAGGCTGTTTCAAAATGGTTGCATCTGGAATTGCCCTACTATAATTGGTTGGCTAAAGACTAATCCCCACCAGCAATGGGAACCCCTTTGTTACCTGGCTGCAAAAAAAACAATCAGCTCTTGATGTTTGGATTTTAAATTTGAACTGCAGATTTTCTTGCTGGCAGGTCTCCCACCCGGTTAGGAAAAAAGTTTTACTCCTACCTTGTGCTTGAGACACTCTGGCTACCCCTTACTGAGACAGCTTGGCCTGAGGCCTTTGTCAAGCTATTTCCCCAACAGGTGAATCATGACTTTACATAGTGGTGACCCTCCCAGCAAAACAAGCCATCAGACTTACTAGCTCAGCTGTTAGTCTTTAATGACCCTCCAATTAAATGCAGTTGCCCCACCCAAGAACAGCTTCTGAAAACACAGAACTGGTTAAAACAAGCAGAGCTTCTTCCCTTGAACTCATACTGCAGAATAAACCCAAAGAAAAATTACATGCAAAAAGAAATTACAGAAAGAAAAAAAAACAGGCTTGACAACCACCATAACAACAAAGGGAATATTAATCATAAAAACAACAGAAATATGGTGTGGCACGATTCTGCCTCACTGGAGTATGATTCATTTTTTTCTGAATTTCATAACCTGAATTGCATTTCAAACTTTTGCCTGTTCCTAATTTTTCAGTATCACTGCTGCTCTATACAACTATGCTATTAAAATTTCAGAAAAAAAATTGTCTTGAATAGTTCATTGAAGAGTTCAGTCTTTCAACTAAATCATGTGCTATGAGAACTACTCAACATTTCAAAGGTTGAATAAATGACAGATTAATTCATGTTAATAACTGAAAGGGATGGGAAAGGTTACAAATCTACATCTACTCTGGATTTATTTGCTTCTGAAGATTAAACTGTAAACTAGAGAATACATGGTTTCATTTAAAACAACTTTTGAAGATACAGTGCTGTTGGCTAGCCCCTGTAAATTAATGTATAACTGTGCTCTGTATGCCATACAGAAAACTGTTTTCTGCCACAGAGGCTAAAATATTTTTTTAAGTATTTGTACATTTGTGATTCACAGGCTGTGTCTACAATTCCACACAGTGCACCTTGAAAGTGAGGGATTTCTGTGTTTTGTTCTTAGCCAGATTTTGGGCATCACCATTTGCCATTCCAGGCTCAAACTTTTTCATTTACAGCCTACAGCGCCCTTCAGTAAATTTTATTGCGTGCCCTTGTGCAGACCAACAAAAATGCATGCGGCTATGTTTGTCATGTCCCGCTCAGATGGTGACTATACATTGTCCTGTGCCATGAAGCTTTGGAGAAGTCATGGCACTTAAGCAGGGCATATATAGAAAACCACATGAAAAGTCCAACCAAGCTGTAAGGTTCAAATAAAGACTTCTTCTTCATTTAATGAGCCATTTTAAACAGCAAAACTGACTCTCCTGAGCCAGGGGAAACACCAAATGATCAACATTTCAACTCAAACTGAGTCTTTGTCAAGATACTGCCCCCTTTGGGTGAATTGTTTTTATTGTGAAATAACATGTCACATGTTTAGCAGTTAATTGCTTTTTAAGGTGCTAGCATTTCAAATAGCTTAAACATATATTTAAGATATCATATATTCCTATGTGCAAACCAACATTTCAAGAAGTGCAAGTGCCTAAATATTGCATAATTAAGTGACTTTATATAAGTAACAAGACACACAAGAAGAAGACATATTTAAAAACTCTCTACTTTAAATCTGGACTCTAAACTGAATAAGTTTATCACAGAACTACAATTTTATTATGTACCTACATCATGTTACTAAGTTTTGGGTCTAGATAGTAAGAGAGTACAGACAGAAAAGTTTAGTCTGGATAATCTAAAGAAGGGAGATGGGGAACAGGAGGGAAAGGAGAATGTGTTTATTGGTGAGAGGCTAAAACCGGGTGAAGCTATGCAGATATGAAAAAAGGGAAGAAACTGAACACTTGGAAGTTAGAGACCTCTGACTACACTGTAAAGTAATATTACAATTGGGAAAAAGGGAGAAAGATGGAAAGGGGGGTTGGTGGATGGGGGAAGGGGAGGCGGGTCACCTACTCCATATCATTACTAATATTCCACATAAGACCACTTGTATTGGGGTCTCTAGACATAGTACTTATGAAAGTTGAAAGAAAAATTAGACAAAATGGAGCAAACAGGGCCAGAGCATGTAGAGGCTTCACTCTTAATTATATAAACCTAAAGGGAGAGAGCACAGAGATAGTAAGACACAATCAGTGCTTGTCCTTCAAACAGGATTTCACCTCAATATGTTCATTAAGCCCCTTATCCTTATATGCTTCAAAAGCATATATCCAGTATTGCTCTCTTTTGCTTAAAAGGCACTCTCTGTCACACCCTCTTGGCCCCAACTGTACCTGTTCAATTCCAATAAATTTGATGACATGTTCATCTCTGTCTGATACATGGAGCACATATTCTGCCCATGCATATTCCAAATTGCCATTTTTAACTGCTGGCATGTGCTCCCCTGCTCTTTCTTTTATTTTTCACTTTGTCTTCCCCACATAAAAATATCCACAAGTGCAGAATCATAGATAGACAGCAAAAGTTGTGTCACAATTCATAAACTGTTTTATATCAAACCTTCTCATACCTCCAGGGTTACTGAAACTAGTACACTCTTGCACAATAGGGCAATATTTACAATGCCCACATTTTTTGCACTCTTTTGAAAGTGGCAGCATCCAGTTCCTGGGGCTTTCTGTCATGTCCTGATGCGTTGAGTGTACCAGAATATCCCTGATGTTTTTGGCCCTGTGATGGGCCATTCTGGGAGGTGTCTTTGCAGTTTCTGTTAATCTATAGTCAGCAGCCAGTACAAACCAGTTTTTATAGATTATATCCCTTATTCTCCATGACCTAACATTGTATGTGCTAACAAAGTAAATCTGATCTGTACATTATTTTGTTGTAGGAAGATTGTCATTTCTCTGCAGTATTGTACCCCTATCAACTTCTGCTGTAGCTATTTTTGCATTTTGAATGACACTGTCATATGTCTAGAGACCCCAATACAAGTGGTCATATGTGGACTATTAGTAATGGTATATAGTAGGTGTCTCCTGCCCTTTTTCCCCTCCCTCATCCCCCCAACCACCCTTCCCATCTTTCTCCCTTTTCCCCAATTGTAATATTACTTTACAGTGCAGTCGGAGGATTCTAACTTCCAAGTATTCAGTTTCTTCCCTTTTCTCATATCTCCATAGCTTCACCCGGTTTTAGCCCCACACCAATAAACACATTCTCCTTTCCCTCCTTTTGCCCATCTCCCTTTTTTAGATTATCCAAGCTAAACTTTTCTGTACTCTCTTGCTATCTGTATCTAAAACTTAGTACCATGATGTAGGTACATAATAAAAATTGTAGTTCTGTGATAAACTTATTTAGTTTAGTGTCCAGATTTAAAGTAGAGAGTTTTTTTAATATGTCTTCTTGTGTGTCTTGTTACTTATATATCATCACTTATTTATGCAATATTTAGGCACTTGCACTTCTTGAAATGTTGGTTTGCACATAGGAATATATGATATCTGTTTAAGCTATTTGAAATGCTAGCACTTTATAAAGCAATTAACTGCTAAACATGTGACATGTTATTTCACTATAAAACAATTCACCCAAAGGGGGCAGTATCTTGATAAAGTCTCTGAGTTGAAACATTGATCATTTGGTGTTTCCCCTGGCCCAGGAGGGTCAGTTTTGCTGTTAAAATGGCTCATTAAATGAAGAAAAAGTCTTTATTTTTTTCTTACAACTTGGTTGGACTCTTCATTTGGTTTTCTATATATGCGCTGGGTAAGGCCGTGACTTCTCCAAAGCTTCAAGTATACATGTTGTCACTGAGCTCCCCAGGTCACCTTGGTGTGGTTCTTTTTTGCTCCTTATCGTCCTGTGCCACCTGGCTACAAATTTCTAATTCAGTCTCCCAGCTCCACAACTCACCCTGATGATGCTCCAGGAAGTCCGGTGGTAATCACCACCACATCACCAATATCAACAGCTGCACTTGGAGCATGTGAGAGAGCTCCTCCTCTGCAACCTTGCTCAATTTATATTGGGAAAAACTGGAAAGGGCATAGCTTTACCCAGGCACTACAAAAATGCTTGATTAGTGCTTTCAGACAGTAATTTTTTTTAATCCCCTCTAATTGCTTTTTTACCGATTTAAGAAGTGGCTTCACATCACTTTCTCATTAGCTGGCAGCCACCATTTCAGAGTAGCAGTGAGCTTCCTGAGCTCACTTCTTTATGCTAATATGTCCTGCCAACCAATAGCAGAGGTCAGACATATCAGCATACAGTGAGCTCAGGAGTCTCACTGCTGCTTATGAGATGGTGGCTGCCGGCAACAGAAAGTGGAAGTTGTGGGGAGCTGTTTTAAATTATTAAAAACATTTGTTACTGTCTGAAAGCATAAATTGAAAGTTTCTGTAGTGTCTGAAGAAAGCTATGTCTTTTCCAGTGTTTTCTTTTTAAAAAAGTCATGTGTCAGCGAATAGATTCGCACTTACTGCTAAATGTTTAGTTTTGCTTTTGGTTTTCAGTAAAACTAGATAGCTAGATAGATAAATAGATAGATAGATAGATAGATCAATTGACAGACAGACAGATGGACAGATGTAAATAAGTAAGTAGACCTTAGAGATTTCTTTAAGTTCACTTTTTCTTGTTCAGATTTTTTCCGATCTCAAAAAATATCAATTACTGTACCATGTAAACTATTGTCCTGCTTTTAATGCAATACTAACTTACAGACTACCATTATATTTTTTTGTATAGAGCATGACAAATAGTATGAAGTGAGTGTGTGTTGTGTGTGTGTGTGTGTGTGTGTCTGTGTGTCTAGCTTGCTATCATCCAGCTACAGACAGGCTCTGTCTATTATCTGTCTATCTACATGAGGTGTTCCTCTCTCCAGTGCTGCAATACTAGGAGCAGAACTTTTAACACTGGAAAAAAAAATTCCATATAGCCCTTTTCAACTGATCCTGCTAAAAAGTAAGAAGTGGCAATGTATAACACATGTATTTGAGTCCTGCCCTACCTGCATCACAGTTTGGAGATCAGAATCTCACTTCACGGGTTACAAGCAAATACAGATCCAACAACAACAGCATCTACGAAATTAATGTTTCCATCTTCTTTCTGGTGCCAACAAGCAGCTGCTGCTGACTTTTGTCATTTTAAAGTCACACTTGTGTCCACTACATGTTGTAACAGCTGGAAAAATCAAGTAAAACAACACCCACCTTACCTCTAAATGAAGAAAGAGGCATGCTGAATCCCCCCTCCTAACTGCATTCCCGTTCATTGTATCAAAACTTCCTTTGGTAAGCAGAGGTTAAATAAAGCCACCTGTGTTTCCCCCCTCAGGGTACATGGGACACCTGCTGTTGTTATTTATCCATCTCTCACTCTCCCTCATGATCAGCAAAGGTTTCCAGAATCCTCGTCCTCCCCAGTAAGTTGAACAAGAGTTGACATTCACCTCCACCAAATTCTGGACTGTCTCTGCAGTCAGGTACAGAGAGTGTGCCTCAGTGGCAATGCTTCTGTTTGCTTTTTGGCTTTCTTGGCATTTCAAGGGACACAGATCCAGGAATCCAGCTCCAAGAGTGGAGGCAGGGTTCCAGCAAGCAGAGGAGAGGGATGACTACTACAGGATACTATTGTGTGTATATGCTGTATATCCTCATCTGTCTGCACACTCGCTGCAACCCTTTTCTCCGTAGAAATGCTGTTTCCCCTGATCTGACTGCAGTGGCATTGGCATAGCACTGAGAATGCATAAAGGCTGGCGCTGGGAGGGAGGAAAGATGCAGATCAAAGGGGAAAGCAAAACACTCCCTGGCAAAGTTTGAGAAAGGCCTGGAATAGCATTCCTCATACATTTGTTGCCTAGGATTCCTTCCAGCAGCACTTAGCTAGGCAAAGATCAGCAGCTGCTACTCCCTAAATTAGATGTAATCTCTCCACTCTGTGGTCTTGCAGCTCAGGGAAGTGGTGGAGTGGGGGTTGCTACAACAGGTTGTCAGACAGGTAATTGCAGATTGATGGAGGAAGGGAAAAATAGGCAAGAGGAATGTCTCGATCGTCCAATTTTATACTGTAGTGAAACAGCAGGCCTCTTTAAATGCAATATAATTGTATCACAACAAGTGATACAGATGAACTGTAACATTCTTTTTTTTTTTTTTGCATGTACTGCAGATCCATTCCATAACAGAAAGGAATGTTTGCCTATTTCGTGTTCCCTGCTTTTCTGGGTTCACAGACTTTCTTCCATTCTGCCTTGCCATATAAACAGGGCTTTCCACTCATTTCAGTGAACTGGTAGCCTGGCCCCAGTCACACCACACCTCCTCACCTTCTGCCAGTAGATAAAGCCAAACTTTGGATGCCCATTCTTTTGGCTTACACCATAACGTTACAAAGTTCAATACAGAATTCCTTTAGGGAGGATTTTCCCTAACGAATTCTGTTGAAAACATTAAAAAAATCATCCTTTGGAATTGTATTTGTTAATAATTTTTTTCAGTAACTCAGAGGTCTCAGAGTTCACTTTCTGTGCATAACTTGGGATGAATTTTTCTAATGTTTTCAACAGAATTCGTTAAGATGAATACTCTCTATATGAATTCTGCATTGAACTTACAATTTTGTTATGTCATCAAGAAAAAATGGCAGCCCAAAGTTCCGTTACTCTGAAGTGATACTACCCGACCCTGGATGGCAGACAACACCACCGAAACACCGGAAGAGACAAGCAAGCAAAACAGGAGTTATGTGTACAAGTTGGCAGCTTGGTGTGGAGGAGCACAGAAGGAGGAGCTTAACAAAACTGAATGGCACAAGTAAGTGCCATGTAAAGACACATAGTGCTTGGTTATTCCCGCATCAGATGATGCCATGCTCTGTCTTCCAAAACACTACAGCCACAGTTTCCCAACACTCTATATTGTTAGGTTACATGCAGAGTTGAGGAAGAATGTCCCCTGGCTCAGAGAGCCATCCTTCAGCAGTGCTATGTTTGTGTGTGGGGGGTGCCGAGAGGTAGGGTCGGGTGGGAGGGAATGATACGTCGGAACCAGCAACAGACATCAATGGACTTTTTGTATTACAGCTGGTGTCTGCAACAGTGCAGGGTTCTTTCTGGATGTTTACAATTCCTCAACAGGCTGACCATGACAGATGAGCTCTCCTTGCTGGGCAGCATAGAACAAAGGAAAGAGCCGGCTCATGATTGAGTTGGCTTTTTCTTTTCAAGTACAGGGCATCTCCACCCAGCAAGCCAAATCTGTCTCATGACCAGCCTGGCTGATGATTGGTGTGGCACTGATGCACCTCTTAAAGACTGGTCTGCAATGGACAGACAGTGTCACACCTCTCAAAACCCAACTCTCATAACAAAATGTTTACTGCATGCACACTTGCAGGGTGAACATAAAAAGGGTGACAAAGTATTGCCTTCTAAGAATTGCCCAAAAAGTGTTATTTCTGTCCTGGGTAAAATCTTGGAATCAGTTATCAAAGACCATGTAATAAATATAGTTCATCAACTAGGAATTTCTGATAATAGACAGCATGGATTTAAAGAGCAGCTGGCACCTTCAGGAGAACTTTAGCAAAACATAATAGTTAGACATAGTTCAGTTTGTATTTTACATTAGTTCTGTATTTCTCCTCCCAATTTTTTATCACTGAGGTCATTTACATATGACCAGGATCTTTGCTCCTGAAGAAGAGTTCAACTATTCTTGTTGCTTTCTCCCTATCTACAGTCATAAAACACTGCTTGTGACATCACAGTTACTCCCATGGAAACAGAGTGTGATGTCACAACAGAGGATTATGACTTGAAATTGGGAGTAAGCTACACAGGCAGTTGAATTCTAGGTGATAAATATCATGTATTAATGTAAACTTTCTCAGTAATAAATAATGGGAGGAGAAATCTATACAATATATACAGTATATGGAATGCAAGCTGAATTGTACCTAAGTATTATGTTTCTCAAAGTTCCCTTTGAGGCATCAGCAGCTCTTTAAGAGCAGAAGATCCTACATTACCAATCTAACATTTTATGAGCAGGTTAGTAAAAGCCTACATTCAAAAATTCCAGTAGACATCATTTTCCAGGACCTGCCCAAAGCTTTTGAACTGATCCTCCATAAAGGTATAATTATTACGATTTAAGAATTAGGTTTTACTATGCAGGTCAGAAACTGGACCGGAAATTGGTTGAGTGGCAGGACACACAGGGTAAAAATATACTACTCAACTGAAGGAAAAGATTCAAGTGGAGTTGCTCAGGGCTTGATCTTGGGCCCAGTGCTGTTCAAAACATGCTTTATGGACAGGAGAACAGAACTGGAAAATTATGTTTTGAAATGTGCTGACTATTCTAGTTTAGCAGGAGAAGTGTACACTACCAAAAAGATACAAAATGTACATGAAGATCTGGACAAAGTTAAAAATTAGATTGACAAATGGATGATTAGATTGAACAGTGACAAGCGTAAGATGATGCACATAGGAAAGGAAAATAGGAAACATGCATACTGGCTTAATAGTACTATATTGAAAGAAACAGCAGAGGAGAATTAACTTGGAATATAAGTAACAAATAGCTTTTCTCAATCTAACCATTGTGTGCAAATTGCAAATAGGGCAAACAGGATTACTGGATGCATTAAAAGAATATTTGTCCAGGAATGAAGGAGCGATGGACCCACGGTTCCATGTGATAAAGGCAAATTCGGAATGCCAAATGCCCTTATTGCATCTCCACATCACTGAAATTGAATTTCAGTGATGTGGAATCCTGCCGCCAGTGAAAGGGGTGCAAAACAAATTATTTCATTCTTTATGCGGGGCTGTGCCCTCGTGACTCCTGCACCCCTCTAAATTTAGATTTTCAACTCCAGGAGGGTGCATACCAGGGTTGGGGGGGTTGCATATCCACAGGAAAAAGTAAAAAACTGTCTCAGGCTGGGCGCAATAAAAATTACTGGTGCTTGGTCCAGAACCCTGCATCCCCACCACTCCAGGCCAGCGCTCACCCCACCACACCACGACGTCAACTCGGCGGCAACTCGCGGCACCACCCCTCACAAACCCTACCACCCCTCGGTCACCAGGCTCACTCTCCTCCCCCCTACACACATATACATCCATGATATCCAGTTGCCTTTTTGAGACCATCCCTATCCGGTGGCTAACCCCACGTCCTCACCATCGGGGCAGTCAGTGCAAGTGGGTCGCCATTTCGGCAGGCACCCACTTGCGGGATGCCCAAATCACAGGATACCTGGACCCACACTTTAGAAATCTAGAGAGGCTAGTAATGGACTATGCCTCTCAGTTCTGGAATGCATATTTTACAAAGGACATAAACTTACTGGAGAGGGTTCAGAGAAGGGCTTCAAAAATTATTTGGAGAATGGAAGATAAATTATATGGAGATAAACTAAACAATCTAAACATGATGAACTTGGAGATAGGACAGGTCAGGAGAAAATGTTGCTAATGTTCAGTATAATTAGGGATGCAGAATTAAGATCAAATTTGGGCATGGAAATAAAAAAAAAATAGCATCATAATTCATAACCAAGGGACATAATATGCAAATAAAACCTGTTGGGTTTATAACCACAACAAGGAAATACTTTTTCACCCAGAGAATTGCTGAATTGTAAAACAGCCTTCCCCAAGAGGTATTTTTTCAGCAATTCAAAACATACTTAAAAAGCATTGAATAGTATTATAATGAAGTGTTATTCATTTAGGCTGTACCACTGAGAAGTGTGAGGCAGTCCAGCTGGGCATTTTGGTCTCATTGTGCCTTTATGACACTAGAAGAATGACCCTGACACCATGATAATAAACAGTTCATTTAAGCAAAGGGCACAATGCACAGAAGTAATTAAGATGTGCAATGGAATGTGGGGCTGTATAAGAAGGAATATAAGTTCAAGGTGAAAGAATGTCCTCATGCCACTGTTTCAGGTAATGGTGAGACCATGTATGAACTACTCTGCAGAGTTTTGAGGACCATTACAGAAAAGGCAATATTAAGAGACTGAAGAGAGTGCAGAGAAGAGTGACAAAACAGGTTGCAGGCTTGAGTGGTTTGAGTTATGAGGAGAGACTGCAAGAACTGCAGCTGCATTGCTTGGAGAGGAGGATGAGAGGGGATTTGATCATGGTTTGTAAGGCCACCAGGAATGTCAATCTCTTAAAAAGTTTACAACCTGAATATAATTATTTACCAGCAAACACCAATGGTGGACATAAATTATGGCTTAAGGGCAGTAGGTTTAGGACAGAACTAAAGAGAGTATTCTTTGCTCAGAGGGTGATGATATAGACTTCCAGAAAACATTATGTCTTCTAACTCAGTTGACCCATTCAAAAATGGACTTGACTTATTTATGAGAGAAAGAGGGCTGTTGATGGTTACTGACCACTGAAAAATGGTGGACAAACTCAAAGTAATTGAGCCCACTTTCTCTAGTGATAGCTGGTAGGGAGCATAGGAGTGCTTCACATATGTACACAGACATGGAGGGTCAAGATCATCATGGGACCTGTATTGATTATGGCAACACATGTGGGAACTGGGCCAGGGAAAGGGGTGCCATTGGACTACCTGGGAGACTTCTAAACTAGGGTTTGGGTGAGGGGCCCAGAGAACTACCAGGGATACTGGTGAGGAACACAGAATCAGACATTAGCTGTGGGCTACAGCTGCCCTGAGGCATGGATCATGGGGTGGGGAGACGGAATGTAATGGTGTACCACAAAGACCTACTTACAGTATGTGCATGGCATTGCACTGTGTACATGCACATGTGTGGTGGCAATCAGCAATGGTACCATGGACAAACCAGGTTTGCACACAGCAACAGCTGGATAGTCTAATTTAAATATTGGTATATGTGCTGGATAAGGGGTTGCTGCCCCCTTCCTAGTGCAGATCAAAGATTCTTTGTATTGCAGTTTTTTATAGTGGTGAACTGGGCACACATGCCCCACTTTCTATTATAAAAAAATTGTGACTGAGAATAGGCCTTTCATTTTTAGTGATCAAATATCCACACTGTGTTTGCACTCTTTCCCTACATAAGCTACAGAAGATAATGAATGAAGAGTCCAGCTGCCCAGAAAATATGAAATAAACAAAAAAGAGAAAGTAAGCTGATAGGGAAAGAAATTATGCAAGAACACAGCCCAGAGGAATACCATGCTGTAAATTAGGAGAAGGGATGAATGGGAACAGTTATTGTCATTTACACAAAAGAATAATTGGAGAAATTACATAGAATTGCATAGAAATTGTTGGCAGAAAAGGGTCGCTTGGCCCACCCAGTCAGCCCATTTTCCCTACCTAATGTAATACCGCAGACCCTACTTGGTCTCTGACTTTGCCCCCCATTCTAAACATAAGATTAACATTAGACATAAGATTTGAACCAAGAGAGTAATGCACCAGCGATGCCAAAATAGGTTTCAAGCTGGTTCAGTAGAACAGAATGATCAATTGTATCAAAAACTGCTCTATGGCCAGGGAGGAGCAAGAGGAAGAATGAGCCTTAGTCCAAGGAAAGAAGAAGATAAACTATTTTAGACATGATGGGCCAACAAATCTTTTTCTCCAGACAGATTCAACTCTTATATTTTAAAGGGCAGTCTCAGAGCTGTAGAAAGATCTACCACCTGATTGATAGGTGTCAAGGATTTTGTTTACAGTAAGTAATAAAATAGGTGGAATAATTTCACAAACTTCATTCTTCCAAACCTATCACATGACCATGGACTGATTTAGCACAGTTGGGTCTCAAATGGATCCAGATTTTCCATAGACAGTGACCTTAGCACCATGAAAATACCAATCCATCACTCCAAATTAAAAATACAGTTCAGCAGCCATTTATTTTTTAGTGTCATTTCTTGTTATGACTTTTAAATTAAAAGCTCCCAACACCCTCAACAAGCAGATAAGCATATACCACCCTTCCAAACTGCATTTAAAATACTTTCTATTGTTACTCCGTATGAATCAAAATGCTAAATCATGTGTTTCCTTTCAAAACTGTGAACCGGCGCCCTTGACCCCCTCAAAAACCCGATTTTGTAATGCATTGGTACCTGTTTTGTATTTAGAGTACTCTTTGTTCTTCCCCCATACATGCCAAAATGAAGAATATCATGTTTCCTTTTGAAACTGTGAACCATGTGAGTCAGTTCAAAGCTTTAAGAGAAAAAAATGCTGTTCTGTGTTTCTCTGAATATGGAGCAGCAATGAATAGCTCTTTAAGTATAAAAAAGGTACCAACAACATTAAAAACTGGTATTTGGAGCTTGCCATTTCCTAAGCTTGGGGGGGGGCAGTGGTGGACGTTTTGTTTTATAAGTCTATGTCTGGAAGCTTGATCTGTAACATCAGGGCATCAGGTTGGGGAGGGCAGCAGGAAACACAGTTACAGGAAACACAAAAATTATAGTAAAAAGCCAAATATTCTTTCTCTTCTCATCCTGCACTCTCTTGTGCACCTCCACAGAACTTTTAATTAAAATTAAAAAGTAAATATGTAGCTGACCCAGTGGTGCAGAAGACTGATGCAGTTTAAGCGCCTTATCTCCCACCACTTTGGGGGGAGGGGAGAATGGACCTCCCCTCCTGACCCCACCACAGGGGAGAATCAGTGGGGTTGCTCGGACCCTCAGGTAAGCCACTGGGGAGGTGTGGGATGGTGGGATCGGTGGGACAGCACTGAAGGGAGTCCAGCCTCTCCTGGCCACAAGAAGGATAAACAGAATATAAAACAAGCATTTGTCAATGCCGAATGTTTGTTTGCTGGCATCAGCAGTGGAAGTTCAGGAGTTAGACAGCTGTAGTATAGGAATGGCAGTGAAGTATTGACCTGATGCCAACTCCACCCACACCCTGCAGAGATGGACAGGCATTGGGATGTGCCTTTATGTCGTCACCCATAATGGTCACGACATTTCACCTCACCCTACCCTGCAGACACTGACAAGTCACTCTGAAGAGGATGTCATTTGTGACATTGAAAGGTCATGGTATGGCTTAATGGTGTCCAAAGGTCAACATGGTTAGCCTGTGAGCGTCTTGCTAACAACTTTCATATTTTGAGCCACATAACATGTAAAACATTAAAAGACAGGGACTATAACATTGATCCTACAGAACAGCTGATATGGGGAGCTGTTTCGTGACTCATGCCTGCCTTTAGTTTTCATAGAAAACAAAATGTTATCTGTTTTTTATACATTGTATTAGGACAGCCTACTTTTTGTTTACAGATCAATGTCTAATAAATATGAAAATCAGTACCATGTCACTCATTGCAGTCTGCTGATCGCTGCACAGATCATTGTTTCAAACCTGGCTACATTTCATCCTTGGGAAAGTATCTTGAACAGACAAGTAGCCCTGTTATATCCAGTACTGCAGTTGTTTTATATTCTGTTAAAGCATGCTAACAGACACAAATCGGAGATTACCAGAAAAGGACAATCCCCTTTAAGCACAGTAATATAAAAGGGACCACTGCCGATACATTACATAACAAACACATTCAGTCCAGTTGCTTAGTACTGAACTCTCTCCTTCACTCTCTCTCTTGTACAAATCACTTGGAGAACCTATTATGTATGTAAATAAAACTAAAACGCTTTCATTATTGTTGGCTTCATAAAAATAAAAGCATGACTCCTCCAACCCTCGTGCACAAAAACAGCTAGCCTGTGGAGACACACACACATATATTAAATTGAAATTGTTCAGTACTCACCTCACAATCTGTTACCCACTATCATCGACCACCCTCTCTCTACTGCCCCACACCCCAGCATCCCATGAAAATAAAGGTGTCCTTGATAAAGATGAATATTCTCTCATTATGTACCGTTATGTTAGCTGAAGATCAGAAATGTATTATTGAGCCAGTGAGCTGTTGAAAACTAGCACTGATGATACATAAAAATATTCTGTGCTGAACTGAGTGTGGCTGGTGTGTCTTTATTTCACTAGTCTTTTTTCAGGTTTTTCTGTCTGCCTGTTTCTGGCCACAGCTCAGTGCATTTTCTGCCAGTTCAATCCTAGCATCATACAGGCCATGATGTTACTACAGAGGTCAGCTTTTTTTTTTTCCTGTCACTGAACCATGAAGAGGCTGGCAGTGTGAGCCCTTGACATGCTATCAACATATCTGACAAAAAAAAATCTGCCCTGGCTCTGATAAGAGAAAGTGCCCCATGTGTATCTTCAAATACTGCAGAAATGAAAATTGGTGAATGAAATGCACACTGTTCAGAGGAGAGTAGGCAAAACCTGTTATTTTATGTTTATGTTTCTAATGTGTTTCGTTCTTAATTTTCATGCTGGACAGTTTCAGCCAAGCTTAAACGTCATACAGGTCATGACGTTTACAGGGGGTCAGCTTTTGTTTTACAGTCACTGAACCATGAACAGGCTAGCCAGGAGTGTGAGCCTCGGACAGGCTATCAACATATCTGTGAAAAAAAAAAAAAACTAGAATTTTGCTTTACTGAAAAAAGCAAACTATTACAGTGCTCCCCCTGCCACAGATGATTAAGCGTTTTTGTGTCATAAGGGGGTGCTTTCTCAAGACTCACCTTTGTCTTGACAAAGCACCTGCTTATGGCATGAAAACATTTGACTGTCTATGGCTGGGGGAGTCTGGTATAGTTTGATGTTTTTCAATAAAGCCACATTCTGGAAATTCATCCTGCAGCACAGCGTGTGTTCTTTCTGTATCTGGAGCTGTGCAGCTGAGTTGCTTGTGAGTACAGTACCAGTATTTTGGGAAACTTTAAGATTAAACACATTCTCATATTGCAGTTACCAGATCTTGTTTTCCTGCATGTCCCTTAAGCCCAATGAGGCACTAACCAAGCAGACGTTTGGTGTTTACACAGATAAAATCAAGATTTCCTTTTTTAAACCTAGAAACTGTATCTAATGAAGTATGGCAGTTAGACAACTTGGGGCTTGTTTTAGCCAGGTACACAGGGGGCTTAACGTTATATGACCTAATATAACATGGGGGATGATAGCCAAGAAAAAAAAAGCAATGTTTTAAAACATGCAGTTTGTCGCTATGTATGGTATGTCAGGAGACCCTGAGTAATTTGCTTTATCTGCAAAAGTAACGTTAGGATAATAAGAGTGTATTACTGCAGGGGTTTAACAATCCAACATCATGATTATACTTCTATGGGGGGAAAAAACAACAGTAAGCATGTATTCTGCTTTACCCCCAAGTTGATCAATAAATCAAAAGTTACTTTCTGTATCTGCCCACCTCCCACAGTTCTCCTACCCACTCGGGAACTCCTTTTAACAACCAAAAAGGTTTGCATAGTTTTTTTACACTCCTGCTCCTGGCAGGCTTCGTCTCTCTCTCCCCTGGCCCCTTGGGAGGTCTCTGCATCATGATGGAGGGCTAGGTCAAGGAAGTTGCCTCAATTCACATTATCTCTCACTCTCCACTACCTACAGTAATTACAGGAGGTTACATCTATTTCATGAATGTGTAAAGGCCCCATTAACCAAGTGCATTTCTTGTTCCTAGAGCCTTACTATTCTTGTGACCACTTTGCGCCCAGCGCACTGCCTTCCAGCCATCCAACCATGAAGCCAGTCAGCCCTGCTCTGGATCTATTCACACCAGGTATCCAAATTTTTGTTCTGTCATGTGGCTCAAAGTTGAAGTTTCCCAAATGAAATAAATTGGTGACAAAGGAGGAAAGGAACACATTCCTTCTAGTCCCCCCTTCCTTAAAAGCCAGGATGAAGTCACCCTAATGTGCCCATTGGAGCAAGATACAGCATGATAGAGTGGGTGTTAAAAGTAAAAGCAGTGTTTGGAGCAAATGGGATGGAAAATTAAATGAAATTAAATAGCTTGAACGACTGTATTGTCCCTTATTTTACATTCAGTAGACCAGTGTGTTTACTTCTTCTCCCCCCCCCGGCATTATTTTTTCTGTCTCATCTTTGTATTGAAGTACGTCAGGGGCCACAACTCTGGTTAGTTTTTAGCCATTATGTGACCTACGGTGCCATGGGGAATGACAGCCAAGAAAAAAAAGCAATGTTTTAAAACGAGCAGTTTGTCTCTATGTGTGATATGTTGGGGGACCCATGAGTGAATGAGATCCATGAAGTTGGAGGTTAAGTAGTTGTAGCCCATGGTGTAGGAATTTCTGTATCATGCTTTGGTTTATCAAATTAGGATTTTAATTTTAAAATTGAAGTCATGATTTAATTAGGAAATTAAATTATCAATTTATTAAAATTAAGAGGCAGTGTAGCACAGTGGTGTAAGGCTGTGAGCTGCAAACCTGGTGACATGGGTTTGAATCCCAAAGCTCCCACTTGCATACTGTGTGACCCTGAGCAAGTCACTTAACTTCTCTGTGCTCCCAGATCACACCTGTAAACAAGTTTCAGCTTTGTGAGTCTCTCCTGGTTTAAAAAAATTGTTATAAATCATGGGCTTGAATGAGCTTGGAAAACCAGACAGAGCAATCTTGGGCTGGAGAGACAGTTGCCTGACATTTGGCACTGCAGCAGCCCCTCATGGTGGACCTTGCTCCTCCATGAGAGGTGGCCCATGCCCAGAGTACACTGCATTGCACAGGGCAATCAGTAGCTGTGTCACCACCAGAGGAGGGGGGAGGGTCCTGGGGAACAGAGGGAGTGTAAACTATAATTACCAATGAGAAGCATCCTACCAGAAAGATAGCACCTCCACTTTCGTGTCTGCCCCCCATTTGGATCTCTGCTGACCTCGATGATCGGGGAGTGCTGGATGGATGGACTGGAAGGTTGCCAGGGATATGCCTTACAGGAAGACACTGGCAGTAAAACAGTGGACAAGCATTTTATCTGTTTTTACAATGTAGAATCCCAGGATAGCTCAGCTAATGTGTACTGTGTCATTTGCAATGGGGTCTTAGTTGTACTCGTTGTTGCAATGCATTTTCATAATAGTGACCAGCTGAGATGGAGCATCTTGTTTTCAAAGGGATCCTGCTTTTGCCAAGTGCAAGTTGTTATTGACACAATTTGTAATTTCAGTAGAAGATGGGGGTTTATGATGTCAGCATAGGAAAACAACTAGTGAGGTGCTGTAGGTGCTATTCTTTGTTGAAGGAAATTTGTATAGTTGACTATTTTACTGATTTACTGATTCTAGTGTCTTCACTTTCTTAAAAAACAACACCAAAGCATTGCAAGGCAGGACACAGAATGAGAGAACATAAAATCTTCATGGGGAACACAAAACTGCAATTTGAACACAGAATACACACTATGCCATGGGGAAACATTTCACAGAGGCAAGGCAAGAATCTACAGCTATATTAAAACTTTGGAGACTAGGAAAAGTTGAACTAGGCATGCAAGTGGGTGACATAGTCAAGAAGCTCCTCCAATGGAAGGCCTATTGAATATCTACCTTCATAGCACTGATACCTCATGGATGCAATGATGGGCTACCCCCTGCATGCCCTTCTATGACTTTCCCTAGGATGGATTTAATGATGGCTTCTCCATGACGGCTACTTATGGCTTTGGACTATAGTGGATGATGCAGTGTTTTGAAAACGTGGTTAACATTTTTTCCCCATCAGCGCTGTCAAATTAACTCTTTTCAGGTTTCATAATTTTGGTGTTAACCCCCCCTCCCCCTTTATATTTTGCAGGATATGATTTTGAATTAAATGAAATTCTTAATTTTATAAGTGTGTATTTATCTCTGCAAAATTTTGCAATGTATTCATGCATGTTCCATATTCACTTGTACAGTGTTGTCTGTAGTATTTCTTGTTTGTGTGTCATGTATGTGCCTTAAAGTGTTGCTTGATTTATTGCCACCAGCAGGGCTGCAGCCACTCTGAAGAAGATGTCCTTTGTGACATTGAAAGGTCAGGGTATGGCTTGTTATATCAGTTACTGCTGGTTTTTGATATTCTGTTAAAGCATGGTAACAGACACAAATTGGAGATTATCAGAAAAGCACAGTAATATAAAAGGGACCACTGCTGATACATTACATAGCAAACACATCAGTTCTTGACTCCTTTCACATACCCCCATACTTCAGCTACTTAACTTATTAATGTTTCAGCCTGGCATATCCAGTAATAATTTGTACAAGTAAAGACCCAACTGAAAACAAAATGCTTTCTCTCAGATAGGATGGCCCAGATAAAGAAATTGTAACAAGAAAAATCTGGCACTAGTGTATGTGCAACTATTTTATAAAACACTTGTAGGTCTCCTCAATGAAATTATTATTTTTAGAGACCTATCAGAGCTTTATGAGATAACTGATGTTATAGTAGTATTACTGTATTCATTAGCAGCACCAATTCTTAACTCTAGAAGGCCAGGATGAGTAACTTTATGTTAACTATTGCTGAGAGGCATAAGAGAGTATATGGCTGTGTTGTGGTTTGAACCTTCCAACCTGTTCACACAAGGATTGATCCCAGATACCTTTTTCTTCCTAAATTGTAATAAAATATCAACTCCCATTCCTCTCATCCCACCCATTAGAAGCACCAAGCAAGCAGTTATGTGTAAATCACTGTAGTAAATGATTGGTGCTTGGCTTCTACTGGCATTTTGCATGCATTCTTTAGTGACAGGTGGCTACTAGAGACACATTGCGTAATAGAGAAATGCAATACCAAGGACTGAAATGCAGCAAGCTGACATTAAAAAGTCAGTAAGAGCCATAACAGAAAATTAACAGCTCAATATTAAGGGAGTCTGAGGTATCCAACACCTGCATCTATCCAGGACTGTCCCCTACATATGTGTGTATTAAAGAAATAAAGAAAAGTAGGGAAAAAAAATACATTGGGGCCATCAAATATTCTGTTTCAAAAATATCTGGGAAGCAGCAGTATTAACTTATTCAGCTAAAAAATCTGATTCAGAATAACACTAAAATACTGCAAATTATGCCACTGACATCTGAAATGGCAGTGAACTCAAGTATTTGAAGAATAATTTTTTAATAGTAGATGGAGGCAACAGACTGGAAAGGTTATGCTTTCCTTTGCGAAACAATCTGAATGTGACTAGCTTAAACATCCTTGTGCTCCTTTTGACAGCTGATTTTGCGTTACATTTTACAAATGGCAGATGGCAATTCAGGCATTATACCTCATGTTATAAAAAAAGACATCAACAGGCAGCATGCAGTATGTGCAGGGACAAAAAAGTATAATATGAGCACATCTCTACAGTATCTGACAGGCAAGCCCTGCAAAACATTTCTGGAGGTGTGTGTGTGTGTGTGTAAAGAAAGAGATCCTGTGTACATAATTCTAATTAGGCTTTCCTCACCAACACCCCTATCCTGTTTATGAAGCCAGACACCTGTTTCTGACAGCAACATTACCTAGGTCCCAAAACTGCTGTCAGTAGAGAATATTTGCAGAGTGCAAGCAGAAACCAATCACATCACATCTGAGAAAGCATTTGCACATTGCTGCTTGAGCATAATTTGTCACGAGGGAGTGAAGCAAAGGGAGATTACACTTTTATTACTGCATTGCAATCACGGCTACCTGAACTGTGAACAAAGAGAGAAGTGAATCTTGAATAATGCTGTACAAGGGTTCGATCCTCCCAAGTGCTTAAAATATTATCTGATAAGAAATGTTTAATAACTAGTATAGTGATGGAATTTGCTGTCCCCTCATGCATGAATTGCAGCTACTGTACGGTAACATTCAGGCAGTATACAATCTATTGTTTAGAGTGTTTTGGTACAGTAGGTCGCAGCCTGTTTCAGCTGTGGACTAGAAGTGGGTGGCGTGCAGAGGGTTCATGGGAGTTGTTGCTGGTTCACAGAACTAGGGCTTGTTTTAAACGTTTACATCAAAGGAAAAGAGACATGTAGGTTCACTAGTTTTTGGTGCATAAAGATGGCTAGAAAATAATTACTGTTTCAGTCCATTTCTTTAGAGAAATGTTTATCTTCAACTCATCTTAAAAAAAATAATTGTGAATTATGACTGGACGATATCACCAGACATGCAAGCTTTGTATACAAATCAGCTTGCCCATCACTATATTTTTGAAACATGATTTATATGGGAGGAGGGTGGAGGAGAGTATGGGAAATGCCCTTCAGACGACATTCTTCACATTTTTTAGTGTGGAAGTTTAGAATGTCTGCAGAGTGCAAGCAGAAACCAATCACATCACATCTGAGAAAGCATTTGCACATTACCATACCTCTCAACTGTCACTGATTTTCAGGAATGTCCCTGATTTGGCCTCAGAATTTTCCTCTGTTCCTTGTCAAATCTGTGTTTTTGTGACGGAATAGTGGGGATTAAAATCATGAAATAATGTCAAACATTAAAGCTACAGACACCTTCTTCTTCAGAAAATGCATCTTAACTCAAATCCCCTTATTCTATCAGCTTTCTGAGTGAATAGCACCATTTATTAAGACGTGTCCCTGATTTTGGATCTTTGTCCATGATTTTTATGTTGGCGCACTTGTGCAGCCAACATCTTGCGGTAGTGCAGATTTGGAGGTGCGGTCACTGTTGGTTGAATGCAGGGAATGCACCAGTAGGTGCATCCCGCATTCCCCAATCAGCCAGCAGCAGGGGCCAACACCCTGCCTAGCTAATGGGGCCAAGACAATGAGAGCAAAGCTCTTATGCAGTGTGACCACAACACGCCTCTCCCTACGTGCAGGCAACATGGCAGCAGTGACTGCGGCTGTTGCCTGTCAACGCCCCCGTTTATTGTGTGCCCAATCCCCATTGGCATCATGTAACCCCCCCCTTTTTTGATTGCCGAGGGGGTGCCCAATCCCCCTAGGCATCATGCACCCCCCAACAGTTTTTCTTTGCCGATGGGGGCCCAATCCCTGTCGGCATGTATCCCTCCCTCCCCTTGACTGTTGCTGATGGGAGCCCACTCGTCCAGCATAATGCTCTCCCCATTTTTTGCTTGCCAAGGGTGCCCAGTCCCCTCTCGGCTCCTGTGGCTCTTCTTTTTTTGCTTGGCAGACGGGGTGCCCAATCCCGCCGGGCTAAAGCACCCACCCACACACACACATTAGGTGGTACACTGGGAGCCCACTCCAGTGTGCCAAAGCACCTATTAAAAATGAAATCAGCCCCAATGTCTTTAGCTTTTTTTTTTTACCTGTAAAGAAGAAAACGGTCCTCGGTGGTCTCCTGCCTCCCACAACCCGCACTCCACCCACGGTGCACCCTGCCTCCCACACCCCACCAATTTACGCCTACTCCGGAGTCAGCGATGATCTTCGGTGGACCAGGAACACGTCTGCACTCTTCAAAGCCGACTGCGAACTGTGGAAATGCCGGTAAGCCATATAATGGAATAAATAGGGGTTTTTCAACTTTAATGCATATCTCTGGCATTTTTGGGAATTTTACACCAAATTTTCAACATGGGGTTTTGGTACCCCTCCTAATGAATTCTGACACTGTCATATCGGTCCCAAAAGGTGATTTTGTCACTGCACGGAATCACCTTTTGGGACTGATTAATGAGATGACAGTGCCACTGTTCATGAGGTGGGCTCTCAAAAAGCCTATGTTGCAAATTTGGTGGAAAAAATCCAAAAAATGGCTGTTTTACGAGTGTACATTGCACAGTTGCTACGCAGGCTTGTAACTTCGTGAATTTGCAATATTTTCAAGCCAGATTTTAACATTGTCATTTTTGTACACCTCCTTATGAACAGTCCAGCTGTCATTTTCCACATCTTGGCGAAATGTGTTTCACACTTCGGCACACAATACTTAACCATTTGACTGTGGGAAATCAGTGTTCTGGCCAGATTATAAAATGACAGTGACACTGTTCATGAGCAGAGGTCCTAAAATGCCTATGTTGAAAATTTGGTGATGATACTCCATAAAATGACTATGTTACGAGCGTGCGTAGGCAGATTGCACGCACGCTCGTAACGTTGTGCATTTGTAATATTTTCACTCTGGAGTTTCACCATTGGCATTTTTCCATACCTCTTCATGATCAGTACAGCTGTCATTTCAGATATCTTGCCAAAATGTGTTTTCGCACTTCCGGCGCAGAATAGCTTGGTCGCTGTGTGAAATCACTTTTTGGGACAGTTTGAGGAAATAACAGTGACACTGTACATGAGCAGAGGTACTAAAATGCCTATGTTGAAAATTTGGTGCCGAACATCCATAAAATGACTGTGTTACAAGCGTGCGTTGCACATTTCCCATGCACCCTTGTAACTTCGCAAATTTGCAATGTTTACATGCCACATTTTTAACACTGGCATTTTTTTTACACCTCCTTATGAACTATACAGCTGTCATTTTTCACATCCTGCCCAAAATGTTTTCCTGCACTGCACTACCAAAGCCAATGCCAGCTCAACAACATTCGGCATTGACAAATGCTTGTTTTTAAAGCCTTGTCCCTGATTCATGAGGCAAGACGTTGAGAGGTATGCACATTACTGCTTAAGCAATAAGGTATGACAAGGTGTGTGTTATCATGTAATAACGTCACTCCTGGGGTGGATTGAAGCATGAGGCAAAGCCGAGTGCTTCCACCACCCCAGGAGTGACGTTATTACACGATAACACACACACCTTGGAGTGCCTTATTGCAATTATACAATGGCTCGATGTTATAGAAAACAAAAAAATAAAAATAAAAATGTTTTTAGTAGATTTTTAGTGAGGCAATGTATCTTTGTTTCTGGAAAAAAAAAACAAAGTGGCTCATAAGGATCATAAGGATCATCCAAAAAATCAATACAGTGATGTTATTGTGTAATAACATCACTGTATCAGGCACACATTGACCAATCAGAGTCCAGGAAATTTTCTTGCCATTGTATAATTGAGCATAATTTGTTATGAGGGGAGTGAAGCAAAGGGGAGATTACACTTTTATTACTGCATTGCAATCACAGCTACGTGAACTGTGAACAAACTGATAAATGCATATTGAATAATGCTGTACAAGGATTTGATCCTCCCAAGTGCTTAAAATATCATCTGATAAGAAATGTCTAATAACTAGTATAGTGATGGAATTTGCTGTCCTGTCAAGCATGAATTGCAGCTACTGTACGGTAACATTCAGGCAGTATATCATCTATTGTTTAGAGCATGTTGGTAGAACACAGCATGTGTTTCAACTGGAAGTGGGCAGTGTGCAGAGGGTTCATTGGGGTTTTTGCTGGTCCACAGACTAGGGCTTGTTTTAAACTTTTACATCAAAGGAAAAGGGACATGTAGTTTCACTAGTTTTTGCTACATAAAGATGGCTAGAAAATTACTGTTTCAGTCCACTTCTTTAGAGACATTTTTATCTTCAGCTCATCATAAAAGTAATAAATGTGAACTGTGACTGGAGGATATCACCAGATCGACTTGCCCATCACTTTATTGCGGATATGATTTATATGGGGGGGGTAGGAGACCACGGGAATGCCGTTCAGATGGCATTCTTCACAATGTTTAGTATGAAAGTTCACAGATTGTTTGAGTAAAGTGAGGGAATGAGACTACCAAGAATGGAGAAAAGTTTATGGGTTACGGGAAGTGCACCTCTTTTAAGAGCTTGTCTTAAAAGTTGGAGAAGAGTTCAGAGGTTATGGGAAGTAAAATCATGTCTTTAAAGTTTTATTTAAAAAGTTGGACTGATAAAGCACTGCCTGCAATATTTGCTTGGTGCTGTGGAGCCTTTCTTTTTATAAATTTTTGTTTTGTGTTTGTGCAGACATATAATCCAATCATCTCCCGTGTTTAAGTGCTGCTGGACTCTGGCAATTAATGGCTACTCAGTCATGTAGCCACTAGCCAGGTGTCAATGTGTGCCCATTCAGGTGCCAGTTCAGTGCATTCCTTTGTGAATGGAGCCAAAATTTTGAACAGAGCTGGTCTACAACACTGATCATCTGAGTGTTCCACTACCAGAATTAAATGAGCCATCTCAGTACTTTATATATATTTTTTCAACATTCACAGCAATTCTCTCTCACACTGTCATGAGGCACACCACAGTGTGTGTGTGTGAGAGAGAGAGAGAGAATAAGTGAGTTTTTTTTTCTTATTCCAGCATCTCACAATCTGGCTGCTCACAAGGAATCAAGCAAGATATCATGTAGCTGAACAGTCTCTCTAGTAGCTGTCTGCTTGATACTTTTGTTTTGTAATGTTCATGGCAATTCTGTCTGGTGATTCACACCACAGTTTAAAAGAGCAGCCACAGATCATCTGAACGTTCCCATCTGTCTGCTTTTGAGTTTTTTTTTCAAAGTTTACTGCAATCTATCTCTCTCTCTCGCACACACACAGGAGTTGCATCTTGTTGCAAGGGAGCAGAGAGGGAGAAACGGAGACTATGTTTGTGTTTTTCAGCATGGTACATTATGCTTTAAACAGGCAGTGTGTATAAGAACAGCTTGCAGAGCAGCCACCCTCTCTTTACTTGGGAGTTGTTGCTTTTATCCTCTCTCTCATTGTGCATATTAAAATATTTCTGCTTGCTGTGTGCAAGAGGCAAAGCACTGGGTCGCTGTTTAAATATTGTGGAAATTCAGTTAAATAGTTCTGTCTTGTCAGCAGCCTTCCCACACTCACAGTATCACAATGCAGCTGTAAAAAGAATGAAAAGCACACGCTGCTATGAAATGCTGTTTATCAAATAGAAAAAAACAACAATTGAAGGGCCCGCCCATAATTCAATGGGCGGGGATTCTCTTCTATAAAACATTCCTACACGTTCAGCCCTTCCTGTCTAGTGTTCGCAGTTGAGTGCTGGGCCGGGTGTGCGGTTTTCTCCCTCGCTGGTACTTACCTGCTGCCTTGTCCTTTGCCGGCGTTTCTTCTTGCCGCTTGCAGTGACTCTTCGGCGCTTCTGCCATATCCTCCTCGCTTCCCCCCCTTTTCCCTCTACTCTGCGGAACTGGGTGTTGATCTCCTGGTTCGCTCCTTCTCTCTCTCTTCTCTTCTCTTCCACGTCACCTGTCCCATCCTGAAGTGCATCCTAGTTGCCTCCTTCCTGGTCCGGCTGCTGTTTGGTCTGACTGGTGTTGGCTCCCTCATTTGCTGTGCCGCTTTCCTGGTGGTTCCTTGCTTGCTCTGGGTTCATTCCTCCTATTGCCTGCAATTATCCTGGACTCCCTTTGGCATTCTTCTGGGACTCCCTGCTCGTTTCCCTCATATATTCCAGCTTGGGCTGTGTTGTTGCCATCATTACTGTTCCAGCTGTCAGCCTTCTGCCTGTGATTCAGCCTGTTAGTAGCCTCCATGGATCCTCCTGCTCCACCTGATGGACCCCCCCGTTCCTCAGAAGAAGTCTGCAAAGTCTAAGCACTCTCTTAAAGACTGGACTGTTCCTCATCTCCTGGCTGAATTGAAGACTTTGGGGTTCCTGTTTCTGCTGGTGTCAAGAAGCAGGAGCTGTATGATTTATGGCTCGAGAATCAGGATCTCACTCTGCGTCCTATGCCAGCTCGTCCTGCTACGCCTGCTCCTGATGCCTTTGCTGAATTGAAGGATCTAATTTCTCATCTGGCCTCTTTTGTGTCTGATATTTCCAATCGCCTGGATGCTATGGAACATCGCCAGGCTCCAGCTGCCCCTCAGCCTGCTCCAGCCCCACTGCCTCAACCATCTCCTTCTGTGCCTTCCATTGCTTCCACCTCAGGTATTCTAGCTTCAAGTTCCTCTGTGCCTGCTGTCTCACCTGTTCATATAGTTCCCACTCATCTCTGCAAGGATATCATTGAAGGGAAAGATGTCAGCCTTATATCATTGCTTATTTCTTCCTACGATACCATCGAAAACAGAGTCGTCTCCTGTGGTGATTTTTCCGTCGTTCTTCATTCTAATGACCCTAGGCTTTCCAAAAAACTGACTATTCCTGAATTTGTTTTGGCCTTTAGTCTGTTCAGAGACATTTTATGTTCCGCTTTTCCGTCTCGCAGGGAGGAACTGGATACCTACCTGTATCTAGTTGTTGACTTTGGCATCTGCTATGGTGGTACTCATTTTTTCGACTACCATAAATCTTTTTCAGCTAAAGCTGCTGCTGCTCTCTCTCACCTGAATGTCCGCCTTCACTGGGGCTCGCTCAACAATGAGTTGTTTTGCTGCCATTTCGCTGGTCAACAGGCTCTCACTTGCCAGATCTGTGGCTCCCTTTCCCATGCCGCCTCTTTCTACCCTTTATCCATGCCTGATTCATCTACATCCTGTACTGCCACTTCAGGCTCCACTATTACCAGGACTATAGGTAATCATATTGCTATGCCTCACTTGTCCTACGATAAACACGGTCGTCCTATTACTTTCGTGGCTGGCAGATCTGTTTGTAATAATTTCAACGATATGGGTTGCTCCCTTCATCCCTGCCGTCTGCTGCATGTTTGCAGTCATTGTGGTGAAGCTCATGCAAAATCCATCTGCCCTAATTTAAGAAGCAGACCCTGACTATTGTGTCATCCTTCTACTCCTGTCAATGTCAGCGAACTGTCCCGTCTGCTCGCCACTCATCCATCTCATTCTTTAGTGCAGTTTCTCATCTCAGAATTTACTTTTGGATTCCATACTGGCATCTGTTCTCTTCCTCAAGACTCATACGAATCTCCTAATTTACAAACAGCTCTCACTCAACTGGACTTGGTCTCCTCTCTTTTGCAGAAGGAGCTGGACAAAGGATATCTCATCAGACCATTTCTCCATCCGCCGTTTCCTCTCATTCGTGTCAGCCCTATTGGCGTTGCTACTCACAAATTCTCAAGAAAACAGAGCCTTATTTTTGATTTATCCGCTCCACGTGCCACTTACGTTCCCAGTATCAACTCTCTTATCCCTTCTCAGGATTTTTCTCTGGCCTATGCCAAGATTGACGACGCTATCTTGACTATCAAACAAATGGGCAGAGGTGCATGGCTCTCTAAAGCTGACACTGCCGATGCATTTAAACTCCTTCCGATTCATCCATCCCTTTGGCATCTCTATGGTATCAAATGGGAAGATTCCTACTACTTTGCTGTGCGGGTAGTTTTCAGTTGCAAAAGCAGTCCGAAACTATTTGATATCTTTTCTTTTACGCTTTGCTGGTTGTTGTTGAATCATTGTCGAGTAACCTCAGTGATCCACTTGCTTGATGATTTTCTTCTCATCGAACCTCATTCTGCACCTCCAGCTGCAGCCCTTTCTGCCTTACGCCATTAATTTAATCAATTAGATGTACCTGTCTCGGAGGAAAAGACTTCTGGTCCTGCCACTTCTCTGGAATTTTTGGGCATCATTCTCGATTCCATTCGCATGGAAGCCAGACTCCCTATGGACAAGCTACACAGAATCAAGACTCTGGTTCTATCATTTTCCAATCGTTCATCCTGCACAAAACATGAACTCTTGTCTCTGCTAGGTTACCTCTCCTTTGCTACACGTATAATTCCTCAAGGATGTACCTTCATAGCATATCTGCTTGGTCTGCTTCCTTCGGCGTCAGCTCTCCACCATCACATTTCCATTACAGCTACTGCAAAATCCGACCTTGCCATGTGGTTCCTCTTCCTAAACCAATGGAATGGTCACTCTATGTTCTACAAAGACATCTCTCAAGATTTTTTCTCCTAGAGTATTCACGGATGCTTCACCTACTCACGGATTCGCTGCTATTTTCCATCAATCATGGATCTTTTCTACATGGCCTTCCGAATTTCTACAATTGCCTGCAGCCTCGACCTCTTCCCCTTTATTTGAGATATATCCTGTAGTTGCAGCAGCTTTTACTTGGGGTCATCGATGGTCTTTGTCTACATTGTTAATATATACAGATAATCAAACAGCAGTAGATATTATTAACAAAGGCATATCATCTTCTTCTACAATTATGCTATTCTTGTGGAGATTAACATGGCTTTCTCTGATTCATAATTTTTGCATTCAATGTTTTCATATTCCTGGTCATCTCAATACAGCCACTGACTACCTTTCCCATTTTCAATTTCAGAAATTTCGTATTCTCCTTCCTACTGCGGATCCTCTTCCAACTCCAGCTCCTCAGTTCAAGAATCTAGTCATGCCATGATTAATTATCTTACTACAGCGCAAAACCTCATGTGGTCAGCCTTATCGATCAGCACACAATCAGCTTACAAAACAGCCTGGAGAAAATACAATGCATTCTGCTCCATGTCAACCTCCTCTGCATTTCCGATTTCTCTGCCTACCATATTAGCTTTCACAACCTATTGTCATACAACCAGTAAATGATCTTACTCTACCATTCGACAATACTTAGCTGGCAATCAATTTCATCTTTGCCTACAAGATCCAGCTTCTGTCTCCTTGACATCATATCCTGCAGTTAAGCTCCTTCTTACAGCAATCCAAAAACTCTCATTCAGAAGGATGCCTACTCATTTGCCCATCGATGATACCATCTTCAAACAGCTAATTAATCTACTGAAGTCTGAACCTCCTACTTCACACTCCACCATCCTACTTGCAGCTATCTGTCTGGCTTTTTATGGATTTCTACATCCCGGAGAATTCACCATTTCACCACTTTCTGCAACGTCCTTTCTCAAGGTCAAACATCTTACCAAGCGGGCTGATTACTATGTTCTCCATCTTCCTGCATCAAAATCGGACAGGCTACGAGAAGGCGTGGACATTCAATATTTTCCTACAAATACTGCTTGGTGCCCCGTCTACTTCTTGAACCAGCTATGCAGTTTTCATAGTCAATCCAGTCCTGAATCTCCTCTACTAACCTCTCATAATAATGTACCTCTAACCACCAAAGAATTTGTGGATTCAATTCATTCACTACCACAACGCCTGGGACTTGATCCTTTCACTTATTCTGGCCATTCATTTAGAATCGGTGCTGCTACTTCTGCCTCATGAAAGAAAGTTCCAGCTTACATCATAAAACGTCTGGGAAGAGGGACATCATCTTGTTTTAAGACATACATTCCTAATCCTAAAGCAGAAATGCATTCAGCTTTTCTTTCCATCTCCTTGTAGTATGCCTAGAAGGAAGGCAACTTGGTAGCCATGGTTCCTCAGAGGTTTCGTCCATTAAAGGTTTTTTTCCTGTCCTGAATGCTGCCAGGTATACTCTCCGTGAGTTGGAGGAGGTGGATACTATTCTTTTTGGGCCTTCCAGCTATCAGCTCATACTCAAGATGGGAACGAGTAAGGCCAAAACAAATCAATATATACAAGTGGCACCAAGCACAATTCATAACATTATTCCCACATAGTGAATTGAAGGGCCCGCCCGTAATTCAATGGGCGGGGATTCCCTTCTATAAAACATTCCTATGCGCTCAGCCCTTCCTGTCTAGCGTTCACAGTTTCCTCCACCCTCCCCTCCTCTTTCTCTGGCACTCTTCCCATCTTTAGGGCCTTCCAGCTATCAGCTCATACTCAAGATGGGAACGAGTAAGGCCAAAACAAATCAATATATACAAGTGGCACCAAGCACAATTCATAACATTATTCCCGCACAGTGAATAAAACACACTGCCAGAGCAAAGGTCAGGATTCCACTATGCTCAATCCATTTCAGACATAGTGCATCAATCACAGAATAAGCAGCATGTGACTGGGAAGCATGTAAAAAGTAAACACACAGGAGCTCACAGACAGTACCATTTTTTTATTCAGAAAGTGACTAGATGTTCAATTAAGGAGAGCTACTGGATATTTATGATCTGGGTTCAGTTTTTACTTTTATTAGAACATTTCTGCTTGCTGTGTGCAAGGGGAAAAGCATTGGGTTGCAGTCTTTATCTACTGGGCTAGAGTATGCTGCCTGAGGAGAGAGCGTCTGAGGGAGAGAGAGAGAGAGTAGCAGAGACAGCCTTTCACTATACAACCTTTTACAGAGCACTGTCCCGCTCGATAAACATAATTATTGTATGTCAAGGCTTTAAAGACATGCAGCAATGTTCAGCTACAAGAAAAAGCAAGCTGTCTGTGACAGCAGTTCAGATGCAGTGCTGAAGTGTTTACCGCTGATTGAAGCGGTCCTTTACTTTCAACTGTATGCCACTGCATCTGAACTGCTGTCAAAGACAGCTCGGACATTCATTGGTGCGGTGCAGCCGCGCCTGCAAAAAGGAGCAGGGCAATGGAAGCAGGGGTGGCACACCTATGAAAACTCGTATGGTGGCACTATTTTTCTTGCACATGCATGCAAGCAAACATAAAAAGGTAAATACAGGGGAATGCTAGAGAGCCGGATCCTACATAGGAAGTGTTTCCACAAAGCTCTGGGCAAGACTAAAGGACAGTCCATAAAAATTGCCTAAAAACATTATTCAACTTAACTCAAATCTTAAAAAACAGATTCCTGGCATTAAAAGGCACAGATTGATACTGTATACTTGACATGAGATAGGTAAAGGGAGAGACAGGAGGAGGACAGAAACAGACACAAATGCCTGCAGAGACCTCAGATAGCTCTGGAGCCAGACAGTCTGGGGCTGCAGGTTCTGAGCCTCCTTTGCAATCTGTTCTCAGTGCAATTAAGGCAAATGGTTGCCAAAATAGAGAAAATGCTCCAGTGTGTCTACACAGGATGCTACTGTAAAAACCCTTTCTGCAATGGTCACTGATGTAGACAGTTATCAGTTCCAGCTTTAGCAGTGATTACCAAGCTGACTACAGAGAATTCACAGCTGTGCCGTAGATGGAGGCACATGAAAATAAGAGTACGGCCCCCAACATAGGCACAGTCAGACTTCCCAAAGTGGTCAAAGGGGGCAATTTAAATATATAGTGGACTGGCTGAAATTATTGATGCAATTAGGTAGAGATCAATCTTTCTATGTTCCCTACAGAACAAATATGAGAACAGCACAACATAATACAAATGTGCCCAGAACTGTGTTATTGAAAGCTCTCAATGCTGCCACGAAAGACTGTCAGCCAGATTCACAAAGCGCATGAAATTACTGCAGCTGTGGGAAAAACCCAGAGCAAGTGGGTTGCCACTTGGAGATCTGCAGTTTTCCTGCAGCTGCAGTATTCACAAAGGTGAATGGTTTAAATACTTCATTGGCAAGCATTTAAACTAACAAGAGCGGTGGTGGTGGCAGAAGGATGCAGGGGGAACCAAACTGCTCAACCCCACAAGATAGGAAAGTTAACATGAGGGACCATAACATTATGGTATCACCAGAGGAAATGAAACCCATAGAAGGGGGAACAGCGAAAGACAGGAGGAAGGGAGTTGAGTAAGGGAAGGACAAACCGAGGAGGCAAAAAGACAGCAGGGGGATGATAAAAGGACAAATGGCAGGACATGGAAGGCCATGTACAGTATACCAATGCCCATAGCCTAGGGAATAAAATCCCAGACCTGGTGGCCTTGATAACAGAAGCTGACCTGGACATTGTAGCTATCACTGAAACATGGTATACTGGAAACCATGACTAGGATGTAGCAGCACCAGGTTATACTCTGTTTAGAAGAGATGGGGGGGTAAAAAGGGAGGGGGTGGCTGTTTACATCTGGGTGGGTATAAGGGCGACTAAGGTACAGGGAATGCGGAGGGGGAGCCGAGGTACTCTGGGTCACCCTTGAGACAGACAACAACACTGCTATTCACACAGGTGTGATAAACAGATCTTCAGCATAGGGGGAGGAGGTGGACAGGTTTCTCGTGGAATCCAACCAGATGATGGCAGCAAAAGGGGAGGAGTTGCTGGTAGGTGATTTCAATCTGCCAGATACGGATTGGAGCTTCCCAGCTACTGCCTGAGCCAGGAGTGGGGACACCCTGTACTCTGTACAAGGGACAGGCCTCGGGCAGCTAGTGCTAGATCCCACTAGGGAAGGTGAAGTTTTGGACCTGGTACTCAGCAATGTGGACAGAATTGAGGAAGTCAGGGTGGGCGAACACCTGGGATCCAGTGATCATCACACAGTGTGGTTCAATATGAACACATTAGCAAAGTCAAGCCACACAAAGTCAAGGTCCTGGATTTTAGGAGGGCAGACTTTACTAAGATGGGGGTATGTCTCAAGCATGCCCTGGCAGGGAGGGACTAAAGGGGGGAGTGGAGGAGCAGTGGGCCCATAGGAAAGGAGCCATAGTGGAGGCAACAAACCTTTACATTAGGCAAGTAAACAAGGGCAAGAGAAAGAGAACACCACTATGGTTCTCAAAGGTAGTGGCCAGGAAGGTAAGGGTGAAAAAGATGGCTTTCAGGAAATACAAGGAAACACAGCAGGAGGAGGAGGACAGGGCGGTATATCTGGATAAACAGAGGGAGGCAGGGAAAGCAGCCAGGAGTGCAAAGGCACAAATGGAGGAAAAAATAGCACAGGAGGTAAAGAAAGGAGACAAGACTTTTTATAGATACATCAGTGAAAGGAGAAAAAACAAGAATGGGATAGTATGGCTTAAAGGGGAAGAAGGAGAGTGTTTGGAAGGAGACCTGGAAAAAGCTTCAATACTAAACAAATATTTTTGTTCTGTATTCACAGAAGAAGAAGGTGAGGGACCACAGTTAGGCAACATGAGCAAATGTGGAAGGGAGATGGACACCAGTCCATTTACAGAAGAGAGAGAGAGTTCTAAAGGAATTCATAAAACTGAAAGTGGACAAGCAAATGGGACTGGATGGGATACATCCTAAAATATTAAGGAAACTATGGGAGGTGCTGGTGCCACCACTGGCAGCACTGTTCAATGTGTCATTCGATATGGGAGTTATTCTGGAGGACTGGAGGAGAGCAGATGTAGTCTCTCTTCACAAAAGTGGCAGTAGGGAGGAGGCTGGAAACTATTGACCAGTCAGACTCACCTTAATAGTGGGGAAGATTATGGAATCACTACTTAAACAAAGGATCATGGAACATCTTGAAGCCAGCAGTGCACAGGATCTGAGACAGCATGGATTCACAGTGGGAAGGTCATGGCAAACAAATCTAATTGATTTCTTTGACTGGGTGACTAAGATCATTGATTGGGGGGAGCAGTGGATGTCGCCTACCTGGATTTCAGTAAGGCCTTCGATACCGTTCCACATAGAAGACTTGTGAACAAGCTGGGCAGCCTGGGAGTGGGTCACAAGGTGGTAAACTGGGTTAGGAACTGACTGAGTAATAGAAGACAGAGAGTGGTGGTAAATGGTGCTCAATCTGAGGAAAGGAGGGTGACCAACAGGGGGCCACAGGGATCAGTCCTTGGCCCAGTCCTGTTTAATGTCTTCATAGGTGACATTGCGTAGGGGCTGGAGGGGAAGGTGTGCCTCTTTGTGGATGACATTAAGATCTGTAACAGGGTGGACACTCCGGGAGGGGTGGAAAAAATGAGGAAGGACCTAGACAAACTGGAGGAATGGTCCAGAGTATGGCAGCTGAGATTTAATGCGAAAAAGTGCAAAATCATGCAGTTGAGGTGGAAGAACCCAGAGGAGGATAACATGATTGGGGGGGGTTGATAGTCACCAAACAGGAAAAGGATTTGGGTGTAATCATTATCTGAAGATCTAAAGATGGCCAAACAACGTGCCAAGGCTGTGAGGAGAACCAGTGGGATGCTGGGGTGCATAGGGAGAGGTATCACCAGCAGAAGGAACTAGGTGGTGATGCCACTGTGGTGCAGATCATTAGTGAGGCCTCATTTGGAATACAGTGTCCAGTTCTGGATGCTGCATCTCTGTAAGGACGCAGACAGGGTGGAGGCAGTTCAAAGAAGGGCAACAAAGATGGTGCAGGGCCTGCACCAAAAGTCATATGTGGAGAGACTGGGACACCTCAATATGTATACCCTGGAGGAGAGAAGAGACAAGGGAGATATGATAGAAACCTGTGAATATCTAAAAGGCATAGGAGGGTAGCATCTTTCAGAAAAGGAGATGTCCAGGAATGAGGGGTCATGACATGAGGTTGGAAGGGGTAAACTAAGGGGTACCATGAGGAAGCATTTCTTCACAGAAAGGGTGGTGGATGTATGGAATAGACTTGCAGCAGAGGTGGTGGGGTCAAACACAGTGGGGGGGATTCAGACATGCATGGGACAGGCATAGGGGAACCCCAGCAATAGGAATGAGGAGGTAAAGCCAGAGATCAAGCAGGGTCTGCGACTTTTACAGTAGGCAAGGAAAATTGACATCTATGGAAGGAAAATCCTCAGCTCCACACACACATGCCGAATAGTAATCCTGTAGTCAAAGTAATCAAAAACAATGGCACTGCAGGTATACGAAAAATCCAAATTTATTATGAGCAGTAAATTAAGGCTACCCTGCAGTACTGGCTCCCAAACCTTGACTAGTTTCGCACTCACGTGTGCATCATCAGGAGGATGACGCACATGTAGTGCGAAATTAGTCGAGATTTGGGAGCCTGTACTCCAGGGCAGCTGTGCAATTTTACTGTTCATAATAAATTTGGATTTAAGGAAAATTGACAGACTGGATGAGCCTAGTGGTCCTTATCAATCAATCAATCAATCACTTTATTTAACCAGGCATAAACACCATTGAGCAAACTCATTTTCAAGGTGGTCCTGGGCATAAATTCAATACAGTACACTTCATAAGATTACAATTACGGTGGACAACGGTGCAAAAAAAAAAGAAAAAACATTGTGAAGGTATCATCATAGGTATCATAGGTATTCAGAGCTTTATAAGACAATGTCCATATGCTTGCATTGTATTTAAGAATATCCCATTATTCCATTGTTTACTAAGTAACTATCCAGTTTACTCTTAAAGATTTCCATGTCCCTACTAGCAATTATTTCTACTGGCAGTCTGTTCCAGATCCTTGGTGCTCTAACTGTTAGCCAGTACTTCCTTTTATTTGATCTGAATATCTCTATTTTTAACTGTAACGGGTGTGCCCTAGTGTTATGATTATGAACCATGATATCTAGAGCAAGCTGTTCCCTTAATATTGGGTCATTTAGGGCCCTATATATCAAACATATGTCCCCTCTCAATCTTCTAAACTCCAGTGAGTACAACCCCAGTGCCCTAAGCCTTTGATCATAGTCCATCCCCTGAACCTCCTTTATTCTATGGGTAGCTCTTCTCTGGACCCTTTCAATCGATGCTATGTCCCCTTTTCTAAATGGTGACCACAACTGAGAACAATATTCCAAATGAGGACGTACCAAGGATGTATACGGCGGCAACAGAACACCCTTATCTCTACTATTTATATGTTTGTTGATACAGTATTGTATACTACCTGCTTTTTTAATAATTTGACTGTAATGGGGTGTGAAGTTTAGGTCATTACTAATTTTTACTCCCAAGTCACATTCCTCAGAGGTCTCTTTAAGAGTTCTACCTCCCATTTTATAATTGTGTATTATATTATTCTTTCCCAAATGCATCACTTCGCACTTATCCACATTAAAAAAAGAACCGTGACTGTCTGCCCAAATTTCTAACTCGCTTACGGCTGCTTGTAATAAATCTGCATCTTTCTTCAAGTTAACCACACTCCCTATTCTGGTATCATCTGTGAATTTTGAAACCCAGATATCTGGGGAGGCTCTCATTGTCCCTATATAGGCATTGAACAGGCAGGGACCCAACACAGAACCCTGCGGCACTCCACTAGTCACCCTCTGCCAATTGGAGAATTCTCCTTTTATACATACTCTCTGCATCCTATCCGTCAACCAAGATTTTATCCAACAAACAACATTATGTTTGACTCTGATGTTCACTGGAGTTTCTAATAGTTTGACGTGAGGTACCTTGTCGAATGCCTTGGCAAAGTCCAAGAAGATCACATCCACGGAACCACCCCTGTCCAATGCCTGATTTACTTTACCATAGAATTCCAACAGATTAGTCTGACAAGACCTCCCCTTAACAAAACCATGTTGTGTATTATCAACCTTCCCAGTTTTATATTGGTGTTCCAAAATGAAGTCCTTAATGAATCCCTCGAGCATGTTTCCCAGGATCGAGGTCAGGCTCACAGGCCTATCATTTTTAACTTCCTGCTTGGGACCTTTCTTGTGGATAGGTATCACATCCACCTGTTTTCAATCCTCCAGGACCTCCCCATCCCTTAATGATTTCTGAAATATTATAGTAACTGGGCCTGCTAGTTGTTCAGCCAAATCCTTAAGCACTCTTGGATGTATCCCATCTGGGCCCTGCGCCTTATTTTGGTCAAGTTTTTGAAGTCATAATAAAACTTCCTGCCTGTCTGTAATTATTCCCTGGTCATCATTAGGTATTCCACAATTAATCCCTGATAATGGTTGTCCCTTATTGAAAACGGAAGTGAAATACTTATTACTTATTTCCGCCATACCAAAATTATCATCAAGTAATTTCCCTTCGGAATCTATCATAGGGCCTATCTTTTTTGATTCTCTCTTCTTATTATTAATGTAATGGTAAAAGGACTTGTAATTGTCCTTTACCCTAGTAGCCAGTGTAACTTCAAATTTGCTTTTTGCTTCCTTTATACTTTTTTTGGTGGACTTCAAATACCTTTTGTAATTTGCCCAACTGCCAACATCTCCTCTTAATTTAGCATTCTTGAAAGCTTTATTTTTTCCTTTATTTGTTTTTTAATTTCTCCTGTCATCCGGGGGGAAGTTTTTTTTTAGCTGATTTATATTTATTATTCATTGGTACAAATTTATGGATCAGACCAATAATTTTGTTTTTAAGGATATTCCACATCTTAAATAATGATGCGCCCTTGAATTCAGCTACCCAGTTCCAGTTTGACAATTCTCTCTGCATACCCTTTGTATCGGCCCTATTATAATTATACACTATAGTAGCTCCCCAATTCTGGCTTACTGTCCCTATATAATCAAATTTAACCATTAAGTGGTCACTAGAGCCCAGGGGTGTCAGAATCTGGCAGTTATGTATCCTATCCCCCATATTACTTAAAACTAAATCAAGAATATGTTTATCACGAGTATTTTCCCTTACATACTGTTCCATACCGGTCAAGCTAAATGTGTTTAAGTAATCATTTTCTTTATTAGTTTTAGTAACCAGATTTACCCAATCTATACCTGGTAAGTTGAAATCACCCATTAGGACCACATTCTTCAATTCTGATAAATGTTTAACAAAATCTAGCATGTTTAGGTCCTCCCCTGATGTTATAGATGGATTTCTATAAACTAGTCCTAGTTCAATATTTGTATTGTAAGCTGGAGAGATTGATACCCAGAGAATTTCTACACCTTCCCATCTAGATGTATCCTTCTGCTCAGATATTATCACATCTTTCACATAGATGGCACCCCCATTATTTATCCTATCTTTATTATAGAGGGTATACCCTGGAATATTTTTCCCCCATCCATCTTCAGATTTCCACCAAGTTTCGGTTACTGCACAAATGTGAATATCCAAGTCCTGCAAGACTAGCTGGAGCTCCTCAATTTTATTATTGAAACTTCTAGCATTAACTAAGAGAAAATTTAATTTGGGCATACTATGCTTATTAGTTTTGTGTGCCTCAATTCTTGTTTCTCCAATTTTTGCCCCTAGTATATTATCCCTTCCCCCCTCTCATTTAGTTTAAATGTACCACATTTTCATCCATCATTATTTTTAGCTTATAAGAGAAAATCCATTTACCCTGTCTATTAAGGTGCAATCCATCTCTAGCAAACAATTGAGGTCCTTGAAAATCTTGCCAGTTATCTATGAATAGCTGGTCCTCCATCTGGCACCAGCGTTTCAGCCAACCATTTAACATTTGAATTTCCCTGCCTAGTGTATCATTCGCTCTAGGTACTGGTAGGAGCCCTGATATAATTAACCTACCATTGTATGCTTTAATCTTTTGCCCAACCTCCTCAAAATCTCGCTGAATATCCAAAATGTTTCTTTTCCCCATATCATTTACTCCAAGATGAAGAAATGTTACCGGTCTGATGGTATTTTCCATAAGTCATGGTAACATTGTTTTTATGTCCCCTATGCCTGCCCCTGATAGGGCACTTACTGTAGTGTGTAAATTCCTATTCTTGCAAAGAATTGCATCAGTGTATTTTAACATTGAGTCTCCTATAAATAGGACATCCTGGCTATCTTGTAGATAGGGGGTTGTATCTTGGTGTATAGACGTGGAACCTTGCTGTCTTTGGGGAATCGCATTATCCGGTTCTTCTTTTGCTATTTTAGAATTCTGCACCCCCTCTTGTGCTTCCAATGCAAGTGCACTAAACCTATTGGGTGTTAAAACATTCAATGCCCCCCCAATATTTCTTCTACCACTTTTGTTACTTGTTTTTTTATTAACCAAATACCATTTATTCAATTCCCCCTCTTGAGTTTCATTTCCAGGGCTCTGGGTGTCTGTATTATACTGATCATGTGGATTTGACTCTGTCATACTATCCACCACATTATCTATATATTGCTCTAGTGAGGATATATCTGCCTGTACTTTTATTCTTTCCTTTAATTGTACAATCTCTAGTTCTAAAATCTTTATTTTGCAACACTTGTAACACATAAATCCCAATTCGACCTCCCCTTCAGCATACATATTACAACCAGTACATATCTTCATTTTAGTTACCTTTTATTGATTTTATTTAGGAAACTTTATCTCCCAACAGTCCCAGCAGACACAGCTGACATGCGCCGGCAGCGTGTCTCTGTCATCTCTATCTCTGGCGTCTTGGCGTCTCAAAACACGCACCCTGCACGCCACCCTGCTCACTGCAGGGTGAGTTTTAAGTGCCTAATGACCTGGAAGTTGATGTCCGTGGTTGCGCTGTGCTCGCAACCAAAGTTGCGATAATCTGCCCCAAAATATTTCAAATAATGCCCCTAGATTTTATATAGGGCTTGCAGAGCTACTAAATGCCCCAAAAGTGAATAAAAATGCAATACTAGTGTTTAGTAGGTGGTCCAGATGGAGGGGACAGCACTACCCTCTTCCTGCTTCCTGAAACAGGCAAGCAGGGCTCCCGAAATAAAAGACACCAAAGATTTACACAGTTAGGCAAATAGTATATTCTCACACCTCCTTCACACACACAGAACAGATTTTTGCTGAGCAGGTGCCGGTCAATATGAGCCTATACATACCGGTCAACATAATTAACATGCAAAGGTACATAATGATAAGCTTTACTGAAATGAGAAGAGACAACAATCCCATATAGACTCCGCTGAGTAAGAGCTCATACCTAAATGATAAAAAATAAGGAGGTATTAAGGAATAGGGTAGAAATTGGGATGAAAGAGTAGGCAGCCAAAAGGAGGCCAGAATAGGTAAAAGGTAGAGAATAGGCAGGGTCATCTTGGATTAAGGAACTAGGCTTGTAGGTCCTAGGTTTCTGTTGTTAGAATGTGGGGTGGATGAGATACTTAAGCGTAGGATTTGAGAGTGGCACCCGAGGCTTAGGAGTCATCGGCATCTGAAACAGTTGCATGATTCCTTCAGATAATCCGTTAATAGAGCTTTGAATGTGAAAATGCTTGGAAGTGAGGATAATTTTAATGAGTCTTGCATAGTGTTCCGAAGTGATGGAAGTGAGAAGTTGATTGCTGCTGAGCCAAGGGTAGTTTTCACTCTAGGAATCTGGAAGCAGATTAAGGAGAAGCGTCTCAGGCCATAGGAACCTTTAGCCCATTTGAAGATGTTCGAGATGTATGCAGGGAGGTTATCAGATAATGCTCTAAAAAAACAGAGGCGAGTATTCCTTTTTCTTCTAGTTGAGAGTGAGGTCCATCCCGAAACCTGGTATAGACGACAGTGATGTGTATTACGGGGTAGATTTAAGATAAATCTTAAAGCCTGGTGGTAAAGGGTGTCCAGTTTGTTTAGCATCGTTGATGGGCAATGACTGTAAAGGAAGTCAGCGTAGTCCAGTATAGGTAGGAATGTAGTTTGTACTAGTCTCATTCTGGCCTCTAACGTGAGTAGGAGTTTAATGTGATAGAATAAACCTAATCGCTGTCTTAGTTTCTTCAAGGTTTCATTTAAGTGGCACAGAAAGTTGAGCTTGTTATCCAGCCAGAACCCTAGGTATTTAAAGGTATCAACTACTTCAAGGGGTTCATCTAAGAGTGTTTGGACCTGTGTGATATGTGGACATCCGGAAGTAGACTTTGATGACAGAATCATTGCTTTAATCTTTTTGGCATTGAGGAGGAGCTTATGAGTGAGAAGGTTGTATTGGAGGGTTACGAAGTCTTTCTGTAAGTACTCATGGGCCAGATCCAAGGATGAATTTGTGGTATAGAGTACAGTATCATCTGCGAATAAGTGCACATTTGCTGTGCCCAGCTGCGAGTCCAGATTATTGATGTATATTGCAAAGAGGATAGGGCCCAGGATGGAGCCTTGTGGGACTCCTCGTAACAAGGATTTTTGTGGGGACAGGTCTCCTATGGCTTTGACTTGTTGTAACCTATTGGTTAGGTAGCTGGTGAACCATTTAATGGCAGAACTATCAAGTCCAATGGTACTCAGTGCAGTAAGCATGATGGTATGATCCACAGCATCGAAGGCCTTACTTAGTTCAAGGAAGAGGGCAAATACATGCTTCTTAGAGTCCAAGGCCATTTGCTAGTCTGTGAATTACTTTGGCAAACCGATTTGTACTGTGTTTGGCTCTGAAGCGGACTGAGCAGGTTTAGCAACTTTTGTGAATCCAAATGTTCTCTAAGTTGGATGTTGACAATTTTTTCAAGTAATTTAGAGAGGACGGATAGTATAGAAATAGGCCGGTAATTGTTCAGATCACTCGGAACCCCATTCTTGAATAATGGTAGGATGTGGGCAGTTTTCCACAAGACAGGTAGCTCACCTTGAATCAGAGAGGTGTTGAATAAGTGTGTAATGGGGGCGGTCAGACAGGTATAGCCAAATTTTAGGAAGTAAGGTTCAATATTTTCTGCACCCGCACTCTTTTTTGTATCCAGAGAAAGGAGGAGGTCCTCCACTTGATTGAATGTAATTGTGAGGAAGCTGAAGGCGGTGGAATGCGGTTGGTTATGGTTGAGATTATCAGTGAAGCCAACAGTGTAGTCTCTTGCTGGGCTAAGTTTGCTGATAGGTGAGGTGTCAAAGGCAAGCCCTGCAGTGGCAAAGTGATCATTAAGCTTTTCTAGTATATCAGCTTTGTCCATATAGGTGGTACCATCAGACACAATTTTGTTTCGAAGGGGTGTTGCAGTGGACTGACCTTCAACTTCTTTGAGGATGTTCCAAAATTTGGCAGAGTTGTTTTTATTGTCTTCTAGTTCTTTTTGGAAGTACCTAGCTTTTTCTGACCTAATTAGCTTGGTACAAGCATTCCTAGTGGTACGGAATGCTAACCAATCAGCCTACAGGTGGGATTTCCTCACTTTTTTCCACCAGTAGTCCCTATCCCTAAGTGCTTTCTTCAGGATGGGAGAGAACCAGCCAGGAGTTTTATTTTTCGATTTGATCAGTCTTAGTGGGGCGTGTTTGTCTATTAGCTCCAGTAAGAGGCTGTGAAAGATGTTAAATGCCTCGTTAAAGGTGGGGGCTAGGTAGAAATCCTGCCAACGAATGTTGCTTAGATCTTTCAGGAAAGTGTACTGGCAGAACTTTTTCAGGCATCTTTTCAGTTTGAATTTGGAGGCTGTTTTTATTTGGGAAGGATGTCTGATGCAGGCAGTAGCACAATGGTTGCTTATATCATTGAAGAATACTCCAGTATGCGAGATAGTGTGAGGTTTGTTTACTAGGATAAGGTCCAGGAGGGTGCTGCACTCAGGGTTTTTTCTGTTAGGTCTGGTTATAGCAGTCACCATTTGTAACAGACCATTAACATCGCATAGATCCTTCAATTTCTTAGAGCTGTCATCATTCCAATTTAGATTGAAATCCCCCATTAGAATACACTCAGTATCAGCAGAGTCAAGAAGGTTTTGAAGGTGTGGCAGAAGTGCCCAGCCACCAGATGGTGGTCGGTAGCATGCTGCCATAAGGAGTGATTTCTCACTGGAAAGTGATAATTTTAGAGCAAGGCATTCAAATTCCTTAGTTTTGAGGTACAGTCAAAGACTGTGACTGTGAATTTGCTTTTGACATATATTGCAACCCTCCCTCTAGTCGGTCTATCACAGTGGTAGATGATATATCCGGTACGCTGATAGATTTGTCCAGGGTTGAGGTGTGAGCCAGGATTCAGTTATCATGAAGAAATCAGGAGATGCATGTAGAGCCCAGGTCTGTATAGAGTCAATCTTCTTTAGCAAACTACAGACATTGATATGGAGAAAGCTAATCCCTTTATATTGAAGGAGGCCCACAAGGGTGTCCACAGAAATAGGTGGACCTGGGTTTAATTCAACATTTCCTGAACAGAGTAGAAGAAGCAGTAGTAGTTTTTTAAGGTGGTGTCTTAGCCTGCTAAACATTCTTTTGTTACTCCTTCTAGCATACATTGGTTTAGCGGTGGCTGTGTTAAGGGCAGGATTGCTATTTGCTAGGGATAAAACATAGAGAACTGATAGACTTGTCTGCCATCAGTTATTATATTTCTATGTTTAGGTGGAGCCAGTTTACAGCCAGTTCCATGATTTATGGCAACTTATGGGTGGTGTTGCAATGGAAGTCCCTGCAGCTACGGAAAAATGTTATGGCCAGTGGGACCAGGCGTAACATCTCTGCAGCTGTAGGGGACTGTGAATACTAATCTTTGCATTTGTGGAGATTTTGGTCTGCAACTGCAGTTATGGAGCTGAAGTCCCAACTCATTTTGTGAATCCGGCCCTATATGTTGGCAGTGACTCGAGCCACCTATCCACTTACCATAGAGGAGTCTGATGTTAAAGAGCTAGTGGAACCCAAGCAGGCAGACAGGAAAATAATAGAAGTAATTAGTTGTAACTTTTTATTTCTGAAGTATTTTTCTTTTTCCTTTTGTTCATCAGAAAGTCTTCTATGTGATAATGTTGTGCTGGATGTGGGAACAGCTCTTAACCTGGCAGCTGACACATTTATCTCAATCCTTCCCCCACTACATCATCAGCACAGGATTTCACTGACAGTAACATCACAGGTGGCTGGCTTGCTAGCCCATGAGTGGCTATTGCTAAGCAGCAGTAATGTCACAGTCAGTGAGGCACAAGGCTGATGATGTAGTGAGGGATAATAGAGATAGATATGTCAGCTGCCAGGAAGAGTGCTGAACACACCCTGGCTGCTGGAGGTCTGAATCCAAGCAAGGAAGAAAGAGACTGCTGAAGACTGCAGGATGTTCCTGTCCCAGAACAGGAAGGGCGAGAGTTGCAAGTGCACATAGGCAGTAGGGAAGTATATGTAAAAATACATAGAGGGAGGAGACAGTAAGCATACAAAGCAACAGGAGAGGGGACACAAAATAAGTTAAGATGGGAGTGGTGCAGTGCAATGGTTGTGGGGAAGCAGTGTTCTGGGAGACATTCTGGAGGCTGCGATGCTGCCCTATTTACAGCCACCTCTCAGGTCTGAGGGAGAAGGTTGCCCATCTCCAGGCTGACCTGGCTAGGATTTATGAAACCTCTTCCTCCACCCAGGGACCACCAGGGCTAACACCGCTACCTCGGAGGTTGCCAAGAGAGAAGAGATGTTGGACCAAGGTGGGCTCAGGGAGGAAGGGAGAGGGTGGTGGAACAAAGGTGCATCCCTCCAGTTGTGAGCCACCTCTCCACAATTAATATGCTGTTCTGGTGAAGAGTGGTTCCTCTATGGAGGCACCTGCAGTGGAGACCAAGGAGGATGCTGGGAACCTCCACAAAGGAAACCCACAGGAGGGTGGCATGAGACCCCACAGGGGAAGAAAACAACTCCTGTTGGGGAACTCAATCATTAGGGGATAGAAGTGGAGGAGGAAAGGGATAGGCAGGTAAGGTGTCTGCCTGGCACTATGGCTCGGAGGGACAGGAAGTGAATCCTCAGGATCACAGAAGCAGCTGCCCGAGGGAGGGAGCTGGATGTCATTGTCCACCTAGGGACAAATAACCTGGCTGAGAATGGGAACAGAGTAGTGCAAGAAGAGTTTGTAGAGATGGGGAGGGGCCTTAGACAAGTAGCATGTACAGTGACCTTCTGGAGGTGCTGCCTGTCTATGGCAAGGATGATGCTAGGGTATTCTGCACCATGGGATTTAATGAATGGTTGAAAAACTGGTACAGAGCTCTGGGTTTTGGCTTCATTGGGGATTAGGGAGCCACCTGGAGGGATGCAGGCCAATACTGGCATGATGGTCTGCATTGGTCTTGGTGGGGAACCAGGATCCTAGGTGATAGATTTAAATGCTTCATTGGCAAGCATTTAAACTAGCCAAGTGGGGAGGCACGGAAAAGGAGCAGGGAAATCCCAGCCTCCCCCCACAAAACACAGTAGTTAAAGAGGTAAACGCCAAGGTAGAGAAGTCAGTAGGGAGCAGGACAGGGGTAAATGCAGAAAAAGGCAGTAAGGACAGGGATGGGGCTAAAAGGGGTAAAACCATCACAAAATGGAGGATGATGAGTACTAGTGCCCGAGGTCTATGTAACAAGCTGCCTGAACTAGTGGCCTTGATGGAAGAAGGATGCCTGAATATTGAAGCAGTCACTGAAACATGGTACACAGAGAACCATGACTGGGATGTCAACATACCAGGATACACAGTCTACAGGAGGGACGAGGTAGGTAAAAGAGGAAGAGGAGCAGCTCTCTATATAAGGGAAAGGATTAAAGTAACAGAACTAAAGAGTAAACAGGAAGTTGATGAGTCACTGTGGGTCACCCTGGAGACAGGAAATAGCACCACAATCCACATGGGGGTTGTGTACAGACCCCCATGTCAGGGGGAGGAAATGGACAAGGAAATGATAGAAGGCATCCTTAAAATGGCAGAAAAAGGGGAGATATTGTTGATGAGGGATCTGAATATGCCAGATGTTAACTGAAGTACCTCTGCTGCAGGCACATCCAAGAGCAAGGTCATTTCTGACGCCCTACAGGGGGCATGCCTCAGACAACTAGTGTTAGAACCCACTCAGGAGGGAGCAATCTTAGACTTGGTACTTTCATATGGGGATGGAGAAAGGATCTCAGATCTAGAAGTGGGTAGCCATCTAGGAACAAGTGACCACCAAACAGTGTGGTTCACAATAAACACAGCCATAGAGTCAAGCCATACAAAAACAAAAGTATTGGACTTAAGGAGGGCTGACTTTGGGAAAATGAGAGAGTGCCTCAGAAAAGCACTAGCAAACAGGCAAGAAGGAGGGGTGGAGGAACAATGGGGAATAATCAGAACAGCCATCACAGAGGCAACAAACCTTTGTGTGAAGCAAATCAACAAAACAAAATGAAGGGAAAAAACACTATGGTTCTCAAAAGAAGTGGAAGGGGAAAGTTAAGGAGAAAAGGATAGCATTCAGGAAATATAAGGAAACACAGAAGGAGCAGGACAGAGAACATTATCAGTTAAAGCAGAAGGAGGCAGGGAAGGCAGTCAAAATAGCAAAGGCACAAACTGAGGAAAAGATAGCCAACTCTGTTAAGAAGGGGGACAAAACCTTTTATAGGTACATTAGGGAGTGAAGAAAGACCAAGGGCAGGATACAGATACTTAATAAAGGGGAGGGAATGTGGGTAGGGGGTGACAGTGAAAAAGCAGCGATACTGAATGAATAGTTCTGCTCAGTATTCACAATGGAAGAGGAGGGGAAGGTACCTAAACCACACAAGAGAAACACTCTGAATAGGGGGGTCAATACCAGTCCACTCACAGAAGAATGGGTTTTGAAGGAACTCTTGAAACTGAGGGTGGACAAAGCAATGGGGCCTGATGGAATTCACCCCAGAATTCTAAAAGAACTAAGGGTAGAACTAGTAATGCCACTGACTACTCTCTTTAACAAATCATGGGAGAATGGGGTGGTACCTGAGGACTGGAGGAGGGCAGATATGATTCCACTTCACAAAAGTGGGAGCAGGGCAGAGACAGGAAATTACAGACCAGTTAGTTTGACCTCAGTGGTAGGGAAAATGGTGGAATCACTTCTGAAGGAAAGAATTGTTGAGTACCTAGAGGCCAGCGGGGCACAGGACCCAAGGCAGCATGGTTTCACAGCAGGAAGGTCATAGCAGATGAACCTAATGGATTTCTTTGACTGGGTGACCAAAGTAGTAGACCAGGCAGGAGCTGTGGATATGGCCTACCTAGATTTGAGCAAGGCATTTGACACAGTCTCACACAAAAGATTAATATACAAGTTAACCAGCCTTGGAGTGGGTCCCAAGGTGGTAGCCTGGATAAAAAACTGGCTGGAGAACAGTACATAAGGGGTAATAGTAAACGGAGTCCACAGTGAAGAAAGGAGGGTAACTAGTGGGGTACCGTGGGGTTCGGTACTGGGACCGGTCCTCTTTAATATCTTTATAAGTGACATTGAGAGCACCTGGAAGGAAAAGTATGTCTCTTTGCAGATGACACAAAGATCTACAACAGGGTTGATACACAAGGTGGGGTAGAAAGGATGAAAAGGGACTTGGCAAGGCTGGAGGAATGGTCACATATATGGCAGGTCAGATTCAATGCAAAGAAGTGCAAGGTAATGCATCTGGGAAACAAAAACCCAGGGGAAGAGTACACATTGGGGTGAGATAATAACAACAAAAAACGAAAGAGAACTGGGAGTAATTATATCAGATGACCTAAAGGCGGGCAAGCAATGTGAGAAGGCAGTATGGAGGGCTGGGGGATACTGTGATGCATAGGGAGAGGCATCAACTGTAGAAAACAAAAAGATGTTATCCCTCTGTACAGACAGTTGGTGAGACCCCATCTGGAATACTGCGTGCAATTTTGGAGACCCCATCTCCGCAAAGACATAGACAGAGTGGAAGCTGTTCAGAGGAGGGCAACCAAAATGGTGCAGAGTCTGCACCAGAAGACATATGAGGAGAGACTAAAGCAGTTTAATATGTATATCCTTGAGGAAAGGAGGGAGAGGGGGACATGATAGAAACTTTCAAGTAGCTTAAGGGAATTAACAAAGTACAAGAGGGTAGCATCTTCCAAAAAAGAGATGTGCAAGAACAAGGGGGCACAATTTGAAGACAGAAGGGGGAGGCTCAGAGGTAATGTTAGAAGGTATTTTTTCACAGAGTGGGTTGTGGATGCATGGAACAGCCTTCCTGAGGAGGTTGTGGAGTCAGGAACAGTGGGAGACTTCAAGAATGCACGGGACAGACATAAGGCAATTCTAGTGGGGGTAGGAGGAAGTAAGCTGTTGATTAACTAGAATCTGCAGCTTATCCATCAGGTAGGGAAATGGACAGATTAGGTGGGTCAAGCGGTCCTTATCTGCCGTCAAATGTTATGTTTAACCACACCTACTAATATCAGGTAAGAAATCTTCTAATTAACCAAAGGGAAAAGTACCTCACATATAAATGGTAATGGTTGAGTGCTTTTAAAAATTGACATAGGTTTTAGGCAGTACACCAGCTCTTTAAACTATACCCTGATGTGTCCTTCATGACTAGGAACAACCAATAGCAGTTTGATTCAGTTTGCAGTCAATTAAGATTACTAGGCATCATACATTCACTCGTATTTGCTGCCAGACTGTGAATTATGTGTTGAGGCAAGCAGTTCCATTTTTCTGACATGAAGGATGCAGGAAGGTAGACAGAGAAGATCAATGGCAGATCGGGAACAGCAGAAGAGAGTCGGGAGCCAGAAGTGTTGGATGATGAAGAATGAGGGAGATCTCTTACAGTGTTGGACTCAATTTTATTTAAGGACCGCCATGTAAGTTATTTTGTTCTTTTTCCTTTGGAGAAGTCACCATTTGGGACTTTTTTCCTTAACCAACTTTATAGTTAGTAGTCTCTAGGAGATGGCAAAACAGCATCAGCCACATGGTAACAGTCCAGAACAGAGGATAAGGTTCTTATCTTGGCTCAGACCTCATGGGTTTCTAACTGTGCTCCTTCACTGCGGAAGTTGTCCTACCTGGGACTATACCGCCGTTGCTTTATTGGAATAAATGAATACTGAGACTTACAAACTTTGAAAGCAGGTATAGGACCCCTTTAGTTTACGTACAGTTGAATACAAAATGTTCTATATATGTTTATGGAATTTCTAACTATTCATAAGGATGGTAAATTTGCTACCTTGACAAGTTCACTTGACCTTGTGCTTTGTTTTGAGTGTCTGCCTTGGTAGCACCATACCTAAAGTTTACTGGTTTATGAAAGGTTTAATAACAAGCAACTGGCTGTGGCAATAATCTACCTTGGCAACATACCTTTAATTCCTACATCATTGATCTGGCTGGCTTTTACTTTTAAACTTTTCTTGTTTTGTTAAATTTCAGAATCCTCGAGCACCACCCATTTCTTCTCATAAAAGATGACATATAGGAATAACACTGTCATTAATAGAAACTGAAAATGAAATTAATAATTTTTTTTAGTAATTTAAAGAGGAGCATGTGTATTCCAGTGTGGTATTTATAGTGTTCCCTTCAAGTTGTGTGCACAGATTTTGTGGTAGGATGCTATTGCTTTCTTGGGATGGATTTTGATATTAAAAATTAAAAAATAGAACTAGTTTATAAATGAATAGTTCATTTATATCCTACCTGGCCATAAAGGTGGAAATGACCAATTGTGCACACTAGTGTTAATATTTTCTTATAACCTGTTTATACTGTGTTGATAATATTGTGGTATTGTTATGACTGGTGTTATGATGGAGGTACTTATGAAATGTTGACCATTCTTCAACGAAAGGACATTGGCAAGTTAATTGTTTATGGATATGTCACTTTGCATATATACAAAACAAATACCCCCCATAGATTAATATTTTGATTGCGTTTAGAGAAATCATTCTGCATTTTATCTAATTAAACAATGATACATTTGCATTTTATACATTAACATTACTCATAAGTTTTTAAGTTTATAAGTATAGGCGTGTAACTTATAGATCAACTATGTAGTTAGAGTATAATATAATATAATTATTTCATTTATCTCATATCCAACAACATGGCTGTTAGTTCTATCTATTATTTTGTCTTTAAATCTGTGAAAACGACACTGTAACTTGGAACAATTTGTGCACTGTCACTTTAAGATGGGAGTTTAAAAGTAGTGTGGTTCACTTACTAGAACACTTCCTGAAGACACTCTGAGGCGAAACTGGTAGGATGCTTGTGGGTCTCACTGTGTGCTCATTTTTGTGTGTGTGTGTGTATGTGTGTGTGTGTGGGGGGGTCTGTTATGTTTTCCAGCTTTTGATTTCAATAAATTGTATTTACAACAAATCTATTTAGAGCTTAATTCTGCTTTATTTGCAGTGGGTGGTGCTCGAGTTTTCTTTGTGTTGCATTTTAGTATCTGAAGCACACCCAGCCATTGGGGTGGCTTGTTGGGCTGGTTGAAATTTCAGAATCCCCCATCCCTCGGTGTAACAAATGGGTGGCTATGATTACTGTGAGAAATGCAGTGTGAGTTCTTATATTTCCTGGCAATTGTTAATACCTTTTTTGCTGTGTAGCTATTTTTACTGTTCTTTGAAAATATAACTATAAAAGAAGTAAATATTAAGTGGGGGAAAAAAAAAAACATTTACTAAGGACTACTTTACCAAGTGGACGAATATCTAGTGCATCAGCATTAAACAACTCCTGGGTATGGAATTCAGCACAATTAATACACTTCCCAGATAGTTGAAGGCACTCAGCCTTCTGCATCGTCCCTCACATTGCATCCAGGGAACGCCTTAATTCAGCATAACCCCGTGCCCTGTGATGGGTCACTACATACATAAAATGGCAGGGGCTGAGTTAAGTAGCGGATGAAGTAAGGTGGCAGCAGTTCAAGACTGAATAAACATATATTAGCACAAAAGAGGTGAGGATGTTAGAGAGAGTGTTAGTGGAAAAAGAAGGAAGTGATGGGTGAGTAAGTGGAGGAGGAATGAGTGAAGATGAGGGAGTAGTAGGAGGAGAAAGAGATGCAAGGTTCTCCTGATGAATATGCAACTGCAAATTCCTCACCACTGGAGGCAGAAAGTGAAACTTAGGGAGTACAGTCTGTACGGGTGAAAGAGAATCAATGGTAGTGAAAAAGCAAGGCTCATTATCATGTTTGTAGATAAGCAAGTGATTACAGTTTTACTTAGCAAAATGAAGCAAGGAGTAACAGTGAAGGTGATGAGTTTTGTATTATACAGGGCATGTTATACATTCAGATATATGGTAAAAAGTCTGGCCCAGTGGCATTGAGGGCTGAGGGGTGAGCACCTACCTCCCAGCACCAATGACCCAGGTTCAGGAATGAGCCTGGGCTGCAGGGGGTGGCTGGGGAGGGCTGGAGAGGACTGAGTGGCCATCATGCAGCTCTCCTCTCACAGATCAGGGGGGCTACACTGGCTCTTAGCTGTCATCGGGTGGAGGCCTGGTGGTAGCTCATAGGAGCAGCAGGAGTCAGATGTTTGTCAGAGGGAGGAGGAGGGAGTTGTGGACTCAGGACTCATGCTCACCTTCACACACACGCACTCCATGAAGAATGCAGAGGCTGGGGAAGGGAGGGCAGAAAGCCAGGAAGAAAATGGAAGGCATAACAGAGGTGTATGACACCTGACCACTGCACCTCCACCCCCCCCCCCAGTCACTGGGATGACCTGCAGTGACAGATGGGGTTTCAGGTATTGGGGGAAGGATGGCTCTCCCCTCCTGACCCCACCACAGGGGGGCAGTCTGTGGGGGCCTGAGTGGCATAATAAGTCCTGGGGAGACTATGGATGGTGGAGGGGAGCAGTGAGGTCAGCAGAAGGGAATCTTCCCCCATCATGGCCTGGAGGATAAAAAGCTATATGAAGAAAGAAAAGGAAAAGTAGGCTGAAAAATAACCACATTTGTCAGTCTCATATTTCACAGGTCAACAAGTACTGTATATCCTGTAAATGGTGAAGGTTATCGCTGTCCACTACACAATGAGAAACACTTCTGCAGTAGTTTAGTATTGGGAATGAAATTCATAGACAAGGGATGTGTGTAGGAATCTGTGAGGTTGGTATAATTGAACTGGGGGGGGATGTTTTTTAAGAACAGGGCCCCTACATTATCCATGATTATTGCAGTAGCTGTTTGCAGTGCCAGTGACATGTCTGAATGCCATGGGAAGAGGACAACAAAACACTTATTACAAATTTCAATTCAACTGTAGTTTATTTCAAACATGTCTATAATCATCTATATGAAATATGTATATAATATCTGATTGATTACATCTGGTCTCAGTTTTCTTAATAAATTGCCATAAGTATTGTGAAATGAGGCGTCAAAAAACAGAAAAGCACGAGGTCCATATAATTTGTTCCCTAGCTTCTCAGCAGAACGCTTCCTTCCTCTTTTCATAATAATACTTCATTTCTTTCTGAGGTATTTGACAATCATCACTGACGGAAGATGGCAGTCACAGCCAATTCTTAGCTTTTGAAACTTTATAGCACCAGGACGCTTCGGATGCTTCAGGAAAAAATGAGAAGAAAAGCAATTTAGTTATACTTAGTTGCACTGTAACTGGGGGAAGGTCACTATGCTGAGATACAGCTGCATGTCAGATTTTATCCTTTATTTCACTGTTTTTTTCTGTGCGAACCCCTCCACACCCCCACTTTGCAGCATCCATTCTCCTTTTCCTGGATATCCTGTGAGCATATCTTAAACTCTCAGAAAAAGAGAGCATTCTCAGTGGTGGCCCTCTCTATTTGGAACTCCTCGCTTCTCCGTCTTAGGAATTCCTCCTTGGTGAAGACTTTTAAAAAGGGGCTGAAAAGCTATTTTATTTCAGTTAGCATTTTAATTATGAGTTTCAAGGCACTGTCTCAGTATTTCTGTTTTGTTAATATGCTTATTGATGTATTTATTTATTGATGGCTATACAGTATGTTTGTTAAGTTTTGCAAGTATTGTATGCCTTGTTTTGTATTATACTCCTTATGTGAAATTTTATAGAGTGCTCTGAGCCCTTGTTGAATGGGGCACTGTACAAAAATAAATGCCTTGCCTCCTACTTGAAGGGCACAGAGAGCATCTGCCTTTCAAAATAATGCCAAACCAACTCCCTGATGTGTCATCCCTACTCCTTGTAGTGAGAAAGAAATAATGTGACCTACTGGGAATTAAACCCAGGCCGCCAGAATACCGTACTGGAGCTCTAACCACTGAGTTACAGGCTCACATGGTTGGACCTGGGATTCCCAGACACACTTCCTTTCTCTGGTATTGCATATCCAGCAACTAGGAATAATCAAGACAACAATTAGGTATTTTTTGGTGCAGTATTAGCCACAGCTGAACAATTTAAATTACACATTTTAGTGTGAAATAAACAATATGACAGATTGAAACTGCTTAGTAGTGGCTAATACGTCTCCAAAATACATCTGTCATTATGATTATTCCTAGTTACTGGATATGCAATACCAGAGAAAGGAAGTGTATCCAGTAAGCAGGTCCAACCATGTGAGCCTGTAGCACTGTGGTTAGAGCACCAGGATGGTATTCTGGGGGCCTGGGTTCACAGCTCACATTATTTCTTTCTCACTATAATTTGTGATTTAAATTGCCTAGCAGAGGCTAATACTGCACCAAAAAAAACAAGCATTTGTCAATGCCGAATGTTGTCTTGCTGGCATTGGCATTGGTAGCAGGAGTTAGAGAGATGCATAATAGGAATGGCAGTAGTATGGAGACTGACACCAACCCCATCTCACCCTGCAGAGACTGACAGGCATTGAGGTGTGCCTTTGGGTCATTGGCCATAACGTTCATGCCATTTCACCTCACCCTACTCTGCAGACTCCAAGTGTCACGTTGTGCCTTGGTGTCATCGAGCCTTATGCTCACCCCATTCCACAAGAAAATGTGTTGAGATGGGTGCAGTATAGGAGAATGGGGTGAAAGTTGGGGCTGAAGAGTCCAAGACACACCTTGATGCCTGTCATTGGCTCCAGGGTGGGAATGGAGTGGAATGGTGTGAGCATTACAGCCGACAATCTAAAGTCACACTCCTGATGCCTGTCAGTCTCTACAGGGTGGGACATTATGGTTAGAAACCCTAACGCCTGGTATTTTCACTCCAAATTTTCAACATGGGCTTTTGTGACCCCACCTCATGAAAGCATTTGGGACCTCTGCTCATGAACAGTGGCACTGTGATTTTGTTAATGTGTCCCGAACGTTGATTTCCACAGCAACCATGCCATTCTGTGCCAGATGTGCGAAAACACATTTTGGGCAGGATGTGAAAATGTCAGCTGTACCATTCATAAGGAGGTGTGAAGAAATGGCAATGTTGAACATCTGAGTGAAAATATTAAAAATCTCAAGTTACAAGCATGCATGGAAACTGCGCAATGCACGCTCGTAACGCAGCCATTTTGTGGAATTTATTCACCAAATTTTCAACATAGGCATTTTGAGACCTCTGCTCATGAGCAGTGTCACTGTGATTTTCTTAATCTGTCCCGAACATTGATTTCCCACAGAAACCGCGCCATTCTGTGCCAGATGTGAGAAAACACATTTCGGGCAGGATATGAAAAATGACAGCTATACTGTTCATAAGGAGGTATGAAAAAAACGGCAATGTTGAAAATCTGGAGTGAAAATATAAAAAATTCTCTAACTTACGAGCGTGCATGGAAACTGCACAATGCACGCTCGTAACACATTCATTTTTTGGAATTTTTTCACCAAATTTGCGGCATAGGCTTTTTGGGAGCCAATGTCATGAACAGTGGCACTGTCATTTCATTAATCAGTCCCAAAAGGTGATTCTATACACTGACTGCGAAATCACCTTTTGGGGCCGAATAACGGAGTGACAGTGACGGTGGGGTCCCAAGAACCCCATGTTGAAAATCTGGAGTCAAAAGTCAAAATAATGGCTGTGATATCCTCCTTAGTTGAAACCTCCCCCATTGATGCCATTATACAACTTACCAGCATTTCTTCAGTTCGCAGTCGGCTTTGAAGAATGCAGACGTGTTCCTGCTCCACCGAAGATCACAGAGCCAGACCTCCAGAGGTGAGTATGGGGTGAGGGGGTGTGGGAGGTGGGGTGTGCAGAGGGTGGGTGCGGGTTGGGGAGGGGCCTGCCAACAGCAAGGACCAATTTCTTTGTTTCAGGTTCCAAAAAAAAAAAGAACAGCATGGACCATTTTCTTTCTTTACAGGTGTATGTAACATTGTTGGGGACACTGGGGTGGGCTCACAGTGTGCCCCATGACTTTGGGGGCATGATGTTTGCCACGCTGGGGTGGACTCCCAGTGTAGCTCACAATGGGGGTGGGCAGGTACAGGAAAATGCTGACACGGTCAGCTTCCGAACACAGGGAGGCACACTGGGGTGGGCTGCCAGTGTGCCACACAATCTTGGGGGTGGTTTATACATGCCAACAGGGGGATTGGGCACCCCCAAAGTTGGCTTTCTAGGGACTGCAAGAGGCAGATGGCAGAGCCACCACCATGTTTATTGAAATGTTATACTAGGCAATGCACATAGCAGAGGCCTGTCATTGGTGCCGTTGCTTGATGATCTTGGCTCTGATTGCAGTGGTGAAATTCTTTCAAGTTGGTGGCACGCTTCTGAACTGCTGTCATAGACAGTATGCTCATTCATTGGTGCCACAGTGACCCATCCCAAAAAAAGCAGTAGTGTCATTGGCCACAACATGGCTGCACCTCCACAATCTGCTACTCCAGCAAGCTGTCACAAAATGTTGTTTGCTCTGTGCACACAAGACAACATAAAAAGAGGGAGTCAGGAGCAGGCTGCCAGAATTCTCCTGATACTACAGTATGTGTGGACACAGCAGAAAGGGAGGGATGTTCTACAACTAGAAGATCTGCCTACACATTCATAAGAGTCATATAATCTATGGGAGGCACCTAGTTGATAACTGACATTGGTTGAGAAGAAGGGTATCTAATGGGACTTCTTGGCTCATTGAAAGAAACTTCCAGCTTCCTTTTGACAAGCCGCTAATCTTCCTGCTTTCCAAGTGATGTTTCTGGGGCAGTTCAAGGACCACTGTAGCTGGCTAGGTAGCACTGCTCACTAATCTATTTCTAGCCCCACCCCCAACCAGGAAGTTACCACCCTTACTCCTCTTATACCTTAGGTCAACTAAGCCCCTAAAGTCATTGTACCCCCCCACCATCTTATAACTGTGACAAAGGAAACACTTGTACTAGTTATCAAGATATCACAAATCACTCTGCCTGCAGACATGTCCTCCGCCATAATCTGTCGTATTATACTTCACTGTATTGCACTGCAACATAAACACTTCGTACCCTACTTGTACCAGGAAAACTAGATATTGCATCTCATAGGGCCACCCCACCATCTGTATGATGCAAAGTTCAAATATAGAAACATTGGGGCACAGCTTGAGAAATGAAGGTTTTGGTTAATGTGGGGAAGTGTTAACAGCTTCACAGCAAAGAATTAATGCTGCATATATACCCTGCATAATGCAATGGTGAACAGCACAACTGAGGAAAGAGATTTCACAATGGATGTGGACAGTAATTTGAAGTAAGGCAGGTAATGTTCTGCTACAGTCAGGAGAAAAAACACAATGTTGGGATATATTACAGTAGGAGGGTGTAAAGTGCAGGTCATGGGAAATGATCCCCCCACTCAAACAAGGCCTTGGTCAGACTGCACCAGGAATATGGCATCACGTTCTGGTCACCACACTACAGGAATAATATTATAGAGGTTTACTGGGTCCAGCAGAGGGCCACAGAACTCATTAGAGGCATAGGGGACACAAGCTTTAAGGAAATACTAGACATGCTCAAATATTTTAGCCTTGGGAAGAACAGGCTTTAGGTACAGGATCATGCTGTTCCAAATACTAAAGGGGACAGAAAGAATTGAAGCATTTACAGCTGTTAATGCTAGTAAGTGCAAGGATAACTACATGTCATACACTAAAGCTGATGGTGCAGAATAAGGCCAAACTGGACTTGGTCACTTGTCTCAGAATAGGTGAGGTCAGGATTCAGGGGTGAGGGCATGTTGCCTGCCAATTTCTGACCATCTTATAGTCTCACTGCCACACCACACTAAGTAATCGTGATCCACAGGTAGATTGGGTGCTGTTGACTCAGTGTAACAGCAAAAAGTGTAGCTAACCTCTGATCCCTTGACTGATCAGGGGGCCTCCACTCTTACGGAAAGGGGTTGAGGGCTCCAATAAATTACTACAGTTGGTATCCAGTTGTATTACCAGATCTGAAAGGAGCAAATATATGGCCCATTTGCCACATTGCCAGCAAAGTAAGTGAGGCAGGTCTCCAAGGTAATGGAGCTCATAGGGAAACCTATACCAGTGGTCTAGGATGTCCTTCTATATTACCCTACTCCTGGCATCCTGGATGGATGTGCAGGCCAGTTTGCAACAGTTCCCTTACATCCTGTCTGTCGTGACTACCTGGATTTCTGATTCCCATTTCCTGATGGGGAGGGATGTGCAGAGATCAGGGAGTTATATACGTGACTTGCCACACTTCTGGATGCATGTGACTACAATTTAAGGATGTCTGAGAGGGGAGTAGGTTCCTTTCTGTGAAGAATTCAGAGTACTTTTGATCTGAGAAATCTTCAGAAGTTGGATCTGGGGATGGAGAACATCTGTATGAGCTGCTGGAAGGAGAGCAGGTGCCTAAATTTTGGGTCCAGCATATCACCTGATCATTAGAAGCACATTTGTCTATCTACCTTTTTCAACAACATGGTTTGCCACCCACCATAAAAAGGATGTTTGCCCAAATGGGTAACAATGAGGGTGGCAAGGCAAGGAAAATTTTATTTATATAGTGCCCTAATCAGGGGCTCAAAGTGTTTCACAATAAAACATCACCAAAGTTAAAACCAATATGTTCAAATAAAATTAGAGGCTTGTTCAAATAAGAATGTCTTTAAGGAGGCTTTAAAGGCCTCCACTGAGCTGGCCAAGAGAATGTGAAATGGAAGGGAGTTCCACAAAGATGGTGCAGCTATACTAAACACTCTATCACCAAATCGCTTCAAGCAAGAGGAAGGTATAACAAGCAGGCCAGCACTGATGGAGCATAGGGGGAGGATGGGACGATACGGAACCAGGAGCTCTTTAAGGTAGTCAGGTCCAAATCCACATAGGGCCATGTAAGTTAACAAGGGTGGAGGGACTAGGATAACCTGGAGGCCTACTAGTACCCCAAGGCCCTCTCATCATGTGCTCCTCGTGGTCATTACTGGGTGGTCTTTAAAGGGCAGGGGAAATTTGGAATTGGGAAAGGCACCAGGGGAGATGCTTATGTCACACATTCTTTCTAGATGTAACCAGATCATGTTGGAGCCAGGAAGAACACCCAACTAGAGAATGGCCTATTTCATATAAATTGTCAAGTAATAGTCCTTCAATCAGGGCAGCCCTAACCACTTCTGGACCAATGTGTTTCCCATTTCCTATAGATAATCCTGTGTGGTTTGCCTTCCAAAATAAACTGGCCCATTATCTTATCAAGGTTGGCAAAGGTTTTATATTCAATAGTATCAGGTAGGTGGCTGAGACTATATGACAGCTTTGGAAAGCAAATCCTCTTGAGGTCCATTATCTAACCAGCTATAGATGGATGTACTTTATGCTAATGTAGGCAATTAGCATCCAAGTCCTTGATCAGTGGGATGACATTAGCCCTAGATCAGTCTTTGACATTGGTAGGGATAATAATTTCTAAGTAATCAATATCTGAAGTAACTCACTTCATCGCCTCCCCAGTTACCAAATGCAGGTGTGCATGTCCCATTAAGGGGTAAAACCATGATTTTATTTCAGTTTAGGGTGAGAGCAGAACATTGGGAAAAGCAGACAAGCATGACAATGGTGACGGGTAGACAGATGTTGGAGTTGCTGATAGTAAACTACAGATCATCCATGCATAAGCTGAGTTTGGCTTCAGTGGGCCAACCCACACTCTTTTAATATCCTGATGATCCAGGATATGCCTCAGTAGACATTCTATTGACAAAAGGAAAAGCAGTTCAAATGGGCTGAGATCAGCCTGTTGGGTAAGACTGATGCAGTATAGGTGGAAAATATTGTGCGAACCCACCTCTGGAAAAAATGGTTCATCCCAAAGGTCGACAGGACATGTTGAAGATGCACTCACTCTATTGAACTGAAGGCCTTGTTGAAGTCTGTAACTACCACTGCCATCAAGGAGGTAGACTGTCTGGTGGACCAAGCCACATTAAATAAGGTGCACAGATTATCCACCCCCAGTCTGCCTTTCATGCAGCAAGTCTGGCTGGGATGTATAAAGCACAGCAGAGTGGTTTCAAGTCTGTGAGCAAGAATTTTAGCCAGGACTTTATTGTCTGAGTAAGTACAGTAAGTAAGATTAGTTGTGGATGAAGTAGTCATGTTTTGTTTTACATATCTGGATGGTGATTATCGCCTCTCTAAGAGTTGGAGGAAAGGATTCCAGGTACAGGACCTCATTGAACGCAGACATAAGATGAGAAGTGATCAAGTCAGGCATGCAGTCATATAATTCTATGGCAAAATCATCTTTACCTGTGGATCTACCTAATACTGTAGATGGTCATCTCTATCTCAGATACAGTAATGGAGTCCACCACTGAGGCTGCTCAAGCTGAGGATAGTTATGGAAGGAGGGTTCCATATATGAAGCCCTGAAGAGTTGGGGCAGACTGTCTCCACCTGGACGAGAGTCATGCTGTGTAAAACTGGCACATCAGGGAGCTAATTGCAGATGGGGCAGTACAGAGGAGACTCTCCTTGTCCCGTAAGGCTGCAATGTGGGATTCCACCTGCTGCTTTCTCAAACAGTTAAGCTATCATTTTCCCTCTCTTGCCACCTGGTTTCCAAAATGTATGCTTTGACCATAAAAGTGCCCATTCTACCTCTCATTGGGTTAATGTTTTGATCCTGTATTTTAGACCTGTGATGGGGGCTTTTAATGTTTGGTTGGGCTCTGAGCATTATCTGAAGGCCACTTCAGCTTGGGGAGCTCACCATCAAGATTCACCAGTTCTTTGGTTCTAAGTTTCCATTTTGTAGCATCACATTATTTATTCCGCTCCTGCCGATTGGCTCCTGATACTTGATTTATCTGCTCCTCTCTACTACTGAAGCTGAGGACATCTCTCAGGCTTATTTGATTATTGTAAAATTAATTAATTTTACAGCATTTCTAAAAAAGGGTTTAAAAGTATTGTTTTAAGTGTTTTTCCAATTGAATGATCAGTGCTTTCCTCTTGAAAATCTCTGCTCGCTCTCAGCCCTTTCTGTAGCTACCTCCTCCTCTCTGCAATTACAGCTCTTTTGTGCCTTAATCTGTCTCTTTGTTTTACTGCTCCGTAAGACTAAACTACCCCTCTCTTTCCACAAGCTTTCTGTCCTAGACTTCTGCTGGGAGCCATTCTTCTGGCGGCTCCACCAGCCTGACCCGCCGGCCCCCTGAAGCTGCCGCAAGGTACTGGCTCGACTGCCTGCATCTTACAAGTGCCCCACTGGTGCTGGGTACCAGTTTCCCACCCTCCCACCCTATCTGGTGCATTTTATTTATACCTTCCTCTGGTCACATGATACATCGAGCAGATTGGCTGAAATTACTAAATGTCGAATTTTCCATTAATTATTTATACAACTTGACCACTAGAGGAACCTAGCCTTCTTTTTAATCTAGTGTTTCTCTCCTTTCCTCTCAAGTGTTCTCCTGCAATCTCCCCCTCACCATGACTCCCGCTTAACCCCCCGCACCTTCACCCTACGTGATCATCCCTCACTCTGTGGAACTGCAAGGATTTTAAAACTGCTATGTGACCCCTTACACCTACTGCAGTGAGAAACCCCATTTTTTCACTTGATGAACACTGGGCCCGATTCCAAGATGGCCAGCGTAACTCGCATGCAGTTGCAAGTTACACCAGTTGCCTCTATGCCATGGACCCTACGCTGCATTCCAGAAGCAGCAGGGTCCCAGCAATTGTGACTTGTGAGATATACCATGCATGTGGCAGTAGCCTATGCATGGTGCATCAATGCTGCAGGTCACATCTCACAGTGAGAGTAAGGTGGTCCCCCCCCGGAGTCTCCCCACCATGGACCACCACAGATCAAATCAGGGGGCATGGGGGTGCAAGGACAAATGGCACAGGCATCCAGGAGGGCACTACTGACACAGAACCCAGGGGGTCCCTAATGGTCGGGGGTTTGGGGGATGGGGGTGTGCTAGTGGGGGCTAGGGGGACAGCATGGCACCATTGCCATGGTACTGCGAGGCTGCATCTGATGGTGCCAGCCATTGGACGCCAGTTATGACAGCACCGAGCTGTCATAAGTCAGCTATGCCACTGCGTGTCCTGGAATCACAACTATGGGTTGCGACAGCAGGACTTCTGGAATTGGGCTAAGTTGCTGTTGCAACCCGCAGTTGTGCCAGGCGTTGTGGGCTTCAGTGTATGTGTGGTTGTATCTTGTGATTGTTGCAACCCACAGTCACAATGGTGTAGGTGCCCTCCTGGAATAGCAATGGGCGTATCGCATGGCTTAAGTCACGGGATACGCCATGGGGATTGGTGTATCCCACCTTACACTGGTGTAACCCATCTTGGAATCAGTCCCACTGTCACTGTATTTCTGGCCATTTGCAAACATAACACCTAAAAATAAAGGCTTCAACAAGGTGACCTCTTCTAGCAGCGCATTCCAAGGATCCAATTCACAAAGCCCCAAAAATGATGAATGGTGCCTGTGTCAAACATGTATGATGCAAGAAGCACCTTGCTTTAAACGTTGTGCCATGAGCTATTCTGTAAAGCAACCAGCACCAAACACAGGCTGCATATACCAAAAAGGGCTTGCACCAGCCTTGCGCCACTAAACAGGCTATGGCATGGCACAAGGGGACATGCGACAGATGTAAGCTGCCACATCCCCTATAATGTAATTCACAAAACTGTCTCAGGGAGAAAATTTCTAAGCACCCATAGATCAGCCAGGGCTGGTCAAAGGGTACTTAGAATATGTCCCTCTGGGACAGTTGTACAATGTGCGGCAAAGTGCTGCTTCCTGATCCCCTGTTAAAGCAATGCAAGTCCTGTCCCTGGTGGCATAGTGCCCCCCTCCCCGATCCCTGATGCTGCCTAGTCATTTACATGATAAAATGCCCCCATCCCCAATCCCCAATGCTGCTGTGTATTTCATTAATAAAAAGTTCCCCCACCCGATCCCCGAAGCTGTCCAGTTAGTTAAATAATAAAATTCTCCCTCCTCGATGCTGCCATATAGTTAATTAATAAAAGTTCCTCCCACCTGATCCCTGAAGCTGTCCAGTTAGTTAATTAATAAAAAGCCCCCTCTACGATGCTGCCATGTATTTAAGTAATACAATGTTCCCCCACCTGATTCCCAAAACTGTTCCATTATTTAAATAATAAAATGCCACCCCTCCCTGATGCTGCCTGTATTAATTAATAAACAACATGTTCCTCCTCGTTGTAGTATTCCCCCCTTAGCCCTGATCACCTATGATAGGTATTGAAATAGTTCTGGTAGTCTAGTGGACCCCTCCACCCCCTACCCCACAGTGCCTATCCCGTAGGAGCCAGCAACTGGCTCTTCCCATCGCTCACCTCCATGGCCAGCCACTGACTGAGCTCTGAATTAGTGCATACTGTGTATAGTAGTGACCACCAAACAGTGTGGATCAAGATAAACTTAGCTGTAGAGCCAAGCCACACAAAAGTGAAGGTACTGGACTTCAGGAGGGCTGATTTTGTCAAAATGGGAGAGTGCCTCAGAAAATCACTAGCAAACAGGCAAGAAGGTGGGGTGGAGCAACAATGAGGAAACATCAAAACCACCATCACAGAGGCAACAAGTCTTTGTGTGAAGCAAATAAACAAATCAAAACAAAAGAAAAAACCACTGTGGCTCTCAAAAGAAGTAGCAGGGAAGGTAAGGGAAAAAAAGATAGCATTCAGGAAGTATAAGGAAACACAGAAGGAGCAGGACAGAGAACTGTACCAGTTAAAGCAGAAGAAAGCGGGTAAGGCAGTCAGAATAGCAAAGGCCCAAACCGAGGAAAAGATAGCCAACTTGGTTAAGAAGGGGGATAAAACCTTTTATAGGTACATTAGGGAGCAAAGAAAGACTAACGGCAGGGATACTGAGGCTGAACAAAGAGGAAGGTGGTTGGGCAGAGAAACGACAGTGAAAAAGCAGGGATACTGAATGAATACTTCTGCTCAGTATTCACAATGGAAAAGCAGGGGGAAGTACCTAATCCAGTCAATAGAAGCACTCTGGATGGGGGGGTGATATTAGTCCTTCCACAGAAGAAAGGGTTCTGAAAGAACTCTTAAAACTGAAGGTGGATAAAGCAATGGGGCCTGATGGGATTCACCCAAGAATTTTAAAAGAACTAAGGGGAGAACTAGTAACACCACTGACTACCCTTTTTAACAAATCATGGGAGGATGGGGTGGTACCTGAGGACTGGAGGGGGGTAGATGTGATTCCCCTTCACAAAAGTGGGAGCAAGACAGAAGCAGGAAACTACAGACCTGTCAGTTTGACCTCAGTGGTAGGGAAAATCAAATCAAATCAAATCAAAAATCTTTATTTATTCAGGCGAACATCATTGAGCATAGCTCATTTACAAGATGGACCTGATTGGTCATAAACAACAAAATGGTTTAAACTCACAAATATACAAATATAGAATGAGTACAGTAACAAAGACTTTTTAAGAATAAACAACAAAGAATGAACAAATGCAATAATATACACATATATACAAGGCAAGTAAACAGTGGTATTGGGCACCAGAGCAAATATAGAAAAAAAAAGTAATGAGTAGGGGTTTAGGAGGTAGATAATATAGAAGTTAATGGATGAATGCATGAACAGATAAGGGAGGGGAAATCTAATGGGGCAGGGGTGAAAAGGGGTCTGAAGAGGCTAGGAATTGTGGAAGCAGTTGCATATCTCTGGGAAAAGATTTAGGTACAGCTTTTTGAAGGAGACTACAGGAATGAAGTGTTCAGCTTCAGGGTCTTTTGTAGAGAGTTCAGATGTGTGCTAGAAAGTAGTTGATTGCAGCCCTTCCATGTCGGGTACATGCCTTAGGTAGATTCAGCAAGATGAGGTTATTGCTTCTTAGGCATATGGCCTTGGAGTAACAAGAGAAAACAATCAGAAATGTAGGATGGTAGTTTATTTGTCAGAGCTTTGTATATCCAAAGAGCAGCATTTTGTTCCTTCTGTGATGTAGGGATGTCCAGCCAACTGCAGCATAGAAAGAACAGTGGTGGTACTGAAAGGAAGGTCAGTGATGAACCTTAGAGCTCTATGGTACAGGGTATCCAGTTTATTTAGGTAGGACAGGAGCAGTGGCCATATAGGAAGTCTGCGTAATCAAGGAGGGATATAAATGAAGCCTGGATTAATCTCTGCTTAGATTCTCTGTTTAGAAAATGTTTGATCCTGAAGAATAGGCCAAGCCTTTGCCTTAGTTTTTTCAGGAGCTCTTCATGTAATGGTGAAATCAAGCCTGTTGTCAATCCAAACCCCCAGATATTTGAATTTATCTACATAATCAAGGCTCTCACCAAGGATGGTAGAAAGTTGGGGAAGAATGTTCAGTGAGTAGGTATTGGTGGAGATGAACATAGCTTTAGTCTTCTTGGCATTTAATAGAAGCTTCTTTTCAAGTAATTTGTGTTGCAGTAAGGAGAAGTCAGCTTGTAGTAGAACATAGCCTTTTTGGTGATGGATTGCTTACATAAAGGACAGTGTCATCTGCAAAAAGGTGAACATTAGAATTTGTGAGGCCTGAGTCAATGTTATTGATGTAGATGGCAAGAGGATAGGGCCCAAGATGGAGCCTTGAGGAACTCCTCTTAAGAGTGGTTTTGAGGAAGAAAGGTTGCCTTCACTTTTTACCTGCTGCACCCTACCAGAGAGGTAGCATTTGAACCATTTAAGAGAGATAGGGTCTAGGCCTAGGGAGTGCAGTGAGGAGATTAGAAGATCATGATCCACAGTATCAAATGCTTTACTTAAATCCAGAAATACAGCACAGATATTATTTTTTTTATCTAGTTCAGTCTGCCAGTCATTTGTAACTTTTGCTAGGGCAGAAGTGGTGCTATGCATGGCTCTGAACCCAGATTGAGCAGGGTTAAGGAGGTTGTTAGCATTGAGGTAGTCATTTAGTTGGATGCTTACCAGTTTCTCTAACATCTTGGACAGCACTGGAAGGATGGAAATAGGCCTGTAGTTGTTGAGATCCATGGGGTCCCCTGCTTTAAGGAGGGGAGACACTTGTGCTGTCTTCCACAAAGAAGGAATAGACCCAGTAGATAAGGACATGTTGAAGAGGTGAGTTAGGGGCTGCAATGGCATGCAGTGCAATTTTAAAAGAAGGGTCCAGAGAGTCTGCACCAGCGCTTTTAGTTGTATCCAGGTGGAGCAGTAGGTCTTCTACTTGTTTTAATAAAATTGGCTTGAAAGAAAATGTAGAGGTAGCCTTCTGAGCTTCAGTGGAATGGAGAGTAAGTTGAGAGCGCAGCAAGTTTGCTGGAGATGAGCCAAAAGCTAGGCCTGCTGTAGTAAAATGATTATTGAAAGCATCTAAAATTTCATACTTGTCAGTAATGATCACATTGTTGAGGTTCACTTGAGATGGTAAGGAGGTGCTAGAGTCTTGCCCTAGGATTCCCTTGATAGTACCCCAGAATTTGGCTGGGTTGTGGTAGGTGGCATCCAGCTCTGCTGTATAGAAGGCAGCCTTAGCATCTCTCACTTTTTTAGTGCAGCTGTTCCTGGCTTGTCTGAATTGTACCCAGTCGTTTGGATCTTTGGTCTTCCTTGCCTTTTTCCAGAGCTTGTCTCTAGCAAGCAGTGCAGATTTAAGTTCAGCAGAGAACCAGGGACAAGATTTGCATTTAATTCTGACACTGGTGACTGGTGCATATGTATTGAGAGCCCCTAAGATTATGTCATTTAGCACCTGCAGTGCTGACTCCACAGAAGCTGAGAGGTAGAATTCTTGCCATTGTTTGGAGTGACACAGATTTTGGAGATAATCTGCAATGTTAAAGTTCTTTTTAGACCTTCTTGGGAGGAATTTTGCAGGGTTAGCAGGCTTGATTGAAGATCTTATACCAGCTATGAGGCAGTGATCACTTATATCACTGAATAGCACTCCAGCGTGTGAATATAGATGGGGCTTATTAACTAACATAACATCAAGTAAGGTGCTGTTACTTTTGTTTTTAGGTTAATCTTGTTGGTTCATTTATTAGTTGAGTGAAGCCATAGGAGTCACAGAAGGATACTAGGGGTGCAGAAACATTGGATGTGAGTTAAAATTCAAATCGCCTAGAATAATGGTATCCTCAGGACCCAGTTTAGTTATAGTCCCCAGGTGGGTAAGGAGTTTAAGTCCGGCAGAGGGGGGCCTGTAGCAGCCAACCAGTTGAAAGGCTGACATATTGGGAAGGGATATTTTAAGGGATAGGCATTCGAATTCTTTAGGCTGAGATGAAATATTGAGGCAGGAAGCAGAGATATTTGAGTTAACATAAATGGCCACACCACCACCCCTGGATGGCCGGTCTGCTCTGAAAAGCTGGTAATTAGGTATACTTATTTCACTGTCATTTGTTGCTGGTTTAAGCCACATTTCAGAGAATACAAGAAAGTCTGGCAGGGTATGGGCAACTCAGGCTTGTATTAGTGAGACCTTTTTTAAAAGGCTGCATACATTGATGTGGAGAAAGCTTAGGCCTTTCATAGAGACTAGATCTGTTGGTGGGAAGGAAAATGATGGAATCACTTCTGAAGGAAAGAATTGTTGAGTACCTAGAGGCCAGTGGGGCACAGGACCCAAGGCAGCATGGATTCACAGCGGGAAGGTTGTGTCAGACATATCTAATTGATTTCTTTGACTGGGTGACCAAAGCAGTAGACCAGGGAGGGGCTGTGGACATGGCCTCCCTAGACTTTAGCAAGGCATTTGACACAGTCCCGCACAAAAGATTAATAAACAAGTTAGCCAGCCTGGGAGTGGGTCCTAGGGTGGTAGCCTGGGTAAAACACTGGTTGGACAACAGGACACAGTGGGTAATAGTAAATGGAGTCCACAGTGAAGAAAGGAGGGTTACTAGTGGGGTACCGCAGGGTTCAGTACTGGAGCCAGTCCTTTTTAATGTCTTTAATAGTGACATTGCAGAGGGACTGGAAGGGAAAGTATGTCTCTTTGCAGATGACACAAAGATCTGCAACAGGGTTGATACACAAGGTGGGGTGGAAAGGATGAAAAGGGACTTGGCAAGGTTGGAGGAATGGTCAAATGTATGGCAGCTTAGATTCAGTGCAAAAAGTGCAAAGTAATGCACGGAAACAAAAACCCAAGGAAGAAGTACACAATGGGGGTGAGATACTGACAATAACAAAATGGAAAGGGACCTGGGGGTAGTCATATCAGTTGACCTAAAGGTGGGCCAGCAATGTGAGAAGGCAGTAAAGAGGGCTGGGGGATACTGGGATGCATAGGGAGAGGCATCACCAGTAGAAAACAGGAAGTTGTTGGCCCTCTGTACAGACAGTTGGTAAGACCACATCTGGAGTACTGTGTACTGTTCTGGAGGCCTCATCTCCGCAAAGACATAAACAGGGTGTAGGCTGTCCAGAGGAGGGCAACCAAAATGATGCAGGGTCTGCATCAGAAGACATATAAAGAAAGACTAAAGGAACTAAAGATGTATAGCCTTGAGGAAAGGAGGGAGAGGGGGGACATGATAGAAACTTTCAAATACCTCAAGGGAATCAACAAAGTCCAAGAGGGTAGCATCTTTCAGAAAAAGAGATGTGCAAAAACAAGGGGGCACAATTTGAAGATAGAGGGGGGATGGCTCAGAGGTAATGTGAGGAAGTATTTCTTCACAGAGAGGGTTGTGGATACATGGAACAGCCTTCCGGAGGAGGTCATAGAGTCAAAAACAGTGGGGGAATTCAAGAATGCATGGGACAGACATAGGGCAATTCTAGTGGGGGATGAGAGGAGGTAGGCTGTTGGTTGACTGGGATCTGCAGCTTATCCTTTAGGTAGGGAGGTGGGCGGACTGGGAGGGCCAGGCGGTCCTTATCTGCCGTCAAATTCTATGTTTCTATAGTACATGTTCAGTGAATGATTTACTGAGCGTGTACTATGTACAGTATGCACTCATTCAGAGCTCAAGTCGGTGACTGACCATGGAGGTGAGCAGTGGGCAGAGCCAGTCACCAGCTTCTATGGGATAGGAACTGCAGGGTAGGAGGTCCACTAGACCACTAGGACTATTTCAATACTCAATATGGGTAACTGGGGCTGGGGAACACTTGACTATCACAATGGGGGATAATATTGTTTATTAATGAATATGGGTAGCATCAGGGAGGGGGCATTTTATTATTTAAAGAATGGGACAGCTTCGGGGATAGGGTGGGGGAAGATTGTATCACTTAAATACATGGCAGCATCAGGGAGGGGTGTTTATTACGTACATAACGGGGGCTTCAGGGATCGGGTGGATGAACATTTTATTAAATAAATACACAGCAGCAGTGGGAGGGGGGCATTTTATTATGTACATAACAGGAGAGCTTCAGAGGTCAAGTGGGGGAACAATTTATTAATTACAAATGCGGCAGCATTGATGATCAGGGATGAGGGGACGCCGTTTGTCACAAGGGGCCTGTGGCAGGCACTTCCCATGCTCCAGGAGTTTGCCTCACGGGAGGGGTTGCTGCAAGTGTGGGGACTTAGGTGCTTGGACCCCTCCTGCACCAGAATCTGGTGAAGGGTCCCTGGTGCACCGGGCTTCAGTGCAAGATGCTGTTTGCAGAAGCTTGCACCAATTCAGACCATGTTTGAGAACTGGACCCAAGTGTCCACCACCCACTCTGTGAAGAAGGGCTTCCTGACCTCCCTCCTAAACCTCCCCCCCCTGGGTTAAGACTGTGCCCCCTCGTGTTATGGTTGCCACTCAGCCTAAAGGGGCTTTCCTTATCCACCTTATTTATCCCTTTCAAGTACTTTAAGGTTCCAATCATGTCCTCTCTCTCTCTCTTTCTCTCTCTCTCTCCCCTTTCCTCTAGGGAGTACATGTTCATTGCCCTCAACCTCTCCTCATATGCCTTACCCTGCTGACCCGCTGTCTTCTTTGTAGACCTTCTCTAGACCTTGTTCAGAAGGTTAATTTCCTTTTTGAGGTGTGGGCACTAGTACTGAACTCTGTACTCTAGATGTGGCCTCACCAGTGACCTGTACAAGGGTAGTATAACCTCCTCTCTCCTACTACTGATCCCCCTAGCTATGCATCCCAGCATCTTGTTTGCCCTTGCTGCTGCTTTCTTGCACTGCGTGGAGTGCTTCAGGTCACTAGTGATAATCACTACCAGGTTCTTCTCCTCCTCTGATGCAGATACCTGGATTCCACCCAGGTAGTACTCAGTCCAGGGATTCTTGGCTCCAATGTGCATAACTTTGCATTTCTTGGCATTGAAGCCAAGCTGCCAGATCCTGGATCACCTCCCCAGCTTTTCCAGATCATCCTGTAGGTCCTGTATCCATTCAGTAGTGTCCACACTCCTGCAGAGCTTGGTGTTGTTTGCAAATAGTCACATTTTGCCCTTAATGCGATCTCTAATGTCACTGATGAAGACATTAAACAATACCGGCCCCAGCACCAAGCCCTGTATGATCCCTCTGGTGACCTCTCTGGTGCCAGATAACTCTCCCCTTACAACCACCCTCTGGGTTCTGTCCCCAGCAAGTTTTCCACCCATCTGGATATCTTACCACCAACCCTGAGATCTGCCAACTTCCTGATCACCCTTTTGTGGAGATTGAGAAGGAACATGATTTTGCCAAACCAAGCCCTCAGTGGAATGCTGAGCATGACAAGTTGTCAGAATCTGAGTGACGGACACAGTCCAAAATGCGAGGAGCCACAGATTGCAATTAAATTGAGACATTGCTAAAACTATTATGATGTGCTACTTCCTCATGCAAAGGGTGATGTCATTGTGCAACAGTGTTCCAGAAACAGTGGTGAATGTTGAGACAGTGGCTACATTTAAAAATAGACTGGACAGTTATCTGAGAGACAGGGAGAAACAGGGATATAACCACTATTAGTAGTGAGCGGACTAGTAGGGTCATCCACAGCCTTTATCTGCCTGTGCTATCTTATGTTTCTATATGATTCAAATGACTACTAGATGTACAAAAGAAGGGTCAAGTAATTAAACATAGTTACCTGTCACCATTACGCAGCAGTTCAAAAGCCTCATTGATTTTGTCAAAAGGCAGAGTGTGAGTGATAAATTCATCCAATTTCAGTTTCTTGGCCATCTAGTCAGATACCAACTTAGGCACGGTTTCCACACTCTTCCAGCCTGTTATAAGAAATAAATTAAACACAGGGTTGACTTTGTAAGAGCAGCATTAAAAAATGAAGAGAAAATATCTGTGATTACACACACTCAGAGTTAAAGGAGAATACCATTCCCTCCAGCACCCCACCCCTCCAAACCACAACCCCTCGATTAGGCTTTTAAGCTGAAAAAATAATTTTTGTAATCACCTGTGCTGTTTAATATCTATTGAGATGGATTAGCTGTAATATAAACATCCCTACAGCAAAGCAGCACCTTTTCACTTTTTCAGCACGGTGCCACATCGCTCATTGTATAATGTGACACATTGAGCGGCACGGCACCGTGCTGAGATTGTGAAAGGGTGCCGCCCAGCACCAGAGAAGTTTACATCATGGCTGGTACATCCCAACAAATAATAAACAACATAGGAGATGAAAGCATATTTTTTTGGCCGGGGGGGGGTTGTTGTCTGGGAGTTGGGGTGCTGTGGGGACTGGTGTTTTCCTTTCATGGCAGTGTGAAAAGATGGAGCACACAGGTTGCACCACATCTGACATCTGCTATACACAAGCATATTAGTAGGTCCTGATTAGGGCCCACTAAATGTGTTCTTCAGAAGCAAATTAGTGCCTGAAACAAACAAGTATATTGGAACATTGTGGAGCACTTTGCAAGTGCTAAAGACACATTTCAATAGGCCAGTCAGGCACTATTTCATTCCTCATTGCAGACCCCAAGCTCCTACTAGTCACAGGAGGTATGTGGGGAATAGGATGCTATGGGGATTGTGATTGCAATTGGGCTGTAAGAGCCCACTAATGGCAATTACTCCTCTGGAGCAGTCTGCCATATTGATGTCTTAAGACGCAAATGACCCCATAGCACTAACAAGGCACTAACATACTAACATACTAAAATGCCAGCAGAGTAGGCCTCATGGGCTATCGAGTCTGCTCAAGAGTCAAGTGATGAAGACATTAAACAACACCGGCCCCAGCACCAAGCCGTGCAGGACCCCACTGGTGATCTTTCTGGTGCCAGATAACTCTTCCCCCCACACTATGGGATCATTTGCATTTCATTAGGGCCTCATTACAGGCCCAGAGCACACACTATTTGCAACCTCCCCCCATACGTACAAGCTGTCATCAGCTCAGTACGTCTGTCCTGTTACACAGTTAGTAATAAAGTGGTGCTGCAGTACCACATCCCTGGTGCCCAGTAGTCCCCCTGCAACAAACACCTCACCTATGTAAATACATGATTTCCCTAGTATACAGTAGTCATCCCAGGTTTCATTCACCTCACAATACCCATCTGCCCTGTTCCCCCCCCCCCCATAGCTGAGACTCCTCTGACTGTTCCCAGCATCTCTATCCCCCTCGGTGACCAGCACAGACCCTCCACTCACCTTGATGGTCAGTCTCTGACTGACAGTTTGCAATCCTGCTGTAATCATAGCAGATTACAGTAGCATGATCACAAACTATCTGTTGGCAGCCAGCCATGGAAGTGAGTGGAGGGTCTGTGCTGCTGCAGAAGGGGCAATACTGGAAAAAGCTAGATTGGGTGAGAGTGGGGGGCACAAGTTAGCGAGAGGAGTGGATCATTGGGGGTGGGAGTCAAATTCAGGGTGGTAGAGGGACCACTGGATAGCAGGGAGATCTTGAATTTACATTGGTGGGGTGTTCGGGGATGGGGGGACCACTAGAAACCAGGGAACTCTTATTTTTTTATCTTATATTGGCTGGGTGTTCAGGGTCAGGGGAACCACTGACACCAGGGAAACTGTGTATTTATATTAGAGGGGTGTTTTGGGGTGGGGGCCGCAGTTAGGAGGCACAGGTAATAAAACCTGATTTGGGAATTGGCACAGCACTGATGGCTACTTATCGCTTCTCCAAACCTACCAATATGCTAGTTTGCCAATGTGCAAGGCACAATCAGCTGCTTAGGCAAACTGGCTTATTTTAGGGCCAGTCAAAAACAGGTTAGTGACTTGTTAACCATGCCAACCATATGGCATTTTGCTGTCCTTCCTTGCTTTGGGCCCACAAAGCAGTGTTAGCAAGTCACTAATCCATTTGAATATCCCAGCTGCAGTGTCTTATTTGCTGGAGGGGGTAGTACCCACTGTGACTAAGTTGCAAGCAAGCAGTAATCCACATCAAGGTGTGTAAGGCAGATCTCACTGTACTCCCCAGGTAGGTTGTGAAACACAAGCTGCAGCCAAGTGCTTTCAAGCACCTGAGAAAAGCAATGAGATCTGTCATGTCACACCCTGGACTGGATCACTGAGCTTATAAAATGGCTTGTTTAGGCTGCAAATATCTAGAAGAGACTTTTTAAATTTGGTTCTGAGTCAGTCGTGCAGTAAATCAAAACTTACTGCATGGTCATGTAATGTTGGTCAGCCAGTCACATTCTTTCTTTTTTTACTGCTGTTTAATAATGCAAACTACTTGGCTAAAGATTTTTAGGCACAACTGGGGTTTGCATTCATTAACATTCTGAAGAGTGACAGCCACTGAGAGCTGGGCATAGCATAGTACTAGTCACATGGTGCTTTGCCATGGCCAGAGCCTGTGGGAAGCAGATTTAATGCTGAATGTTCCCCCTACCTGCCTGTCATCTTATGTCTGTTTCTCAGCCATTGTTTAATTGAATTAGGGCACTGTCTTGAGCCCATCACTGGTGGCCCAGTCATAAGGGTGTACAAGCAACACATAATGTTTCACAAATACCATGAATAATGAAATATTCATTATTTGGAATGCAAAAATGAATTATAGCTGCTATTCATGTTTTTGTATTCTGGCAATGAAAAATATTTAACAAGCAAAAAAAAAAAAACAGAACCCCTCCCTATGTGACCAGGGCTAGTCCTATGGCCACCTTCCCAGTTGTCTCCGTCCCTCCGTCCCACTCCTGTCCTCCCATTCATGTAAAATAGGTGTTTCAAGTATTTGAATCCAAGCTAGCACAGTGCTAGCTCCCAAACTGTGCATTTTTAAGAGACCTCCCTCACTAACTCCCCCATCCTACAGTGCCACCTTTTCAACTAGTTGCCAAACCAGCAATCCTTGACTGGGGGGATATTAGTCTATATCCTGGCTAGTCAATTGCTCTCCCACTCTAACCCAAAGTGTGCTGCTGCTGTCTGAATATACTGTCAGTCAAAAGCTTGTTTGTAAGCTGCCCAGGAGGGGAAGGAGCAAGCTACCCTTCACTGATGATGCAAAGCAAACTGATTAGTCAGCCTTCTAAGCATCACCGAATGATCTATCCTCTCACTTTTTTTTTTTGAAGGAGGGAAGGCATTCTTTAGGTATATTAGTGAGAGGAGAAAGATGGGGAGGGATTGTGAGACTTAGGGAAGAGGGGCAGGGTAGTGGAGAAAGTCATTGACAAGGTGACCATCCTCAGCAAATACTTCTGCTCCATATTCACGGAAGAAGACTATGGGGATGGTTCCCCATTAATGGAGAAAGGCAAACAGGGAGAAGGGGTGGACATTAGACCTTTTTCAGAGGACAGAGTAAAAAGAGTACTAGAACAGCTTAGGGTGGGTAAAGCTATGGGGCCGGATGGGATACACCCAAGGATCCTAAAGGAGCTCCTGGAGGAACTGGCTAAACCTCTGGCTAAGCTGTTCAGTGGATCACTGGAAACAGATGTAGTTCTGGAAAAGTGGAGGAGGGCACAAGTGGTACCCCTGCAAAAAAGTGGTAGCAAGGAGGCAGGAGACTACTGCCTGGTCAGTTTGACCTAGATAGTAGGTAAAATTATGGAAATCCTACTTAAGGAAAGGCTGGTGGACTACCTAGAGACAAGGGGGCTGCTTGACCCAAAGCAACATGGATTCACGGCAGGGAGGTCATGCCAGATCAACTTGATTGATTTCTTTGAGTGGCTGACAAAGGAAATAGACCAAGGCAGAGTGGTAGATGTGAAAAAACAAAGACAAGGCGCTGCGTCATCATGTGGTCTAAAAGCAAAACAAAATGGTTATATTAAATGCACGCTGAAAATAGAAAATAGAGTTAAAAATCTACGTTTCAACCTTAGGTCTTCTTCAGGAAATATCTAAAAGAGAAAAAAAACAAGTTAGTGTAGAGGAGAGGTAAAATGAGAGAGATATATATGTGGAGAAAGAAGAAGAGGGAGGCTAAGGGAGAAGAAGTGATAAATGGTAAGATTAAGAGAGAATCTGTGAAACAAAAAGGTGATGATGGGAAAGATAAAACATAATGGGAGAGAAAGAGTGTGGTAGATGTGGCCTATCTGGACTTCAGGAAGGCCTTCGACACAGTCCCACACAGGAGACTAATACACAAGCTGGCAAATCTGAGGGTGGGGACAGATGTAGTCACATGGGTTAGAAAGTGGTTGAGTAACAGAGCACAAAGAGTGGTGGTAAATGGAGTTAGCTCACAGGAGGGATGGGTAACAAGTGGTTTACCCCAGGGATCAGTGCTGGGACCAGTACTCTTCAATGTCTTCATAAGTGATATTGCAGAGGGTCTAGAAAAGAGGGTTAGCCTGTTCATGGATGTTACAAAGCTATGTAACAAGGTAGATACACAGGAAGGTATAGAAAAAATTAGGAGGGATCTGAAGAGTCTAGAAAACTGGTCCATGGAATGGCAGTTGGGTTTCAGTGCAAAAAAAGTGCAAGATTATGCACCTAGGGAGAAGGAATCCTAGGATTGAGTATGACCTAGACAGGGTAACACTGGAGGCCACCACAGAGGAAAGGGATCTAGGGGTAGTCATAGAAACAACCTCAAAGTGGCTAAACAGTGCAACAAAGCAGTCAGAAAGGCTAACAGAATGCTAAGGTGCTTAGGGAGGGGTATAACAAGTAGAAGAAGGGAAGAGGTGGTACCGTTGTACAACTCCTTAGTAAGGCCTCATCTGGAGTACTGTGTTCAGTTCTGGAACATAGAAACATAGACTCTGATGGCAGATAAGGACCGCTTGGCCCACCTAGTCTGCCCATTTCCGTACCTATTGGATAAGCTGCAGATCCTAGTTAACCAACAGCCTACTTCTTCCTGCCCCCCACAAAAATTGCCTTAGTCTGTCCCATGCATTCTTGAATTCCCCCACTGTTTTTGACCCCATGACCTCCTCAGGAAGGCCATTCCATGCATCCACCACCCTCTCTGTGAAAAAATACTTCCTCACATTGCCCCTGAGCTGTCCCCCCTCTATCTTCAAATTGTGTCCCCTTGTTCTTGCACATCTCTTTTTCTGAAAGGTGCTACACTCTTGGACTTTGTTGAATCCCTTGAGGTACTTAAAAGTTTCTATCATGTCCCCCCTCCCTCCTTTCCTCAAGGGTATACATATTAAGCTCCTTTAGTCTCTCTTTGTATGGCTTCTGTTGCAGACCCTACACCAATTCAGTTGCTCTCCTCTGGACTGCCTCCATCCTGTCTATGTCCTTGTGGAGATGGGGTCTCCAGAATGGGAAGCAGTACTCCAGATGGGGTCTCACCAAGTGTCTGTAAAGAGGGTAACAACTTCCTGTTTTCTACTGGTGGTGCCTCTCCCTATACATCCCAGTATCCCCACAGCCATCCCTACTGCCTTCTCATATTGCTTGCTTACCTTTAAGTCATCTGATATGACTACCTCCAGGTCCCATTCCATTTCTGTTGCTGTTACTACCTCCCCCCCCAATTGTGCACTCTTCCCCTGAGTTTTTGTTTCCCAGGTGCATTACTTTGCACTTCTTTGCATTGAATCTAAGCTGCCATACTTCTGACCATTCCTCCGACCTTGCCAAGTCCCTTTTCATCCTTTCCACACACACCCCTTGTGTATCAGCTCTGTTGCAGAACATTGTCATCTGCAAAGAGGCATACTTTTCCTTCCAGTCCCTCTGCAATGTCACTTATAAAGACATTAAAAAGGACCAGACCCAATACTGTACCCAGTGGTACCCCACTAGTAATCCCCCTTTCTTTGGAGTGGACTCCATTTATTATTATCCTCTGTGTCCTGTTGTCCAGCCAATGTTTTACCCAGGCTACCACCCTGGGACCCACTCCCAGGCTGGCTAATTTGTTTATTAATCTTTTGTGTGGGACTGTGTCAAATGCCTTGCTAAAGTCTAGGTAGACCATGTCCACAGCCCTTCCCTGGTCTACAACTTTGGTCACCCAGTCAAAGAAATCTATTAGATTTGTCTGACATGATCTTCCCACTGTGAATCCCTTCTTCCTTGGGTCCTGTGCCCCGCTGGCCTCTAGGTATTCAACAGTTCTTTCTTTCAGAAGTGAGTCCATCATTTTCCCTAACACTGAGGTCAAGCTAGCAGATTTGTAGTTTCCTTCCACTGCTTTGCTCCCACTTTTGTGAAGGGGAATCAAATCTGCCCTCATCCAGTCCTTAGGTACTACACCATCCTCCCATGATTTGTTAAAAAGGGTAGTCAGTGATGTCACTAGCTCTCCCCTTAGTTCTTTTAGAATTCTGGGGTGAATCCTGTCAGGCCCCATTGCTTTGTTTACTTTCAGTTTTAGGAGTTCTTTCAGAACCCTTTCTTCTGTGAAAGGACTCGTATCGACACCCCTATCCAGAGTGATTCTATTGATTGGATTAGGTACCTCCCCCTCCTCTTCTTTTGTGAATACTGAGCAGAAGTATTCGTTCAGTATCCCTGCTTTTTCACTGTCCCTCTCTGCCCACCCACCCTCCCTTTATTAAGCCTCACTATCCCTCCCTTGGCCTTTCTTCACTCCCTAATTTAGCTATAAAAGGTTTTATCCCCCTTCTTAACCGAGTTGGCTATATTTTCCTCATTTTGGGCCTTTGCTATTCTGACTGCCTTCCCCGCTTCCTTCTGCTTTAACTGGTGCAGTTCTCTGTCCTACTCCTTTTGTGTTTCCTTATACTTCCTGAATACTGCCTTTTTCTCCCTAACCTTTTCTGCCACCTCTTTTGAGAACCATTGTGGTTTTTTCTTTCATTTTTATTTGTTTATTTGCTTCCCACAAAGGCTTGTTGCCTCTGTGATGGCAGTTTTGATGTTTCCTCATTGAGGCCCCATCTCCAAAAAGACACAGACAGGATGGAGATGGTACAGAGGAGGGCAACAAAAATGGTGTCAGGCATGCAGCATGAGTCATATGAGGAGAGACTCAGAGCTCTCAGTATGTACTCCCTGGAGGAAGGGGGGGGGCATGATAGAGACCTTCAAATATCTAAAGGGGATCAACAGTTGATCAACAGGGATCAACAGTGGTTGGAGACTTCAATATTCCAGACGTGGACTGGAGCATCCCAGCAGCAGCATCAACTAGGAGCAGATTTATCCTGGACTCCCTTCAGGGTGCCTTCCTCAAGCAACTGGTCATGGAACCAACTCGGCAGAAGGCAATACTGGACCTTGTGCTCACAAACAGGGATAGTGTGATGGGGGTAAGAGTGGAGGAGCACCTGGGGAACAGTGACCACCAGTCACTGTGGTTTGAAATCACAGAAAGAGCAGAACCAAACCACACAAAAACACGTATCCTGGATTTTAGGGGGGCAAACTTTGGGAAAATGGGGAGATACTTGAAAGAGGCATTAAGGGGAATGGGGCAGGAATCAGGGGTTGAGGAACAGTGGGAAGTATTTAAAATGGGGATTACAAGAGCAACAGAATTATGTATTAAGCAGGTTAGCAAGAGGAAAAGGAAGAGGAGACCATTATGGTTTCCAAAGAGGTAGCAAAGAAAGTGAAAGCCAAAAGATTGCATTCAGGCAATACAAAAAGACACAGGCAGAAGGGGATAGGAGAAGTACCAGCAGAAGCAAAGGGAGGCAGGGGTCAGTAAGGGAAGCCAAAGCTCAGACAGAAGAACACATTGCAAAATCAGTGGGTAGAGGGACAAAACCTTTACAGGTACATAAGTGAAAAAGCAAGGCAAAGGGAGGGATAGTGAGACTGAAGGGGAGGATGGGGCTGTGTGGAGGATGACAACAGTAAAGCTGACATATTGAACAGGTATTTCTGTTCAGTCTTTACTGAGGAAGAGGAGTAATGGGTCTGAATGGAGTACAAGGGTGAGAATGGTGCAGAAATGAACACAAGTCCCTTTACGAGAAAAGGGTCCTGAAGGAACTGGAAGTAATAAGAGTTGATAAAGCAATGGGGCCAGATGGGTGCACCCCTAGGGTCCTTAAAGAACTAAAGAGGTGGTGGCTGAACCTCTTGCTATCCTGTTTAGCCGATCACTAGAAAGAGGGAGGTACCCAAAGACTGGAGGATAGCAGATGTAGTCCCTTATACAAAAGTGGGAACAAAGAGGGCGGGAACTACAGACCAGTCAGCCTCACCTCGGTAGTGGGGAAGATCATGGAAGCACTACTGAAGGAGAGATTGGTGGAACATCTGGTTGTCAATGGACTACAGGACCCAAGGCAGCATGGTTTCACCAGGGGAAGGTCATGTCAGACCAACCTCATTGAATTTTTTGACTGGGTGACTAGGGAGGTGGATCAGGGGGGGCAGTGGTCATGGCCTATCTGGACTTCAGCAAGGCCTTTGACACTGTGCCACATAGAAGACTATTGCACAAACTGGGGAATATGGGTGTGGGCAGGACAGTAGTGCGGTGGGTAGGTAACTGGCTGGGTAGCAGGACACAGAAGGTGGTAGTAAATGGCTGTCACTCCACGGAGGGAAGAGTGACCAGTGGGGTACCACAGGGATCAGTGCTGGGACCGGTACTATTCAATATCTTCATCAGTGACATTGCGCAGGACCTAGAAGGCAGAATTGCACTGTTTGCTGATGACACAAAGCACTGTAACAGAGTAGACACACCAGAGGGTGTAGACAGAATGAGAAGGGACCTGCAGAAACCTGAAGAATGGTCAGGGTTTGGCAGTTGAAATTCAATGCAAGGAAGTGCAAGATAATGCATATAGGGCACAAAACCCTGGCACAATATATCAGTTGGGGGTGAGGATATAGCATGCACCAAGCAGGAAAGGGATCTTGGAGTTATCATCTCTGATGACCTCAAGGCAGGGAAACAGTGTGACAAGGCAGCAGGTAAAGCAAATAGGATGCTGGGATGCATAGGCAGGGGCATCACCAGCAGGAAAAGGAGGTCATAATTCCACTATACAAGACACTAGTGAGGCGCACCTGGAGTACACTGTGCAGTTCTGGAGACCTTACCTACGTAAGGACATAGACAGGGTAGAGAAGGTTCAGAGGAGGCAACAAAGATGGTGCATGGATTGCATCACAAGTCCTATGAGGACAGGTTGAAGGCACTGAACATGTACTCCCTGGAGGAGAGGAGGAGAGAGGGATATGATAGAGACATACAAGTATCTTACAGGGAGGAACAGGGTGCAGGAATGCACTATTTTTAAGCGAAAAAGATGTTCCAGGACTAGAGGCATGGGATGAAGTTGGAGGGAGGATGATTCAGAGGAAGCGTGAGGAAGAATTTCTTCACAGAGCAGGTGGTGGACAAGTGGAACACCCTGCCAGAGGAAGTGGTGGGGCTGAAACAATCACGGGATTTAAGAATGCATGGGATAGACATAAAGGAATTCTGGAGGTCAGGGGTAAGGGGCAACAGACTTCCTGGAAAACATAAACTGAACTTACAAACTTAAATGGGCAGACTGGGTGGGCCATAGGCCCTTATCTGCCGACACTGTCTATGTATCTATGTATCTATGTAACAGGGTACCAGCGGTTAGCATCTTTCACATGAAGGGAAATAGCAGAACAAGGGGGCACAGCATGAGACTAAAAGGGGAGAAAACTGAGAGGGAATGTGGGAAAATTCTACTTCACTGAAAGGGTGGTGGAAAGATGGAACAGTCTCCCCCAGGAAGTGGTGTGGGCGTCCACAGTTCAGGGATTCAAGAATGCGTGGGGTAGGCACATGGGAATTATCAAGCTAGAGTGAAAGTGGGAGGGGGGGCTTCTAGCATCTAGGGTACCTTAAGCACTAGAAAGAGGGATAGGGCAGACTGGATGGGCCACAAGGCCCTTATCTGCCGACAACATCTATGTAATCTATGCTTGGGTCGCATCTTGCTCCTCTCCAGTGCATTGCATATAGACTTTTGGCTGACAGCACAATCTGATGTTGGCTGCATGCTTCAGGTTAGGGAGGGGAACAGCTAAGTCAGGATTTTGGATACTATTGCCACTACCCCAGTTTAAAATCGGTGGTCAAATGTGGAGGTAGTTTGACCAAATATGGTATTTTGGATCCAGGAATAAGTCAGGCTAGAAAGGGGGAAACATTAAAAAGAAATTCTGGAGCTGGCACAGTGTTATCTTGGATTGAAAAACTGAAACATCTATTTCATGTTTATGGGAGGACCAGGGAAAAGGGGGGGGGAGGGAAGGAGAACCCTGAGAGGGTGGGATGGCAATGTGACTAGCTGTCATCACCTAGCAGAAGAACAGCCTTCTTTTTAATTTTTTTTTCACCTTTTTAGGTTCAGGAATGAATACGCTGACATTTGTGCCCCTAAATATGAATAGTTGGCTGATTATTTAAATTTAAGTATTGTCACAGCACTATCTGGCAATACCCCAAACTGCCCCCTGCACCCATACAGTTCCTTGGTGTATAGTGAGGCTCCTCTATCAAACTCTTGTCCTCCACGAACAGATTCTAAATCCATGGTCGCACGAAGATCACTGTCCTCCACCGTTTCCTGGGTTCCTGGTTACCCAGTGACACCACTACGCCCTGCCTGTGACAGTCCTACAGGCAGAGGTTGTTAATAAATGCTGTGACCAGGAGTGTGACAGCTGACAATCCCTGACAGTTTGCATGGTGACCCCCATTGCCTTCCTCATGGGGTCACAATGTGTTTAGCGACTACACTGGGAAGGCTTGCCAAATTGATTTTCAAAAATCAAGGGGTTGTTTCTAAGGGGTCATTATGACCACTTACAGAAGTCCCTTTGTATGGGCCTCTTGTTTCTGTATTGCAATGTGCATACACCCCAATTTGCAATGTACTGCAACCATCAGCATAATAATCAGCGTCAGTCTCAGAATAACTGGTCCCCTGTGCAAGCAAGAAAATTAGATGATCCCTTTTATAGAAGTACAAGGGACAATACTGTATCTTGCAACCTCCCCACCTGTGCTCTTCCCCAGGTCATCAGCCAGTTAAAGATTACAGATGCATCCAGAAAGTCTACCTTGGGAGTTCATCAGTCATGTCCAGGGCTATGTGCTAGTCCTGCTCTACATGAGATCTTAGACTAGGGCTGGAAATGATGTGACCCCTAACCTCATGGGATGGAATTGCTGCGCTCCAAGGATCACCAGCCCACTGCCCTTTGTCTCTGCCATGTTCCACTGTCTGTAGTTTTAAGATAAAATATAAAGTTTCCTGACTGGGATATTGGGATATTCTAATGCAGTGGTCCAATAGCTTTGAAGGGTATAGACAGTAAGTGAGCACAAATGCCCCTCCCTTCCCCCAGCACACATACGAAAGCTACCAGGCCTGGACCCAACATGAACAGGCCAACGGCAGGTACACCTCTTTCCTGTTATGAGAAAACTATGTTGAGAGTTGGAATATGTGGAATTTCACAACTTCCTAAGTATTTTTGTCATACAGACTTCTGAAAAATGCTGTGGAAATTAATGGAATCCAAAAATTTCTCCCATTCCTATAGTGCAGGGCCAGTCACTGCAGGAAAAACATTTGCTCATGTCAACTGGCCCTGCACCTTGTTTTAAATTTACTTTTTAGTGTTTTGTTAAGCAACATGACAATTAAATTCACAGAAGGCACCACATAATAAAGTTAATAAACAGGTCAAGCATTACATAGAACTAATATTTCATAATCTTCCTTAGGTTACTTCCTACGGGTAAAATACCAATAAATAAATGTAACAAAACAGGATTTAGTATGAATAGAGCAACAGCAACATTGACATGGCAAGATTCCCCCAAAATCCGAATTTCAGGACGTTTCATTGTTATGTTTGCTTGTGCATGTGCAAGAAATGTTTTGTTACACTTATCGGCATTTCAGAGGTGTTTCACTGCCGAGTCCATTACAACTCAAAGTGTAAGGGACTCGATAGCCCAGACCAATGACCATGCACTGTGTTTTATTTGATTTATGTATTTAAATTGTTTCACCAGGAAAGGCACACTGAGCAACAAGTTACTCGTCTCCCGGTGCGACCTGGGGGAAGGGATTACAGAGGAGAGGATGACATGCAGGTTATCTAACATGCATTTGATAGAATACAGTAGCATCAGTTAACGTGGTACTAGAACAGGCATGACAGTGGCAACAAGGTGGATAAAAGTTGGGACTTTGTACAGGGATTCGTAACACTGGGGGAAAATAAGTGCAAGGGCCGGATAGCGATTGTGATGGTCACATACAACAGGACAATAAAAATGAAACAATAAGTGCAGTAGTTGGGTCAGTGAGCCAGATAACATAGCACACTTAGGCACTGCAGGGCAATTTAGGGAGGGGGAGGGGGCTCGGGGGATACTCATAGATGGTGTGATGTACAGGAGCAGTTTACCGAGAAGTAGTTTGCAAGGGCTGCAGATATAGATTGGACAGAGAAGGAGTGGAGAATTTGTGGTGGGAGTGCATTCCAGAGTTGAGGGAAGCAGTGTGAGAAAGCAGCCTGGCCGACAGAGTTCTCTGCCTAGGGATTAGACGGAGTCGGGAGTCAAGGGACCACAGGGCATGCGTGGCTGTGGGGGGCGATAGCATAGAGGCCAGGTGGTCCGGGAGGGCACCAAACCAGCACTTAGAGATAAATTTGGCACAGTGGATTAAGCGGCGGTTTTCGAGGGAAGGGAATGCTAGGGAGCGGTAGAGGTTACAGCGATGGGTACGGGGAGGTGCGTCTAGAGCAAACTGACAGAAAGCATTAAAGAGGGTGCCTAATTTGGATAGGACAGACTTGTGGGCAGCACTGTAGACATCACCGTAGTCGAAGGAAGTAAGTATCATCTTCTGGATGAGATCATGCCAAACTGTAAAGGGGAGGCTATTTCAGTTCCAGTATAGGGCCCCGAGCTTAGGGTGAAGTTTTTTTGAGATGTAGTCGGCATGGACTGAGAAGGTTAGGTGGTGGTCAAGCCAAACTCCAAGGTACCGGAAGGAGGTGACATCCTCCAGCATGGTCCCATCGAGGGTGTAGAAACGAGGGAGGGAGGGTCATGACACTGCTCGCTGCTTGCTGGGTGGAACTTTGTGTATTTCATTTCATTTCTTTGTAATTGCATGTAGGTGCACTGAGATACAAGATCCTATTTTCAGGCATGATTTGAAGTCAGTAGGTTCAACAGACAAACTAACAACATAGAATACATTAATCAACCATTAAATACAATAAACAATTAACACATCATTTTATACAAGAGTAAACAGGTCACAATATGCCACCACTTTCACCACAGGGTCTATGAACAGTGAAAAAAGTAGAGGGCCCAGTATGGAGCCCTGAGGGACCCCACACTGGACCTCTTGATAAGATGAACATATTCCATTTAACTTAACACACTTCAGCCTATTAGTGAGATAGTCCCTGAACCAAGACAAGGCAGGACCTCCCACCTCCAATTCAGATAGTTGGTCCACTAAAATTGCCTGGTCAAAAAGGTTGAATGCCTTGGTTAGGTCCATGAACACTGCCCCTGTTAAATTACCATTCTCGGTGGCCCTGAGGGCAGTGTCCGTGAACCCAACCAAAGCAGTCTCAGTACAGTTGAAAGGAACAAAGCTGCTTGCATCAGAGGGGGATTTAGTCCTTTCATTTGCATGAAGCCAGTCAGCAAACAGCTGATCAGCTTTCAGCATCAGGAGAACAAGTGATTGTGTCTATCTATTTTCCCTCTGGCAAGGATGCTGGGGACCATTTTGAAACCAATCAACAAATGCTCTTCCTCCAAGCTTACTTTTTTTTCCTTTTTAAATTTTACTACAGAAAATAAAACCGTCTGGGAGACAGTGAGCAGACTGCCATTTGAGGGCCGTGATCTCAGGGTTACAGCAGGAGGAAACACAGCTGGGGTAGTTCACAACGCCCGCTCCATAGTCTCCAAGGGCTTGTTCTCAAAGTAACACAAGTGTAGTCTTAATAGAGAAGTCTTCTTTTGACAGAAAATAACTCTTTTTTTAAATAGCGTGTTACAAATATCAGTAAAAGAGTTTAAATTCCCCCTTCTGTAAAACAGAAAAGGTTTCCTTGCAACAGAGTGCAGCATTGTGTTTGACCACTAGATGGTGCAAGACTCAGTGGCGAGGGTACAAGTCAATGGCAGACAGAAATGGAATGAACTGTGATTGGTAAACAGAAGAAACTCCTTAAACGTGTATCCAGCTGTAATTGTGCTTTCTGAGAATCAATTAATCATTAAAAAAAAGGAATGCCCAGTCAAGAGAGTGAGGAGAAGGAAGGCTGGGTTTTGAGTGTTATAGGATAGGTATCAGGCAGGGAGCTGGCAGGCAAGCTGTGGAGACCCGAGTGAATTCTTTTACTGCAGGACCCCAGCACATTAACGTAATCATATTGCTGCCTTACTTTAATTATGACTCTTATATGTCTGCTTTTAAACATTTTAAAAGGAAACAGACTTTGAGCACCAGGAACTGAATAGCAGATATGTGTCTTTTATTTTCTTTATTGCGGGGAAAGGCACTTTTAAGTCTCCCAACCACAAACTAGAAAGCTGGAAAGATTCTGTTTTTTGTGCTTTTTTTATATGTTGTCTTATTAATTGTATCACTCTAGCACATTTCTGGTCCCTTTATGGTATACCCGCTATCAGCTGACAGAATATTTCTGCCATTTGTAAGGGGAGGGTTGCTCAATATTCTCAGCCTTTTGAAAATGAAAACCTGGAAGAACATGATAAAAATCTTTTTCAACATTAAGTGTGCAAACACTTAAGAAGAAATATAGAAAACAAATATTCTTAAACTCTGACCCTACTGTTATCCCTAAATAAAAATTCTCCACACATCCCTCCATGTAATAACATCCAAGTAGTGCAATATACTGTAGATTTCCATTCTCACCTCTGACAAGACTATATATTACTGCCACAAAACTAGTTGTGACTGGAAGAGGGTGTGCGTGGCATGAATATACGGGGAAGGGTGTAATTAGTTTACTCTTTTTTTTCACAGCGATCAGGGCTATGGTTATTCAGCTCAGTTTATGAAAGTGTGGGTGACTGAAAAGAGCTTTTGGGTTCCAGTTCACTGCTAGCTCTCTGGTGGATATGTGGTATCTATCTGTGTATCTGTCTATCTATTAAGCAGACTGGGGTGTTTACCCGGTACCACTGGGGTGTCTACCTGGAACCGCTTCTTTCTCCACTTCCCCTCAAGTTGCGCACCCACCGCCCTTCCCAAACTTTGTAAATATTTTTAAAATATAAGTGGACCAGGGTGCCCACCCCTGATACTGCTTCTCTTAACCCTGTCCCCCTACAGGTTGCCAGCCACTGTTCCCAACACTGGGTGCCCAATCCCAGTGTCAGAATACCCCTTAAGAAAAGCATCCCTCGCTGTTTTTTTTTACCCTGTAAAACAGAAAACTGTCCCTCGCTGATCTAACCCCCCCCACACACACACATAGAACTTGTTTGCAAATGAGGGCCTTCAGCCCACCAAGTCTTCCCTATCATCCCTAAGAAATGTGCTTTCTCAAATTCTGCTAGTAATAGGTTGCCCCCTCCCCCCACCTACTAGCAGCCCACTGTGCCTATCCCAAGCTTTTTTTAAACCTGTAAATCATTTCTGCCTCCATGACTCTGCTGGCAAGCTGCTCCATTTGTCCACCGCCCTCTCTGAGAAGAAGTACTTCCTCACAGTCTCCTGAACCTCCCTTCTTCCAGTTTCATCTTGTGCCCCCATGTCCTTGAGCATCTTTTTCTTTGAAAAATTATATTCTCCTGCACTTTATTTATCCCTGTGAGGTATTTCGATGTCTCAATCATATCCACCCCCTTCTCCCTTCTCTCCTTCAGAGAATACATATTTAATTCCCTCAGTTTATCCTTGTAAGGTTTGTGATGCAGTCCCTGCACCATTTTGGTCACCCTCCTCTGAACTGCCTCTAGCCTATCAATATCCTTTCATAGATGAGTCCTCCGGAACTGGACACAGCACTCAAGGTGTGGCCTCACTCATGATTTATGTAGTGGAATCATCACCTCCCTTTTTCTGCTGGTGATACCTCTTCCCATGCATCACAGCATCCTGCTAGCCTTGCCTGCCACCTTGTCACATTGCCTACCACCTTTGAGGTCATCAGAGATGATCACCCCCAGGCCTCTTTCTTGTTTGGAATATTGAATTTCCTTCCCCTAGATGATATCTCACCCCTGGGTTTTTGTGCCCCATGTGCATTACCTTGCACTTTTTTTGCATTGAACCCCAGTTGTCAATCTCTTGACCAATCCTCCAGCTTCTTTAGATCTCCCCTCATTCTGTCCACTCCCCCAGGTGTGTCCACCCTGTTTCAAAGCTTGGTGTCATCAGTAAACAGACATATTTTTCCTGTTAGACTCTCTGCAATGTCACTGATAAAGACATTGGAGAGGACCGGACCCAAAACTCAACCCTGTGGCACCCCACTGGTCTTTTTACCCTCTGCAGAGTGGATGCCATTTACCACCAACTTCTGTGTCCTAAAACCCAGCCAATTCCCCACCCACTGCACTACATTCTTTCCCACCCACCATATTCTCCAACTTGATTAACAGCCTTCTATGTGGCACTGTGTCAAACGCCTTGCTGTAATCCAGATAGGCCACATCCACTGCTGGCCCCCCCATCCCCCGATCAGCTTCCCTGGTTACATAGTCAAAAACTCAATGAGGTCCATCTGGCATGACCTTCCCTCCATAAAACCACGTTGCCTGGGTCCTGTAGTCTGTTGACAAACCAGGTGTTCCATTTTTCTTTCCTTTAGTAGTGTTTCCATAACCTTTTCTACTACTGAGGTCAGGCTAACTGATCTATAGTTTCCTACTTCCTCCTTGTTCCCATCTCTGTGCCCTTCATGCCTTTACCTTTAACCGACAGCCCATTTCCTGCCCCATCTTTCATAAAAAACTGAATAGAAGAACTTGTTCAGTATATCTGTTTTCTGTTGGTCATTCTCTATACTGCCCCATCCTTCCCCTTCATCCATATAGTCCCTCCCCTTGCCTTTCTTTTTTCACTGATGTGCCTGTGGCACATGGACAGCTGGTTCTGATTTCAATATGATATTTTTTCTGCAATATAAAATATGTAAGGGAGGGTCTGTCTGGAGGAAATACTGTCTTGCTGAAATTGATACATCAACCCCCCCCACAGGGATAAGTTCAAAGGACAGGAGGTAGCTTAAACTGCAGATATCTGAGGTGCAATTATCTTGTTAGTTTGCTTTGAAGGCAGGAACCAAGATATCCATTCATGACGTCCTCAGGGAAATCCTCTGATTTGCTCTAGGTGTCATGAGAAAAAGGGCATATGCATTTGTTTGGGGTTGCTCCCAAGATAGCCAGTGATTACATCAATGAGGCTTTGATGTTTGTGTGAAGCAGGTACCAGACTGGTTCAAGAAGTCCAATATGCATGTGTTGGGGGGTGTCATCTAAGGAAGCCAGAATTACATCAAAGAGGCTTTGATGCCTGTGTGAAGCAGATCATAGACCGGTTTTGGCAAGTCACATTTATGTCACCTATTATTTTTTTAAATAACTTAGTAGGACATCCTGTGTTATAAAATATACATTTTAATACACCAAGTAAGCAATAAGACACAACAGGGTGGTGGTTGTTATGTGATAACCGCACACCTATGTGCATGGTGAGGCACGAGGCCGAAGGCCGAGTGTCCTTCCGCACCTAGGTGTGCGGTTATCACATAACAACCACCATCCTGGAGTGTCTTATTGCACTTATAAAATTGGAAATAACTATGGAAAAAAGGACACTGACAAGGTGTTTATATTTTGAAAACTTTGTAACATTTATTTAAATACAGAATAGAGAATTAATTGAAACATTGAGATAAAATAGTCCCTTTGTAAACTTTTTTGAATGGTAAAAAATAGCAATTACCAACAACATTAGCAAACAACAGTCTACTTGTTGTAGTTTATGAACTGCACTTTACTTCACTGTGATTTTCTTAATCTGTCTCGAACACTGATTTTGCACACCGAACACGCCATTGTGCACTACATGTGCGAAAACACATTTTGGGTGAGATGTGAAAAATGACAGTTATACTGTTCATAAGGAGGTGTGGTAAAATGGCAATACTGAAAATCTGGAGTGAAAATATTAAAAATGCTCAAAGTTACGAACGTGTGTCGGAACTGCGCAACGCACGCTCGTAAAACAGTCGTTTTGGGGAATATTTTCCCCAAATTTTCAACATAGCCAGTTTAAGACCACTACTCATGAACAGTGCACTGTGATTTTATTAATCTGTCTGGAACATTGATTTAGCACACCGACCGCGCCATTGTGCACTACGTGGGCAAAAACACATTTTGGGTGAGATATGAAAAATGACAGTTGTACTGTTCATAATGAGGTGTGGTAAAATGGCAACACTGAAAACCTGGAGTGAAAATATTAAAAATGCTCGAAATTACGAGCGTACATAGGAACTGCATAGCATTGCTCGTAAAACAGTCATTTTGGGGAATATTTTCACCAAATTTTCAACATAGGGTTTTTGGGAGCCTACCTCATGAACTGTGACACTGTCATTTCATTAATCCTCTGGAAAGGTGCGTTCCGTGCAGTGACTGCAGAACCACCTTTCGGGTCTGATTAATGAAATAACAGTGTCACAGTGCATGAGGTGGGCCCCAAAAACCCCATGTTGAAAATTTGGTGAAACTATTCCCAGAAATGGCTGAGATATGTGCTAAAGATTGCAAAAAAAATCCATTTATGCCATTATACATCTTACCGGCATTTCTTCATTTCGCGGTCGGCTTTGAAGAGTGCAGACATGTTCCCGGTCCACCGAAGATCTTTGTGCCGGGCTCCAAGTATGGGTTGAGGTGAGGGTGAAGTTGGAGTGTGGGAGGTGGATAAACAGAGGTGGGGGCGGGTTGGGGAGGGGCAAAAGAATCAACGAGGGAAGGTTTTTTTGTTTCAGGTTTGTTTATATATTTGCACACAAGGACTTTTGCCACGATGGGGTGGGCTCCCAGCGTGGCTTGAAGAACAGTGAAGAGCCAGCGGGGGATTGAGGCACCCCATCAGCTAAGGAAGTTTTGCCGCGCTCTGGGTGGGCTCCCAGCGTGGCATATGAGTATTTTAGGGGCAGTGAAACAGCAGAGGATTAGGCACCCCTGTCCAAGCAAATTAAGCTTTTGCCACCAGGGGTGGGCTCCCAGCATGGCCAAGCAGCTTGGGGGGGGGCAGTGAAGCCGATGGGGGATTGGGCACCCCCAACAGCCAAGGAAGTTTTTGCCACACTGGGGTGGACTTCTTTAACTTTTTGGTGCCTACCATCAGGCACCGCGCACTTCCATCTAGGGAGACGATCAGCTTTTTTTTTTCAATGCCTCTCTGGACTCGCATTGCGTTGTACGTTTGAGTTAACTGATAGCCCGTGTCACCGGCTGATTACCTCTATGGATTGCGAGTTACATCAGTGCCATGATAAGTATCAGTTTCTTTTTTTCACTGCTGCTGCGGCGATTCACCTATACACCCAGACTACGAATGTGAGCTGTGTGTCGCAGTGGGTACTGGCGTGTGATATGACAGGGATGGAGCTAGGGCTGGATTGCACTATGATTCCTACATTTTATCATGTGTATGCTGAGGGGGAAAGTACTCAGAGAATGTTGGAGAGAAGCGGTTTCAATTATTTGTCAGTGCTTTGGGAGAGAAGGGTGATCGGGCGTGCAATCAGCTGTTAGGACAGTTTCCTGAAGCTGAGATTAGATGTGCAGGTTGTTCATCTACTGCGAGCAGTGGGATGTATGGCCTACTCAAAAAACACTGCAATTCAGTTTAGGAGAGGGACAGTGATGCAGCTAGCAATGGCCACTAAGGTTTACTTGATTTATTGTGTGAGATTTTGTTCTCGTTTGTGTTATGGGATCATGGTATTTTTTAAATGTTGATGATTTCACTTGCCAGTCAGATTCTTTACTAACATGGAGGTCGGGAATTCCATTACAGAATGTGGGGAAAGCATTTATTTTGGGGTGGCCTTTGCACAGCTGGAAAATGTTCCCAACCCAGTGGTTGTTATTCCTTATACCACTGGATTCCAAGCCCTGTCAACCAATCAGGAGACATGATTTTTCTTGACCATTTTATAATACATTACACCTCTAAAACATCTAAAAATTGAAAAAAGGAGTACCTATTAATGCATAAAATAGGATATGTCAGCAATAGGTTAACTAGTACAGTACTTTGCAGTAAAAGTATTTATTAGTTGAGTCGGTTGAAAATAAATAATTTCTCTGTCACATGTAAATTTTATCATATAAATACACTGTAACACTTGTAAATTTGTAAGACATAAGCTGTGTTTAAAACTTAATTTTCATTACACTGTACTGTAGTTACATAGTCTCATTGAAGGCAACCTTCTCTTTATTTTTGTTTTTTATTTATGTGCTGTGGTCTAGTACATAAAAGGAAAACTGCTATAGGATTGAGGTGAAAGGTTAGTAAGGAAAAAAAACTTTAAACCTGCCAGGTTGCCTTTTTTCGGTGGGCAAGGAGGGTAGATTTCACCTGAAAACTCCGCTATACAAGATTCAAATGTACGAGCTTTTATTAACATTAGCAATGTATTTGGGCACTTTGGGTCTGCTTCTGCCTATTTAACTGTGTTTTCCCACCTTTTCTTTTTGTTTATAAAGTATTACTGTATTGCCTACTTTCTTCATCCTGTTTTTTGTTTTCTGTTTTTCCCCACACTCAAGACATAGAATGTTTATCATGGAATGTTTACCATGGAATACAGTGATTCAAAATTCTGCTCTATTCCACTTGTAGAATGTTACTCTCCTGACATTCTGTACACACAGACAACAAAGGCCTGTTTTAGAGCCCAAGGCTCAATTATATCACTGTCAAGGCAAGCATAAGAAATTTCCCTGATGAGCAGATAAAGACAGAAGGGGGATTTTTCACTGTTAGTAAACAAACAGTTGTAATGAAACTATAAACATTACTTAATGTTTCTAATTCATTTATGTGTGTAAGGAGAGTGCGATGATCAGGGAAACATTTAATTAATTTATTTTATTTTTAATTTAAGGTAGTTTTATTTTTAGGGTCCAGTTGAAAGTTTTCTTACAGTGTAAAGGCTGCAGCCATGTTTATAATGGAAGATCAGTTCTGGTTGAAAAGGGACTGATGAAAGATAGTTCTGGTTGTATGAGGACTGATTTGCTCATTGTGTGATGTGGTTTAGGACCAGGATGACTGTGCGTATATAGAGATTTAACATACAGTCAGCTGATGTCTCTTGGCCAATGAGATTTCTATCTTTTTCTTGTCATTTTATAAGGTGGAGTTAGGTGACCTCAGAGAGAAGGACGGCTCAAGACTGCTTTTAAAAATACTGAGCAGACCTTACAGAGTGACATTCATTTCTGACTGAGAGAAAGAGGAATGTTAAAGCACTGAAGGATTAAGAAAGTAAGAATACAATTAGCTAAGACCAGTCTGAGGGTATGGATTGTAGGAATTTGCACTTTTAAACCTGTTTTGTTTTTAAGGCTGTATGTGTGGGGATATCTTGTTCTGTATTTTACTGTTTTCCTATTTTACCTATTTTAAAGTAAAGATATGTATTTTAAAAACAGAAACTGCCTGGTGTGTCTTAAAACTTCTTTTCTTTATAAGTGAAGCTGAGATGGTTATAGTTGACACTGTGCATGAGCTTATTGTGGTACCAAACTGGGCAACAGATAAGAGTTCTCTAGGTCTTGCATAGAGTTCTAAGGGTTCATTTTGAAATACCTGGTTAGGTGCCCGAAGGCAAAGATATCTGGCCCCCAAAAGACAGAATTATCTGAGCCTGACAATTGGGTATGCTAACAAGAGGTTATCAGTTTGAATCCCTCCAGAACTTGGGACAAAGGTGACTCGAACCCACAAAACAGACAAGAGGGTTACCTTGTTCTGCTAACTGTTCACAGTACTACACTCAGAGGTTGGAACTTTGGGAGTAGAGGGCTGACCTGCTGAGTGGGTTTGTGACAGTACCTGTAAAACGTTTCGTCCCCCTTTTACCAGTGAGTTTGCTATGCGTTCCTCAGTTTGAGGTTTAGCTACCCTAGCTGCCTTCTCTGCCTCCCTTTGTTTTTTCTGATATCACTCCCTATACCCTTCATCCTATGTTCTCTTGCATTACCTAAATGCCATTTTTTTTTTTTTTTACATTTACCTTTTCTGCCACCTCCTTAAAAAACTATAATGGTCTCTTCATTCTCTTCCCCTTGCTTAACTATTTAACACAGAGTTGTGTCACCATCACAATCCCTGATCTGATTACCTCCCACTGTTCCTCTACCCCCTTCTTTTTTCCTACTCTGACCACTGCTTCTTCTAGGCATTTTCCCATGTCTCTGAAAACCTCCCCCCTCCTAAAGTCGAGGATTCTTGTCTTTGTGTGACTTGGTTCTACTCCCCCAGTTATTTCAAACCACACCATTTGGTGATCACTGTTCGCCAGGTGCTCCACCACTGTAGCCACCATTAGACTCTACCAATTCATAAGCACCAGGTCCAGTAGTGCCCTTTCCCATGTGGGTTGCATGACAAGCTGCTTAAGTAGTGCTCCTTGCAATGAGTCTAAGATGTTCAAACAACATGAAGTCTTGCTGTATTCTGACTATTGCAGTTAGCCCCAGCACTCAAACTGCCCCAGAGAGTAGAGGGTTAATTTTCTATGCAGAGCATAGAACATTGAGCTTGAGCTCGGTTCAAAACTCTGTCTGCTGCACTTTGAAGTGCAACCATCAGATTCTTTACTCCGCCTAACTGAACGGTCACGCTGGAGATTTCTTCTTTGCTCGCGGTTCGAAAGTCAGTTAAGTCCTCAGTTTTACCAATTATTTTTCGCACATTTCGGTTCAGATCTCTGTCTGTGGTACAGTAAGTACTAGGTAGTGAACTAGACATAGTAAACTTGTGGAAATTATAAAAATAGATTTTTTGACTGGTTCGGCTGAACCAGCCGTTTAATGAAATATTATATTCTGTCTTTGTTTCTAAACTTAGAGTGTGGTTACCGGTCCTTATCAGTTTAAAAAAAATGCATTTTCTTGTGTTTTTTTCCAATACCCATGTCGCAGTTAGAAACCGATAAGGGTGTCTTGCCTGGTTGTTTGCCATAAAAAGGGTAAGTTTATGGTTAGGATGGCTACGTCTGAGAAACCCAAATGAAAAACCAGGCCCATGGGTTTCAACACTGCAGTGTGTGGGGAGGTCTTTGCTAAGGCTGATTCCCCACACCACCTGTTTTTATTGTCTGGGGTTTGACCACCTCAATTCCGACTGCCTAATCTGTAAAAATTTCCCTAAGTCTAGCCTGGGAAAAAGATTAGGTAGGCTTAGGGATAAGGAGGCCGAGAAGTCCGCTGACCCGGATGGCCAGCCCGGTTTGGTTCCGACCGAACCTGAGGGAGTGTCCTCTGACCAGGGTGATACTTCTTCGGGCAACAGGAGAGCCGATCCTCAGGGATCAGTTCCTACAAAAAGAAAAAGAAAAGAAAAATCAGCCAGTTTGGATCCAGAGACCCATTTTCCAACCACCGAAGAGATTGCCAAAGCGATAAGGATTGTAGAATCACTTCACCTGGTTCCATCTGATCCGGCGCCTTCTGGCAGGCGCTCGGTTCGGTCGGTTCCTCCAGTTCAAGAGTTTGCCCCTGAAGATTTCTATGAACTGGATTTGGAGGGTGATGAAGATTATGATGATGATGATGACGATGATGATGGTGGTGGTGTGGAAGGTCTGGATGAGCCCATTGAACCGGACATCTCCCCAGACAGGCCTTCTGGTGTTTCCCCTCCTAGGCTTTCGGAGTCCCCTTCTCACCACATGTTTTACATGAAAGTGGCAGAAATCCTCTGGATCCCTGAGGAAGAAGCTGTAGAGGAACAAGAGGAACCTGATTATGTGGAGATGATGGACATCCCAGAGTCCAAGAGACTGTCTATTCCTCTTCATAAGTCTTTTCGGAAACAGACACAAAATATTTTGAAAACTCCAAATTCTGTACCTCCTGTCGACGGAAGGATGGACAAAAGATACACCTTATCAGGTTCTGGTACAGAGTACTTGTGTCAACAATGCAGCCATGTTGGGGTTATGCAGGCTGCAGCCTGAGATAAGGCTAATATACCCTTGCCTTCAAACACCCCAGATAAAGACTCTAGGAAGCTGGATGCCATGGCAAAGAAACAGTACATGGCATCCTCCTTGGGACTCAGGCAGGCTAATTATATGGCCTATGCAGCCAGGTACCAGAAGTCCAGGTGGGACACTGTACTGGCACTACTAAGCAGACCTCCCCCTAGCTAGCCTCGGAGCTGGAGGGGGGGACTGCTGATGGGATTCAGGCATCAAAGGTATAATTTCATGCTGCTGTGGACTCCAATGATGTGTCATCTAGAGTCATGGCTACATTTGTGGCTCTTCAGAGAATGGCTTGGTTCAGATGTACTAGCCTCTCACAGGACACCCAGGCCAAGGCCATGGATTTCCCTGTGGTGGGTAATTCTTTGTTTGGGGAGCAGACAGAGAATTACATGAAAAAGATGGATGAGTATAGGACCACTTATAGGAGTGCACAGGCCAAGGAAAGGCAGGCAACTCCTCAAAGGCAGCAAGCTAGGGGCAGGGGCAGACCTTTTCACAGGCCTTTCTACCAAACACAGGCCTCTTCTTCCTTTCCTCAGAGGGGCTTCTTCAGAGGGAGAGGCAGAAGGGGGATGAGCAGGGCTGCATCCACCCCTCAACGTAAGGCTCCTGTCAAGCAGACACCCTGATGTGTCAGCCTGGGTCAACTCCCCCATTCCTGTAGGAGGCAGGCTGGCTTACTTCATCCAGGACTGGATGTCTGTTACCTCAGACAAGTGGGTCCTGGAGGTGGTAAGCCAGGGGCTGTTTCTCAGCTTCAAGAAATTTCCAAAGCTGAGGGCCAGATCTTTTCCACCTGCAAGCATCTCCGAAACCATTGCCCTAGAGGCAGAGGTTTCATCTCTACTGGCTCTAAAGGTTGTAGAGAGAGTTCCTACATTGCACAGGGGAAAAGGTCTGTACTCCAGGTACTTCCTTACCCCAAAAAAGACAGGGGAGTGGCGACCCATCCTGGACTTAAGATACATCTTTTAAAACCAAAATTCAAAATGGTGACTCTGGGAATAATCCTTCCCTCTCTAAGGCCAGGGAACTGGCTAGCCTCCCTGGACTTAAAAGATGCCTACTTTCACATTCCCATCAGGTGCTCCCACTGAAAGTACCTCAGGTTCGATTTGCCTTCAGGCCATTATCAGTTCAAAGCTATGCCCTTCGGCCTGACATCAGCTCCAAGGGTATTCACAAAATGCCTAGCAGTAGTAGTGGCCTTTTTAAGAAGGAAAAATGTTTCCATATTCCCATACCTGGACGACTGGCTCATTGTGGGTCAGTCCCCAGACCAAGTCAAGTCAGACCTGCAAGTGACTCAGCAAGTGCCCACTTCCCTAGGATTCCTTCTCAATCTTCTCAAGTCAGTTATCGAGCCTGTACAGCTCCTCACCTTCATGGGGCAGAGTTGGATACAGTCAAAACAAGAGCTTTTCTTCCCCTGGAAATGGCAAGGGCTATTGTAGAGCTGGCTTCTTCATTCCACCTTCTGGTCTCTTGGCCTGCAAGGCACTTCCTTCAGCTTCTGGGCCATATGGCAGCTTCTACAGCAATAGTCCAAGGGGCCAGATTTCAGGTAAGGGACATTCAGTTTCACCTGAGGGCCTTTTGGTCTCAGAAGAAAGATTCTCTAACCAAACTAGTTCCAGTGACTCAGAGTCTGATCCAGGCTCTCCAATGGTGGCAGGATCAGGGCAACCTCAGGTAAGGAGTCCCATTCGTCACTCAGTCTCACTTCGTGGTCCTAACCACAGATGCTTCTCTATTGGGGTGGGGAGCCCATCTGGGGGGCTCTCACAGCCCCAGGGACTGTGGTCCCCTCAGGAATCCTTTCTTCATATCAATCTTTTGGAACTCAGGGCGGTCTTTCTGGCCCTGCAAGCTTTCTCTCAGTCAGTGCAGAACAAGGTGATTCAGGTCAGGACAGACAACACCACCGCCATGTGGTACATCAACAAACAGGGAGGCACTCGGTCCATGGCCTTGTGTATGGAAGCCATGAAATTGTGGTCCCTAGCTTATTCTCTGCAGGCCTCTCTGATAGCAGTCCACCTTCCAGGGAAGGACAATGTGCTAGCACATGCATTGAGCAGGATTTCCCAGGGCTATCATGATTGGTCAGTGGACCCTCTGGTGTTGAAAGTGATTTTTTCAAGGTGGGGCTCTCCAGAGATAGATCTCTTTGCAGCCCCAGACAATCACCAACTTCCTCTGTTTTGTTGCAGACCCCCAGTCTTGGGCTCAGCCCCTCTGGATGCTCCGATTTTGGACTGGGAAGGAAAAATTCTATATGCCTTCCTTCCCTTTCCTCTACTGTTCAAGGTTCTGGTCAAGATAAGGTCACAACCCTGCAAAGTGATTCTGATTGCCCCAGACTGGGTCAGGCAGCCTTGGTACCCCTGTTTCTGTCCCTAGCAATCCATCTTACCCTGTCTCTTCCCAGAAATTACAACCTGTTAACCTCCTCTCAGGGGAGGATTTGGTACCCCAATCTTCGGTCTCTCAGTCTCAAGGCATGGCTCTTGAAAAGTTAGAGTATGCAGATTTGCATCTGTCTTAAGGGGTTCTGGATATTCTCAAAGCCTCTTGAAAGCCTGCCACCAGAAAAATTTATAACTCCAAATGGAAAAGATTCAGTATTTAGTGTTCCAAAAAGCATATATCCCCAGACACTGCTGAATTGTCTACAGTTCTGGATTATATGGTTCATCTTAATGGCCTAGGCCTCAGACCAGCAACTCTCAAAAAATACATTTGTCAGCTGTTTCTGCTTTGCTGTCAGTGGGAAAGCCTTCCTCACTGTCATCTCACCCTGTATTCTGTAAAATTTTCAAGGGATTGCTTCATGCCAATCCCCCCTTTAGGGATCCTACCCCTGCTTGGGATCTTGTGAACATGGGAACAAATGGACTCCAGACGTTGATTCAGATTCAAAACAAAATAACTGGTTTTATTTCTCCAACCGACAAAAATAAGCGGACAGAGCACGGAAAATAAAGGCATAAAGCAAAGTCAAAACTATAGAACTTAAGTCAGTTTCAAACAAAATTTCATTCATCCACCTAGTATCAAGCTAGAGGACTGGCAGGGAACAGCTCCTACCAACCAACTGATTCACTATACATTCTGCAGTGCTTTTATCCAGAAACATAGTCACATGTTCACTATAGCCCCTCCCATACCTAACTTGAAACAAAAATGATCCCTTTGGGGAATTAAATTCTTAATACAATACCTTAAAAATGCTGTAACACAGAACTGAATAGGATTTGAGGCATAAAAATGCAATAATTAGTAAGATAAACCAAAAAACATAGCTTATACTGGAGGTTCAGGCTCCTCCCTCATGCTGACATCATAAAAGGGGCAGAGCTACGGCCGGACGGCCCTTAGGACAGCATGCAAACAGCAGGGAGGGTCTAGAAGCTCTGCATCTGGAAGTAAAAATTACAAAAAGGTAAACTCCTTAGTTTCACAATTTTCAATGTTTAACATATGCCATAAAGATAAAGAATTGTATTCTTATTTAAGCTTGTTTAAAAGCTGACAGCAAATATTTTTATCTCATTTGTATTTTAATGCAGCTCAGTGCTTCACTCTACCTACAAGCTGCATTTAAAACTAGAAACTGTGCTTACATGGCTAACATTTCCTGTTCAAATTCGTTTAAGGGCTTCAGAGTGTTTATTTTGATAAAAGAAATGTGACTGTTCCAGAATTCAAGCAGACAAATGGTTTCATTAAAGTCTGGCATGAATTATAGCGTTTAAAACACTGCTGAAGCCAAAGTTTGAGAGCAACAGGAAGAATTTGCCGGCTTCTAAGAAACCCACTTCTCTACTTGCTTCTTTTTCCTTTTTTTCTAACTTTTCTAACAGGGGGGCACCAAAACAGCTTAATCCTGTCTAAATAGTAAACCATTATAGCAAAGAGAGGGTTTAAAATGAGAGAGTCACTTGTGCTTGTTTCCAGGAGCATTCGCACGTTCGTGAGGCTCCTTGTGCACGTTAGAGTAGTGCGATAGTGCACACGTACGAGGTGGTCCGTTTTCACCAAAATAAAAATGCAAATGGACATACAGGCTATAATATGCTGGCATTTGGACATTGAGAGAGACTTAAAAGGAGCAATAGGGACAGCAAGATACCTACATATGGCCAGGATGTAGGTAGGGAAAGTGCAGGACTGAAAAAATAGTAAGAGAAAAGATACATGTACTGTTGCAACAGTTTTTATTTGTTTGAAAGAAGGAAACATCTCTCTAAGTGGTCCAAATACCTAATAATTGGTTCCAAAAAGGGAACCAAAGCCAATTCTGATTACCTCTATAATACTAGACATTTACAAAAGTGAACTCTATACTTTAGACAACACAAACCTCTAAAAATAAACAAACAAGAAAAATAATGGGGGGGAGGGTTACTAAGCCCCTATTCCAAGAAGCATATATCCCCAGACACTGCTGAATTGTCTACAGTTCTGGATTATATGGGTCATCTTAATGGCCTAGGCCTCAGACCAGCTACTCTCAAAGTACATTTGTCAGTTGTTTCTGCTTTTCTGTCACTGGAAAAGCCTACCTTACTGTCATCTCACCCTGTATTCTGTAAAATTTTCAAAGGATTGCCTCATACCAGTCCCCCCTTTAGGAATCCTACCCCTGCTTGGGATCTTAATGTTGGCATTGCTCAGCATATGCAACCCCCTTTTGAGCCTTTGTCTTCAGCAGAGCTTAAGTACTTGACTTGGAAAACTGTGTTCCTGGTAGCTATTACCTCTGCCAGGCATATCAGTGAATTGTAAGCTCTGTCAGTGGAGCCTGATTTTATCTTATTCCATAGAGATAAGGTGGTCCTTAGAACTAATAGGAGGTTTTTACCTAAAGTGGTTTCAGATTTTCATCTGAACCAATCTGTGACTCTCCCTGTGTTCTTCACTGATCATTCTTCTTCAGGGGAAAGAAGTTTACACAGTTTGGATGTTAAAAGAGCCCTTAGTTACTACATTGAGCGTACTAAGGCTCACAGGTTTGACTCCCTCCAGTTGTTTCTCACTTATGGGGAAGTGGGGAAGGGCAAACCTACAACTAAGAGAACTATTGCCAGGTGGATTGTCTCTTGTATTCAATTCTGCTATGAGAAGCTAGGCAAAATACCTTCCTCAGGCCTGAGGGCTCATTCGACTAGAGGTACAGCTGCTTTCCTGGCTGCAGCCAGGGATATTCCTTTGCTAGAGATATGTAAAGCAGCCACCTGGAAAATGGTCCATACATTTACCAAGCATTACTCCCTGGACATCCAGCTGGGAGTGATGCTCGGTTTGGTACAGCAGTACTGCACAGCCTATTCCCAAGGTAGGTTCGATTCCCTCCTCCATGGAGGTACTGCTTGGTAGTCTGCAATAGTCAGAATACAGCAAGACTTCATGTTGTTTGAAGAAAAAATTACTCGCCTTAGTAATTATGTTTCTTCTAATGGAGTCTTGCTGTATTCTGACCTCCCTCCCTGCCTCCCCTCTCAGAACCTGTTTTTGGGAAGTGGGCTGGCAGGTGCAGTGTTGCATCCCCAGGGTGCATTTGGGCACTCCTCCTTTTAGAGAGGGAGTGGGTTATATTATTAATTTACAGTCTTAAGTTGTTCACTACCTGGTTTTTGATTTTGGATTTCTTGACTTGAGTCTTTTGGGGATCCAAAATATTTGGTTGCCATTTGGCTTGTAAAAATTTTACAATTTCCGCATAGTAGTTAGTTAGTATTAGCTCGTAAGAATCTGACGGTTGCACTTCAAAGTGTAGCAGACAGAGGTTTGAACCGAGCTCGAGCTCAATGTTCTATGTTCTGCACAGAAGATTAACCGTCTACTTTCTGGGGCAGTTTGAGTGCTGGAGCTAACTGCAATAGTCTGAATACAGCAAGACTCCATTAGAAGAAACATAATTACTAAGGTGAGTAATTTTTACTTCCTGCTTCTAGTTGTAGTCGCTGTGGGGAGGCTCCAATCCATGTCTGGTAGATTGAAGTCCCTGACTAGTAACACCTCTCCCTTGTGTGCCATACCTTCTATTGCTAGTAACATCGCCTTATCTACCTCCTCCACCTGAGCTGGTGGTCTGTACAGTACCCCTGTGTGAATGTCCTCCTTCTCCTTTGTAGTGTAACCCACAGTATCTCCCATCCTTCATGTTCCCCTAGAATTTCTGTGATCTTTATGCTTTCTTTCACTTAAAAAGTCCCTCCTCCCCCCCTTCCTCCCTACTCTGTCTCTTCTGACTAGATTGCAACCTGAAAGGGCCATTTCCCAGCTCTGGCTTTCATTATACCAGGTTTCCGTGATGGTCACAATGTTCAGGTAGATTCCGTCATGGTAACCTCAAGGTCCTCTATCTTGTTACACCTCGACCTCCCACTCAGCAGTTACCACCCCACACCTACACCATATATACCCTTGCTCACCTGAACATCTCCCAGGGCGAATATCTGATCTCGAATCAAAGATACTTTTTGCTGCTGGAATTGCCAACAGCAATATGAGAAACTAAGGTACAGTTAATGCAGTTCAATGAATTTCAATGAGGGTTGGAACTTTGATACATAACTTTGTCATTTTGGCATATGTGGGCCTCAAATTTTCAACATGGCCTTTTTGGGTCCCCACCTCATGACCAATGGTGGTGGAATTATGCAAATCGGGTCCAAAAGGTGATTTCATGGTCAAGTTGCAAAATACCTTTCGGTTGGGATTTGACAATTTTCACTGCCCTTGTTCATGAGGTGGGGTCATAAGAAGGCTATGTTGAAAATTTGGGGTCACAATATGTAAAAATGGCGAAGTTATGTGCACTGGCGGAACATTTCTATGCTCGCTTGGAACTTTGGTAATTTTAAATATTTTGCCATCAAATTTTCAACATGGACATTTTTTCACACCAACTCATGAATGTGACAACTGTCATTTTTGAAATCCTGATCAAAATGTGTTTTTGTATCTGTGGCACAGAATGAAGTTTTGGTGGTGTGGAATGATGTTTTGGTGGAGATTTGAAAATGTTCACCTACTGAGTTCATGAGGTGGGGAAATAAAAAAGGCTATGCTGAAAATGTGGTGTACAAATGCAGTAAAATGCCCAGGTTATGAGTACTGAACATTACTATATTTTAATATTCAATAATAACTTCGTTAATTTTTGATATTTTGACTCCAAACTTTCACCACAGCCAATTTCCCACTCCACCTCATAAATGTGACATTTGCCATTTTTAAATCCTGGAGAAGATGTGTTTTTCACACCTCTGGTGCTAAATGACATTTTGACCAATATACTATAAATGGTACGTCATGTTTATAAGGCAAATCATTAAACAAATATCTTGAAAAGTTGGGGTTAAAACTATTCTATGTTGTGCCAGTCTTCACCCCCCTAGCCATGATTTATGATCCCATCCCTGTAAGCTGAGTTCGGGGTGAGGTCAGTGACCAAGCTGGATGGTGGGAAGGGTGGGGGAATGACACTGTTATGCAACCTCCCCCAAGCCAGAGAATGAAAGGTACAGGGTTGTCCGCATGGGTCTGGGTACCATATAGTGAAGACAACTGTTCTTTTTAGCATAGGGCTGTGCACCTTTTCACCTCTGAGTGGCAGAGTGCCTTGTGCATTGGCTGATGGATGCACTCTTTGCCCTGTGCATCTGTGTCTGTGGCCACATGGAAGCGTAGGGATCACAGGACCCTGCACTTTTGCAGTCCACCAGACAGCCCCATAACACAATGTCACAGATGAGGTAGACTCTACAGTCACCTCCAAGTAATATTGTATTGTGTTGTCTCATTGTACTGCAATGTCTCACTTCTCATTGCTTACTGATGTCTCCTTATGCCTTCTATCACATAATCTTGTACTTACTGTATTCCTATGCCATTCTACACGGCCCGGATCATGCCTGTAAATGGTCCTTTGGACCAGTGCACCTATCCAGTTATCAAATAAATAAATAAATACATTCTTCACATCCATCACTGCACTGATGGGCAGGGCCCTTGAATGGAGTATTCCTTTGACACCGGGCATCTGCATCCATATACTATCAGTACCAAACACCTGCACAACACATACAGTATGTGCAAGCAAACATTAAGCATTGATAAATGCTTGTTATTACTAAATACAATTTTTTTCTCAAAATGGGATCTTTGGGACTTCCGGTGATGTCAGCAGCTGCATGGCAGCTGAATCTGAGAACTCCAGACCAGCATTCCTCCATCTATCAGAACCCTACGTGAAAACTTGTCCTCCTGAGCCAGAAAAGGAAGATTATGACGTCCACCAGGAACAGACTGAAATCAATACCGGCAGGATCTGGCCCCAACAGCAGGAATCAGAAACTTGATGCAACAAATCAGGCAGTCACTGCTCCCAACTCCAGCTGCCTCCCCACTAACTAGCAACATAGATGAGGTGGACTCTAAAATCACCTCCAAGCAATCATGCACAGCACTGAACCAGATTAATGAGACTTTGCAGAGAGTAGGGAATACAGTCACTGAAGACCATCATGATCTATGAAACGCACAGGCATTGTGGAAACTTGACTCATGGAGAACACTGCAACAGTCAATGTACACAGTTCTTCCCTGCTCAAGCTGGATAAGTGGGAATAGATCTTTGAACAGTGGCTATAAGATATGGAAAACCACCACAGACACAACAATATAAGATTCCACAGGGTGCCAGAGGGAATGGAACAGGGGAGAAACGTTGGCTTTTACAGAAAGTTTTTTAAAAGAACTGCTTCATCTTTCAGACAATAAATTAAACATTATTTGGGCACATCTAGCACTTATCTCAGCTCATAAAGACATTGAAGTTTGACCCCATTTGATTGTCATAGCTTTTCTAGACTTCTGAGAAAAGGAAGAAATTCTGAAACTAGCCTGGTCTAAAAAAGAGGTTCACTTTGTACTAGAATCTTTTTTGACCGTGATTGCACACCCCAGATAGTCTCTAAACACAGATGGGTTCTAGCAATCCAAAAGCTTTTAAAACGGAAAGGACTCAGCTCAAATCTTGAATATATGGCCTACTTAAAAATTATCACAGATGCAGACCCTAAGAGATGCAAAAAGTTTCCTATCTTCATTTGGTAGAAGTCTAGAGGACATACTGTATTAAAAACTCAGTTTGCCCAAGATGTCACTAGAAGTGTGGTACAGTCAAAGTGTCCCAAAATGACAAATGATGGAGACAGATTTGGGTTAGCATTGCTGCCAAACAGCCCCATGCCCAACAACCTGGAAATTCAGAGTCAGACAGTGATGTGCACAGGGAATAAGACAAGAGTGCCAGACCTTCATCACTAGCATCTCTGGAAACCTGAACTTGCACTGTAGACTGTGGACTGTGTGTATGGATTTACAAACTCATAGCTTTGGTCCCATCTTGGGAGGGGGGCCTGTTGACACTTTTGGGCCTAGAGGTTTTGTGGTGAGGGACCTGTTCTTTCTGAGGTTGGGCATTTCAGGGAAGCTATTCCTCTAGCTTTATCACAGGTTATAAATGCGGTGGCAGTGCCCATCATGTGGTGCGAAATCCACCATGCTGTAGACCTGGTCCCCTCTACTTGAACAAGGTTGGTAATAGACACACAAGGGAGGCCTAGGTTGCCTTGGGGAGTGCCAACTGCAGCGTGCCTTGAAGTGGAAGGCTCCTGGCAAATACAAGACTGAGCATTATGCTATTGTTCTTCTTGAGGCTTCTGGGGCATATACTAGGATCTATACTAGGATTGTAAGACAGGCAGAAGGCTCCAAGCCCATAATGCCTGTCTCCTGCACTAGTGGGGTGTATGTGCCTAGTTTGAATCTAAAAGATGTTTGTCTAGCTTTCCTTTGAAGGTCAAGAAAGTATTAGCCTCCACCACCTCTCTAGGGAAGCTATTCCACAAAGGTATAATCCATTGCGTAAAGAAATATCTCCTCAGATTTGTCCTGGGAAAGGTCAGCTTCAGCTGGTGTTTGTGACGTCTCAAACTATCAACCCTATTTATAGGCATTAGTCCAAAACTTTCCACCAGATTGGTATCTCTGGATATTCTGTACATTAGTATCAGGTCTCCTCTGATGTGTCTCAGTTACAAAGGGTATAGATTAAGCTTCCGCAATCTTGATACATAAGGTTCCTTACTAATACCGTCCACCATCTTAATCATTCTCCTCTGTACCCTTTCTAAGCTGTTTCTATCCCTCCTTAGATGTGGGCTTCACAAGGGTGTACAGTAATCTAGGTGTGGTCAAACAAATGCTCTGTACAGAGGCACTATACAGGCACTATACAGGCTCTATTCCTAGACACAAATGTTTTCCTTATGCAACCAATTATTCTGTTTGCTTTATTGGTGACTTTGTTACAATGTGAACTGAGGGACAAATCATTGGTGATTAGTATTCCCAGGTCTTTCTCAATGTCTGTCACTCTTAACTGGGTGCCATTCAGAGTGTATGTATTATGTCTGTTATTTTTAACTAGGTGCATCATCACACATTTCTCAATATTAAACTGCATGCCATTTAGTGATTCCCATTCCTCTAACTTATCCCAGTCCTGTTGTAGAGATGTCACCCGCTCATCATCTCCTAACTCAGCCCCGAGTTTGGAATCATCTACAAAAATTTAATACAGTAGTTTTTGGCCTCCTTGTTCCTCGTCTGTTATAAACATTCAGAACAGGGTCGGACCTAGTACCGGCCCCTGGGACACCCCACTCATGACCCCACCGTTCTCAGACATGTGTCCCCTAATTCTAACTTTCTGAGTTCTGTTTGTTAGCCAACAGTTTACCTACTTGAATATGATTTTATTAATGCCTAATTTGTGCATCTTTTGTACAAGAGTTCCATGTGGTACTTTGTCGAATGCTTTTTATAGTCGAAATAAATCACATGCACTGGATTTTTACTGTCCAGAGAATTGCTGACCATTTCATAGAGGACAATGGTGTTAGTTAAGCATGATCTCTGCTTCCTAAATCAAATCTAATCAAATCAAATCAAACTTTATTTATAAAAAGCACCTTTCCAAAACCAAGGCACTTGTACATAATTCATTAAAATAAATCAGTAAATAAAACAGTTAATTAAAACCATAAACAGAGCAAGTTAAACTCATGACAGCAGCATTAAAAATCAGTATACACAAGGCTAAAAAGAAATGTCTTCAAAGCTACTTTAAAACTTTGGACGGTCAGGCAATCTCGCACCTAACGAGATAGAGAATTCCACAGGGTTGGGGCTATAAAATTAAAAGACCTGGCCCCAGATGTCTTTAAACGAACCCTGGGAATCTCTAGCAATCCCTCATCAGTGGATCGGACAGCGTGGAAGGGACAGTAGGGATGAAGGAGGTCTTGCAGGTAACCAGGTCCCTGGTCATGTAGGGCCTTATAGGTCAGCAAACTGACCTTGAAGGTGATCTGCCACCTTACTGGCAGCCAGTGCAGTCCACAGAGCACAGGCGTTATATGACTGGTCCTAGATGTACCAGTCAATAGCCTAGCTGCCACATTCTGCACAAGCTGCAGGCGGTGGATATCAACCCCCAGTAACCCAAGGTAAAGGGCATTACAGTAGTCAAGGTGGGAGGTAACGAAGGAGTGGACCAAGTTGGAAGATTGTCGGAAGGAATCAGGTGCTTCACCTGGGCGATATTCCTCAGGTGGTAGAAAGAGGTTTTGACAACTGCCGACACCTGAGATTTAAGTGTCAAACAGTCATCAAACATAATGCCCAGGTTCTGCACCCAGTCTGAGGTAGTTAGCTGAACACCCTCAAGCCATAGACTTGAAGGTGATCGCACCAACAACCCCACCTCCCAGCAACCTGGGTCCACAACCAACATCTCAGTTTTTTCTGGGTTTAACTGCAGCCAGCTCACATTCATCCAATCCTGGATTTCAGCAAGACAGTTGTTAAAAACCAAAACAGCAGCATCCTGGCCAAACACAAAGTACATGTACAGCTGAGTGTCATCTGCATAGCAGTGAAAATTCAAGCTGTACCACCTAATAATCGTTCCCAATGGCAGCATGTACACCGCAAACAACATGAGTGCCAAAATGGAACCCTGCGGCACCCCACATGATAGGGGGAGTGATGCCGAGGAAAAAATCCCAGACACCACCCTCTGAGTCCTACCCTCAAGGAAAGATTGAAACCATCTGAGGACCATACCAGACAGTCCACAGATGAACCGCAGATGCTCCAATCACACACCATGGTCTACAGTGTCAAATGCCGCAGAGAGATCAAGATGGACCAAAATGGAATGGGTCCTTCAATCTCTCGCTATTAGGAGGTCATCTAGTACCCGGACAAGGGCTGTCTCAATGCTATGTCTCTTCTTAAATCCAGACTGGGGAGAATCGTAGACATTGTGGCTGGTCAAATGATCATCCAGCTGTGACACAACCACCTTCTCAATAACCTTACTCACAAAGGGCAGGTTAGAGACAGGTCTGTAGTTAGCCAGACAGTCTGGGTCCAAGGAGGACCTTTTAAGAAGGGGCCAAACCACGGCCTCCTTCAGAGGATCAGGGAAGATCCCCCTCTCCAAAGACATCCAGATTATCTTGGCAAGGACCAAACTGATTTTATCAACACAGCCCACTAGGAGACGTGTGAGGCCAGGGTCCAAACTATAGCTGGTCGGACGCAATGACTGAATGACCATAACAGTGTCACTGATTGTGGGGAGGCTGAAGTCATGCCACATAAACTGGGTGTCCAACATCTCCTGCCGACCACCACAGCTCCCATTAGGGAGGGTCAAGCAGATACCGGACCTGATTGTGGCAACCTTATCTGAAAAGAATCGAGCAAACTCCTCACACTGTTCTTGAGAAAAAGCACTTCCAGGCTGAAGACAGATTGGATTGCACAATCTGTCCACAGTCCATAAAAGCTGAGCTGGTCGATTCTGTGTGGCAGCAATCTCCTTGGACAGGAATACTGCCTTCTTACAGGTGATTACTGATTGATAGATCACATAATGGTCCATCAAACTAAGTCTGTCGCACTCTAGGCCCGACTTCTGCCAGCACCTCTCTAGCCTTTATCCCACTCTCCTCAACTCCCTCAGAGTCTCATCAAACCAAGGAGACCTGGGGCAAAGAGTGAGGGGACAAACACGAACAGGAGCAATGGAGTCCAGGGCCCCTATCACCGCCTTATTATAGGCAAGCACCAGGTCCCCTGGATCCATGCATTCACTCGGTAAGCCAGATAGGTCCAGTACTGCCATCAGGCCATCTGGGCTAACACCCCCCAAAGGGCGGTACCGGACCATCTCCGTAGGGGCTGGCCTACTAGGGGTGGCCTTGAAACTGAACCCAACAATATGATGGTCAGACCACGTGACTGGTTTCACCACCAAATGGGATATCTCCATCCCCAGGAGAAACACCAAGTCAATGAATCACCACCAGTATGGGTCAAGGAGGAAATAACCTGTGTGAAGCCCAGCGAGGTCATTAGCTGGAGGAAGTCCTGACCAAACTACGGAGAGTTCATTGTCGACCCAGGCATTGAAATCCCCCAGAACCAACCATCTGGGGGATCCCAATGTCAGGTCAACAGTGAAGTCCGTGACTTCCTGCAGGAAAACATTCCCATCTCGTGGTGGACAATAGACGAGAAGTATCCTGCACCCCACTCCCTCACCCATGATACATTCAAAAGAGTTGGTAGTTCCCACTGGTACCTCCATTAGGCCCAGTTCCGGTCTAAAACAGATGGCAACACCCCCGCCCCTGCGATCCGTCCTCGGGGCAGTGTATCACCAAGTACCCATCCGGAATTGCTGATGCCAAAACTGGGCCAGCATTCTCATCCAGCCAGGTCTCGGTGATGCAAGCCTGGTCAGATGATCCAACAAGATCTGTTATTATAGCGGTCTTGTTCTTAATAGACCTGGCATTGCATAACACCACCCGAGTAGGATGAGAACCCGAGGAAGACCGTGTTACCTGCCTGCTACAAGCAGAGCCCTTGGGTATGGGAACCAGACAGGGAGGACCCCTTTCCTGGACCCATTTTGCCCCAGGGCATCTCCTTGTCCCCATTATTCCTATCCACCCACTCCTTTCCATTCCCTCTCCAGGCCCAGCCCTCATCCTCCTCCTTCTCACAATCCCCAAAGCCCTACACCGTCTATACACCTCTGGTGCCAGTGGAGGACAAAAAAAGGATGGAGATCCCTGAGCGTGGAGGGGGAATAATGCCTGACCATCCTTATGCCTTCCCAACACATCTTCACCACACTCCACAGATACCCGCAACAAACGATCCCAAAATACATATATAACCCGCACCACACTCACTCAACACCCAAACACACAACACTCAGATCAAACTCACAAACATCCACACCATGCCCCAAACTAAAAACAACTTCAATACCCTATACTAACAAAAAGAAATGTAAAATTAAACCAACATTTTTTTTTTTTTTTATCAGTACAACATGTAGGTCCACAGATTAAAAGAGCAGTCACAGTAAGTCTCTCATTTTCGAAAATTTTTAAGGTCTGAAGAGCTCCCACCTCTTAAGACATGACAAAAAAGGCCAGCCAGGTTCAGCTCTTACTTAAACCTGACAGGCCAGCCAGAAATTTAATAATGAGAAAGGTTGTAAGGCACTCTCACTGCCAATGTATTTTAAATAATTCAGAGGTCAAACCAGTTTCCGACTCTTAGTTTTAAAGCTGAAAGCTCCCACCTCTCAGTACATGACCAGAAAAGCAACACAAGTTCAGTTCTCACCCAAACTGGCCCACAGCTCCAAAGAGAGGGTTCTTTACACACATCCAGTACAAAATCCAACGCACAGATCTTCTTCAAAAATTCCAATCGAAAAAACAAGTTTCACAATACACAGGGCACTGATCAAGTAACTAATCCCCCACAGCTGCCTCCACAGCTATCAGGGTAGGTATAAGCAGTAGCTGGAGTGCCAGCTAGGACTGATCAAGCCAAGGGCCCCCCAGCACACACCCAGGAGGTAGCCACACCCTCACCTGCCGAGCCCGCAACTACAGCTCCCAGGCTAAGTTAGCCCACCAGCCGACCCCCTGGGCTGCTTAGGAAACAGAACAAGCTTTTGCCGACCCTCCAGCAGACCACAAGCCTGTGTTTCCTGCCCGGCTCGACACCAGCCAAGCGGACACTCTCCCCAGGTGAGCCGAGGGAATCCCCACTCACAAATCCTTCTGGCGTTTGAAAATGCCGCGACTCCAAACTCCGGAGCTTCCCTGCTCACAGTTCATCCGCAATGAATGATAGATGCTGTTCCTGCTACAGTTCAACTGCTGAACATCCCCTAGCATGCTCTGACTCTCTATGGGCCCTGTTACTGTGGTTCCTTCCTCCGGGATGATAGCTACTTGCTCCAGACTCCCGCTTTTGCTCCTCCGGTCACACACCTTAACTCCAATACTCCAGGCAGGTAAGAGCCGTCAAACTAATCGGACCTACAGATTTAATAACGGTTATCCAGTGCAGTATGTCAGAGCATTGGATAGTACAGAAAGCTCTGTAAAAAGAGGAGTTTTCCTTGTGACTCCGTATATGAACTCGAAAACTCAAAAACTCTTCTCTAAACCCTTTTACGCCACCTAAATCTTGCTAACTCACTTTCTTTTACCCTAACTTACTGCCAAAAACTACTTATACTACTTAAAATAAATAAAGCTACAAAATAAAAAAAAAATAAATGAATTAAACAAAATAAAACTAAGCTGGTGCTGCTGCTTGTAGACAACTAGCCCAGAGTGGCCTCCATCATGTTCAGGAATATAGAAGGGATGCCTACACATGCTGTGATATGTCTCTGAGATTCATACTATCCAATTCCCTTTCCAGCCTTTCCTTTATTAATGTCTCCAGCATTTTACCAACTATAACTGTCAGACTAATAGAAACATAGAATCTGACAGCAGATAAGGACCGCTTGGCCCAACTAGTCTGCCCATTTCCCTACCTAACAGATAAGCTGCAGATCCTAGTTAACCAACAGTCTGCTTCCTCCTACCTCCCACTAGAATTGCCTTATGTCTGTCCCATGCATTCTTGAATTCCCCCACTATTTTTGACTCTACGACCTCCTCAGGAAGGCTGTTCCATGCATTTACAACCCTCTATGTGAAGAAATATTTCCTCACATTACCTCTGAGCCGTCCCCTCCATTTTCAAATTGTGCCCCCTTCTTGCACATCTCTTTTTCTGAAAGATGCTACACCCTTGGACTTTGTTGATTCCCTTGATGTATTTGAAAGTTTCTATTATGTCCCCCCACCCCTTTCCTCGAGGCTATACATCTTAAGCTCCTTTAGTCTTTCTTCATATGTCTTCTGGTGCAGCCCCTGCATCATTTTAGTTGCCCTCCTCTGGACAGCCTCCACCCTGTCTATGTCTTTGCGAGAGATGGGGTCTCCAGAACTGTACACAGTACTCCAGATGTGATCTTACCAACTGTCTGTACAGAGGGCAAACAACTTCCTGTTTTCTACTGGTGAAACCTCTCCCTATGCATCCCAGTATCCCCCCAGCCCTCCTTACTGCCTTCTCATATTGCTGGCCCACCTTTAGGTCATCTGATATGACTATCCCAAGGTCCCTTTCCATTTTTGTTGTTGTCAGTATCTCACCCCCCACTGTGTACTCTACCCCTGGGTTTTTGTTTCCCAGGTGCATTACTTTGCACTTCTTTGCACTGAATCTAAGCTGCCATACATTTGACCATTCATCCAACTTTGACAAGTCCATTTTCATCCTTTCCACACCACCTTGCGTATCAACCCTGTTGCAGATCTTTGTGTCATCTGCAAAGAGACATACTTTTCCTTCCAGTCCCTCTGCAATGTCACTTATAAAGACATTAAAAAGGACCGGCCCCAGTACTGAACCCTGCGGTACCCCACTAGTAACCTCCCCTTTCTTCACTGTGGACTCCATTTACTATTACCTTCTGTGTCCTGTTGTCCAGCCAGTGTTTTACCCAGGCTACCACCCTGGGACCCACTCCCAGGCTGGCTAATTTGTTTATTAATCTTTTGTGCAGGATTGTATCAAATGCCTTGCTAAAGTCTAGGTAGGCTATGTCCACAGCTCCTCCGTGGTCTACTACTTTGGTCACCCAGTCAAAGAAATCAATTAGATTTGTTTGACATGACCTTCCTGCTGTGAATCCATGCTGCATTGTGTCCTATGCCCCACTGGCCTCTAGGAACTCAACAATTCTTTCCTTCAGAAGTGAGTCCATCATTTTCCCTACAACTGAGGTCAAACTGACAGGTCTATAGTTTCCTGCCTCTGTCTTGCTCCCAGTTTTGTGAAGTGGAATCACATCCACCCTCCTCCAGCCCTCAGGTACCACACCATCCTCCCATGATTTATTAAAAAGGGTAGTCAGTGGTGTTACTAGTTCTTCCCTTAGTTCTTTTAGAATTCTGGGATGAATCCCATCAGGCCCTCCCTTACCAAATGTGACATAATGGCAACACCATGGCACCACAATGGCAACACAGTGGTGAGCTACAAAATGTGCAAAGGTACTACTCAGTGGTACCATGGTTGTACCATGGTAGTTTAAATTTTGATTATTTTTGTTGATATGGTAGGACAGTGGTACAATGGTATCACAATGGAATTGAAACAACCCACTGTGATACCATGAAAACCTTAATGGTAGTACAGTGGTAATCACAGTGGTATTGCAATGGCAAATGAGTGGTATTTCAGTGGTATTCCGAAGAACTTTTTGTAAGGGCTATTGCTTTATTCACCTTCAGTTTTTAGAGTTCACTTCTGCCTTCTCACCCTTTTTAAATATAGGGACAACTATTGCCGTTCTCCAGTCCCGAGGTACTTCCCCGGTTGCCAAAGATAGGTTAAAAAGTTTTAATAGGGGGTCTACCAACCAGGCACTAACCTCCTTTAAGAGTGTGGGATGTAAGTTATCAGGCCCTGCCAATTTTGAAGGGTCAATTTTCTTTAATATTGCCATAATTTCAGATTTTTTTAATCTCCATAGGGTAACCTACATTTGATAGTGGTGGCATGTTACCCCAGTCGGCAGTATCTGCCCCCCCTACCATTTTATGCTTTTTATAAACAGACCAGAAGTAATAATAAGGCTCCACCTCCCCTCTTGTGTGTAGACTGCCGGTACTGTACCTCCAATGTGCCACTGGGAGGCACCCGAGTGCTGAACCTGCAACCCTCCCTCCCCAGGAGAAGGTAAGCTGTCAGTGGATGCTCCAGCCTTTTCTTCCCCGGCCAACCCACGACAGCTCGTGCTCGTTCCTGAACACAGGTTTCTGGCATGGTGCGAGGTGTGGTGTCCAGAGCCTCAATCCTCAGTGCCACTGGGCTGACTGAAATTGCTACATATTATACAGGTCATAGCAACCTCACCTGTACTCAGCATTACTATTCCATCATTTATATCCATGGTAGCTACTCAAGAGTGCTCCTTTACCCAGAATTTCAAGTGATGCTGTAGCTGGTATTTTGTATAGTTTGTAGCCCAGTTTCCCAGTCATCCCCAGCAGACACAGCAGACATGTGCAGACATGTGCAGACATGCTTGTCTCACCCTGTTCATTAAAGGGGACCAGACATGAGGACAGATTCCAAGCGTAGGTTATCTCTAGGTGCCATGACTATATGGAGCAGTATGAGTGCAGGGAGTGGAGCGATGGCCTCCCAGGTAAATGAAGTTAATACTGTGTATTGCCGGGTCACTCTTTTGGGGAGCATGGAACTGCATGCACAGTCAAAAAGGAGGCCGGTCAGTCAGTGGGCTTCGGATTGATGATTGACTGGGGGCAGAGGTCTTGCTGTCTGTGGGAGGAAGAGGGGCATGGGTCTTAGGCCCTATGTTGGGGCTGGTGGTCTCATATTTTGCACAGAGAGGACTTAAATTACAGTGTTTTATTGTGTTTTTTTTGGTTATAACAGGAGGGCTCACCCATATCTTGGGCCACTTAGCACCACCTAATAACATTTCAATTTTTGCAATGTGAGGCACTGAACAGGGGGAATTGAATTGATCTCTTACCTCTACTAGGGAAGGATTACATTTTCTGTTACTCCTGCAGTCACTCAACCACCACCATTGAGCCATTACCCACTTGGCAGTTTCCCCAGAAGAGTTGCCCACACAAGATAAGGAGTAGTACTAAATAGGCTTCTTTCCATATCCCAACACCACAGACAGCAGGGTGTATATTGGTTATGGTGCCTTGAAACTCATATATAGCCCTATTGGGGTCCAGAGTTTAAAGGGACACTGTCAACCCTTTTTGCATCATAGTATTCAAGCTGAAAACCCACATTTTATGGTTGCTTACCTTCTCTAAAATTCATTGGTATTGCTGGTGGTTTAATCTGCCTCCTTTCTTAGTAGAACTGAAATGCATGGTAATTGCGTGATAATACGAAACCTTATTTTGTTTCAAATCCTTGATCTGCTCTTATTGCTCACTTCCTGAACATTAGGAACACCCTAAGCAGTGCAGCCGCTCGTGATGCAATAGTCTCCTCTGTTCACACTGCATCCTGAGTGGCTAGATTGTATTGGGAGTGTTCCCAAGTCCACGAAAGATGCAGTGGGAGTTGATTAAGTAATGTAAACAAACACATTTTGGTGTGGTAACAGCAGTAGGGTCAGCAGCCTGTTTTTCACTTCTAATAAGAAAAAAAACAATAAGAATCAAACCACCAGCCACATCAGCACATTCTACAGAATGCAAACAAGCATAAAATATGTTTTTTGAGGCCTAAAGGGATTGACAGTGTCTCTTTAATGTTTTTGCTTTTTTCAGTTTGGATGGTTAAAATCAGCTGTCTGTTGTGGCCTCTTATATCTTAATGTGATTACATTTGTGCACCAAGGTCATTCTCTTTTTGTCACCTATTTCCCAACAGGCTTCACTGACAATAGTTGACTTAACTGTTGTTTCTTGTAATGTAAGAGGTATCAATAGCCCAGTGAAATGAACTAGGGTGTCTTGTAAGAATTGCAGAGGCAGTGGGCCATGGTGGTGTTCCTGCAATAAACTCATTTAACCAGTTCAGAACATGTCAAGGGGGGTGGGGGTGTTTATACCTTACATTGCCTCACATTTTAAAGCACATTCATACAGCAGGGAGTGGCCATCTTTATTTGGAAGAATACTCCCCTTAAAATATATAAAGTAGATGTTAACCCAGAGGTCAGGTTTGTTAGATTGTGGGGTGAGTACGGAAGATGGCCTTGTGTACTACTGAATCTGTACGCCCCAAATGAGGAAACAGAAAAATTGGCTTTTGTTAAGAAAGTTTTGGGAGGCAAAGTGGTGGGTCCACACAGCATTGTGATAGTAGGTGAGATTTTAATTCTGTGCTTATGCCATCACTCATTAAATAGGGGAGTGCTGGAGAGCTGCAGTCCAGAATGGGCAAAGTGGAATCTTGATTAGGGTCTGAAATGGGTCTGGTAGATATTTTGCATTTTATCCATTTCAAAGGGATGGATTATTTATACTATTCCTTCAGACACAAAATCTGTAGATTAATTCTTGCTATCAATATCCTGCGTCCGTATAGTAACGATGGCACGTCTCCCCCAGGACTCATCTGGAAATGAGCTGTTGTCAGCTCAGTATGTATTTCTGTATTAAACTTTTAAATAAATAAATGTAACTAGCTCAATAATAGAGATGTGCAAAGTCCCTGAAATTCGCTCTGCGATTTAATTTGCCGATTTCACACATTTCTCAGAGCTATTTTGCATAGTCATGGCTGTAATTTCGTACTTCACCCGCGAAGTTCATGCTCAGAGTAAAAATGGCGAATTTCACCACAAATTTCATGAAAATCACGCAAAGCGAATTTCAAGTGGTCAGTTAGAACTCCGCGATTTCCATGAAGCGCAAAATTCATGGGGGAAATTTAACTTTGTATCATCTCTACTCAATAACAACCTCAGACCATGCCCCTGGTTGTCATGCAGCTCTCCACTGCCTTGCTACCTAAAAAAATCCATCTGTATATTAAATGTAAGTCTCCTCAATGTGGAGGACTTTAAAGACTTGGTGTAGAACAAAATCAAAGAGATCTTGGCCCAGAATCCAGTCAATGACACAGTCCCAAGTATGCAATGGAATTTCATGAAAGGAGCACTCCAGGGAGATATTATTAGTATCTTCTCTTTCAAAAAGAAAGGATTGAGAAATAGGTGGAGCTGGAAGAGGCTATTGCTGATCTAGAGTTTCAACATAAAATAATGTTAAATATTAAATACAGCAGTTAAACGAGAGTTAAATAAAAAGAGATAACAGCTATCTAGAACACTAGAACAACAGATAGAAGGTCAATTAAGGTACTCACAGCAAAGGAAACAGCAGGCCACCTTTTGAACTGGCAATTACATAAACAAGAGTGAGTCAGGCAGTTCCTCATACCTCTACTGCACACCCACTAAAAATTCAGCAGGCCTTCAGCAGTTTTTACTTAGACCTGTACAGGGCTGAGAGGGGCCCTGAACATTATAAGAAGGTACAAGAGTACCCCGACACATTGCCTATCCCACATGTTCTGCAAGAACTCATAGCTGATTTGGATGCTCCCCATCACAGAACAGGAGGTACACTAGTAACTAAGATTTAAACTCTGAAAAATAGTAAATCCCCTGGGATGGATGACTACTGCTCTACATATTATAAATAGTTCTTCCAACTGGCTCCCTTATCGTAGGATGCTTTCAATCATATCCTTCTGGAGAGGGGGCAGATTCAACCCACCTGGCACCAGGCCTAGATCCAAAACCGGGATCCAAAATCATGTAGATCTTATAAATCTATTTACTTGCTATCTGCAGATCAAAAACTCTTTACAGGGATCCTAGTGAATAGACTACAAACATGCATAGCTTTGGTGGTACCCCATAATCAGATGGGGTTTATTTCAGGAAGACTACTCCAAGACAACATTAGGAGATTTCTAAACATCATCTCCTTACAGGAAAGACAGAGGGCCTTTCAGCTGGTCATTAGTACAGAGGCTGAGAAGGCATTCAATAGGGTCACCTGGTTCTTTCTCATAGCCACCCTGCTGAACTTCTCTTTGGGTCCACAGTTCATGTCAGCAATCTCCTCACTATATCAAGCATCAGAGGCGTCATTCAGGATAGACAACTGCCAGATAGATTCCAATTAGAACAGGGTACTCAAAAGGAGTGACCATTGTCCCCCTTTGTTTGGAGTCATTGGTGATAGCGATGTGTACTAACGCCCCTTTAAAAGGGGTCATGGGGTGGAGCAAAAATGTGCTCTATATGCAGATGATTTTTTTTCTAGGAGATCCAGTGTTGTCTACGCCACACTTGTTGGGGACCCTCAAAGAGTTTGGTGCCTGTGGTGGGGTGGAGGGGTTACAAGATTAACCACATCATGTCTGAGACCATGATTCTGAGTGGGACACCATACAGGGTTTCCTTTTTCAGGGGCCAGACATAACACCTTCAGTTATTTAGGAGTGCAGATTTCAGCAGTTGTTTCCCAACCATTTGGAAACAATTATCTTTTATTACACGACACTGTCTTGGTTGATATAGCATGTTGGTCCCTCCTGATCCTAACTTTGTATGGGAGGACTTGGGTTATTAAATTGAATGTCCTGCTGAGACTGCTTTTTTACTTTCAGACACTCCCTATTCCCATCCTATTGAAGTTTTGGAATGCACTGCACGATTATATCAGAAGACTTATCTGAAAAGGAAATGCTTCAGAGTAGCTGAATAGGTGCTGCTAACACCTAGAGAGCAGGGATGACTAGGGCTACCCAGCCTGCACAGCTACTATCTGGTTGTACAGGGAGATTTCCTATGTGCATGGGTGAAACAGTGAACCTCTTCAAGTTGTTACTCAACTAAGACAGATATGCTTCCTGCGATAGCCACCTGGGCAACACCTACTGGCATACTAACTCTCCAAATCTGGCAGCAAATACATAAGTCTTGGATGAGACTCACACTGTGAATATTGAGGATGGAAATATAGAAAGCAGACAAAACCCCCTAATGAGGTGGGCCCCTTTCCCTCATTAGACACAAGGAAGGTTTTACTCCCACCCCACCCCAACTGCTGGATTGGGGTTATGCATTTTGAGAGGGCAAGGAATGTAACAGATTCACAAAATGTGTCTCTGCACAGGAACACAAGGGATATGTCTCTATTTGACAACTGCAAGAGGCCTTTAATCTAAGAAGGAAAGGTAATTACAGGTGTCCCCAGCTTCAACTCTTTTTCTAATGAAGAAACGCCCTACCAAAATTAAGGAAATTGCAGACTGCACTGTAAACATTTCTGTATAATGTGGTGTTTCTAGGGGAAAGATTAGATTTATTTCAGAACTCTACAAAATCCTGCAGTCTGATACCACACCACCCTTAGACCATGTCTGCCGGAGCTGGGAAACATACAAACACAGAATTTGATGGCAGATAAGGACTGCTTGGCCCACCTGGTCTGCCCATTTCCCTACCTAATGGATAAGTTGCAGATTCTAGTTAATCAACAGCTTACTTCCTCCTGCCCCCCTCTAGAATTGCCTTATGCCTGTCCCATGCATTCTTGAATTCTCCCACTGTTCCTGACTCCACAATCTCCTCAGGAAGGCTGTTCCATGAATCCACAACCCTCTCTGTGAAAAAATACTTTCTAACATTACCTCTGAGCCGTCCCCCCACTATCTTCAAATTGTGCCCCCTTGTTCTTGCACATCTCTTCTTCTGAAAGATACTACCCTCTTGTACTTTATTAATTCCCTTGAGATACTTGAAAGTTTCTATCATGTCCCCCCTCTCCCTCCTTTCCTCAAGGGTATACATATTAAGCTGCTTTAGTCTCTCCTCGTATGCCTTTTGGTGCAGACCCTGCACCATTTTGGTTGCCCTCCTCTGAATAGCCTCCACTCTGTCTATGTCTTTACGGAGGTGGGGTCTCCAGAATTGCACTCAGTACTCCAGATGGGGTCTCACTAACTGTCTGTACAGAGGGATAACAAGTTCCTGTTTTCTATTGTTGATGTCTCTCCCCCATGCATCCCAGTATCCCCCCAGCCCTCCTTACTGCCTTCTCTCATTGCTTGCCCACCTTTAGGTCATCTGATATAATTACTCCTAGGTCTCTTTTGATTTTTGTTGTTGTTATTAACTCACCTCCCATTGTGTACTCTTTCCCTGGGTTTTTGTTTCCCAGATGCATTACCTTGCACTTCTTTGCATTGAATCTGAGCTGCCACATATTTGACCATTCCTCTAACCTTGCCAAGTACCTTTTCATTCTTTTCACCCCACCTTGTGTATCAACCCTGTTGCAGATCTTTGTGTCATCTGCAAAGAGTTATACCTTTCCTTCCAGGTGCTCTCCAATGTCACTTGTAAAGACATTAGAGGACCTGTCCCAGTACCAAACCCTGCGGTACCCCACTAGTTACCCTCCTTTCATCACTGTGGACTCTGTTTACTATTACCCTTTGCATCCTGTTGTCCAGCCAGTTTTTTATCCAGGCTACCACCCTGGGACCCACTCCAAAGCTGGCTAACTTGTATAGTAATCTTTTGTGTGAGACTGTGTCAAATGCCTTGCTAAAATCTGGGTAGGCCATATCCACAGCCCCTCCCTGGTCTACTACTTTGGTCACCCAGTCAAAGAAATCTATTAGGTTCATCTGACATGACCTTCCTGTTGTGAAACCATGCTGCCATGGGTCCTGTGTCCCACTGGCCTCTAGGTACTCAACAATTCTTTCCTTCAGAAGTGATTCCATCATTTTCCCTACCACTGAAGTCAAACTAACTGGTCTGTAGTTTCCTGCCTCTGCCCTGCTCCTACTTTTGTGAAGTGGAATCACATTTGCCCTCCTCCAGTCCTCAGGTACCACTCCATCCTCCCATGATTTGTTAAAGAGAGTAGTCAGTGGTGTTACTAGTTCTACCCTTAGTTCATTTAGAATTCTTGGGTGAATCCCATCAGACCCCATTGCTTTGTCCACCATCAGTTTCTAGAGTTCTTTCAAAACCCTTTCTTCTGTGAATGTACTGGTATCGACCCTTCTATTCAGAGTTTCTCTCTTGTTTGGTTTAGGTACCGCCCCCTCCTCTTCTGTTGTGAATACTGAGCAGAAATATTCATTCAGTATCCCTGCTTTTTCACTGTCACCCTCTGCACACATTCCTTCCCCTTTATTAAGTCTCTGTATACCTCCCTTGGTCTTTCTTTGCTCCCTAATGTACCTATAAAAGGTTTTATCCCCCTTCTTAACAGAGTTGGCTATCTTTTCCTCAGATGTGCCTTTGCTATTCTGACTGCCTTCCCTGCCTCCTTCTGCTTTAACTGGTAAAGTTCTCTGTTCTGCTCCTTCTGTGTTTCCTTATATTTCCTGAATGCTATCCTTTTCTCCTTAACCTTCCCTGCCACCTCTTTTCAGAACCATACTGGTTTTTTCCTTCATTTTATTTTGTTGACTTGCTTCACACAAAGGCTTGTTGCCTCTGCAATGGCTGTTTTGATTATTCCCCATTGTACCTCCACCCCTCCTTCCTGCCCATTTGCTAGTAATTTTCTGAAGCACTCTCTCATTTTCCCAAAGTCAGCCTTCCTAAAGTCCAATACTGTTGTTTTTGTATGGCTTGACTTTATGGCTGTGTTTATTGTGAACCACACTGTTTGGTGGTCACTTGTTCCCAGATGGCTACCCACTTCTAAATCTGAGAACCTTTCTCCTTCCCCATTTGAGAGTACCAGGTCTATGATTGCTCCCTCCCAAGTGGGTTCCAACACTAGCTATCTAAGGCATGCCCCCGTAGGGCATCAAGAATGACCCTGCTCTTGGATGTGCCTACAGCAAAGGTACTCCAGTTAACATCTGGCATATTCAGGTCCCCCATCAACAATATCTCCCCTTTTTCTGCCATTTTAAGGATGCCTTCTATCATTTCCTTGTCCATTTCCTCCCCCTGGGATGGGGGTCTGTACACAACCCCTGTGCGGCTTGTGGTGCAATTTCCTGTCTCCAGGGTGACCCATAGGAAAGGGAGGGAGGAGGGAAAAGCATGGTACAAAAGTGGGAAAGGAGGTTACAGAAAGGCTGGAAAGTCACTGTCTCCCACACGTTGAGGGAATACAATGGGAAAATCCTTATTTGATTCTTACACACACCCACAGTGACAAAATATTGTAATTCCAGCTGTACTGATAATTGTTGGAGGTAGTGTTTGTATGTGTGTGTGTGGGGGGGCTGGAACACATTATCACATATAGCATTTTATGCCTGCTCCTCTTCTGACCACGTATTGGACCCATATCCATTAGTCAATCCAAAACATACTGGGATGCGATGCTCTTTCCCTAAAACATTTGTGTATTTGGCCTTAGGCTTCCCTTCCTTACTACAGGGGTTGAAAAACGTGCAAAAATCAGGCAAATGCTTAGGGTGGCTGCCTTAATAAGCACCTTTCATGCAATGTTTCCTCTGGCTACCAAATGAACAGGTGGCTACCTTACCTGACTGGGAGTTCCTCTGTAGCAGTTTGAAAATTTTATCTTAAGCCCCTCCAAGGAAGGGAAGGGATCGTTTTTGACTCCAAGGGGGATAGCCGCTTGATCCCTTCCACTTCCTGATCCTGAAAAGATGGATCATATTTTGCCCCCAAGAGGGATAGCTCTAAATCCCTTCCACTTCCAGATCATCAACACCATCCCTGCACTTCCATGTTTTATGATGTCATTATATGCCTAGTGCAGGGAGATGCTCCATGCAAGCCTATGGAGTGTGGTTTTAAAAGTTAGTTTTAAGATTTTAACACAACTTGTAATAAATATCGGAGCCAGTATTTGAGTTACTTGAATACTGGCTCCGATTTGTATTACAAGAGTCGGGTTAAAATCGTAAAAATAGTTTTTAAAACCATGCTCCATAAGCATGTATTGAGCACATCCCCGTGCTAGGCATATGATGACATCATAAAACAAAGAAGCATGGGGACAGCATCAGTGATCAGGACATGGAAGGGATCAAGCGGCTATCCCCCTCAGGGGCAAAATATGATCCATCTTTTCATTAGGAGGCTTAACAGAACATTTTCAAACTACTATTTAGGAACTCCCAGTCAGGTAAAGGAGCCTCCTGTTGATTTTGCAAAGCACTGAGAAAGGTGCTCTTTAAAATAGAAACATACAAAGTGATGGCACAAGGAGACCCAGGGTCCATCTAGTCTTCCCAAGAGATGCCCAGGACCTAGCCATTGTTCTGGGGGCTACTCCCCATCCTAATTTGCTATCCCTACTGTAGCTGTATCATATCTAAATTGTGCTCTAGTTCTGTCCCACCAATGCTTGAAACCCATCACAGTCACTGCCCCCACCACCTCCCCTGGCAGTCTATTCCATGACTCTACCACCCTTTCTGTGAAGTAGTACTTTCTGACATCCCTCCTGAACTTCCCCCCCTCAACTTCCATTCATGTCCCCTAGTTAGAAACATAGATAGGTGACAGCAGAAGGAGACCAAATGTTCATCAAGTTTGCCCTTGAGATCCCAAGATCCTAGGTGATCCTGGGTCCTAGCTGGTAGATTCTCTTGCAGATTTGATTCTAGTATACTCCTTATCCCAACCTCTTTTGAATGCTGATATGGTCCTAGCTCCTGCCACTGCCGCAGGTAGTTTGTTCCATGGCTCCACAATCCTTTCTGAGAAATACTGCTTCCAAAGATCCATCCTGAAACTTTCACCCCTCAGTTTCCATCCATGCCCTCTCGTGTTTGAGTTGGGAGCCTTGGTGAAAAGTTCAGTGTAGGGTACTGAATATAAATCCCTCATGTTCTTAAAGTTTTCTGTCATATCCCCCCTTTCTATCCTATCCCCCCCTTAAAGGTTTCTGTCATATTCCCCCTTTCTATCTATCCCAAAGGGGACATGGTGTTAATGGGGGATTTCAATCTGCTAGATATAGATTGGAGTACCCACACATTGGCATCACAAAAAAGCAGGGGATTCCTAAGTCACACTACAGGGAGCAGGCCTAAGTCAACTAGTGACATCACCCACAAGGGGTAGTGTGATTCTAGATCTGATATTCACAAAAAGTGATAGGATTATGGGTGTTGAGGTAGGGAACCACCTGGGCAACAGTAACCATAACACAGTATGGTTCAGGGTAAAAAAGGCTGAAGACTCCACACAATCCAGACTGAAGGTCCTTGACTTCAGGAGAGCAGACTTCACAAAAATGAAGGCCTGCCTGTGGGACAACCTTAGTAACACAACAGAAGGGAGTGCTGAGGAATGCTGAACAAAGTTGAAGGATGCAATAACCATGGTCACACTCAGTGTGCCCATCAGGTTAATAAGAACAAAAGGAGGAAAAACCCACTATGGTTTTCCAAGGAGGTGACAACCATGGTGAAAGAGTAGCACATAGCCTTCAGAAAGTACAAGGAGTCAAGGAATGAGGTGGACAAAACAGAATACAAACAGAAACTAAAAGAGACAGGAAAAGTGCTAAGAAATACAAAGGCTCAGACAGAGGTTAGGATAGCTCAGGAAGTAAAAAAGGGTAACAAAACCTTCTACAGGTACATATGAGAAAAAAGGAAGACCAAAGGGTGCATTGTTAGAATCTCAAAAAAGATTGGACAACCCACAGAGCAAGATGGGGAGAAGGCAGAGACACTCAACAAGTACTACTGCTCAGTCTTCATACAGGAAGCAGATGGAAACGGACCAACAATAGGCATAAAGAAGTGTCCAACTGAAAGAACAGACACGAGTCCCTTCACAGAAGAAAGGGTCCTAGAGGAAATAGTCAAGTTAAAGGTAACTAAAGCTATGGGGCCAATTGGGATACACCCAAGAATACTTAAAGAACTTGGGAGACAACTGGCAGCCCCCTTAGCAGTGCTCTTCAGCAAATCATTGAGGAGTGGGGAGATACCAGAGGATTGGAGGAGAGCAACAGTAGTACCACTCCACAAGAGTGGAAGCAAGGAACAGCCAGAAAACTACTGTCCGGTTAGTCTAATGTCAGTCATGGGAAAACTGATGGAGTCCCTACTAAAGGAAAAAATAGTAGCTTTTTTGAAGCTAACTGGTCAGCTCTACAAAAATAAACACAGTTTCATGGCAGGGAGGTCCTGTCAGACAAACCGGGTAGATTTTTTTCAATTGGGTCACCAAAACAGTGGATTAGGGTAGGGCAGTGGATGTGGTTTACCTGAACTTCAGCAAAGCTAATATTCTTCAACTGAAACTCTGGCTGTAAGCTGCAATACTGAACATAGGATTTGCAAGAAAGTGAGTTGTGCTCACAACAGAGGGAGGTGAACCTTACAATTGTCTTTGGTTTGTAGCAGATATTCTGCAGGTGGAGGCTACTTCTAATTGAAAGGTGAAACAAGGAACTTAGAATTATCAGGAAAAGACAGTCTTTCAAGCAACAGAGGGGAGGTGGATCTAGCTTTACGTTTGTTACAATTCTTAAGATTTTCAGTGCAGGAAGAGTTTAAAGCACAGCTGACTTATTTTGGGGCTGACTGCTTTCAGAGCACAACCCACCAGGCTGTTTTGGGGCTGGGAGGTTTACCTGTGTCTGACTTGGATGTCTGGATTTTTCTCTGTTTGATTAACAGGGTATTTTCTCTGTCAAAATGTTGTGTAGGGCATCTTGCTGACAGGAAGGCACTCATCGCAGTAGTGGGTCAGAGCTCTTAGCTGATTGTTTTGTGAGGGCACAGTTTAGGCCCAACCCTTCCCACCCTCACCCCACCCACCCCTGGAAATAGTTCCTTTATACCTGTTCTGACATCATTTCCTCAAGAGTGCAAGGTGCATATCAATGTCATATCCTCTCTAGCACACTGCACTGACAATATAAGCATACACATTGTATAATATATATATATATTACTATATAACAAACCAATCACACACACACACACACACACACACACAAAAACCAAAAGTAGATAAACATGTGGGGAGTAGTGCAATGTAATGGCTGTGGGGCAGCAGTCTTCTGGGAGTCTTTCTGGAGGCTGAGATGCTGCCCTATTTGCAGACAACTCTCTGCCCTGCGGGAGGAAGTTGCCCGTCTTCAGGCCACACTGGAAAGTAGTAAGGGAACCTTCCCTCAGGCCACACTGGATGGTAGGAAGGGAACCTCCCCCATCCAGGGATCACCAGAGCCACCACCACTACCTCAGAGGTTGTGGAAAGCACAGCAGTTGGACCACAGTGGGCTCAGGGAGGGTGAGGATGGTGGAACAGAGGCACATCCAGTCAGTTGTTCCACTCCACAGTTCATACACCATTCTGGGAGCATAGCTCCCCATGGATGCACCCAGAGGAGACTAAGGAGGCTAAGGACAACTGTCACAAGGAGGCCCACAGGAAGGAGGCAGAGGACACCACAAGGAAAGGAAGCAGCTCCTGGTGGGGGACTCAATTATTAGTGGGATAGAACTAGAAGGAGCATGGAAAACTGAAGTAAGTTGCCTGCCTGGTGCCATGGCTTGGAGGGACAGGAAGTGCATCCTCAGGATCATGAGAACAGCTACACGGAAGTCTGAGCTGGACGTCATTGTCCACCTAGGGACAAATGACTTGGCTCAACATGAGATTAGAGCAGTGCAGAAGGACTTTGTAGAATTGGGGAGGGGCCTAAGACAAGTAGCACACACAGTATCCTTCTCAGAGGTGCTGCCTGTCAAAGGCATGAGTGAGGCGAGGGTACTTTGCACCATGCAGTTTAATGAATGGTTGAAAAAATGGTGTGGAGCACAGGGGTTTGGCTTCACTGAGGACTGGGGTTCCACCTGGAGGGACACCAGCCTATACTGGCAGGATGGTCTGCATCTGTCCAGGAAGGGAACAAGTCTTTTGAGCAATTGGTTTAAATGCTTCACTGGCAAGCTTTTAAACTAGTCGGGGGCACTGATAAGCAGCAGGAAAATCCCAGCCTCTCCCTACAAAATAGGGTACTAAATGAGAAAAAGACCAAGGTAGAAAGGTCAGTGGGGGATGCTGCAACAGAAGGTAAAGCCATCAAAAAATGGAGAGCAATGAGTACCAATGCCCATAGTCTGAGTAACAAGCTTCCTGAATTAGTGGCCTTGATGGAGGAGGAACATCTGGATATTGTGGCAGTCACAGAAACATGGTACACACAAAACCATGACTGGGACGTAAACATAGCAGGATACACTATCTACAGGAGGGACAAGGAGGGTAAAAGAGGAGGAGGTGTAGCCTCTTTACATAAGGGAAGGAATCAAAGCAACAGAACAAAAGGGAAAACACGGAGGAGAAGAAGCACTGTGGGTAAATTTGGAGACCAGCAATGGCACCACAATCCGCACAGGGGTTGTATACAGACCCCCTTCTCAGGGGGAGGAAATGGACAAGGAAACGATAGAAAGTATACTTAGAATGATAGAAAAAGGGGAGATATTGCTGATGGGTGATCTGAATATGCCAGATGTTAACTGGAGTTCAGTTGCAGCAGCCACTTCGAAGAGTGGGGTTATTCTACTGTAGATGCCCTACAGGGGGCATGCCTTAGACAACTAGTATGGGAGCCTACTCGAGAGAGGGAGCAATCTTAGACCTGGTTCTCTCAAATGGAGATGAAGAGAGGATCACAGATGTAGAAGTCGGTAGCCATCTGGGAACTAGCGACCATCGAACAGTATGGTTCACAATAAACACAGCAATAGAGTCAAGCCATACAAAGGCAAAAGTACTGGACTTTAGGAGGGCTGACTTTGCCAAAATAGGTGAGTGCCTAAGGAATGCACTAGCAAATGGGCAGGAAGGAGGGGTGGAAGAACAATGGGGAATAATAAAAACTGCCATCACAGAGGTAACAAGCCTTTGTGTGAAGCAAATAAACCAAACAAAATGATGTAAGAAACCACTATGGTTCTCAAAGGAAGTGGCAGTGAAGGTTCAAGAGAAAAAGAAAGCATTTAGAAAGTACAAGGAATCACAGAAGGAGCAGGACAGAGAACTGTATCAGTTAAAGCAAAAGGAAGCTGGGAAGGCAGTCAGAACAGCAAAGGCCCAAACCGAGGAAAAGATAGCCAACTCAGTTAAGAAGGGGGATAAACCTTTATAGGTACATCAGGAGCGAAGGAAGACCAAGGGAGGGATAGTGAGGCTTAATAAAGGGAGCGAGGGTGGGCAGAGGGTGACTGTGAAAAGGCAGAGTACTAAACAAATATTTTTGCTCAGTATTTACAAAGGAAGAGGGGGAGGTACCTAAAACAAACAGTAGAGACACTCTGGATACAGAAGTTGATACCAGCCCATTTACAGAAGAAAGGGTTCTGAAAGAACTCTTAAAACTGAAGGTGTACAAAGCAATGGGGCCTGATGGGATTCATCACAGAATTCTAAAAGAACTAAGGGTAGAACTAGTAACACCACTGACTACCCTCTTTAACAAATCATGGGAGGATGGGGTGGTACCCGAGGACTGGAGGAGGGAAGATGTGATTCCCCTTCACAAAAGTGGGAGCAAGGCAGAAGCAGGAAACTACAGACCTGTTAGTTTAACCTCAGTGGTAGGGAAAATGATGGAATCACTTCTGAAGGAAAGAATTGTCGAGTGTCTAGAGGCCAGAGGTGCACAGGACCCAAGGCAGCATGGATTCACAGCGGGAAGGTCATGCCAGACAAATCTGATAGATTTCTTTGACTGGGTGACCAAAATAATAGATCAGGGAGGGGCTGGTGACATGGCCTACCTAGACTTTAGCAAGGCATTTGACATAGTCCCACACAAAAGATTAATATTCAAGTTAGCCAGCTTGGGAGTGGGTCCCAAGATGACACCATGGGTAAAGAACTGGCTGCAGAATAGGACACAGAGAGTAGTAGTAAATGGAGTCCACTCTGAAGAAAGGCGGGGGTTACTAGTGGGGTACCGCAGGGCTCATTATTAGAACCGGTCCTCTTCAATGTCTTTATAAGCGACATTGCAGAGGGACTGGAAGGAAAAGTATGTCTCTTTGCAGATGACACAAAGATCTGCAACAGAGTTGATGCACAAGGTGGGTGGAAAGGATGAGAAGGGACTTGGCAAGGTTAGAGGAATGGTCAAATGTATGGCAGCTTAGATTCAGTGCTAAGAAGTGCAAGGTAATGCACCTGGGAAACAAAAACCCAGGGGAATAGTACACAATGGGGGGTGAGATACTAACAACAACAAAAATGGAAAGGGACCTGGGGGTAGTCATATCAGATGACCTAAAGGTGGGCAAGCAATGTGAGAGGGCAGCAAGGAGGGCTGGGGAGATACTGGGATGCATAGGGGGAGAGGCATCACCAGTAGAAAACAGGAAGTTATTATCCCTCTGTACAGAAAACTGGTGAGACCCCATCTGGAGTACTGCGTGCAGTTCTGGAGACCCAATCTCCGTAAAGACATAGACAGAATGGAAGCTGTCCTGAGGAGGGCAACTAAAATGTTGCAGGGTCTGCACCGGAAGACATATGAAGAGAGACTTAAGGAGCTTAATATGTATAGCCTCGAGGAAAGGAGGGACATGATAGAAACTTTCAAGTACCTCAAGAGAATCAACAAAGTCCAAGAGGGTAGCATCTTTCAAAAAAAGAGGTGTGCAAGAACAAGGGGGCACAATTTGAAGATAGAGGGGAGGCAGCTCAGAGGTAATTTAAGGAAGTATTTTTTCACAGAGAGGGTTGTGGATGCATGGAACGGCCTTCCGGAGGAGGTTGTGGAGTCAAAAACAGTGGTGGAATTCAAGCATGCATGGGACAGTCATAAGGCAATTCTAGGGAGTGGGGGTAGGAAGAAGTAGGCTGCTAGTTAACTAGGATCTGCAGCTTATCCATTAGGTAGGGAAATGGGCAGACTGGGTGGGCCAAGCGGTCCTTATCTGCCGTCAAATTCTATGTTTCTATGTTTCTATGTTTCTATGTTTCTGCACAGCAGACAAGTCAAAAAACTGGAGAGCATGGAAGTCAGGCCCAAGGTAACAAACTGGGTCAGAAACTGGTTATGTGGGAGAACTCAGAGAGTATTAGTGAATGGCACTCTGTCAGAAGAGGGGAGGATGACTAGCGGGGTCCCGCAGGGCTCGGTTCTGGGACCAACTCTCTTCAATGCATTCATCAGTGACATTGCAGATGGACTGAAGGGAAAGGTGTGACTGTTTGCAGATGACACCAAAATTGGCAACAAGGTGGGCACACCAGAGGAACAGCATAGCATGGAAGCTGATCTCCAAAAAATGGAGGAGTGGTCCTGGACCTGGCAATTGAAATTCAATGCCACAAAATGCAAGGTCATGCACCTGGGAAAACGTAACCCAGGGAAATTGTACTCAATGGGAGGAGAGCAGCTGGTGGCTACTAGGCATGAACGAGACCTGGGGGCAATCATATCAGATGACCTCAAGGTCAATAGACAATGTGAAAAGGTAGCACTAAAAGCTAGTGACATCCTGGGGTGCATAGGGAGGGGCATCACAAGCAGAAGGCATGAGGTAATCATGCCCTTGTATCAGTCCCTGGTAAGGCCCCACCTGGAGTACTGTGTCCAATTCTAGAGGTCGAACCTCAGGTAGGACATAGATAGGCTGGAGACAGTACAGAGAAGAGCAACAAAGATGGTGCAGGGCTTCCATCAGAAACCATACAAGGCAAGACTAGATGATCTCAAATTATACTCCCTAGAGCAATGCAGGAATTGTGGGGACATAATCAAAATATTTAAATACCTTAAAGGCAATAACAGGGTGCACGTGCAGAACCTCTTTCAGTTAAAAGACTACAACAGGACTAGAGGGCATGACCTTAGACCTATGGGAGGAAAGTTCAGGAGCAATATGAGGAAATTCTTCTTCGCAGAGCACATTGTAGAACCATGGAATAGCCTGCCAGAGGGGATGGTGGGAGCCAAGACGGTTTGGGAATTCAAGCGGACACGGGACAGACAATGTGGGATATTCAAGCAGACAGCTAAATGGGGAAGGGGGGTAGGAAACCAAGGGCAGACTTGGTGGATCATGCAATCCCCATCTGCCAACAACTTGGATGTTTCTATCCTAGATTCAAGTGAGTACATGGTTAACGCAATCAGACGCCCCTCATACGGCAGCCCCTGAAGCCCCTGCATCATTTTGGTTGCCCTTCTCTGAATGGTCTCTGTCCTGTCTCTATCATTCTTAAGGTATGGTCTCCAAAACTGTATGACGCATTCCAAATGGGGTCTCACCATAGATCTGTACAGTGGAAGTATCACCTCCTTGTGCCAACTGTCAGATCCTCTCCCTATGTATCCTAGCATTTTGTTGGCCCTACTGTATGCTGTATTGCATTGGCTGGTTTGTTTAAGGGTGTCGCTAATAATATTAATAACTCCTATATCTCTTTCCTCTTTTGAGTTACTGAATTTGACCCCATAGGTTGTTCTAGGGTTATTCCTTGCCAATATGCATCACTTTACATTTCTTGGCATTAAATTTCAGCTGCCTGATACTAGACCATTGTTCTAACCTTTACAACTCATTTTGTACGATTCTCACTGCTTCTTCACTGTCCTCACTTCCCCCTAATTTAGTGTCATCCACAAACCATGCAATCTTGCCCTGGATACCTACTCCTATGTCGCTGATGGACACATTAAATAGGATTGGGCCTAGGACTGAGCCTTGTGGGACCCCACTCATCACTTCTCCCTCCTCTGACATCTCCCCACTGACCACCACCCTTTGCCTCGTTCCATTCAACCAGTTTCCCACCCACATAACAATGCAGCTTGCTATGCCCAGATCCTCTAGCTTCTTCAGCAAGTGTTTGTGTGGTACTGCACCAAAGGCTTTGCTGAAGTCAAAATAGAGGCGGTCTACTGGCCAGACACTATCCACTTCCCTAGATACCCAATCAAAGAAAGTAATCAGCTTTGTCTGGTACAACCTGCCTGTAATGAAACTGTGTTGTTTGTCATCCTGCAGGCCATGCTTATCCAAGTGGTCTACTAGGTCTTGTTTAATCAGGGCCTCCATTTGCCTTTCTAGCACTAATGTGAGACTGACTGGCTTGTAGTTACTGGCCTCCTCTCTGCTACCAGCCTTATGCAGAGGCTCCACATCGGCTCTTTTCTAGTCATTAGGTATGACTCTCGTTTGGAGAAAACAGTTAAACAGGTGTGCTAAGGGGTCTTCTAGCTCACTCACTAGCTCCTTCATTATCATCAGATGTATTCCATCCAGACCAGGAGATCTGTTGATCTTTAAGTGCTCAAGCACCTCTCTGACCCTGTCTGCTGGAATACTTGATGTTTCAATTTTTGGCTCTCCCCTGCTGTGTGCTGTAATACCGCAGTCAGGCATTGGGCCACTGTGTTCTTTGGTGAACACTGAAAAGAAGTATTTGTTCAGAACAGTGACCTTCTGCCTGTCCTCTTTCACTGTCCTATCCCCATAGTTGTTGTGCTGGCGACCCTATGGAACAGCTCCTCAGTGTTTGGCACTTTATTTATGCCTTTTAGGAACTTAAATGTCTCTATCATGTCACCCCTCTCTCTCCTGGTTTCCAGTGAGTACATATTCAGTTCTGCTAGCTGTTAGGGGAGTCCCTTCGGACCCTGGATCATCTTTGTTGCCCTTCTCTGCACTGATTCAAACCTGCCCCTATCCTTTTTCAAGTGCGGCCTCCAAAATTAAACACAGTACTCTAGGTGTGGTCTTACCAGTGATCTGTATAGGGAGACAATCACCTCCCTACTCCTGCTGTCAATCCCCCTGCCTATACACCCCAACATTTTGTTCGCCCTGTTGTATGCTTTATTGCATTGGCCTGTCTACTGCTGGGTGTCAGTAATAATTACCCCCCAGATCCCTCTCCTCCTAAGAGGTACTTAGTTCGATACCGTTTAGCCAATATTCCGTTCTGGGATTCCCTTTACCGAGATGCATCACTTTACACATTTTTACATTCAAACTCAGTTGCCACAGATTAGACCACCTTTCCAGGTTTTGGAGGTCTTCCTGTAGGTCTCTAACTCCTTCACGGTGGTTCACCCACTTTCCAAGCCTGGTGTCATCAGTGAACATGGCTAGTTTACCATGGATACCATTGCCAATGTCACTGATGAAGATGTTAAGAAGGACTGGGTCAACACAGAAGCCTGCGGAACCCCACTAGTAACTGTGCCCATGGCTGACCACACCCTGTTTACTACCATCCTTTGCCTCCCGTCTGCCAGCCAATTGCCTATCCATCTGACTGTACTTTTCATGGCCCCTATGTCCTCCAAGTTCCTCATCAGGCTCGTGTGTGGTACAGAATCAAATGCCTTGCAGAAGTCAAAATAGAGAAGGTCCACCGTGTGCCCCCTTATCTATTTCCTTTGTTACTCAATCGAAGAAGATGATTAGATTTGCCTGGCACAACCTTCCTGCCATAAATCCATGTTGCTTGGTATCCTGGAGCCTGTTCTCCTCCAGATATTGCTTGAGGTCCTGCTTAATGGGGCACTGTCAGCTTTGCCCTTCCGTTTTCAGTCACACACGAGCAGTGTGCCTCATGGCACACTACTATCAACGACTGACTCTAGTATGCTGCCTTTACATCTCAAACTTAATTCACTGTGCCAGTTTTGTCAATATTTGTATTATTAGTTGGTCGCTGACCGACATGAAATCACTACCTACCGGAAGCAGTATCTTGAGGAGACCGCTGTTTGTCGTGAGTGCGATCCGAAGGTTTGTTTTAGACATGTAATGTGAAAATCCAGTTCGCTTGTACATTGTAATATTCTGAACTATTCCTGGTGTATACAATCAAAACTGAGCACTGAAAGTACTGCAAATTACTTTTGTAAACTGAGGCCGAAATCCTGCGCATGTGCAGCATGCGTGACATCCTCATGCCGCTCTTGCACATGTGCAGATTTTCTGCCTCCGGTTTACGAATGTAATTTGCAGTACTTTTAGTGCTAGGTTTGTGATTGTATACAGCAGGAACAGTTCAGAATATCACAATGTACAGGCGCAACTGGATTTTTCACATTGCATGCCCAAAAAATGCTCTTTGGGATCGCACTCACGGTAGACACGTGGTCTCACTCAGAATATGCTTCCGGTAGGTGGATGAGTTCATGTTGGTCCAAGTGACCAACTAATAATACAAATATTGACAAAACTGGCATGGTGGATTAAGTCTGAGATGTATAGGGGCATACTCGAGTCAGTCTTTGACAGGCGTGTGCCACGAGGCACTGTGTGTGACTAAAACAGAGGGGCAAAGCTGACAGTGCTGCTTTAATCAAGGTTTCCATCAGTTTTCCCACCACAAAAGTGAGGCTAACCACTCTGTAATTCCCCACCTCCTCCCTGCTCTCCCCCTTGTGAAGTGGCACCATGTCCACCAATCTCCAGTCTCATGTATGTACTAACAGTGAGATGGCTCTCTGTATCCCCTTCCACCCTGGATCAAAAATGTATCAGGGTGGGTGAGACAGAATTATGGAATGGATTACTGGAGATCTCAGGCTAGAAAGACAACACTTTTTAGATGTGTGTCGTCTATGGTATAGATCTTCCTTCACTGGTGGGAGGGATACGGATCAGAAAGTTCAGACTCAGCTGAGGACACGGGGCCCACTCACAGGTGAAGGGGATCACACTAGGGAAGGGAACCAGTGCATCAATGTTTATGTGCCATTGCTTTGTTTTCCTCTTCAGGCTTGCAAGAAATATGAGGGTAAATCTGTGATCTTGCTGTGAATGGACATTTTATCCATAAGGCTACTCCCCAAAGAGACAATCTGCAACCACTAGACAGGAAGGAAAAGCAATAGACATGGGACACAACCTCTTAATTCTTATTGATAGGAATATTCTCAGACCTCTGCTTGTGGGAGGTCTGTATCTATCTGCAGACTTAAATCTATGAAATCAGAGGGACTGTAAGGGAAGATACACTTAAACGTATACTCATGTTTTGCATGTTGGAAATTGTTTCATGTAGGTTGCATGGCATCAAGGGCCTTGGTTTGTTTCAGAGGAACTTTATGGATATTGGTCAGTATTAGATGCATACTGATCAATAAAATCCTGCAGATTAAAAAAAGGAACTTTTCCCCCTTACGCTTCACTAGTTCTCATTGCTTATTCATAATCTTGTACTTATGACATAATCTTGTACTTATGACATTACAATGGGTTGCCACAAAAACAATTGTGACATCCCAATGTGACAGGTAGCATGTAACCATGTGGCCTGGACTACTCAAGAACATTCAAAATGATAGGTCAGACAGGTTTCAAAGTTCAAACACCTAAACTCTTTATTTTACTTTTCTTTGAGCAGTTCAAAATTATACAGTTGCTTTTCCAGTTTTCCAAAATAAATCTCTCATCAGTGATTTCCTTTTTTTATACAGCAGGAATAAACTGCCTCTCCCTGTTTCTCTCTGGCTACTAACTCTATGGGCTCAATTCAGTCAATAATAATCTGTTTCTCTCAAAGCTTTCTTTAGCTATCCCTACTTTCAAGAAGACCAACAGGCAGACTTCCCCCAGTTCGATGTCAGGCAGAGGTTGGGGGCGAGGGACCACTGGCCACCAGAGAAACTATATTTGTATGTCGGGTGGGTGTTCGGGTGGGGGCAGGGACCACTGGCCACCAGAGAAACTATATTTGTATGTTGGGTGGGTGTTCGGTTGGGGGCAGAGACCACTGGTCACCAGAGAAACTATATTTGTATGTTGGGTGGTGTTCAGGTGGGGGGAGGGACCACTGACCGCCAGTGAACCTATGTTTGTATGTTCGGTGGGTGAGCGGGTTGGGGGAGGGACCACTGGGCACAAGGCAATGATTATATATTACATTGGAATGCCAATCGCTGTGAGGAGGACCACTAGACATCAGGAACTTATAATATTTTGCATCGGGATGTTGACCAGCAGGGGGACCACTAGACACCAAGGAAAGGATATTTTTACAGTGGACTGGCAATCAGCAGAGGGGAGGGCCACTAGACACCAGGGAAAGTTTATGTTATACAACAGGATTGTGATCTGTGGGGAGAGGGACCACTAGACACCAGGAAATGTTATTGTATACAGTGGGCCAGAAATTGGTAGGGAAGGCCACTTGACACCAGGGAAAGTTTCTTTTATACAATGGACCAGCAATCAGTGGGGGTGGGGGCACAGGCACCAACTATGGGGGGGCTGAGTTAAATCGAGGCAGAATGGTCTGCGGACCGCAGTGCCATTCCTCCTCATCAGCCAGCCCAGCCACCAGCACTTTAATTTTTAACTACCCACTGGTCCCATCCTGCCCTGCCAGCCCAGCCAATCTGTGTGCAGTTTAATCATTTTGAGTAGGGTGAGCGAGGACCAATCTAATGATTCCATTTTGGCGGGATTGGCGCCACATGCGGTGGTTCATTTCCTTTCCTCGCACTAATTGCTCACTTTAGCCTTAGGGATAAAAGTGCAGATTGGGTTCCTTTTTGTTGCAGTCCCTTGCTCACTCTCTTCCCATCACTCTCTGGAGTTGAGATGGCAATCAGCATGGATGGCCTCATCACCCCCTAACCACTCCCTGGGCTTGGCAGGTGAAGTTTGGAGCATAAGCACAATGCAGTGGTGGCGTGGAACTGGTACATGTGCTGCGACAGACCAGCTGCAGACAGACACAAGTGAAGCATCAGAAGCCATCTTCGGAGGCCCGGGACTGTCACTGGCGAGGTCCCGGTCCAGCAGTCAGAATCAGAACAGAAAGCCAGGTGAGGCAAGGAGGAATTAACTGGTAGTAGACCACAGAGGAGATGAACTAAGAAATTGAAAAAGGAAAGTTAGGAAACAGGCTTTCAGATAGGACATGTGCGGAGCACTGGTGATGATACAGTTGTTCTAACCCATGGATTTTCATCTTTATGTTTAAGCCTAGATTTAAGTGCTCACTCAGGTTGAAGTGAAAACCTTGCATGCTGTAGCATAAGCTCACTAGTGCTGAGGCTAACATGGCTCTGGATTAGAGACTGAAGACATCTGATTGCTGTAAATAAAAAGAGACAAAAACAATGCAATAACTACTGTTTTCAGAGTCAAAGCAAGCTTTTAGGAGGAGGCATGCTATGCCTTTTTAATGCCTACATAGGTTGTCATGGCTCCCATCAATGTTTGCCTTTTCTTCTATTCTTGATGAGTCAATGTTATAGTTTTTAACTGGCCAGTTACTTGATAGATTATGCATGCAATTATTTATGAAGTAAAATAAGATTTTACAGAAACATATCAGTGTTTGCTGTAGTGACTGGTCTGCTCTCCTTTTGTACTAGTGTTTGAGCTTCTTCAGCAGTCCATGCCTCATACACCTGGGAGGGCAGGTGGTTGTTTTCTGCCTTTTTGTAGGACTTTGAGAAGTGTTTATAGCAGTACAGTACAAGTATACAGTATCTGTGTTTTTTGAAGGTGATGTGATGCTGGTATCTTACGTTAGGCAGTTCGTGTATGAAGTTTGCCAATTGTGGTTGTCTGCTTTTTTAAAGAAAGTTAAAGCTACCAAACAGTTGTTAGGGTGGGTGAGTGACACTCCTAGTGTCTTTCAACACTTGGTGGACAGTGGGTCAAGGTGGTGAGGGGAAACACCAGAGGATATGCCAGTAGCTGGTGAGGGAGTCAGGATGGATGAGTAACACTATAGTGTCTGCAACACTGGGAGTAGGTGAAGGTGGGTGAGTGACACCATTAGAGGTGGTGAGTAACAACAAAAACAAGCACATTTGGGTAATGTTCTAGCAAGAAAATGGTGTTTGCTATGCTGTGCAATCTCTTCAGTAAACCCTCCAATATGCATCTCAGAGCACCAAACCCCCAGAGCTTCTGGGGGGCTGCCGGTCATTTCTTAAGCCCCCCCCAGGAAAATGAAAAGTTGGTTCCTATGGGTGGGGGACCACTGCTGACCAGGGAAACTGTGTTTGCATGTCAGGTGGGTGAGTGGGTGGAGGGAGGGACCACTGGACACCAGGAAAGAATTATACATTACATCAGGATGGCAATTGGTGGAGGTGGGGGGAACTGCTAGACACCAGGGAAAGTTTATTTTATACAACAGGCCAGCAATCAGTGGAAGAGGAAACCATTAAACTCCAGGAAAATAATCTTTTTTTCAATGGACTGGCGATTGGCCGGGGGTGGGGAGGGGGACCACTAGACACCAGGGAAACTATATTTTGTGAAAAGGCCAGTGATCAGTGGGGGGGGGGCACTAGACTGCAGGGAAAGTTTATTTTATACAATGGGCCAGCGATCAGTGGGGGTGGAGAGACCACTAGACACCAGGGAATGAACATTGCAAACTTCACCTCTGTGCCAAACTCTGCAGGTGGAGTTGCCACCTTTGCAGTTCTTGGTGTTATCAGTTTTCCACAACATCTACAGAGTAAAGTTTCCTAACTTCACACATCCCTACCCCTGAGAGATGGGGGTCATAGAACTGCTGCTGTCACATATGAGGGCTGGTCAACTTAAGATACCATATATAAGGTAAGCTACGCGTGCACACACACATACACTGGCCTCCAGATCTGCACACTCAGATCACTGGAGTGAATAGGCATTGATAATAGTGGGAGGACTGTGTAAACATATAAGACACAAAACCAAAGTGAGGTACAAGTTGAGCTTATCATAGAGTTTATTATTTTCATTACTGCAAATATGCCAAAATGTTTGCGTGCCATTTTAAGCCCTTTGACATATTTGCAATACTTTGCATGGTTTATAGCTGAAAAGTTATGCATGCATCATTTTCAATGCCCAACCTGCTGCTCTTGCACCAACATGTTATACTGTCTTTTCTGTGGTCTAACAGTTGTGGCATAAGAAGGGCAACTGTGGCACAAACATGCTATGGTTCATTGAAAATCCAGTCACTAAAGTTCAAAAAAGCATGTAATATTGTATCACCAGGAGACTAGCTCATAAGTTAGAAACATTAGATATAATCTGGGTGTAATGAAAAGAGTTCAGAACTGGTTACATGATATAAACAAAGGTTCATAATAAATTGTAACCAATCAACATGGAAACAAGTAATCACTAGGGACCCACAGGGGATCTGTCCTGGGATGAACTTTGTTCAATTTGGGGACTATTTATGATCACGCAATAGCAGACAGGCACAGGGTGGTGGTATGCACAACCACACACACCCCTGCAGGGCACCTGTCCATGGCCCCACCCCTGGCACACAGCTGCACTGAGTAGATTGAGGGACACAGGTGGGCATTTACTTGGATGCCCATCTTGGTCCTGAAGTGAAGCTCATGCTGTGCATAAACAGGGGATCCTGGGAAGGCACAAGACCCTATCTTTTTCAAACTATGGGCGAGTGCCTGGATGGCTGCCCCCATCCCTCCTGACAGCCTAGTGGGTGGTAGGAATTCCCAGTCCACTATAGCCAGCTGGTGTCCATTGTAAGGTGCACATAAGATATCTCTACCTTATCCTGCACCCCTCATGCCTGGCATTCTGGGCTTTAGTGAACAGCACGGAGTGTTGGCATGCCCCCTGACATGCTGTGGAACCACCCGTGGCACATAGCTGCATGACTGGCCAAGGGACAATGTGTTCAAGGGACTTGCACCCCTGCTGTGACTGGTGCTGGTGGCCCATTGGAGCCCTGCTGCATGGAATTCTGACTTAGGATTGCCTACATGTCATGGATACAGTATGTGACGTGTAGGCAATCCAACAGCTTTGTGTATGGCAGTCTATATTTATAAGTGATCAAGAGCTGAGCAACAGCAGTTAGATAATCAAGTTTACTGATGATGCCAAGATGGAAATAGTATTTTCATCACACCAGGGGATACACTGGCAGATCCAAGATGGCAGAGATGTCGACTGAGTGAGAGCCTCTCTAGCTCTCTAACTTTCGCTGTTGCCCTCCACTCAGAACATTTGTAAGCTCAGTAGGAAAAGAAATGAAGCAAAACATTGATATCACTTTGAAAGGGGAAAAGTGAAACAAACATTTATTTCAAATGGACACCATATCCGAGCCCTCAGAAAAAATGCCAGAGAATGCCAGAGTACTCCACACAGATAAAGCTAAAGAAAATCTTCTGTGAAGCTAAGTAACAGATTACTTTTTGTTTCCTTTATTGCCTGGCTACAGTATAAAATAAAATTCTGTCTCATTTCTCTAGATTCAGTACCAAAAGGAACTGACTCAGAAACAATGGTTTTAAAGAGCCAATATATGATCTGCTTGTTGTAATGGGTGTACTGGATAAAAAAATTCTTCGATCTACTACATTACTTTTTTTGACTTTCTTAGTGGGGAAAAAATAAGCGTTGTGTTAAGAAACTATCTAAAACCTGATGTCACTCTTACTACCCTGGCATTTCACCTTCTCTGCAGTTATATCCCATATTTTCTTCTGTGATAAAAGGAAGGGGATTTTCATTGAAAAACTGAGGGGAAAAAGGAAAGGGGAAAGGAAAAGTTACTGTATGACAGTTATTCAGGGGAGATAGGGTAAGTGTTAGGAATTGATTAAAATACATTCCTTGAAAGTAAACTTCATAAATCTAAGATACCCTTGAAAAACTTTAGTAGGAGCTCCAAGTATAAAAGAATGAAAATTCTTGGCCCTATGTGTCATCATTAACACCCCTCCCCGATTCAGTCTTTTTTTTTTATATAGCTGTTTGGTCCCTGTTGCCTCCTCCCACCAACTGGTGACGGGGACGCATATACCTTTTTTTTTTAGATTTTCTCCCCTGATCCCTGAGGTTCTGGCACACAGCTGTGTGAATGTGTGGAGGCATGCTTCACACCCCATGATGCCAGCTCAGCCCCTTCCACCTCCCATTACTTTGCCACCCCTCTCCACCTATGCTACCCACTGGACCTCCATCAGGTGGTAGCAGAACTATAGGGGGGGCACAACCCACCCCACCCCACCACCCTCAGGAGAGGAGAGGAGAGCTGCCCACTGGCATGCTCAATCCCACTCCCCCTCCCCCCACACCAGCACCCTGATGACTGGAGGTCATTCCTGAACCTGGGTCATCAGCATAGCATGAGGTAAGGCATCCAGTGCCTCAATCCTCTGTGCCACCAGGTCAGCAACCCTGACTCAGTCTTTAAATTTCATTTTCTGCAGGGGCAAAACATTTTGAGATCTAAAGGATAATCCCCCAATATATTTGTATTTTATAACTAGGGGCATGATAAAAAAACTTTCACTCAGCAAAACATCTCAGAGACTGGAGAACAATAAAATCTGCAGAATTATTAGAGGATAAAGGGACAAAAGGAACAAAATTGACCTTGGAAACTGCTCAGAGCTTCAATCAGGCTGCAGAAAGAGAAATAAACAAAAAACATATGCTAACTATTAAGATTACAAATTATATTCAAAAATCTCAGACAGAAGTGACTACAAGTACTGATGGTGAAATAGAGCAAAATAAAAAGGCAGGCAATAAAGGTGCTAAACCAAAAACAGAAACAAAGAGACAAACAAAAAGAAAAGCAGACAAGGTTGCAGCCTTTGAATGAAAGTGACACTGAACAAATGGAAGGAAAGGAAAGTCAAACAGACACATTAATGCAAGAAATGAAAACAGTTTTTTTCTACAATAAAAGATATGTTTGGAGACTCTTTGGAACAGGTTGCTGCAGTTGTTAAACAAATGGAAAGTTAAAATGTTAGAACTACTGAACTAGAATTTAGAGTCAGCAAAATGGAGGATGAATCTTCTGCAATGTATAAAAAAATGCAGGAACACTAAAAAGAATTGAAAATCTTACAAGAAAGAATGGAAGAAATAGAAATAAGAGTTCAAAGGTGTAATTTAAAATTGAGGGGAAGGGGGCTCCTGAAGGCTTGGAAGGTACTAACCCCATAGCCTATTTTGAAACTCTGATGACTGAATCTTTGGGAAGGGAATATCCAACAAACAGAGTAATTCTAGACAGAGCGCAGAGAGCCTTTAAAAGCAATAATTATAAAGGAAATGTCCCATGTTTTATATTCATTAAGCCTCTACAATATCAAGATAGAGAAGAAATATCAGAAAGAGCAGGGATAAATGAAGGGTTGCATGTTTGTAACCTAAATATATAGGTCTACCCTGATCTTCCACAAGTTCTATAAAACCAGAAAGAATTTAAAAATGCTAAATACTTACTTTGGAAAAATGATATAAAGTTTACAATGCTTCCACCAGCAAAACTTGAAGTAACTTTGCAAGGTACAGTGCAAATCTTTACTTCAACCTATGAAGATGAAGCTATAATAAAATGAACTTTAGCTTAAATGGAAAGGAATCTATATGGTCATATTAAAATACCTTACTCTTTTTCATCAAAGAAAACAGATCCGACACAAGCAGAGCAGAATGTTCCACAGGCTCAAAATTCCAGCTCTGAGAATGCAAATTCTGTTAATGAAGTAAATGGCTCAGAAGCACATACAGAAAAACTAAATGAAGAACACTGTGATGAAAATCCACCTGATGAAGGATAACCATCCCCAGAGGCAACAGGAGAATGGGGTTTAAACTTTAACTTAAATAAAATTGGTGGAGATGAGTATAATGGATATGTTCCTGAGTGGGGGGGGGGGGAGTTAATTAAAATAATAATGCTCACACTATGAGAGGATGGGTTGGGAAAACAGACACATTAATTCTGCTTTCATACACTCAGTTGATGGACACTTTTAGTGTCCATATTATCATCCTGAGGGGAAGCAAGAAACATTTTTTCCCCATGTAGAGTAGTACATGGAAGGGAAGGGGGATGGAAGGGGAAAACATAAAAGCAAAGAAAATGATAAAGTGGGTTTATTTATGGGTTTACCATATATTTAATTTTTATTAAAAAATAAGTTTGCAAGAAAAGAAATCATAAAGATTCTGAATTTTGACAATGAGTTCTACTTCATAAATATGAAAAAGTGCCCAAAAACCTGACTAACAATTATAATTATGGCTAGCATGAATCAGATCTACTGCTGCAGATGTGCCTAGTGGAATGCTTAGGGTATGAGAAATAGGGTAGAAATGAGAAGTATAATTCAACATTGGCAATGGACAAAACAGAGAGATTCTTATATTATTAGAAACACATTCTTTACTTTAAGATGTAAAATATTGTGCTAACCTTTTTAGGGCCAAAGGCTATTTTACTCTTCATGATCAGTCTTCCAAAGGGGTTGCTATTCTCATTAAAAAAACAAAACAAAAAAAACCCCACACTGATAGTGTATAAAGAATATAGGACAGATTCAGATGGGTGCTTTGTGATGATTCATTTGCAAGTCAATAAGCAAAACTTTACAATTATAGGACTTTATGCACCTATTGAAGATTCAACAGTTTTTGTGGAGTTATTTTTAACTTCATCACAATTACCTGTATTTTATATAACAGCAGGGGATTATAACTTAACCTTACATAAATTAAATAGGACAGTAGGCTGTGCAGAGCCAAAGAAAGAAAGCAGTATAGGTGATTAAGCACTATGTAAGAGATTTAAACTTGGTGGATTCCTTTAGATATAGAAATCCAGATACAGATGATTATTCTTTCTTCTCCCAAGTCTACCGTGTTCACTCTAGAAGTGATTTTATTTTGACAACAGCTACAGTAATAGATACAATTAAAAATATACAATATGGTCCTATCATAATATTAGATTATGCATTAATGACTTGGGAAATGGAATTATCAGGAGTATTTTTTCAGGAGAAAATACAGAGATTAGACCAGACCACAATGGAAAAACAATGACTTCACTGCTTTTTTAGAAACATAGTTAAAATATTGCTTTTTGAAAAACAGAGAAGAAGATTCCTCCACATTTAACACATGGGAAGCAATGAAGCCAACAATTTGGTCTCATGTTATTGCACATACCGCATAGAAAAATGAAAAATGTAAGGAGCAACTAAAACATTTGGAGACCAGATTAAAAGTGGAAGAACACAATTACAGTCAGTCAGCTTCTGAATCAGACCTGAAACAATTATTTTTAACAAAAAAATGAATATAATAATATTATCGAAGAGAAATCTAGAGCTGCTTTAAATAGATCAAGAATAAAATATTATTATCTAGGGGAAACCCCAAGTAAATTACTAGCATGGCAATTAAAAACAGAGGAATGTAGTAAAATGATACCAAGAATAATCAAAAACAATGGAAATATGACTATTGATCAGGAAGAAATTTTGGAGACATTAATGGATTACTACCAGACACTATATGCCCCAGAAACCAAACCTCTTAAAATACACATAGAACAATTTTCAGAAAAAAACTAATGATCCCTAATATAACTAATCTCCAGAATCAAATGTTAGAACAAGGAAACAAAGAAACAACAGATGCAATAAAAAGTCTTCCATGAAATTCATCTCTGGGCCCAGATGGAATTACTATAGGCGTTTATAAAAATAAATATCAAACTATTTTGGCCCCAAAACTAAAACAAATATTTAACTTGACAAAAGAAAAACATAAAATGCCAGAATCTTTTTATGATGCTTACATAGCCCTTATTCTTAAGCCAAATAAAAATACAGACAACCCCTCTTCATAAAGATCAATCTCACTTCTAAATAGAGACTATAACATCTTTATTACAATTCTAGCTGCACGGCTAAGTAAATTAATTCCAACATTGATAGTTCCAGATCAAGTAGGATTTATAAAGGACAGAAAGAAAAAATTACTCACCTTAGTAATGTTGTTTCTTCTAATGGAGTCTTGCTATATTATGACAATTGCAGTATGACCGCAGGTTAGAACTGCTCCGGAGGTGAAATAGTTAACTTTCCATGTAGGCATGGAACTTAGAGCACGAGCTCGGTTGAAAACTCTGTCTGTTGTGCTTCAAACACAAACTGTCAGATCTTTACAAGCTAAAACTCACTAAGGTTCTGTGTGGAAGCTGTAAACCTACACTAACCAACTGGCTACTAACATAAACACTCATTTTTGGCCTAAAACAAAGACTCAAGTCAGGAGACCCAAACATGCAAAAACACAACACCAATTCACCCAAAAACGTAGGTGAAAAACAACAAGGTGGGCATCAAAAAGTGCCAACCCTGTACTGCCCACCCACATCCCCAAAACAGAGGTTCTGAGAGGGCAGGCAGGAGGAGGTCATAATATAGCAAGACTCCATTAGAAGAAACAACATTACTAAGGTGAGTAATTTTTTCTTCAAACAACATGAAGTCTTGCTATATTATGACAATTGCAGACCACACAGCAGTACCCCCATGGAGGAGGGACAGAACCTACCTAGGAAATAGGCTCTGAAGCATGGTTGTGTTAAACCGAGCATCACCCCAGCCTGGATGTCCAGGAGTAATGCTTGGTAAAAGTGTGAACTGTTTTCCAGGTAGCTGCTTGACATATTTCTAGAATAGGAATGTCTCTGGCAGCAGCCAGAGAAGCAGCTGTACCTCTGGTAGAGTGAGCCCTCAGGCCTGAGGGGGGAACTTACCCAACTCTCATAGCAGAATTGACACAAGAGACAATCCACCTGGCAAGGGATCTTTAGTGGCTGGCTTCCCTTACCAGCTTCACCATAGGTGAGGAACAGTTGAGGAGTCAAACCTATGACCCTTGGTACGCCTATGTAGTAACTAAGGGCTCTCTTCACATCTAGGCTGTGCAGCATCCTCTCCCCAGAGGAGGAGTGGTCAGTGAAGTACACTGGAAGTGAAATAGATTGATTAAGGTGAAATCTGAAACCACCTTAGGCAGGAACTTTCTGTTAGTCCGAAGGACCACCTTATCTCTGTGAAAAGAGATAAACTCCTGCTCCACTGACAACGCTTGTAATTCACTTTTGCATCTGGCAGAGGTGATGGCTACCAAAAACACAGTTTTCCAAGTCAAGTACTTGAGCTCAGATGAAGACAAGGGCTCAAAGGGGGGTTGCATAAGCTGAGCAATGCAAACATTAAGATCCAAGGCAGTGGCAGGATCCCTGCATGGAAGGTTGGTGTAAAACAACCCCTTAAAAAACTTGGAAAATACAGGATGAGCTGAAAGGGAAGAGGATTTACCTGCTGAAATAAAAGCAGACACAGCTGCCAAGTGCACCTTCAGGGTAGCTGGTCTCAGCCCCAAAGAATTCAGGTGGACCATATAATCCAGGACTGTGGGTAGATCAGCAGAGACTGGGAAATATGCTTTTCCGAGCACCATATAGGAAAACCTTTTCCATTTGGAATTGTAGTAGCCCTGGTGGAAGGCTTCCTGCGGCCTTCAATATATCCATTACACCTTGGGAAAGGTGTAAATCAGCAAACTCTAACTCTTCAAGAACCAAGCCTTGAGATTGAGAGATTTGAGATTGGTACCAGACCCTTCCTGGGCACAGGTTAACAGATTGTGATTCCTGGGAAGGGACAGGAGGATGGACTGCTAAGGACAGCAGGAGTGGATACCAGGGCTGTCTGGCCCAATCTGGAGCTATCAGAATGACTTTGCATGATTGGGATCTGATTTTGACTAACACTTTGAACAGGAGAGGAAAGGGAGTGAATGCATAGAGAAACTTCCCCTCCAACTGAGGGCTAAGGCATCCAGGGGGAGTGAGCCCAACACTGGGGGCCTGCAGCAAAAAAGAGGAAGTTGGTGATTGTCTGGGGCTGCAAAAGATCTATCTGCGGGTGCCCCATCTGGCAAATACTACTCCCAAGACCAGGGATCCAGTGACCATTCGTGGTGGCCCTGGGAAATCCTGCTGAGAGCATCTGCCAGGACATTGTCCTTGCCTGGGAGGTGAACTGCTGTAAGGGAGAGTGTTCAGGGAGTAAGCCAGAGACCACAACTCATCGCTCGGTGCACAAGGCCATAGACCGAGTGCCCCTTGCTTGTTGATGTACCATATTGTAGTGGTGTTGTCTGTTCTGACCTGAATACTCTTGTTCTGAACAGATTTGGAAAAGCTGAAGTGCTAGAAAACTGCTCTGAGCTCCAACAGGTTGATGTGGAGCAGAGATTCCTGGGAGACCACAGACCCTGGGTGGTGAGGTCGCCCATGTGAGCTCCCCAGCCCAAGAGAGACGCATCTGTAGTAAGGATTAGAGAATGGGACTGAGTGACAAAAGGAACCCCTTGTCTCAGGTTGCTCTGATCCTGCCACCACTGTAGGGCTTGGATCAGGGTTCGAGTTACTGGGATCAGCTTGGTAAGAGGATCCTTTCTTTGAGACCAAAAAGCTCTCAAATGGAACTGGATGTCCGTCATCTGAAATGCCGTGGAAGCAGCCATGTGTCCTAGGAGCTGCAGAAAATGCCTTGCTGGCCATGAGACCTGCAGGGTAAATGAGGAGGCCAGGGAGACTAGGGTCTTTGCCCTGTCCAAGGGGAGGAAGGCCCTGGCTTCCTGTGTGTTCAGTTCTGTGCCTATGAAGGTAAGAATCTGGACCAGCTCTAGAACTGACTTTGAGAGATTCAGAAGGAAACCTAGAGAGTTAAGCAGTTGCTGCGTTATCTGAAGGTGTAAATTGACCTGGTCTGGAGACTGGCCTAATAAGAGCCAATCGTCCAGATAAGGAAAGATGGCAATCTTTTGCCTTCTTAGGTAGGCAACTGCTACAGCCAGGCATTTGGTGAATACCCTTGGGGCAGAAGTGAGGTCGAAGGGCATTGCTCTGAACTGGTAGTGGCCTGAGGGCAGCTCGAACCTGAGGTACTTTCGATGGGAGCTTCTGATGGGAATATGGAAGTAGGCATCCTTGAGGTCCAGGGAAGCTAGCCAGTCCCTGGCCTTAGAGAGGGTAGGATAATTCCCAGAGTCACCATTTTGAACTTTGGCTTTAAAAGGTGCTTGTTTAAATATCTGAGATCCAGGATGGGCCGCCATTCTCCTGTCTTTTTTGGGGTAAGAAAGTACCTGGAGTACAAACCTTTGCCCTGGTGTAGGGGAGGAACCCTTTCCATAGCTCTGAGTGCCAGGAGGGTAGAGACCTCTACCTCTAGGGCGAGTGCCTCTGATGGAGTTGCAGGTGGAAAAGATCTGGTTCTCAGCTTTGGAAATTTTTTGAAGCTGAGAACCAGTCCCTGGCTTACTACTTCCAGGACCCTCTTGTCTGATGTTAAAGACTTCCAGTTCTGGACAAAGTAAGCCAGCCTGCCCCCTACAGGTAGAGGAGAATCGGCCCTGGCAATCCCATCAGGGTGCCTGCTTGGCAGGGGCTTTGGGCTGAGGGGTGGAAGCAGACCTGCTTGTACCCGCCTGCCTCTCCTCTAAAGAACCCCTCTGAGCATAGGCAGAGGAGGAAGCTTGGCTTGGTAAAAAGGCCTATGAAAAGGCCTGCCCCTGCCTCTAGGAAGCTGCTTTGAGGAGTGGCCTGCCTTTCCTGGGCCTGTGCACTCCTATAGGTGGTCCTATATTCATTCATTTTCTTCATGTAATTCTCTGTTTGCTCCCCAAATAGAGAATTTCCCACAACAGGAAAATCCATGGCCTTAGACTGGGTATCCTGAGACAGGGTAGTACATCTAAGCCAAGCCATCCTGCGAAGTGCCACAGATGTAGCCATGACTCTTGATAAAACATCATTAGAGTCCACTGCAGCATGAAATTGCACCTTGGATGCCTCAATATCATCCATAGCCACCTGTTCCAGCTCTCTAGCAAGCTGGTCAGGGACTTGTTTCGCTAGGGCCAGCACAGTATCCCATTTGGATTTCTGGTACCTAGCAGCATAAGCCATATAATTTGCTTGTCTGAGTCCCAAAGATGCTGCCATGTACTGTTTCTTTGCCATAACATCAATCTTCCTGGAGTCCTTCTCAGGGGGGCGTGAAGCTAGGAAAATATTAGCCTTGTCACAGGCTGCAGCCTGCACCACCTCCACATGGCTGCATTGTTGAGTGAGGAAATCAGTATCAGAGCCTGATAAGGTATACCTCTTGTCCATCCTTTTATCCACAGGAGGTATAGTGTGAGGAGTTTTTAAAACTTTTACTGTCTGTTTCTGAAAAGATTTATACAAAGGAATAGACAGTCTCCTAGACTCTGGAATATCCATCATTTCTACATAGTCTGGCTCCTCTTGGTCATCAACAGCTTCCTCAACAGGGAGCTGGAGAGTTCAACAACTTTTATAAAACATGAAATGAGAAGGGACTCAGAAAGCCTTGGAGGAGAAACCCTAGGGTCTATCTGGAGAGGCGTCCGGATCAATGGGCACATCCAGATCTTCAAAACCATATTCACTCTCCTCATATTCCTCTTCCCTCCCTGGTTCATAAAATCCTCAAAATCATAATCTTGAACCGGTGGAACCGGCTGAACCAACACTACCTGAAGGTGTCGGTTCGGTTGGAACGGAGAGAGACTGGACAATTTGAATTGCTTTAGCTATTTCCTCAGCAGTTGGGGAGAGAACTTTGGCTCTACACTAGCTGACTTTCTAGTCCTTTTGCTGAACTGGCTCCTCAGAATCAGCTCTTCGTTTGCCCGAGGATATCGCCCTGGTCAGAGGCACTCCCTCGGTTGGTTGGCACTGAACCGGGCTGGCCATCCGGGTCAGCGGACTTTTGACCTCCCTTTCCTGAGCCTACCAACTCTTATCTATGGTAGCAGCAGGAAATTGTGACAAATCTGGCAGTCTGAATTGAGGTGGTCAAACCCCAGACAATGACACGTGTGGTGTGTGGTCAGCCTTAGCAAAAGCTTCCCCACAAACACTACAGTGTTGAAACCAGTGGGTCCGGTTTTCTTTTGGGTTTCTCAGACATAATGCCAGCCTAACCAACTTGCCCATTTATGGCAATCCACCAAGCAAGACACCCTTATCGGTTCCCAACCATGTCACGGGTCGTGGAAAAAAACGTAATGAAATCCGTTTTTTTTAGAACCGATAAGAACCAGGAACCGCACTCTAAAAAAGGACTAGTAGATTTTAAATACAACCTGATCGGTTCAAACTGAACCGATAAAGAATTACAAGTTCCACACAGAAAAATTAAATGTAAAACCTATCTATTACTTACATTACCACAGACAGAGCTTGAACAGACCGGTTGCAGTTTAATTTCAGCTAAAAACCGAAAAATAATACTTTTAAACCGACAAAATGAACCGAGCAGAAGGAGAAATCTCCGGAGCGACTGTTCAGTGAGGCAGAGTAAAGAATCTGACAGTTTGCGTTTGAAGCACAACAGACAGAGTTTTCAACCGAGCTCGCGCTCTAAGTTCCATGCCTACATGAAAAGTTAACTATTTCACCTCCGGAGCAGTTCTAACCTGCGGTCATACTGCAATTGTCATAATATAGCAAGACTTCATGTTGTTTGAAACTATCATGTGCAGTAAGAAAATCTCAGGATATTATAGAACTAGTGAAAGATCCTGATACAGCAATGATTGCTTTGGATGCAGAGAAAGCCTTCAATATGGTGGACTGGGATTTTTTGATGTCCACCCTGTTGAAGGCTAGAATGGGCCAGGGATTACTGACCTGGATTAGGGCAAGGGCATCACACCAAGGGCTAGGGTGTCTGCAAATTCTAAATTATCAAACTCATTTGCTTTGACAAGGAAGACAAGGAAGGGATGCCCCTTGTCCCCAGTCTTATTCACACTGTAGTTGGAGCCTCTGGCACAATATATCAGGAATAATGTTATGGGAGTAAGACTGGGAGGAGGGGAATATACACTATCTCTATACCCATATGACATTTTGGTTTATCTTTCTAATGCAGCACAAACAAGTCAGAAGCCAAAACATTTGCTAGAGGAATATTCAAGTGTTTTATGATATAAACTGAATATATTAAAAACAGAGATTATGCTGTTGGGTGAACTGAAGAATCCAAATGATACATTTATAGTAGTTCCACAAACATCCTTTAAATATTTGGAAATAATGTTAACCAAAAATATTAATAAACTATACGAAAATAATTGTGTACCGCTTAGGAATGAAATTTCAAATGATATGGCTAGATGGCTTCACCTGCCTTTGACCTTTATAGGAAGATCAAACATTATAAAACTGAACATCCTACCAAGACTTTTGTTTTTATTTCAAACCTTACCAATAGTTATGCCAAAACAGTTAATTTCAGACTTGGGGAAAAAAAATTATAACTTCTTATGGCAAAATAAAAAAAAAAAAAAAACAAGGCTGAAATTAGATAAAAATGTATAATACAAAAGAAAAAGCAGGAATAGATCTTCCAAATGTAACCACCCAGTCCTCTGGGGTAACTAGAATCCCATCAGTGTTAGACTAGGAGGGTAGTAGGCAGCTGGTAGATAGTTTACTAGAAGCTCCCTACAGACATCTCATTGTTTACTTAGCTAGGCTAGGTATGAAATGAATGATGACATTTAGAACTCTTGCAGGAGCATCATTTTTTGCTAGCTGCAAGGGACAGAGTTTAGAATCTTCGGATCAGTTGTCATTCAGTCAGTGTCCAGAGTGGAGCTTTGAGTGTACAGGTGCCTGCCAGGCTCCCTTAGGCTGAATGAAGGACCTCTGGTCATTTTTCTCACTCTAGAGAGAGAGAGAGAGAGAGAGAGAGAAAGACAACAGCCTTTCTACAAGAAGTGGTGGAGACCTGTGCCAACAGGACCCCAGTGGGTCATTTCTATGAAAATGAAATGGGACTGAGAAATCAGTAGGCCCAAGGGGCAACCCCCTGAGGGACTAGAAGATTGTTCATCTGCCCAGAGCAGGACCTGAGAAAGTTCATGGCAAAAAGCTATGGATTCAAGGGAAGAAAAGAGGAAGTAAACTGTTGATTAACTAGAATCTGCAGCTTATCCATCGGGTAGGGAAATTGGCAGACTGGGTGGGCCAAGCGGTCCTTATCTGCCGTCAAATTCTATGTTTTTATGTTTCTTTCATTGAAGCCTGATATCTGTAACAGAGGGACAAACAAATCATGAGCACAGTCACATTGGGAGAATATTGAGAGTTGTTTCGTGGTGTATGTGCCATGACAAGGATAGATTATACCACTAAGGCCCCCAGTGTCACCACAAAGATGTGTGGAATGTAAATGTAATTTTTGTGTGGAGGCCTTTAGCAGTCTATATGGGAATTGAAGGATACAATGTGTGTCCTTGAAGGAATGGCAGAGGCTGGCTGGGGCCACGGTGAGTAGACCCTCACCTGGAGCTTTGATCAGGGCTAACTGGTTACCTGAAAGGCACAGTTTGCCCTGCAGGTATAAACATAGCCCATCTCATCAGGAGGATTTTGAATGTGAAGTGTGTGGCAACCCCCTTGTAATAGACACTTAGAGAAAAGAAAATCCAGAGATTCCAAGAAAATGAGACAAGGCAGGTCATTCTATAGAGAAATTAGTGTGAAATGAAACTACTGCCTGTTCTGTGAGAAAGCAAAGTTTCTTGACTGCATCTGTTGTCTGTTGTGACAGTTCCAAACTTAGGGGACCTCCCAGTTTCTGCATACCATCTGTAGAAATAAAGCTGTGTGATATAATCCCAATTTTCTGGTATTGGGCATTCCATCTCTGAGTCTGAGTGAAATGTTTATGGGGCCATTTAGATAGCAGACATAGCATAGTCTTGGTGCCTCTCTCCCAGAACTTGGAGTAAATATAAATGTTATTTTGCACTCTAACCCCCCAACCTCTTAGATGCCAAGCCAAGTAGTTACACTAAAGCCAGAGGTGGTACCATTGTTTTTTGCCAACTTGTGGTTTGTTGCCTTGTCTGTAGTACAAGTTAGGGGGATCCTGGTTGCAAGATGCCACTCTTGGCTGGGGTAAGGGTTGCACAAACGTTAAGTGGTATTACTGAACATTTCAGTTGGAGGGACTTTGTGATATATTTTACTCTACTGACTTAACAGTACACTGGAGGAATAAAGAAGTAAGCACAACTTCACATTCTTCTTTAATTGAAATACTGGATATTCCACATAAGAACGTGTTAAATAAAAAACAGATTTCAAGGTTTTTTAATAACTTCAATAAAAACGTTGCAAATAGTTAATAAATTATTAGGACATGCACTTAAAATTTTAAAAACGATGCCAATATAAAATAATCCATTTCTATTAAAATAAATTCTTATCATACTTGGAGTGTCTAGTGTCAAAAAGGCATACACAATTTGGGAGACTTATTTATTAATGGTAGGTTAGCTACATTTGAAGAACTAATAAAAAACTTATAAGATTTGTAAAAATGATAATATGCCTTATTTACAAACAAACTATATCAAGAAAAATTAGAACACTGACTTGGAAATCCCAGCAACTTCACTTGAGGACTTTTTCTTGAATATAGAAAATCATAAAAGAAAATATATAGGTAAGCTGTATGCTTTGATAAAGAGACAACTACAAACTGACTCCTCAAGACATAACATCTCTTGGGGGAAAAATAATTAGGCCTAACAATAAATACAAAAGAAAGGGAGAATAGAAAAAAATTACTCACCATAGTAATCTTTCTTTCAAAGTGTCCTTTAGCATCAGTAACTATTGCAGTGAGCTGGCTAGATAGTACTGCTCTGGAGGTAGAATGTATGGTAATGAGTTTTATGAATTCGCCAATCAGATTGAACCACAGGATTTAAAAATACAAAACAACCCTGAACCAGAATCATAACCATAAAACTTTGCTCAAAATGTAATCCAAAGTGTAGCATACTGAAATATTCAAGGCAAAAGACAGAGCCCTCTTCTGAAGGTTATCTGGGGAGGAAGGGTGGGAGCTTACTGGTGCTAAAAGACACCTTGGCAGAAAGAAGATTACTACTGTGAGTAATTTTTTCTTCCTACCCCAGGGGTCCTTTAGCATCACTAACTATTGCATACTATAAAGCAGTACAGTTGGGAGGTGGGTAGAGAACCTACTTAGGAAAGAGGCTCTGCAGCACTGCCTTGCCAAACTTGGCAGCAGATCTAGATTGTACATCTAAGCAATAGTGCTTAGTGAAAGTGTGTATAGTCTTCCAAGTTGCTGCTCTACAGACATCCAGAAGGGGTATGTCCCTAGCAGCTGCCACAGAGGCAGCAGTGCCCTGGGAGAGTGAGCCCATAGGCCCTCTGGAGGCTGCTTACCAGCCTTGTCATAGCAGAAATGAATACATGAGGCTATCCAGTGAGAAATAGTTCTCTTGGTGGCTGGCTTTCCTCTACTGACCTCCCCATAGGTGATAAACAACTGTGTGGATGAGCCCCTAAACTGCTTGGTGTGCTCCAGGTAGCAAAAAAGGGCTTTTTTGACATCCCAACTATGGAGCTTCCACTCCCCTGGAACGGACTTGTCAGTAAAAAATATAAGTAAGGTGATGGACTGGTTAAGGTGAAACTCTGAGATCACCATAGGTCGGAATTTCCTGTTTGTCCTGAGATCAGTGTTGTCCCTGTGAAGGATAATTTAGTTGGGCTCAGTGCAGAGAGCCTGTAACTCTAATATCCTTCTTGCAGAAGTAATGGCCACAAGAAATACAGTTTTGCAAGTGACAAGTGACAGTTTTGCAAATGAGCCGCAACCATGGGTTCAAAGGGTGGTGCCATAAGCTTGGCAATACAAAGATTCAAGCTTCAAGGAGGGACCAGTTCCCTAACTGAAGGCTGAACATGGAGGAACCTCTGAAAAACTGCTTAAATACTGGTTCAATGGCCTACACAGCCAGTAAGTGTTATGCTTGTGTAACTGTGATACTTAGGTTTTGACCGTTCGCACTCTCTATTCCAGAGGAATTACCATCCTATAGGGGTACCAAGGGCAAGGAACCCTCTAGAGGTGCCATGGGACACTTTCCTTGGCTAAAGGTACCTTAGAAAGAATCCCCAGAAGAGAGGTGCTGCCACTGGAGGAGGAGGGGAGGATGGCAGGGTAAAGAAAAAGTGCTTCAGAAGGAGGCTGAGGTGAACTGCTTATATAGCTCAGGAAGTGGGAGTGGCTGGCTGCTTGTCCATCGAACCATAGGAGGAGCCTTCCAATTCAATGGCCTACACAGCCAGTAAATGCTATGCTTGTGCAACTGTGTTACTTAGGTTTTGGCCATTTGCACTCTCTATTCTGGAGGAATTACCACCCTGTAGGAGTACCAAAGACAAGGAACCCTCTAGAGGGTTTCACCCCTAGAGGTGCCATGGGACACTTTACTTGGCTAAAGGTACCTTAGGAAAAATCCCCAAAAAGAAGTAGTTTGAAGCTTATAAGCAATCAGAAATTGTGAGCCATGGTAATAGATAAGCATGAGGCAGCTTGATAACGTAATGGGATAGCAGGATAGCCATGGCATGAGTTTGATGGGTTACAAAAGGGGATGAGGGAACTACCTAAGGAGAGAGGGAATGGCAATAGGGACACCATCCCCTTCCATCCAACAGCAGATCCTACCTACGGTACTAGGAAACACTATGCTAACAGTTATAACCTGAGACACGGAGGAGAGGGAAAAAAACCCTTTGAGGAGGAAATCTCTGTGGATCCAAGGCCTAGGTCACCTTCCCTCCAGGCATGGGATATTTTATTTAGTGATGACTCTACTGCTGCAATTTGGAAACTCAATTAAAGGGAAGTGGAAAATATTCCAATTTGGAGGAAAGCTCTCACTCTATCCTTCTAACAGGAACACTGTGGAGGGTTGAGAGTCACTGCGCTCTGCAACCGATGACCCCCAAGGTGGAGAGGAGGAGAGCAATAACCACTGAGGCACTCACCTGGTCTACTCATCCTAAACACAAACCAGGTGAACAGGAGGCAGTTATGGGGAGAATAGCATTGAAGGGTGTCTCTGAACCTGCTCGGGCAGCTAATGAATCCCCCGTGAGAGCCCCACTCCTTCAAGCTGAGTCTTAATTTCTACAACTTTGGGTGCTGTCAGTATGGTTGATGACTGAATGTCCACCTGGAGCGAGGACATTCCCAGCTATGGACCAGGTGAGAAGGACCACACTCCAAGCTTCGCATGCCCAAGCTACGGACTCTAAGTGCAGAGTGAGACTGTCAGCTGCAGGGAGCCCTGCACCAGAATGGTATGGCTGGCTAGCCCCAGGGACTGATGAGGAGCTGAATGAGCATTTAGTGCTGAGACCTTGCAGAGAGCAGATGGCAGGAAGCAGTGGGCAAATGATGGCATAATCAGGGGTTGATCAGGATGTAGTTCAGTAAGGCAGGGTAGTTGTTCAGGAAAGCATAACAATAATCGGACCTGCATGTAGGTCAGTAAGCAATAGGAATAGTCAGACTGACACATAGGTCTGCAAAACATAGTAGTAATGATGGGTCATGAACATAAATGAGGCAGCAGTATGATAGTGGGGCAAGCCAGCCAAGCATTCAAAAGCCAAATTAAGGTGACAAATACTCTGAGGATTTTCAGCGCCGAAGGCAGGATTTAGAACAGAAATTATTAGTCACATGGGGCCACGACTCTCCAAACACTTCCCAGTCCCCGCTGTAGGAAAAACAAGAAAGTGATGGAAGGGTCGAGAACCACATGCAGATATTAAATCTAGTTAGCATCAGCAGTAGCTGTAGCTGACCTCAGAGTAGAACAGCAATGTACAATCAGGGAATAGCATCAGCTATGAGTGGCTGTATCCTATAAGCATGGAAGGAGAAAAGCACAATGCTGTGAAAACAGCTATGACCAGGGGAGGCAGATTGAGCAGGGAAAACACGATTGAACTGCATAGCAAGGTTCAGAGGGAGTTTGAATCAGTTGAAAATAATTAGACTTAATAGCATGGGGAGCAGTTAGGCCTGTAACGTGGGAAGCAGATTTGGGTTGTGTAAAAACACAATTATTGGTTACAGTAGCAATGGGAGTAAGTAAAAGCAGTAGCAGGAGTTGCAAAAAAGCCAAACAGTAGGAGCATGCAAATGGTAGGAGTTGAGAAGCCAATTCCCCTCAAAAAAGAAAATAAAACACAAACACAGAAGAAACAGGGGAGAAAGAAAAGGAAGCACACAGCCGGAGGCAAGATACAAACCAGAAGCAGAGGAACAAAATGCAGAGTTCAGCAGATGAAGCAGTAAGGCGGTTGGGGGGGTCAGGGCAGGCCCCAGCCAGCAGCAGAGAGCAAATGGACAGAGCATCTGACCAGCAAAGAAAAAGTGCTTCAGAAGTAGGCTGAGGGGAGCTGCTTATATGCTGTAGCTCAGGAAGTGGGAGTGCCTGGCTGCTTGTCCATCGAGCCATAGGCAGAGCCTTCCAATAGTGAAAAAACAGATTTAGTTTTCCCAACAGAAAGTTAAGCTGAAGGAGCAGACAGGTGAAGCTCCAAGGTGGAAGACCTTAAAGCCTGAATCCTGTAGGGGCACCAAATAATCCAAAATGTTAGGAATCAAAGCCTTAAGAGGATTAATGTGCTTTTTCCTACACCGGGAGAAAACCTTTTCCACTTGGTTGCATAGGTCTTTTTTGTACTAGGCTTTTGGACATCCTCAGGATCTTAAGAACCTGATCAGAGTACTGTGTGTCAGAAAACTCTTAACTCCTCAAGAGTCAGGCTTTGAGGTGAAGATATTTCAGATCTGGATAGGTCACCCCTGTCTGGGGGAGAGACAGGAGGGAGTGACTGAGAGGGAGATGAATAGGTTTGCTGCAGGACATGTGCCACCAGAATCGTTGTAGGCTGATTTTTGAAAATCAGAGAAAAGGGAGTAAATGCATTAAAAAACTTTCTTGTCCAATCCAGCGCTAAGGCATCTGTTGGAAGAGTTCCTAGTGCTGGAGGCCTACAGCAGAACAGGGGAAGTTGATGGTTCAGGTGGGAGGCAAACAGATCTATTTTGGTTTACCTATGCTGACTCAACAACAGGGTTGTTGAGGTTCAGCATAGCATGATCCTCAATGCTGACAGCTGAAATTATGTGTATTTTGAATTTCTGTAGCTTTGATATCTTCATTGACATAAAGGACCACTCCCCCCCCCACCCCAAGTGTGGTTATTGGTGAATCATATCTTGCTAATGGCTACTATGTCCAGTTTAGCCTCTATCTTTGTTGCCTGCAGGTCTGGGATCTTGTTTCCCACACTGTGGGCATTTGTGTACATGATTTTCCATTGGCCAGATTTCGGTGTGTTAGTTGTTGGGCGTCGTACGGGGAGCCCGACCTTTTTCCTTACCTGGTGATGCAAATGAACTACAAACATGCTGAACTCCTGTCTGATAGCTAATTAAGGGGGGGGGGAGTGTTCTTCCCATTCGATGTATCAGGTGCTGCACTCCTCTCCCCATTTGCTAGTTTAAATATTCTGCAAAGACGTCAAACTTCTGCCCCAATGCACTGACTCCCTCCTTAGTCAGATGCAATCCATCGAATTTAAAGAAATTTCACTCCCAAAACTGTTGCCAGTTACCTACAAATTTGTGTCCTTTTTCCACATGTTTAGCTCCCCTATCTCCCCTTCTCTGACCTTCCATCTGTATGCTCCCCTCTCCCAGACTGCCAGGATCTCAGAGAAGGAGATGCCGGATGAAATGGATGACAATTTGTCTCCCAGCCTGGTCAGGTGTTCCTTGGTCTCTACAACTGACCAGCTGGCAAGATTATTAGTCCCTATGTGTACCAGGATGTCAATGTTTTCTCCTGCTTCCTGCACAATTTTAACAATGTGGTCAGTGTCTCTCCATGCTGATCCAAGCACAGAAGCATCTATGGTAATGATTTTTGAAAGAGGAGGTACCTGGAAGGAAATTCCTATAGAGGGGCTGGTAACATCCTTCCACCAGTCCAGAGACTGCAGGAACATTTTTGTGACTGGGACTAGTTTGGACAGAGAACTTTTGCTTTGGAACCAGTGAGAACTTAGGTGCTGCTGAATGTTCCTCATTCTGAACCTCCTGGGACCACAGCTGTCATAGATGCCATGTGTCCCAGGAGATGTAGGAAGTGTCTGGTTGGCCCGGGCTGGCCCAGGAAAAATAATTTGCCACTGACAGAAAGTTTTGACTTTTTTCACAGGAAGTAAAGATCTGCTGTGCATTGTGCCTAACTGTGCTCCTATGAATGGAAGGAACTGTGCTGGTTCCAGGTGGGATTTTGTTTGTTTTATAATGAATCCCAAGGAGTGCAAAGTGTCTCTTGTAAGGGAGAGAACCTTCTCCACTTGAGGAGGGTTTTTTGCCACCATCAGCCAGTCATCCTGACAAGGGTAGACTGATATCCCCATCTTTCTTAAATGTGCTGCCACCACTGTCAGGCACTTTGTAAACACTCTTGGTGAAGATGTCTGGCCAAAGAGCATGGCTACAAACTGGTAATGTTCTGAAGCAAGCTTTAACCTTAAAAACTTTCCATGAGACTGCCTTATGGGGATGTGATAGTATGCATCTTTGAAGTCTAGGGAGGCTAGCCAGTCTCCCTACTGCAGAGACTGAATTACCATTTCTAAGGTGACCATCTTGAATTTGGGTTTCTGAAAGTGTCTATTCAGGTATCTGAGGTCTAAGATGGGCTGTCACTCTCTGTTTTTTCATTTGAGTCAGGAAGTATCTGGAGTAGAGACCTTTGCCCATTTGATGGGCAGACACTCTCTCTATTACTCTTGCTGACAAAAGATGCTTTACCTCCAGCTCCAACAGAATTCTCCATGTTGGAGTTAGATGTTTGGAAAGCTGGGCTTCCCTGAGAGCTGGCATCTTTTTCAACTGAAGGGACAGGCCCTTTTGCACTGCCTCCAAGACTCACCTGTTTGTTGTGATCAAGGTCCAACCCTGGAGCTAGTGGGAGAGCCTGCCCTCTACAGGTAGAGTGAGGTGACCTGAACTGAGGAGTCAGGGCTTTTGCTGGGTGGCAGAAGCAGAGGTAGAGGTAGGTCTTCTGTGACCCCTCCTGCCTCTTCCTCTGAATTAACCTCTGAACTGTGAAAGGTCAAATTAGGAGGAAGGGAGTAATAGAGTCTAGGGGAGTATCCTGTGCCTCTATTACACCTGTGCTGAGACTTTTGAGAAGCAGAATGCTTTGCTTTAGAAGTGTTGCTCTGATGGGTTGCATTATACTCATTAACATTTTCATATATTCCTCAATTCTGGAATCAGATGGTACATTTCTGTCACAGGGAAAGTCCATGGCTTTGGACTGAGTGTCCTGTGAAAGATTTGTTGTTCTGAGCCAAGCAAAGTGGCTCAGAGAAATGTCCTGGGCCATAACCTTTGAGGCTGCATCATTACAATCATCTGCCATGTGGAACTGGTACTTTGTGACCTCCAAGGCCATCTTAGAAGTTTCCACCAAATCCTTAGCAATAGAATCAGAGCCCTGTTTAACTATGGCTAGGACTGAGTTCCATACAGCCTTCTGGTATTTGGCTGTGTAAGCGATGTATGAGGCAAGGTGGAGGAGTACAGAGGCTGAGGTATATGTCTTTCTGCCATAAAATCCACTTTTTAGAGTCTTTTTCAGGAGGCTGGGAAGAAAGAGGAACCCCAGCCTTGTCATATGCTGCTTGTTGCATCACTCCTTCATGGCCAGGGCTGCAGCTATGAATTTTGGGGTCCAGGACAAGTCAATCAAAATGGGCCCCTGTTTCCCAAACCAGCTAATGCCAAGGGTAATGCCAGCTCCTCAGGTGGGCCCCTCCTGAGCTCAGGGCCCCGGACAACTTCCCCACTTCCCCCCCATTACTGTGGCCCTGCTCATGGCTGGGGTGAACAAACAGAAATTCTGGGTCAGATTTAGATAATTGATATTTCTTATCAACTGTCTTCTCAACCCCTGGCATGGATGTCAGAGTCTGAAGAATCTTCATTGTGTTCTTGCTGAAAGGTTTATAGATTAGAAGAACTAACTTTTTATGAGGGGGAAGATCTTTCATGTCTCTGTAGTCCTGGTTTTCCTCCTCATCCTGGTTGGACTCTTGAGAAGGGAGGTCAAGAGTATTCACCATGTGCTGCAAAAAAGAGAACAGGGAGAAGGTATCCTCCTGGTTAGGGGATGCCCCAAAATTGGGGTCAGGTGACAAATCAGGTTCTGGGGTCTTACCCTCTGAAATGTCATCTGGGGGATTATATGAATCATTATCCTCACACAGCAGGGAAAGGGAAAGGGAAAGGGAACATTGTTTAACCAGTAGTAGTACACTAAACTGAAGCTTGTTTCCAGGTGCGACTTGGGAGCACAAGGAAGTTAAGTGACTTGCTCAGAATCACACAGTATGCACCTAGGGAGCTGTGGGATTCAAGCCCAGGTCTCCAGATCTGCAGCTCAGAGCCTTAACCCACTGCACTATATCAGCCCCTGTAGGAGAGGGGGCTGAGGAGAGAATTTGCCTGGGAAAATCAGAAGCACTAAAAAGGGACTCCATGCCCTGAATGGTTTGATAAAGGTGCCAGGCTGTTGCCATATCCTTCATAGAGGAAAGGTCCCCTGAAAAATCTTGAAGGACACCCTCCTGGGGTTCAATATTTTCAGACTTATCCTTGTGTTTCTTTCCCACTGCAGCCTCACCCTTAGCACCGTTTGGAGGTGCCGTGATATTTTTCTCTTTACAAATCTTTTTAGCAGCCACTTCATCAGTGACTTGTTCAGGCTTCCTCTTAGAACTAGGCACTTCATCAGCACCTTTTACATTTTTTGATTTAGGAACCTCATCAGTCCCTTTAGAAGCCTTACTTTTGGGAGGCACTTCATCAGTACCAGGTTTTGTGTTCTTTATTTTCAAAGGCACTTCATCAGCACTTGTACCCAGCTTATATTTTAAAGATGCTTCATCAGCACCTTGGTTATTTTTATTCTTTAAAAGCCCCTCATCGGTAGCCTTGGGTCTTTGTTTGGGACCAGATGAAGACCCTTCTTCTACCATTTCTCTAAGCCGTTTTAGCTCTGTTTCTTAATGTTTTTAACAAAATTTGGAGCAAGAACACAGTAATTGTCTGGACCTAAGCACTTCAAATGCAGGTCGTGAGTATCAGATTTAGCTAAAATTCTGTGATAACTTAAACAACAGTTTTTAAAACCTGTAAGTCCAGTTCTTTTCTTAGGGATTTATGACATGCCAAATTACAGAAAACCCTGTATTAGAATGTTAAACAGCTTACATGGAAAGGCTAATGGTTGGTTCCCTCTCGGAAAGGAACCACAACTATAATATATGGTAAACCATAGGTTCCTGCTTAGAAAAGGGAACTGTGGTAAAGATAAATAAAAATAAAGTAAAAGGAACCATGGAAACACTAGACGTGATAACTAAAACTTATGAAAATAAAGAAAACAAGCATTTGTCAATACCGAATGTTGTCTTGCTGGCATTGGCATTGGTAGTGCAGGAGTTAGAGATGCATAATAGGAATGGCAGTGAAGTACTGAACTGATGCCAACCCAACCCCCACTCTGCACAGACTGACAGGCATTGGGGTGTGCCTTTGGGGTGTCAGCTATAACGCTCATGCCATTTTATCTCACCCTACCCTGTAGACACTGACAAGTGTCATGGTGTGCTTTGGAGTCTTTGGGCATTATACTTACCCCATTCCATAAGGAAATATGCTGAGAAGGGTGCAGTATAGGAGAATGGGGTGAACTTTAGGGCCAAACACTCCAAGGCACACCTCAATGCCTGTCACTGGCTGCAGGGTGGGGGTGGAATGGCATGATCATTACAGCCAATTATCCTAAGTCACACCCCTGACACCTGGCAGTCTCTACAGGGTAGGATGTTACAGTTGGAAACCCTAACATCATAGACATTTGTTGTTATTGTCACTCCAAATTTTCAACATGGGCTTTTTGTGACCCCAGCTCATGAAGAGCGACACAATCAGTTTGTTAGCCGAAAGGTGGTGTTGCACAGTAACTATTCCATTTGGTGACACAGGGATGAAAACACATTTTGGGCAGGATGTGAAAAATGACGACTGTATTGTTCATGAGGAGGTGTAAAAAATGGCAAAGTTAAAAATCTGGAGTGAAAATTGAAAAATTGTCTAAGTCATGAGCATGCTTAAAAACTGCGCAACACACATCCGTAACCCAATTATTTTTGGGATTTTTTTAGCCACATTTTTAACAAAGACCTTTTGGGACCTCCCCTCATGAACAGTGGCACTGTGATTTTGTTAATCTGTCCTAAAAGTTGATTTCCCACAGCAACCATGCCATTGTGTGCCACAGGTGCAGAAACATATTTTGGGCAGGCTGTGAAAAATGACAGCTGTACTGTTCATAAGGAGGTGTGAAAAATTGCCAGTGTTGAAAATCTGGCATGAAAATATTGCAAATTTTCGAAGTTACAAGGGTGCGTGGAAACTGCACAATGCACACTTATAACACAGTCATTTTATGGACGTTCATCACCAAATTTTAAACACAGGCATTTTAGGACTTTGGCTCATGAACAGTATAACCGTCATTTTCTCAAACTGTCCAAAAACTGATTTCACACAGCGACCACACTATTGTGCGCCTGACATGCGAAACACATTTCAGCCAGGATATGTAAAATGACATCTGTACTGTTCATAAGGAGGTGTGGAAAAATGCCAATTTTGAAAATCTGGGTGACAATATTACAAATTCACGATGTTATGGCGTGTGTGGAAACAGTGCAACACTGCTAAGTAAACAACCATTTTTGGATTTTTCACAAATTTGCAACATAGGTTTTTGAGAGCCCCCCTCATGAACAGTGGCACTGTCATTTCATTACTCAGTCCTGAAAGGTGATTCCACGCAGTGGCCAAGAAATCCTCTTTCGGGACCAAATAACGCCACAACAGTGACTGAATTAATGAGGGGGGCCCCCAATAACCCCATGTTGAAAATTTGGTGTACAAATTCCAAAAAATGCCTGCGATATGCACCAAAGTTGAAAAAAAAAACTATTTATGCTATTATACAGCTTACCAGCATTTCTTCAGTTCGTGGTTGGCTTTGAAGAGTGCAGACGTGTTCCCGGTCCACCGAAGATTTTTGCACCAGACTCCAGAGGTAAGTATGGGGAGAGGGGGGTGTGGGGAGGCAGGGTGCACAGAGCATGTGTGCAGGTTGGGGCAGGGAGCTGGACAGACCATGAGGGACCGTTTTCTTCTTTTACAGGTTTAAAAAAAATCTCAGGACTTTTCTTTTTTACAGGGGCTTTTGGCATGCTGGGGTGGGCTCCCAGCATGCCATCTGAGTGTTTGGGGGGCTAGCTGATGGGGGATTGGGCATCCCTGTCGGTACATACTGAAGGGGGCAAGATTGGGCACCCCCCCTCAGCACATAACAAATGGGGGGTGCATTATGTCGATGGGGAGTGGGCTCCCATGTTGGCACATTAACTGGGTCAGGGCATGCCGACAGGGGGATTGGGCACCCCTGAAGTTAGCATTGTGGCAGGCAGTGTGCTGCCATGTTTACTCTAATGTTTCATCAGGGAAGGCACGTTGGGAGGCGCCACTGAGTATGACAAGTTTTGCTGTCATTGTAGCGGACCTTTCCACCACATTATGTATTCCTGGTGTGGTGCCTGCATGCTGGCTTACTGGGGAATGAGGGACGCACCTACTTATGTGTGCCCTGCATTCGCCCAACAGTGACCACGCCTCCAAATCTACTACTAATGCAATACGTTGGCTGGCACACAAGCGCAAGCCAACATAAAAAGGGAACCACGGGGAATGGCAGAACTGAGGAAAAATGTGATTCCTGGAAACCGAAGGGAACCACAAAAAAACAGAAAATACTCAGCACACTAAAAATGTTAAGAAACAAGAAGAATAGCTACCATTTTCAAGAAAAGATTTTTCCTTGCCAGGAGAGAGAGCATCTCAGAGGCAGTGTTGCTCAGTCCAGTGGTGAAAACATTTTGAAGATTCCTTTCCTCTCTTTGCTCAGCACAACCCCAAGCTTCAATCTGATTGGCTAATTCATAAAACTCATTACCATACATTCCACCTCTGGGGCAGTACTACCTAGCAATCTCACTGCAATATTTACTGATGCTAAATGACCCCTGAGTTGAGAATAATAAGTTATCCAACTGTAGTATCTAAATCAGTCAGATTTCAACAAACACAGTTTAATATTTTATATAGATGATATTATACTCCAGTAAAACTTCACAAGTTCAATTCAGCAATCTCAGAATTCTTTCCTAAATGGTGTACCAATATAGGATCACTAAAGCATATATTTATAGAGTGTCCCTTTTTGAGTACCCTTTGGAAGAAAATAATTAATACTATAGATAAGCTCTTAGGATTTAAATTCCCATTCGATCCTGGTGGAATATTTCTAGGTTACACAAACTCATCAGTCCAATTTATGGATATAATTCAATATAGATTTGCGACTACAGCAATTATGGTAGCAAAGAAACTAGTTTTGCAAAAATGGAAAAATTGCAGTGCCACCTACATTTAAGGAGTATTTAAGGAGTGGCTATCAATGATGATAGATATAGCAAGACTTAAGAAAATGTATTATTATATGGAACATAATGGGGATAAATTTAGGGATATATGGACTCCATTTATAGAGAAATTAAAATAACTTTAATAAATGCCTTCCCATGAGGAAACAAACTGCAGCAGTCAAATCCCCTATAAGTCAAATGGTTATGCAGCCATGTATAAATTTTAAGTCTTTAGAAATGATGATGAACACTAAACACTGGATAAGAAGCCAAACTGAGAAAATAATCTCAGAAATAGACAGATGATGGTATACCCAATCTGAACAAAAAAAGAAAATAAAACAAAACCAACAGCAGGAGATACACTTAATGCAGAAGGATCTAAACAGGACTGGAAAGTGGCTAGAGAAATAGATATATAATTGATTGATCCATTGATTGATTGATTAATTGATTGATTTGTTGATCAAATAAATACACTGGTGCAAGAGGCTTTTTTCAGACTCAACTAGGGCTTATGTAGGCAAACAAAAGTGTGGAGATAAGAGTTCCATGGTTATAAGCAAGTTGGGAAATATACTTTCAAGAGTAACTGAAGGCAGAGACAAAAACAAAACAAAAACAGTTGGATACAATTTCAGTAAAGTGGCACAAAAACATACGAGTTAAACAATTAGTTTTGAAAGAATGCAATACTGATTCTAATATGCTGTAGCATAGTGAGTACAAGTGGTGCTAACGTAGCACATATAAACTGACAAAACAGTATCAAGTATCTTAGGACACACAATTGCAGTGGGATGCACTCAATAGTTGACCAAGAAGATGTGATTTAAAGTGGCTGTGGGAAGAGGCAGATCAAACTCCTACTGAAAGAATATCAAGCAGAGCAGAAAGCCATATTGCCTGTGTTTTTGCCCATGGTACTTCAAGCAGAAGGTAATCAGAGGAGTGTAGGTCATGTGGGTTTGTTTTGTGCCTTGGGAATGTGAAGAAATGCAAAGTGATACCTCTAGAAAAGAAGGACATGAAGGAGGTAAGTTACCTAAATATCACAGAGATTATTGAAAGCAAGCAGGAAGAAGGTCTGGGAGTACCAACTACCAATAACTTTAATTGGAAACAGCAGTATCAACAAATAGCTAGCAAGGCAAGCAAAACAATGGCATGCTTCTAGAAAACATTCACGAGCAGGTCAAGATATGATATTGTTCCCCTGTAGAGATCTCTGGTCAGGCTGCACCTTAAATACAGCCGGCATTTCTGGCTCCAATAACTGAAGAAAGATATTGACATGACTGATAAAGTGCAGAGAAGAGTGACCAACATGGTTGAAGATCTGGAAAATGTGGACTGTGAGGGCCAGCTGACTGGGTTGGGACTGTTTACCTTTAAAAAAGGATGAATTGCAGGGGCTAGGATCATGGTCTTCATCAAATATCTGAAAGGGATAACACCATCAGACAAATATTGTTCTTCAAAATGCATCAGAATAAAAGGACAAACAACGTCATTAAAATGAGAAAGATTCTCAGGAAATGTCACAGGAAATATCAGGAAGAACTACTTCACATAATACAAGATGGACACTTGAAATCAATTTCCAAAGTAGGACATCTCAGCTAGAGATGTTGCAGAGTTTTACTTCGCTGGTGAAGTTCTGGAAAAGTTGTGAAATTCGCCTTTGCAGATAACTTTATGAATTACCCACTTCAACACTGCACATTGAGTTTTCCTAGGAAAATGGCACTTTCTTAGGCAAAGTCATGGCAAAGTTGCAATTTTGCCAGCAAATTTGCATGACTTATGCAACTTTGTGTACCAAAAACCACACAAAGTCGACACTTGGCACTTCAGGAACTTGGCAAACTTTGCAAATTAATTTGTTAAACAACGTTTGCCAATTTCAGGCATCTCTAGTCTCAAACAGGTACTGTAACAACCTTCAAACTTAGGCTGTACTTTGACAAAAATCAGTGGCAGGGTATGTTCATATATGTTTGTATGTATGTAAGTATGCACAAATATAGCTCTAAAAAGGTCAGCTACGTCAAGATGTGATATTTAATGGAAAACAATGGCCATATTAGATGAGAAGATCTTTACTTTCAATGTGTGATATTGTCACTGGAATACAGAAAGCATTTGGGAAGTGAGAAGCTAGGACAATCCATCAAGGCTTGGCCCATCAGCTTATCCAAAGTGTGCACCCATTTTCTCTGCATTTCATTTCATTTGTTTTACCAGGAAAGCTCCATGGAGCTAAGTTCATTTGCAAGGAGGTCCTGGGTAGGACAGAATGCTACAGGAAAAAACAGTGTCACAAGTATTACAGCATGAGGAAATAATATAAATTACAATAGTATATATTCAGTTAGGTCAAAAGCAAGTTACAAGTATTCTACAGAAACTGTAGCAAGCACATTCATAGCATGAGTAACAGTAACAATTACCAGCAAATACTAGGAGCAAGTAGGGTTATCAGAACAGTAGGGGCCAATCAAGGATTTAAAGTTACTTAAGATAACAACAAAATTCAATTTTAGACAAGCGTATAGTTTGTTCCAGTAGGTTGGGGCAATCCATCTGAAGGCCATTTTCCCATATACTGTATGGTTGTGAATTTTGGTGTTTCGAGCAGACTGTGGTCACATATTCTCAGATTATATAGACTGGAGGCTCCACATAGCAGCTTAGCAATATATTGAGGTACACCACACCAAATAGCTTTAAAGGTCCACACACGGAGGTTTTCGAGGCACCTAGTAGAGAGGGAAGGGCATCCAACAGATACATAGAGGGTGCAGTGATGGGTTCTTGCAGGCAGCCCAGTGATAAATCTAAGTGCCCTATGGCACAGGATGGCCAGTTTTGCAAGTTGGCGAGCTACAACACCTCTGTATGTGAGGTATATAATCAAGCAGATGTAGGAATGTAGCTCTAAGGTTCTGCAGACATATAGGAGTAATGAATTTATTTCTATAGTAAAAACCCAGCTTTGGACAAAGTATCTTACAAAGATTGTCTATATGGCTGCTAAAAGAAAGTTTACAATCTAGCCATATTCCTAGATATTTGAAGGTTTCTATCAGTTCCACTCTATCACCTTGTTGCGTAAGAATGCCAGAGGTGGAAGGGTAAGTTAACTGATTGTTGTTAGAGGCAAAAATCATATATTTAGTTTTGTCAGCATTAAGATGGAACTTGGAAGTGCATAGTTTCAAGTGGAGAGAATTAAAGGCAGTCTGTAGTACATGTATGGTTTCTTTTCAGTTGGGTTTGGTTGCATATACTACTATATCATTTGTGTAACAGTGCAGTTTTACATCTCCTATGTCATCTCCCAGATCATTAGTATAAATAATGAATACAAGTGGTCCATGGATGGATCTTTCTGGGACACCTTTGGATATTTATGACTAGGAGGACAGCATGGCTTCAGACTTCAGGTGTTGTTGTCTCCCCCATTAGGTAATTTTTAAACCAGGGTAAGGCATGCTGATTTATCTAATATTAGACAGTTTATGTAGTAGGGTTGGATTGTCCGCTGTATCAAAAGCTTTGCTGAGATCTAGGAAGATGGTAGCTGTTACAAGTTTTGACCACTGGACATGAGCCAACCATCTGTCACTTTGGTAAGTGATGTAACAATGCTATGTAGAGGCCTGAAACCAGATTGGGAAGGTGTAAATAAATTATGGCAGAATAGGTAATCCAGAACTTGTACATTGATTATTTTTTACAGGGCCCTAGCTAGGACAGGTAGTATCGATATAGGCCTATATACACTTTGGACTTATCCCCATTTTTGAAGAGTGGTATTAGGTGGGCTGTTTCCAGAGTGTGGGGATTTCATGATTGGTTAGGGATAGGCTGAATAGGTGTGTTATAGGTGCTGTTAACATTGGGGCCCCTGTTCTCAGAAAGTACTATTTCGGGTTGTCTGCCCCTGGGCCCTTTTTGGTGTCAAATGTAAATAACATATCCTCCACTTGTTTGTAGATGACAGTCTGAAAACAGAAGGGTGCATGAGTGTCTGCATTATATGGGGGTTGCTTTGGGCTTGTTAGTGGTATCACAGCAGCAGGAAATAGATCAAAAGCCATTCCAGCAGACACAAAATGTGACTTAAGTTCTTCCAGTACTAGCTGCTTCACAGTAATGATTTTACCATTTGCCTCGAACTTATGCAGTAGTGTGAAAGGAGCAGCTCCTCCTTCAAGGGATTTAACTGTCTGCCAGAATTTAAAAGGATTACGTTTATTATTTTCTAGAAGGCTTAGGTAATAATTTGACTGGATAGTATGGATTCATTTGGTATAATACTTCCTTTTTTGCCTAAACATCATCCAGGCATAGTGGGCAACCTCAGGAAACTAGAAGAGTGGTCAAAACTATGGCAGTTAGAGTTTAACTTCAAGAAATGCAAGGTCATGCACCTAGGAAAACGAAACCCAGAAGTAAAGTAGACACTGGATGAGAACCCATTGGAGGTAACAAAAATGGAAAGGGACCTGGGTGTACTTATCACCAATGACTTAAAAGTCACAAAACAGTGTAAAAAAGTGGCACAGAGAGCAAGTGGTGTCCTAGGATGTATAGGTAGGGGCATTACAAGCAGAAAGCAAGAGGCAATCATACCACTGTACAGATTCTTTGGGAGGCCGCATCTGGAGTACTGTGTCCAGTTCTGGAGGCCACACCTGAAAAAGGACAAAGACAGATTAGTGACAGTGCAGAGAAGGGCCACTAAAATGGTGCAGGGGCTGCACCATAAGACATATGAAACTAGGCTCAAGGAGCTGAAGTTGTACTCATTAGAACAGAGAAGAAACAGAGGTGACATGATAGAAACATTCAAATATATCAAGGGAATAAACAAGATGGAGAACCTCTTCCAAGAAAACAAGGGAACTCGGACAAGGGGGCACAACTAGCAACCGGTGGGAGGCAAGTTCAGGAGCAACTATAGAAAGTACTTCTTTATGGAGAGGGTGATAGAGCCATTGAACAGCCTGTCAGCACAGGTGGTGGCAGCTAAAACAGTAAGAGTATTTAAGCTAGCGTGGGACAGACAGTGTAGACAGCTTGGCTGGAACAATTAAAGGGGAGGAGTGTAGCCACCTTGGGCAGACTAGATGGATTAAGTGGTCCCCACCTGCCAACACCATTCTTATGTTCAATCCTGGGTCAGTTTTGTTTTTGTAGCTGTAGTCCATTGTATATCCCTGTCTCTCAACACCTGTTTTAATTCCTTAATAAACCAGGGTGAGATATTTTTCTTAACTCTATGTTTACTTAGTGGAGTGTGTTGATTTATTACAGAAATAATTTTTTGATCATGGATATCTACTGCTTTAGGTACAGAAGGGGCTAGGTAAAAGTTTTGCTAGTTAATGTTTGCCAGATCCTGGAGATAGCTTGCCACATTGAAATGAGAGAGCTTTCTTTTAAATGGAAGGAAGATTCTGAGGATGATTTGCATTTGCCTCTGATACAAGCCACGTCATTATGGTCACCACAATCACTGTTGACAACAGCTGTGGTTGGGACTTTTTATGGTCTATTGGTTAGTACTAAGCTCAATAGTGAGGAATGGGAAGGGTTTCTAGTATTGGGTCTTGTAGGTACAGTAACCACCTGCATTAGGCCAAAGACATCACAAAGTAGCTTAAGGTAAATGGATGTTAATATGAGCCAGTCTAAGTTAAAATCATCAAGAATTATGGTTTCATTACTGTGACTGCTTAGGATGTTTGTCATGTAACTGATTACTATTAAGCTGCTGGGGGGGCATTTAAATTTGTGTGGCTGCAATAGGAAGCTGACAGTTGCTGAGGAGAACTTTTCTTTTATGTACAGAATTATGCCACCACCTCTAGAGGTACATAGGTACATATAAGAACAGATTAACGGAGCTCAATATGTATACCCTAGAGCAAAGGAGGGAGAGTGGTGATATGATAGAAACATTTAAACTTCTTAAGGGCATTAACAAGGTGAAAGAGTCTAACATGTTTCAATTTAAGAAAAATAGCAGGATAACAGACACAGCATGAGATTAGAGGGAGGCCAATTAAAGGGTAATGTAAGGAAGTTATTTTTCACAGAAAGGGTGGTGGATGCAGGGAATGGCCTACCTCAGGCAGTGGTGGATATGAATACAGTGCAGGGTTTCAAACAGGCATGGGACAGGTGTAAGGGAGCAATATACAGTAGATGAGTATGAATAGATAGGCCATTGACAGAGTACAGGCCTATGACACATTCATAAGGTAGAAAAAAAGGGCAGACTGGATGGGCCTTGTGGTCCTTATCTGCCATCAGCTTCTATGTTTCTATGTTACTATCCTGCCGATATTGGTTGTAGCCAGGGATCACTGTAACACTGAGGCCTGTCAAGCTATTGAGCCAGATCTCAGTGATTAGCAGGATGTCTGGGTTGCTTAGGAATATCCATACTTTCACAATGTTAATCTTTCATAAGTGAGAAAAATGGCTGACTACAGAGTCTTCCAGTTTTAGAAAATTTAAGTTACAAAAGAACAATTTCATTGGCCATGTTAAAGAAGGTACAATAGGTAATGACATGGCCCACCAAATTGTTGAGGGTTTGGGGGGCTTCTAATGCCATGTACTTACAAGATAATTTTCAATATGTTATAATAATTAAGGCCTTTATTCACTACTCGGGTGGAGGGGTAGGGCAGGCAGCAAGATGGCTGCAATGCTGCTCCGTTCTTCACTGTGCTACTCTAGCAGCATTTTAGTTTGTTTACTCTGCTTATTTCTATTTGTAACCCCCCTGTTACCCGGGGTTACTAGAATCCCAGTAAGACCTAGTGGTAGGCAAGGAAGGCAGCTTGTGAAACTCCAGTTAAATGGATTTCACACTGTCTCACTCTGTTCTCAGTCTCAGCTGAGACTGAGGGATGACATCATTTAGAACTGTCGCAGCTGCATAAGCCACACTAGAATGTTGCAGTTGGAGGTTAGAGTAGAATGTTGGGGAATTTGAAGTCAGTCTGAGAGAGAGTCTGTAGAGTTCAGCAAAGGTGCTCTGCTGAGTGCAGGCCCTCAGAGATCTAAGCTCTGTTAAAGAGCTACTTTTGTTTTTAGGTGTGTGTTTCCACCTGAAGAGGAACACAAGAACTGCATATTGAAGTGGTGGAGACCACTTTCAATGGTTCATGGCCCCGTCTCTGCAGGGATGGGGGGGAGGTATCAGCCTGCTTCCAGGGGCAACCCCCTTGGTCCAGCTAGGGAGAAAAGAAGCTGCCTGTTTAAGTTCGTGCTGAGGCACCAGAAGCTCTGGAAGAGAGTTCCTTGAGGAGGAAACGCCTGTGGGGCACCTGCAACCGAAGGGTGAGTTAGCTCTGCTAAAGGGCCATGTGTTTTCACCTGCATCACGATGAAACTAAAGGGACTGTTACTGTGGGGTCAGGAAAAGACAGCCAAGTACAGTTTGGAATATGTGGGGATTGGACTCCTTAACTCTGTGGGGAAGGGGGTCTAGAGTAATGGACAAAGTCACATATCAAGTATGTTCAAGTCCAGCACAAATGGGAAGAAAAGACAGTAGATTGAATGTGAAATACATTTAAAAAGAATCTACACAGCAAAGTGTGTTATGGGATGAGGTGTTGCAGTCCAGAGAAATGGCTGGGTATGAACTGTGGGAGCGAGAAGTGGGAGACCCCCGTCAGCAGTAACTAAATTCACCTCTACGAATTTGCTCTGGGACATCTGTTGCTTTCTCTCAGGTACTTGGCCAGTGCCTGAGGAAAGTGCCCAGATGTGGGATTGATGAGGAAGATTCCTTATGGAGCAGATGTGCTCTTAGGTGGTATAGGGAGCCACCAGTAAATGTTTCCATGCCATATGGAAAGTGTCCAAGTGGCTGGCAACGGAGCAGAGCCAGGGAGAACCCAGGGCAGTGTACAAGTTTGGGCTGTGTGCCCAGTGTGTTTCAAAGCCTGAGGGCTAAAGGGATGAGGATGTGTTCTGGTCTCCTTTAATCTGCATTACCAGGAGTGTAGCCCCATGGGGGTCCATCTATGCTTTGTTTATTCTGTTGGATGTGAATAAAAGCCACACTTTAGAATCCCACTTCTGGTATTGGACATTACAGTTATTGCTTCCTCTGTCCGGAGTTACTTGAGTGCCCCTGTTGCAGAGTAGCCAAACCTAGCCAATGTGCCGAGTGACATATTCCTCCCCGAACCCAGCCCACCAGGTAGTGCTGTCAAGATAGAAATGGCATACCTGGGCAGGGGTTACATATTCTAAAAAAAAGCTCCAGTTGAATGAAACTCAGCTTAAATTTTGATGGGCTGTACTTGCTAATGCTGACTTGCTGGTAAAACCCCAGTAAATTCTAGGTGACAGCTCGAGTATTCGGTTGGCTTTTGGTGTTTGCCTATGCGGCTTTTTTTTTCAGTGTACAGGTGCACTGGTTGTTGCTTTGTTTGAATTGAAAGTTTTGCTGTAGGTTTTGTTGAGCGACTGTGCTTTGAAATAAGAACCGGACATTGAGAGGAGTCAGTTGGTGAAACTGGAATCCTGAATACCTTCATTTAGGAGGGCAAGCCCTTGGAAGTGCTGAGAGGTTTCCAGGAACTTTGCTCATTCAAACTACGTTGGAGGAGGTTGTTAGTTGTGATGGCCAGTCGAGTCATGGAGAAAGACGTTTTTGTAGGGTGTGCTGAAAGGCCTGATAATACTTGTGGAGTCTCGAAGCAAGCTTAACGATGACATTGGAGATCATGTCTTGTGTCACTGGAACTCCACAGCAGCACCAGACGGAACCTGGAATTGGAGAGTTACCAGAGATAGACCACCGAGAGTTAGTAAGTGCGCTATAAACACTGAAATATCTAAATCAAATTTTAAAAGGTATGCCATCTTTGCCTAAGGGATGGGGGTAATTTTTAAATTAGCTGAATTACTGCACTTAGATGAGCGAGGTTCTTGTTCTCTATTCTACTCTCTAGAATTATTCTAATTTATATTACCCAAGAGGCGAAATAAGGTCAGTTGACAGAGAGAGTCCCTTATGGAAGGAGGACTGGATTTGGATTACCTGGAATATCTGACTAAAGGCAAAAAGAAGAACATTTGATGTAAATCATTTGGAGCAGATGTTTTCTACCCTTAAGAGAGCCCACATGGGACGCTGTTCAGCAACCACTGGAAACTAAGGAGCAATCCCCTATGAGGTAATGCTTTTATTTTTTTTTTACATTGAGTCCAAAATCGCTTGCCTTTAAGAGTTTTGAATTTAACCTCAGACTGTAAACTTGCCATAAGAAGGAAGCTGATTTTCAGCGCAAGTTGGAGTTATTAAGAAAGAGGAGCTGATCCCTTGGTAAATTTTCCTTCACGTTCAAGGGGAAATGAAATCTGGAGACATACTGCCTCCTGTATCCCACAAGGATATCTTTTGGGGGCCTTTTTTTGACTGCTGAGTTTGTTAGTGTTAATATCTGATAAATAACCTGAGTAACTAAAGGACCTGTTGTTATTATTGTTATTATTGGTGCAAGTTAAATTTACTGTTTTCAGTTTTATTGGGCCGAGCTTTAAGGTTTTGGAACTGAAAGTGAAAAAACGTGTGAGTTCTTTGGGGTAGATGTAATCTCTAAAGTCCCATACCTGGCTATCAAAAGCAGCCAGCATATAATTCCCTTCATATTGGGGGACAGTCTGGGTACGGAATTGCATGTGCAGTAGGATGCTCCTTGATAGTACCCCAAGAGGATGGGTTTTGCGGGCAGCTTGAAATACCCTAAATTGGGTCTAGTGAGTTGTCCCTCTCAATGAGGCTATAGCATGTATCTTTAAGAGTAGGATTCCCTACTTGTAGTGGGCCCTAAATTTGATTACCTAATTTTTATATCTGGTCGGCTATGAGAATTTGTTATGAATATTATGTATATTTGCTTTAATGTAATGTAGTGAGCCGAATGGAATTGGCAGATGGCCCTGGAAGTCAGCTGGTGGACTCTCCACTTTGCTCCCCAGGGGAACTTCTTTATTTCTCTGTTTTGGCCTGATTAAGCCTGCAATGACAGGATTCAGCTTCAAAGTTTTGGACTCGAAAGTGGAGTGAATTGTGGGAGCATTTTCTGGGGAAGGCTCAGTTTCTAAAAGACCCATAGCTGGTCACAGTTAGCAGCCAGCATATAAATCTCATTATGCCATGGTGCAGTAGGGGCATGGGACTGCATGTGCAGTGGGATGCTCTCTGATAGTTCCCCAATTAGATGAGTGCTGCAGGTAGCTCAAGATTTCCTAATTTGAGTCTGGTGAGTGGGCATCCTTAGATAATCCTGCTACATAGTAGCTTCAGGAGTAGGATCCTACCTGTGGTTGGTCCTAAACATGTTGGCTAAATTTCAGGCCTGTCTCAGAATGGGAGATAGTTTCTTTGAGGGACGCTTGGTGGACAGTATGATCAACTCCCTCATGAGAGCCAAAACAGGTTCCATTGGCTGGTAATTAGCTGCCAAAACAAAAACTGATATTTGATAAATGTTTTGGGGGACTTATGTTATTTTAATGTATCCCTGGAACTGTTCTGATGTGCTTTATTTGACAAGAATGCTAAGTGAACTTTCAATTATTAATTAGTATTATCAGTCCTTCTGAGATTAGAAGGACATTTGTTCTTTTAGTATTTTATCAGATATATAAGATTAATGCTGTAAGTGAGACGTAATTTGTTTAATAGGTAGCTTTTGTATATAGTATATTTGTTGCATTTACATTATCTGAATGTGAATGTATTTTTTCATAGAAGTTACTAATCATCTATAAATATAAATGATAACATGTTTTTATATTTTGATTAGTTAAACTATTTTTCTTAATGGAGCTATATGATGAATGTCTAATGCTGGACTGTGTGGGAAAATTCTGGTGGAATTTTTATCCTTGTGGAAAAATGGATGGATAATATTTTTTATGGAATCAAATTATAGTATGAGTAAGATAATTTAATTTGTATTCTGTATGCTGAATTGTTTGTATTTTAGTATACTGTAATGGCATTTAGTCGAACAATAAAACCATACTACTACTACACTGCTGGAGCTTGCATATACATTGCCAGACCACAGAGTTCCGGGCAGGGATGCTGCTCACCTCATATTATACAAAAGCATAATATGCTGACCCCAGTCACCTTGTATGTGTATGTGGATCTCCATCATGCACTTAGCAGGTCAGGTCCTCTGCTCCCACAGTGCCAACCTCAGAGCACAAGAGAGTGAACAGGTAACAGACAGGGTAACCCTCCTGTCTGCTTGTGGGTCTGAATCACCTTTAGTCTCAAGTTCTGGGGGGATTCAAACTGTGAACCTTACGCTAGCGTACCCAAATGTACAGGCACAGATAATGTTCTCTTCAGGGGATGCAATATATCTTTAGCCTAAGGGCACCTAACCAGGTATCCAAAATGAACGCTTAAAACTCTATTAAAGACCTTAGGTATATTCTTACCTTTTCCCAGTTTAGTAACACCATCAAACTTTCGAACAGTTTTTGTCAGTCTTAACCCTTTATATTTCACATGCAAAAAAGAACTGGTAGACCCAGGCAGTCTTTTCAAAATGAAGATTTTACTAAAGATGATAAAAATATGAAAAATGTAAACACAGAACAGTATCTCAAAGCACATACAATCACTTAAAAGAAAACAAGGAAAACTACAAAACATAAACACTTACCACAATACATTTAGACTTTTTCTATCTAATGTATTACCTCTATAGAGCTTATAGTTATATCAGACAACTGTGTCTGTCTAGAATCCCTGATATTTGTGGTGTAAAGATGTAGTATGCGAGTCTGTGCTCCATGGAACCCCCCCAGGTTTCAGTGAAAACTACATGATATACAGTTGACCAGGAGATCTCTGTAATGTAATTAACTTCCTTGAGAAATTGCATTTTATAGCCTTTTTACGACATGTTTTGAAGTTGGGAAGCTAAATATGCAGTTTATTACAGGACAGGACAGGACATCACTTAGCTGATTCCTGTTAGCTATCTCGCATCTAGGTGACAAATTGCAGAGTTGTAAAAACCTCAAAAGGAACTGGGGGATCGAAGACTCATAATTTGGGAAATGCGTTTTTGCTGATGTCACCTTATTTAATATACTTCCTGATAGGACATCCTGTTTGTATTTTTTTATATATACTAAAAGGAGGAGCTAGATGACTCACAGAAAGGGTGTGGAGGGGCACAGTTTAAATTAATACTTGTGTCTGATCTGGTTGTCATTTCCATCTTGGGACACCAGACAGACAGAGCTCTCAGCTTTCTGATCTAACTATAGGCACTTAGAGGTAATACATTAGATAGAAAAAGTCTAAATGTATTGTGATAGGAGTTTTTGTGTTGCATCTTTCCTTGTTTTCTTTTAAGTGATTGTGTGCTCTTTGATATATTGTTCTGTGTTTACATTTTACATATTTTTATCTTCTTTTAGTAAAATCTTTGTTTCCAGAGACTGCCTGTGTGTCTTCCAAGTTTTTTTTTTTGCATGTGAAGTATAGAGGGTTAAGACTGACAAAAACTGTTCAAAAGCTTGATGGTGTTACTAAACTGGGAAAAAGTAAGAATATACTTAAGGTCTTTAATAGAGTTGTAAAGGTCATTTGGATACCAACCAAATGCATAATATGCATCCCAAAGTATCTGGTATACATTTAATGCGTAAAACTTCAGTTGACCCAAGCTGAACAATTCAGACCCACACTAAAATGATATGGGGTTCCACACTGTACCACTATTCTGTGCGTGGAGGTTGGCACTGTGGGAGCAGAGGGCCTGACCTACTGAGTGCATTTGTGACACTGCTCACCTCATATTATGCAAAAGCATAATATACTGACCCCAGTCACCTTGTATGTGTATGTGGAACTGCTTCAGTAGGGATAGTCAGCCAAGGAATTGGAGCTGTGCTGGGCACTGGTCTTCCCACTGTAAGCCAGATCTGGATAGGAAATAGATCCCCTGCCCAGAAGAGACACTGTACATGGAAAAGACTGCCATATCCTTTTAAAAAGGGGAGGATTTGTTTGGGGGAAAGGGTTTTAAATGTGCCAGCTGCATGCCCCTGAGTCCATTATGGCATTAGGGAGGGATAGACATGGGCCAACTCAGGAAGGTGGTAACTGTTGCAACCCGAGGAAATGACATGCTGAAGGTGTGTGTGTGTGCACGTGTGTGCATATGCATGTGTGTGTGTGTGTGTGTGTGTGTTCAGGCATGAAATCATGCCCTCTGCCACAGCTTATGTATCCTCACCACCACCACCACAACCGCGCACCAGTTGACATTCATGTGTGATTCTTAACCTGCTGTGGATCAGAGCCTCACCATTAACTAACCACCTACATTGCTCCTCAGAAGTTCTCAACTCAGATTGGGCAGATATGCATATTCAACTGGTAGGGGAAGTGTAATATATTGTTGTGGGCACTGATCCGGCACCCCTTATGTGGGAAAACAGTTATAATGAAGCCTATGCAACATGCAAAAGTTTCACGTAGGCTTTATGTATAGGATCTATTATCACTTCCATTATCTATCCAGGACTTCTAAGTTGATGAAATAAACTAGAACATATCCAGCCTTTGCAAACTGCATTTTTAGGGCTGTGGGCAGAGCCTATAGCCTTTCTGACATCGATCAGATTGTAGCTCTAAAAATGGCTTTTCGTTTAACTTCATTTTTAGACATTTCTCTGTATTCCTCCACAGCTGCAAAGTAGTGCACTCCCCCTCTGATTTTTGCTATTTTCTGCGCTATGTTAAAGGCATCGAAAGGGGGAAGGGGGATGCTACTGTATTGTACCTCAGAACTTCTCAGGATATTAACAAAAAATCTTTTTAAACTGCTGTTTCTATCATCTGTCCAGCTCAGTCCAACAGATTTGTTCGATCTCTTTAAGAAACCTAGGTGTTAACTCATTTACTCTTGGTTTTTGTGAAGCGAAAGTCAGACTCAGTGTCAGATTACACATAGTGGAATTGCAGTCTGATAGCTATCATTCATTGAGCAGGACAGATTACAGGCAAGCACTGGAAACAGAGGACTGTTTTTTTTCTCATTTTATGTTATACTGAGTGTGTATTTAGTTGCAGGGTCAGGGCCCTGAAGAAAATAATAACATTTAATTAACTCATTCAAGATTTCATCAGGTAGTCAGAAAATGGTCTGAGAGAATTTGTGTAAAAACTAACAAATGAAAGATGCAAAAAATAGCATGCACACTGGCCTTTGAGACTGGAAGATCAGGAGGCTGTGAGTTCTATCCCCCACACTAGGCATGTTGGTTAGAGAGCTAGTGTACTGCCTAAAACTAATATTAGATTTTAAAAGCAGACAACCACTACCTTTTATATTTGAGGTACTTTTTATTTTCCCTTTGTTTAGTTAGACGATTGTTTACCTGAGGTTAATATGTGTGATGCGTGGAACAGCACTCTGTGTGGCAGCTGACATAGCTAGCTATACTGCCCCCACTACATCACCAGCATTGTAACCTCACTGACTGTGACATCACTGCTACTTAGGAACACCAATTCAGTGACTACCAGGTCATTCACATCTGATTTCACAATGCTGATGATGTAGTGGGGCACAGTAGAGCTAGATATGTCAGCTGCTATGCTAAGAGCTGTTCCACACATCCACCACAACATCATGACATAGAATACTCTCTGATGGACAAAATGAAAAAGAAAGGTACTTCAGAAATAAAATGTCATAACTGACTACTTCTTAAAATTTATGTTATTTTCCTGTCTGCCTGGTTTGGCTCCACTAGCTCTTTAAATCCCAATACTAACACTGTAGTGCAGCATGGGGGGGGGGAGGTGCTACACTCCTGAGGTGCCATCTTTTCTGTCTGTCTGTTCAGGTGGATGCTAAAGAAAGATCCTATGGCACTTCTCAAAAAGAGTAGGGACATTTCCATGGTGTCCTGGCCAAATTTCCTCCATTCACTAAAAATACCACCGACAGCATAATCTGGTTCAAGTAAGGATTTATGCCATGTTACAATTTCAGTTGGTTACCATCTGTACCCCCGTCAAACCTGAAAAAGGGTCTTCTAGTCTTAGTGGGCTTACTTGGTCAACAAAATTTAACAAATAAAACAATTCCCCCATTATGCCTTCTGGATTCCATATAAATCCAGATAATTCCAAAGCCATCTTGACATATAATGTTAATATCTAACAGCAAATCAGAGCCCCTTTCCTGATAAAAGGCTGCCAACATATTAAATTTAAATGAACAACAAAGTCACAAATAAGGAACTAGTGGCTTATGGAAAAATCTACAGGGATTTATACAGGGATTTAATGCTGCATCTACAGGGAAAATACAGGAAAAATGAGGGCTTGTTACAGGAACATTTTTATTTGGATCTGGGAGCACTGTGATTGTGACTAAACAGCACTAACAAAAAAATAACTTTGGGCATTTGGTAGCTTTTCACAGCCCTATCAGCTCTGGCTAGATCTTGTTAATGTATAGGGCTCGATTTTTAGAGCTTCGTTAGAACAACGCAAGTTGCACTGAACCCCTGCTTGTGGTAAAGCTGGGTGGATCAGGGACCCTGTGCCAGGCTTTGGTAGAGGAGAGATCCTGGTGCCAAAGTCCCTCCGGCTGCCAGCACTGCATCATGGTGCTGGAGCAGGGGAGGGGTTTCACAGAGGCTGCCATCAGCCCCTGGCTCATGCAACAGGCCCATTACATGGGAGTAAGGTGGATTGGCACAATTACCCCCCACAAAGTGTGGCAGAACACAGACAAGAGAGGTCCACCATTACCAGGTTGCCACCCCTTGTGTAGGCAGTGGTTAGGAACCGATATTAAACAGGACTATACAAGTGTCCAATGTGTGTCATTGTCATTCTGTGGACAATGGCAGCACATGGCATACAAGGTGCCACGGTAGCTCACTGAATCCAATAGGTGTATCCTACTGTGCATGCCTGCCTTAGTGACCCATGTGAGCATTGCTACCATCCATGATTCATGCCATACCCTGTGCTATCTTAGTGGTGAAACAACAGTGTCTGCTGCCCACATATAGTCAGAGGTCCAAAGACAGTGCAAGTGTTAATATGCACCATACTAGCTGGGTTTGTATGTACCAACAGTGTGGTCCCTCTATAGTATGTATCCTTCTAACTGTATCGGTTGCAGGTAGAAGAGCCAAGATCCCCCTGTGTTCTGTACCAGAGCAGAAACAAGTACGGGATGCAGCTCCATGGGACTCATAGTGTTGCTGGTATTGGAATCACATACCTATCACTGGCAGCTGAACCACAGAAAATATGTGCTTTTAACCTGCAAACAGAGTCAGTTATGTTGGGAAAGATACCATCACATGGATCCTAATGTACAATAAGACACCATACTAATATATACTGACACTGCTGTACAACACCCCTTGGGGAAATACCATAACATACATTGCAGACATCAGGTAGAAAACCTATACAATGTGTACGGTCACAGCGTGGTAGTGCAGAAGCTGTCATCATGGTGGGCACCTGCAGGCGCCATGGCAGTCTGGCACCTCCATGTAATTCCGTAAGTGCCTCTTTATAATGATACTTAACAGGTTTTCTTCTGGCTTCCTGAGGTGCTGTCACAGCTTGTAAATGAAAAAAGTGCAGTCTGTCTAGCTTTTCAAAATAGCATCCTTCACACTGGATTCACATCAGATCGTTGCTTTATTCCCCCTAGGTTTACTCCATTTAGAGCATGTTCACTGGGTTATGTTAATCTATCAATATAAATTCATTATTATGTCTCATCTCTGTAAACTTTACATTAAAAAGTTTTACATTTATTTTTGGTAGCAATCCTCATATTTACCACTTTGCTGTTTTAACTTTCTCATATTCTTAATTGCTTTTAAATGTCTGTTGAAAACAACTTTCTGTGATGGGGGGCGGGACACAGATGGGCAGCAGGACAACCAGACTGGGAACACACAGGACATGTGGTTGGTTGTAAGGATGTGCATCGAAGGGTAGGGAGAGTCTGCTGGGGGGGGCATGTTGTGGTAGGATGTGGGGTTCATAGGGTTCAGTGAGGTACATTGCTAATCCAGTGACTGTGCCATGTCTCTGGCCCACACTACTACAGACATGTGCAATGTACAGACACTGGCTGTAGTGATAGCTGCCTGGCTCCTACCCCTGCATGTCTACTTCACACAAGCCACCCAAAGTGATGGAGAGTCAACATTGGAGGGCATGGTGGATGTGCACTGATGCCCATATGGGTGTCCAGCTCATGGAAGACCGCAGGTGGCCACATCATGACAGGGCATCTAGCACAGCATTGCAGTGGCTCGAGTGGCACTGTGCCTGTCTGGGGCACAGGAACACCTCTCACCCAGCCCTGCACTGTAGGCCATGGAGGGGGGACTTTCAGAATCCCAACTTAGGGGTGCTGCAGCGCTGTGGTGGTGCAAGCCCCCATCTGCTATGGTGCAGCTATACATCTGCTGCAAGCATGGCTGGCACTGACAGCCCCACCTTGGGAGCAGGCACCATTTGAAAATCAGGAATGATGCAAGGTGCAGAGCAGTGTGCCCATTTCATCATGTCTTTGTGATGCACACACCTTGCACCATTCCTGACCCTTTCAAAATCGAGCTTGTCATCTCCATTGTTCTCATGTATCATAGGCCCCATTCTCATTGCCCTGGGTGGTGCAATGCGTGCTGCTCAGGCACATTTAGGGAACTGTTTACCTGATTCCTTGTTTAGATGACCAGTGGCTAACCGATCTTAGGCTTCCCAAGAAGAGGTTTTGTTTTTCACGCGTATTACAATTAATGATCAGATGGACTCATTATACAGTATTCTTACCTCCAAACATCGACCCTTTCAGCGTACACCCTAGCAAGAGTGTAAATGGAGTGATGGGAAATGTCTTTCCAGGAGCAGCCAAACCAATAATTACAGTCGTTCCCCAACCTTGTCGACAGGCCTCCATGGCAGATTTCTAAGAATGAATATTATACTGTAAATATCTACTGCACCTGTACAATCTCTGTAACAAAAAACTTTCTTCAGCACCAAGGATAAAATGGCTGCTCCAGCAGAAGGTCACTGAGTTCTGGCTGAACTGTCAGAAAACTTGGAATTGTCTGTTTTGAGTCAATTCTATGACAATCGGAGATATAATCATTTTCTGCAGTTTGAAATAAAAAACTAACATGGCTGTATATATGTTCCCCGATTAAACATTGCTGACTGTTTTTATTTTCTCTGGCAAGGCAATGTAAACCATCTTTATTTTGATTAGGATATAGATACTGTAAGATTTTGTACTGTAATTGGTAGATAAGTAGTTCAATTTTCATTCATTAAAGCCCGGGAAGGTCAGCAAACTGTTTTGAATTTAACATTCCCAGAGTTAGTTCTCAAGTAGACCAACTACCTCTCCCATTTAAAGGTCCAAAGTTATGAAATACCCTCTCCCTGAACACTGCACACTAACATCAGATTAGTGATGTATTAGTCATGTGTATTGATGTACTGTAAATTAGGAGGGCTGGAGTGCTTAGAACCATAAATGCCATGGTGCTTTGCTCCACTTTTGAAGATTCCTGGTTAAACTGTGTTTTAGTAATGTGAACTGAAGAGTTATGCAAAGCCCTAATGCTCCTTGGGACAAAGCTGATAACACTGTTGGTGACAATTTCTGAGTTTTCATATTTAGAGATTGCTCTTTCTCCATTATTTTTATTTTAAGGGATATGAGAAGAACTTGCTTCTGAATTTAGCTGGACAAAATGTTTGGCCAATTTCATAAGTTTCACATATACCTTTAAAGTGCACAATGTTTTCATTCCTATTTATGTATGTATGTATCTATTTACTTATTGTGTTCTGAGGACCTGTATACTCAAGAAAGAGACCAATGGCCCATGAAGTCTGTCCTTAATAGTTACTACCATACCCCATGGTTTAGTGCCACAGTGCATTATTCTTCTCCACCCCTCTTCCACTGCCTCCCCATTTCTGTTCCCCCCAAAGTGAGATTATGAGTGCCCTGTGTTGTCCTACTCCTGTTTGAAGTCATTACTGGCCCTTGGGGAAATATGCCAATCTTGGGGGTTAATCCTAATAACACCACTCACCTTTTCTCTCTCTCTCTCTCTCTCTCTCTCTATATATATATATATATTCATTGCAAAAAACTTTGCTAATGCATAAGTTAGGGTTGTTACTAAAGCAACAAAAGCAGGGAAATGTGCAACCCTAACACCCCACCCCCACCCTGCAGACACTGACAGGTGTCAGGGATGTTCCTTGGGGTCATCAGCCTAATTCTCACCCCACTGCATAAGTAAATAAGTAGAGATGGGTAAAGTATAGGAGAATGGGTGGAGACTAGGGCTGATGACTCCTAAGACACCCCCACACCTGTCAGTGTCTGCAGGGTGGGGGTCCACATTTCCCTGCTTTTGCTGCTTTAGTGACAACCCTAACTGATGCATTAATGAAGATTTTTGCAATAAATTTCTTTAATTTTTTTCAGATAGTATAATAATATCCTTATTTGTCTGTGGGAGTACAGGACTGCCCTCCCCAGCCCTGCGCGCTCATCCCTCCATTCATACATATATGTATTTAGCCATGGAAAAAGGGCCCTGTGCTTCAATTCATAGGACAACAACTTGTCAATATAGCCATCTTATTACCTCATCTCATGTACCCCGATACAGAAAATTTTTGAATCCACACCAAAACATAATTCTGTGCAACTGCAATGTCATTCCATGCTACAGGTGTGAAAGCACATTTTGGGCAATATTTAAAAAAATGACAGCTGTGACATACATGAGGTCAGGTAATAAGAAGACTATGTTGAAAATCTGGTTAAAATATTTAAAATTTCCAAAGTTACAAGCAGGTGTACTGAAATTGCAATGCATGGTCATAATTTTGGCATTTTTTTCATATTTAGACCCCAAACTTTGAACATAGTCTTTTTATAACTCTACCTCACAAACCCCATAGGTGAACATTTTCAAATCTGTGCCAAAATGCCATTCCATGCCACAAGTACAAAAACACATTTCGGGCAGGATGTGAAAAATAAAAACTGTATTATTCATGAGGTGGTATGAAAAAATGGCTATGCTGAAAATGTGGTGCTAAAATATTAAAAATTATCCAAGTTATGGGCATGTAAAACATTTCAATGAACGCTCATAACTCAGCCAATTTTAGGAATTTTTTGACCAAATTTTCAACATTGGCTTTTTGAGATCCCACCTCAGGAACACTGGTGATGAAATTTCATTATTCAGTCATGAAAGGTGATTTTGCACAATGACCACAAAATCACTTCTTGGGCCAGATTAACAGAACGACAGTCACAGTGTTAATGAGGTGGGGTCCCAAAAAGGATGTGTTAAAAATTTGGTTAAAAAAATTTCTAAAAATGGTAAACTAATGAATATAAGTTCAAAATGCTGTTAAAATACATTATACAGCACTTACCTTGATTCCTTAGTTTGTATTTCGGCTTTGAAGAGTGCAGACATGTCCTGGTCCACAGAAGATGAACTCTAACAATCTCCAGTGGTAAATATAGGGTAAGGATGTGTGTGTGGGGTGGTGGGTGCTCAGTGAGAGGGTTGGGATGGGGAGGGGGATGGTGGGGAGGACGCAGGATCTTTTTTTTTTCAGAATAAATAAAAAAAAAGACATCAGGGAATGGTTTTCATATTTTCAGATAAACATTAAATAACTATTTTGGGACTCTGGGATTAGGCTCCCCAGTGTCCCACACTGCTGGGGAAGGGGGGCTTCTAGTGCTGACATGGGAATTGGGCCCCCTGATGGCGGCAAATTACATGAGGGTCTTGGGAGGATTATATCAGTGGATTAACAAGGCAAACAAATGGGGCAGATGGGGGTCAGGGTTGGGGGCCACTGGACACCAGGGAGGCATATAGGGGGTGAGAGGGTTGCTAATACATGGGTGACTGTAGTGGGGTCCACTCATGGCACAAGTGGCCAGCTGCACAAGTGTACCACCTCTGGCTCCATGGTCAAGGGGATCCCACTGCCAATCATCTGCATGCTTGACCGCAAGTGAACCATTCATGTTTGAAAATATGCTATGTGTGAGGATGGGCTATGCCTGTTTTCACACATATCACATTTTCACACATGGGCATCCACTTGCGATCAAGCCAGGCACATCACTGACACAATTCATGGGTAAGGGAAGAAACACTTGTTTTTTTTTGTTTGTCCTGTGATATAGAGGACACAGCACACACACGCAAACCCAAGAGTCCTGAGTTTGAGGCCACCCTTCCTTCATAGAAGCTTGATCCATTGTTGTACCCTGCATTGTCTGTACATCCCTTGAAATCATGCTTAATCCTGTGTAAACCTTGTCTTTTGTATGTTTGTTCCATGTAATTTCCCAGGGTCATACCTGAAAATAGGCATATGTTTGTCCAGTTTGCTTTCCTGGTCAGCAAACGCTACATAAATAAATACATGTTTTTTTGCATTCATTGTAGGTGGAACAAAAACTATGGAGAGACTTGTTTCAAACCCAATACCCATGGGTGTCCTGTCACTGTGCCTTGTCCTCTTTACCACAGAGAAACTAAAGCTAACAAAGTGTTTTCTTCCTTACTAATGAAGTGTCTCAATCATCCTTGATTGCAATTGGATATTTCCTTTTCGAAAATGCAGTATGTGTAAAAATAAGCTATACCTATTTTCACACATACCACGTTTTTGAACAAGAAATATCCATTTCATAGAAGACAGTGATCCTATCCCATTCCACAGAAGATGACAGTGTATGATCTCTAGAAGTAAGTATATGGTGATGGGGGGCGTGGGGAGGTGGGTGCTCAGTGGGAGGGTCGGGATGGGTGAGAGAGATGGTGGGGATGATGAGGGATAGTTTTCCTTTTTTCAGGGAAAAAAAGAAGTAAATATTTTGGAACACTGGGAGTAGGCTCCCATGTGTCCCACAGTGCTGGGGGAGGCTTCCATTGCTGACATGAGGATTGGGCTGCCTGATGTCAGAAAAAAATAAGACAAAGGACTGCGGGGGGGGGGGCATCTGACACCGAGGATGGGCATCCCAGCATCATATTATAATAATAAATAAAAATAATGACAACTGGAAGGTGGGGTGCCACTAGACACCAGGGATAAATGTAACCCCTTACCAATTTGGGGTTAACCTTAATGTCTTCCTGGGCTCTTTCCATGTCCACTGCCAGGCAGACATCCTTTATTTGTTTGGTCCTGTTGATTTACGTGAGAGTGCCATGTTGTGTCTCAGCGCCTGTCCCTTTAAGACTTTAGCTAGTGTGTGCATAGTGGATGGTCTGGGCTGGGTCCAAGGCATCAAAGTTCATGACCGGCCAGACATTGCTTTGATTTGCTCCACTCTACTGTTGATAGAAGAGCAGAGGGAGCTTGAACTAGTACTGTTTTGTAAATATTTACTGTTACCTCACTGTCATATTTGAATTAGAGTGTTTGTTCTAACCTGCCTTCTTGCAGCTTTGTTTATCTGGATGGAAGACACCATGTTAGGTCCAGGATATCAAGTATTTGGACCAGTGTGACTCAGGGAGCCTTGAAGGCTCCTTAGCACAAGTGCCTTGTGAGAAGGAAAACTGTAGTTTTGTAGTTTTTAGGTTGGTGCCTAAACTGAACAGAATGGGGGGCATCCAAACTGTGACTGACAGCTCCCCCAGCCAATCAGAACTCTGGAAATGAGAGGAGATCTCAGAATGGTTAAGAGACAGTGGTTCACCCCCGGGCAACACCTCTGGCTAGTCAGTATAACATCCTGGGTACCCAGTGTTGTAAGACTGCTTATTTGGGACTAAAGCGCATGCAAAGTAGCCTGACATCTAATCAGAATAGTAATCATTCATCTAAATTCATGCCCACTCCTTGTTCACGACCCCCTGAATGAACCTGATTGTTGATTAACATTTAAGCTGGCTTATGAGCATATTATTAGTTTGGTCACTGTATTAAATGTGTATACCTGCTTTGCTAACCTTGCCTTCACAGAGGGTTCCAGGGAATCTGCTGAAGGTCAGACCCTGATGGTAAGTGTAAGGGTGTGTGCATATTATTAATGGTAACTGCTGACTGTGTATTAACTGTTGCTAAAATACAAGGTCACTAGGTGGGTCTGTGGGTGATTATAGCTTCCAACAGGACTATAACAGGCTAGTTAGACATCCCCACTATTGTTGCTCTTAGTGGAGGCACCTTAATATTGAATCCAGGCCTCTCAGCTTGTGGCCAGAAATGCAAGCAGGGGTAGCGACTCTAGGGATAGTGTCACCTAGGGGTTACATAGGGAACAGTGATCAGTGGTTTGAGGGTACCGCTAGACACCAGGGAAAATGGTGGCTTAAACACAAACCTGCAGCTGTCAGCACGAGTTCCAGCTGTGGCGGCAGAAGTCAAGGAAATCCCACTGTTCTCATACACAGAATGCGGCAGAAGCAATTCTCTCGCTAACCTCGGCACTCATAATTTCAGGTGCTCACAAAAGGTGTTTCTTGTCACAATTACAAAAAATAAATCAGAATCTAGTCAAACGGGTCCCATTTAGTTAAGTTCTGTTGTTTCTTTTTTGTATTACATTTATTTTTATATGATTTTGTTATTTTCTGTCTCTCATGAACAGGAAAAGAAGATGGCGGACACAACAGAGCTCTGTGAAAATACAGTAGGTTCTATGTTACCGTACATGTGAAAGGACAGTAGTTCCTGTGAACACAACAGAGCCCTGTGAAAATTATCTAGGCTCTATATGATCCTCCATGTGAAAATGCAGTACCTCCTGTGGAAACAAAAGTATTTTCATGTGGAACATCTAACTTTTCCCATAGGAAATAATGGGAAAATTAAAAATGTAATAACTTTTGAATGGATTAATATTTTTTCCACAAACCTTCAAAAAGCACATATGTGAGGTAAAGGCTTTCTGCCCCGCAAATTTCAGACCACAACATAAAACTGTTTCTGAGATATGGGTGGACAAAGAAACCACAAAAAAATGGTAAATTTAGGGATTTCTGGCACTCTGTGTCTCAAAAATGACACCATGGATTCACACACAATTTATCTGGTAAGAGACCTATGACGAGAGACTGTGCATGCCAACTTTCTTATACATCCATTGAATGATTCCAAAGTTATTGAAGTTCAAAAATTTGACTTTAACATAGACATTTGCACTCAACCCTGACTATACTGGCACTAGTGTGCCATATATATATATATATATATATATATATATATATATATATATATATTCTTTGCAACAACCAGTTAATGCATCAGTTAGGGTTGTTTCCACACTGACAAAAGTTTGTAAATTCCATGTTGAGTTGATACCCTACCACCCCACCACCCACCTCCCTCCACACACCAAGAGGCATCGGGGTGTGCATTAGAGTCATCGGCCTAACTCTCATGTGTAAAGAAGGCTATGGTGCTGCAGTATAAAGGAGAATGGGGTTAGAGTTGAAGCACACACGACCACTAGCACCCCTGATGCCTGTTAATGTGTGGAAAGTATGAAGTGGGGGTGTTGGAGGGATGGTAGGGGTTAACCCTAATGTGGACTTTCCATACTTTTGTCAGTGTGGAAACAACCATTACAGATGCATTAACAAAGTTTTTGCAAAGAATTTCCTTTCTTTTTTTAAAAGTGGAATTTAAGTAGTAAATGGAATGTGTTGGTGGGTCCCACCAAGCTGAGCAGTTGTGCATAACGATATGTGTTTGTGGGAGTGCGGACCCTCTGGGCCTTGTGCTCCCACTTACAGATAAGCATGGAACCATAGAGCAGCTCTATAAGGCAAGGAGGCCTTGTAACAGTAATTTGCCCACATCTCAGGAACTGTAGCAGCTAGAAAAATAACTCATGTGTGATTGTAATCATGAGAGTGAGTAGTTTTCTCAACATAACTGTATCTCGCATGATTTCTGAGATACGGTCACCAAAATCCAATGTGAGTGCTAACTCTGAGGGCATAATAGTGGCTTAGGCACATGAAAATTAGCAATTGGAACACTAATTCGCAAATATCTCAGGAACCGTACAAGCTAGAAAAAAAAATTCAGATTTCATGGGTTTCATGGCTTTCCAACTTACTTCTAAATGGGGACTAAGAAATTTGTGATGAAACATCCATATCTCAAACGTTTTCAAGATACAGGACCCGAAAAGTGCAACAGATGCCACAATGTTATCCTATGGGAGTTAGGACTGACGAAACCCAAGGCACACCCTGACGTCTGTTGGTGTGTGGAGGATGGGGGGTGGGGGATGGTGGGGTAACCCTAACATTGAATTTCCAAACTTTTGCCACTGTGACATCAACCCTAACTGATGCATTAACAACGTTTTTTGCAAAGAATTTCTTTCCTTTTTGAAAAAGTGTAATGTAACCTGTAAATGGTATGTGTTGGTGGGAGCGCAGGACCCCACCAAACTGCCCATTTGTGCATAATGATATTTGTATGTGGGAGCATGGGCCCTCCAGGCCCTGCATTCCCACTTACACATAACTACAGAGCCGTACAGCAGTACTATAGGGCAAGGAACAGTTGTAACACTAATTTGCCAATATCTCAGCAGTCATAGCAGCTAGGAAATAAATTCTAGTGCCATTGTAATCATGACAGCGAGACCTCCACATAAGATAAGCGAACAAAATCCATATCTTGCATAGTTTCTGAGATACAGGCACCGAAAAGAGCTGTGGATGTTAACTTTAAGGGCATAATACTGGCCTATGGACATGAAAATGAGCCACTGGAATACTAATTTCCAAATATCTCAGTAACTGTACAAAGTAGAAAAAAAAATCAAAATTCATGGTATTCATGACTTTCGGATCTATATCTGTATGTAGTCCCCTAAGAATTTTTGTGACAAAAAATCCATATCTCGAACCGTTTTCGAGATATAGGTGCCGAAAGGCATCACAGGCACCTCAATGTTATCCTATGGGAAATTTCTCAACTTTGGAATACTGTAACTATGGGCCCGTTAAATGTTTCGGTACCAAACCACCAAAAGGCACATCTGTGGGACCAGGGCTTGCCAGCTTGCAAATTTCAGGCCAAAAGCACAATATACCTTGGCACAATGAAGTCACTAACAAAACACATTAGAAAATGTGTTCATGCAGCGTTATCATGATTACTTTAATGTTTTCACGGCACTTGTATCTCTATAAAGGAAACTTTATCGAGCACAGAAAAATCTTATTGAGGTTATGCTTTTTGTGATCATGATTGTTTCTGCGGCAACAATAAATGTTGCCGTGATCAGAAAATGGCAAAATGGTGGAACAAGTTTGTAAAACATATTTTCAGACCAGCTGGTGAAAAACTAATGCCTGGGTCATGTTCCTAAGGGCCTGATTAGGTAAACACAACTGTTGGTGTTTACCAAAGGGCATTATTTTTTGAGTTACAAAGTTTCTTGTCTCTTACTAACTGAAAACAAGATGGCAGCAACACGAAAACAAATCAGGAAGCACAACAACAAAAATAGGATCACGAACATTTTCACAATGCACATATACATTTTCCCATAGGTGATAATGGGACATGAAAAAGTTTAATAACTTTTGAACGGAGCAATATTTTTTCACCAAATCTTCAAAAGGCTCCAGTTCAACCCAGGCCACATGTAGGCAAACAAGTTTGAATCCATTGAAATGCATTCTTCAGTCCATTATTGCCGAATGAAAAAATGCCCCATATGGTTCCACAACTGTACATCCAACCAGAAAGACACTTTCCAGATCCCGAGATATATGGTTGACAGTTGTGCATGCAAAATGTCAGGCAAATCGGACGAATGGTTCCAAAGTTATTAAAGTACAAACTTTTAGGTTTAACATAGAAGTGACCATGCAACCCTAACTATACCCATATCTATCTATGTATCTATCTATCTATCTATATATATACATATATATACACACATATATATGCAGAGAGAGAGAGAGAGAGACATACACACACACACACACACACTTATTTAGAATTCTGTGCAAAAAACTTCATTAATGCACTAATTAGGGTTCAGGTTAGCATCACAAAAACAGGGAACTGTGGCATTAGGTTTCGCAATCCAACCCCCCTAGCAGCAAATGGAAACAACATTAGGGTTTTGGGTCTCTGAAGTCTTGGCAAAACAGTGCTTGGGTCTTCCTTGGGGTTGTCAACCATAATGCCCACCCTGTTTCCTGAGCAAACAAGGTAAAACATGATCTCCTTTTTTCACACAGGGCTCGCAGGGTGCATGAAGAAAGAAGATACAACATATTGTATTTGCAACATGTGATATGACATATTACTCTAACTTTGAAGGGTGTATCACTATGAGGTACTGACATGGAGCTGTACCTTGTGCTTCAGGCAGAAGGCTTCATGCTGGGGGTAAGGGTGAACATTAGGGTTGACAACCCCAAGGAAGACCTTATCACTGATCCTCCAAGACTCCTGAGACCACAAAACCTAATGTTTCCTTCCTTTTGTTTGCTGCTTTGGTGGATGGGGATGGGGAGTTAGGGTTGGAAATCCTAACATAACATTCCCTACTTTTATGGCATTAACTTGAATCTAGGAATTAGATGGTCTCAACACAACAGTTCACAAACGACATCTGAAGACTTGTCCCATTTGCTTCAACATTTATTTTAGGTAAAAAAGTGTAAAACAGCATATCACACAAGTGGCACACCATAACAGCAGTCTTCTACATTTCAAGCCATACTGGCAGTTTTTCAAGAAGTGTGGCTTGAAATGTAGAAGACTGCTGTTGATGAGACTGGTTAATTCCTAGATACCTGTGACTCTTTGTACGCTGTGGATCCACCTGGTTACTCTGTGCAGTCTCTGTTTATTTGTATTGGCATTAACTTGAACCCTAACTGGTGCATTAATGAAGTTTTTTAGCAAAGAATACTGACTATATATATATATATATATATATATATATATATATATATATATACCGGTGCAATAGTGCCACTATAGTTAGGGTTGAGTAGCCTAAACCTACAATTCTGCACTTAAATAACATTGGCCTTGTCTGATGAAATAAGCTGAAAGTTTATATGGGTGGTCTAGGAGGCATGGTCTTGCTGTGTCTTCATTTTTGTGATGGCAGCTTGTGTGGTTTCTGAGATACAGCTGTATCATTTCTAGAAAAAAACTATTTTTTTTTCCTATCTGTAGCATTGCTTTTTTTTCCCTGTCATCTACAGCCTACATGTAAAGGAAGTTACCCCAGACTTGCGGGGAACATGTGTCATGCCCAAGATAATGCCTTAGACAGGTCCGGTGAAAAAATATGAAGGGGTTCCAGAGTTAAAGGATTTAAATTTTTACAACTTGCACATGTGCAGTATGCTTTTTTGGATAATGTTTGGAGGTGAAAGTAAATATTTGACATGGCAAATTATCCTTTTTTGGTATTGCACCACTGAATTGGCAGGGCACCATGCATTTTTGGTGCCAGGCCAACTGTCATCTTGTTGATTATGTCCATGAACTAACAAGCATAGAAAATACATAAAAATTGTGGGTTTTCAAAAAACAAACATTAGAATCTAGCTAAATGGTACTCGCACCAGGCACGAACATCAAAATAGGATGTAGAAACATTAGGTCTCACGGCATGAATTTTATATAATCCAGTCCTCAAGGATTAACATTAACACAGTAATTCAATTTTGGTTACCACACAGTTCTTTTAACCAGACTGATAAAGCAAGCAAACACAAGCACACACCAATGGGTCAGTCGGCAGATGATCAGACTGTCCGTGAAGTGATGACCATCTGTGACCAACCCATTGGTGTGTAGCTGGCTTTCGCCTTGTCGATCTGGTTAAGGAACTGTGTGGTAACCAAAATTAAATTACTGTGTTAATGTTAACCCTGGAGGACTGGAGTATATAAAATTCATGCCGTATGACCAAATGTTTCTACATCCTATTTTGATGTTCGTGCCTGGTGCCCCGATGCCACTACAGAATGTCAGTATTATAATACAATTAATATTAATGCCTTTCTGAAATGAGGACTGAAATTACTATGTTTGGTGACAATTCTGCTCACCAGCAGTGTAGAGTTAGTACACTGGCAGCGGAGCTTCTTAACACTTCTTTCTTTCCTAAAGGTTCAAGCGAGAAAAAAAAAATCCACCTTAGTCATCAGGAGTTTGATTTCCCAGAAGTTGTTGCAGTACTGGCTCTTGGAACAGGTGGTACCTCTGAGAATTATATTGTTTTACCTCCCCCACTGCATATTCTCCCTAATTCTCTGTACCTTTCCTGCACCACATTCATTTCACACCCTGCCAGGTCATTGGTTCCTAAATTAACCACTATGTGTGGCTTCCCCTGTTCCTGTCCCACACATTTTGGTACAATTGTTCCCACCTTCCCTGTAATCATGCGAGACATGCACTCCACCTTCCTGTTGTTCCTCCTAGTATGTTTGTTACCCCATCATACTCCCATAACTATCAAGTCCCCAAGAATGATCAACCTCTCCCCCTCTTCCTGACCCCCTCTGCTATGATTCCCCCATTTCACTTTTCCTATATATTCTCCTCCACTGTGGGAACCACCCAGAGCAATTCTTCTTCTCTGTAACCCAGCTTCCCTCTTCCCCATGGTTACCCCCAGCTTGCCTCCCCAATGGCCTGACCTTTTCTCCCCCTTTGTAATCCCCACCTGGAGATTCCCTCACATTGCCCATGCCTCCCTTCCTTCCGTGCTTATCTTGCTCACAAGCCCTCTTGTCTTTCCTACATCCCTGCCCCCTTTTCCTTTCCCTAAACCTGCCCCACCTCCACTTCTCTATCACCCTCTTACTAGGCTCTGCCTCCCCTTTATTCCTGCTCTCCTGCCTTTTCCTCCACTCATCAAAACCCTGCAATACTGTATACCTGTTAGAGGTCTTATTTCCCCTGCCCTCAATGACTTGTGCTACCCTTCCCAGCTCCTCCTTCATCCCTCCTTGCCCTGACTCCTTCCCTTCTCTGCATCCCCTTGTCACCACCTTCCATTTCCCTCCTCCCCCAGTCCCCATGGTGATGGTGTTCCCTGACTCCATTGAGCCTTCCTAATTTTCTGCCCTGATTCCATCACTGCACTATCTGGTGGTGATTTGCCCACATCTCCTCTCCCCTGCTCTCCTATCCAGCTACCTCCTCTCCTCATTCCCAGTTTCCCTCTCAACCTCCCTTCTTTCTCCCTAAGCTGCCCAAGCTGCCTACACACTGGATAGCCCCCTTCCCTTCACGTTGCTCCTAAGAAGATGGTTGCTCCACATCCATGACATCTGACCATCCTCCTGTGACCCCCTGTATGCTCCATCTACTATCCCTGCCCCACTAACCTTCCTCCATGCTGCTTCTACGCTCCCTCCGATGCTAGGTTGCCACATCATCTCCTTTATCTATGCTATTGAATGTCTCTGTACTTCCCCTTAGCAGTTTACTCCCCTATTTACCCTGCACCAGCATGGCCTGCAGCCTGTGGTCCTCCCTGCAGATGCTCTGCGGACATGGCCTAGTCAGATGACGCACTTCTGCTTTGTGGCAGTCACGCTTCGAGGTCTCTGATGTTTCAGGTCGCTTGCCCCCCCCTTGTAAGATAAGCAGATCCCAGCCCCGCTATTGGTTGGTCCGAGTCTTGTGACCACCCTTTCCCCTCCTATGTAGTCCCACCTTCTCCCACACTCAGCTTCCTCCCTCCTCCCAACCCAAGACAAAATCATTTGTTTTGAAGTTTCACAGTTTAAATCCCACAGCACTTATTGTCCTCTCAGTAAAAGCTACCACAATACTAAAAGAAAACACATATACAAACCGTACAGAGCACGTGCTTCGCTGCACCTACTGCCTCCTCAGATCTTCAGCTCCTAATGAGCCCAAACAACTAAAATGGTCCTTATCAATTACTTGATCCCGAACCCACTATTGGTTGGTTCAAGTCATTTGACAACCCTTCCCCCTCCTGTGTAGTCCCACCCTCTCCCTCACTCAGCTTCTTCCCTCCTCCCAGCTCAAGACAAAATAATTTTGTTTTGCAGTTCCTCAGTTTAAATCCCACAGCACATATTGCCCCCTCAGTTAAAGCTACCACAATACAGTGGTGGAGCTAAAGTGAAGGGCTAGGAGGCAGTCACCCCTCCTGGCTGCACTAGTGTGAGTAGTGGTGTGCCTCCACAATTTTTATTCACTGGTCAGTGCCCATTGTGGAGCCCATGATTGACTGAATGACACTCCCTGGCTCCCAAACCTGGCTTCGCCTCTGCCACAATACTAAAAGAAAACACATAAACAGTACAGAGCAAGTACTTCCCAGCAACTCCTGCCTCCTGAGATTTTCAGCTCCAGCTTGTATGTAGTTAAATGTCAAAAGTGTCAAAAATGTCGAAATGTGGGTCCACCACAACATAACCCAGCCAGACCATCTTAGGGTAGCTGGTTCATTCCACTGGGGTGTCAAACAGATGAGGCACACTGATGAGTCCTGGTAGGACAAACCACGTGTCCGTGTCTTCTGTTGGCACCCTTTGCAAACTGTGTGAGAGGCCTTTCGGCACCATGCATTTCTGCTTAAAGTTGAACCAGCATAATATTCTGTGGTGATTTGCATATACAGCCCATGACGCTTTGTGTTATGGGGGCATGTGTGATTTTGTATTTTGAAACTTGTCTTCCCGGCCAATGCCCTTTGGAATAACCATTGCCTTAGTGCTTACGCACTGAAGTTCTTTGTCTTTTAACTTGTTTTTTGTTTTAATTGGGTCCACCACAACATAACCCAGCCAGACCTTCTTAGGGTAGCTGGTTCATTTCAGTGGAGTGTCAAACAGATGAGACACACTGATGAGTTCTGGTAGGATGAAACACTTGTATATGTTTCTTTGTTGGTACCCTTTGCAGACTGTGTGGGAGAACAGAAGGAGTTGAACCATTATAATGTTCTGTGGTGATCTGCATATGTGTCCCATGATGCTTTGTGTTATGAGGGCATGTATGATTTTGTATTTCTTTGAAACTTGGTTTTTTGGTCAATGCCCTCTGGGGTAACCATTGCCTTAGTGCTTACGCACTGAGGTTCTTTGTCTTTTTAACTTGTTTTTTGTTTTAATTGGGTCCACCACAACATAACCCAGCCAGACCATCTTAGGGTAGCTGATTCATTCCCATAGGGTATCAAATAGATGAGGCACACTGATGAGTCCTGGTAGGACAAAACATAAGTCTGTGTCTTCTGTTAGCATCCTTTGCAAACTGTGTGAGAGGCCTTTCAGCACCATGCATTTCTGTTTAAAGTTGAACCAGCATAATATTCCGTGGGTATTTGCATATGCAGTCCATGATGCTTTGTGTTATGGGGGCATGTGTGAGTTTCTATTTCTTTGAAACTTGGCTTCCCAGCCAATGCCCTTTGGGGTAACCATTGCCTTAGTGCTTACGCACTGAGATTCTTTGTCTTTTCAAATGTCAAAAGCATTACTTAACTCCTTTTTCAGCATCCTTTGCTACTATTACTTTGTTATGTGTGTGGTAGTCAACACAGCTCCACAAGTCACTGGTGTGTTGGGAAAAGAAGTTGCGGCTGTTGCGTTTTTTCAAATTGTGAAAGCAGGCATGCTTTTTAACCCTTGCAGGGCCACAGACTGATATATCAGTCCAAAATTCCCATACGTTCTAATTCTGTTGGCAGCCTAAGGGTTAAAAAAACCTTTGAAATGAGTGTCTTTGAAGGTATAGCAAGAACAAAAAGCAATGGGTAGAAGGCTATTACACAGGGCACGAAATGAGGCTGTAAAGTCACCCTATTATAGTTCTTGAAAGGACATGTGATTGCCTAAATGACTGCTTTTATTGGGTTCACCAGTTGTGTTTTACATAAAACAGCAGATTTTGCAGAAATACTGGAAGATATGTTTCTTTGAACAAGCTCTTTAATGGACTTATTTCTCTGAGATTGCAACAGGTACAATTTTAAGAAACAGTGATTTAGCAATTACAATAATGATGATGCCCATAAAAGAAGTACTTAACATTGTATTCTTTTAAGTATTTACTGAACACTTAAAATTGATTTTGTTTTACTATTTATTTAACCTTGCTGGTCCAAGTGCGATGCCAACTCTGATTTCTGTGTTGGGGGGGGGGGCTACTTAAGCAATATACCATGATAGAGTGTGGATATATGGGGGGATTTACCACATCCAAAGTGGTAAATCCCCCCTCCCAGATACCCACACTCTGGAGTGGTATATTGCTATTATAAAATGTTTATCTTTATTTTTTATGGAAGATATAAACAGAAACTTACATTTATGATTTTGTTTTTATTGATTTTTATTAACATATTCTCTTCCATAGGTTAAATAGTTTGGTCTTCAGCCAGAGTACCATTTAGCTGGTATCAGGTAAGAGCAGGCATAGGAGAGAGGAAGAGGCAGCATGAGAATAATGTATTTGTAGGAGGCAATGCGGGTGTGAGTAAAAAAACTGTATTCTCGTGATGAGGGTGTGACAGGAACGTTTTGCCACATGCATCGCCCGCTCAACATTAGGGTCACCTGCTGCCACTGTGGGCATGTCAGTGCTCCTTCTTGGACTTCTGTGAGCTGCTCACAGTGTCTTGTCTGCAAGCTAGCACCCCCTGCCCCTGTCCTCCCCTGGCTCTTGTCTGTTGAAATCGTCCTGTCTCCGTGATCGTTCGGCGATTCAGTAGAGGAGTGACAGCACTGTGAAGGCAGAAAGAGCGTGCATTTTCACAATCTGTTATGGAATGTGTGGATGGAGTGGCACTGAAAAAAAAATGTTTCACTGATGTGTGTGCGATGGAAGAAGTTTGAACCTGAATTACTTTTTCTTTACTTAGACTGTTTTAGGGGGACTGGAGTTGTGCATTTAGCGGTGATGTAAGATGGTGACTTTTTTGTACTATTTGTTGGGGGTCATACTGATCTTGGTGAAGGGGGTGACTGACACCTTTTCCAATTGGTATACTGGAGGATTTATAGTGCTGGATAGGTGCCAGTCAGCCAGTCAGAATGCAGCATTTTATGGTTCATTTGGTACCCATTGTATAATGCACAATTTTACAGCTGGAAACTGAAGCACTCAGAGGTCAGAGATGTCAGACAGGTCCTTTGTTCTCATGTTTCATCCAAAGGACTACATGCCCCTTGAGTACAGCATCCCCTTAGTACTGCTTTCTGGTGCCAGCATTTATGGTATGAGTCTTATCCTGGTGTGGGAGGGGGACTACTTTAAAAACACAACAACATTTTTGGGGGGTATCAGACTGATGCAAAATGTACCAGCATATTTAATGGTATTCAGCTCTGTATGGGTGCAAATGGTGCACTATGTTCTTTTTAAGGGAGGCCATTATTAAATTGTCAGTGTTTGACATTAGGTGCAGTGTAGCCCCATCCTTGTCCCCAGTAAAGTTTGTGTTTTTTAGTTTTAGGAGTTATGGAGTTCCTGTACCCCACCCATGACAGGAACCCTGCTGTGCCTTGACCAGTTCATAATTTACCAGGTATGGAGTGGCAAAAAAATGTCACAATTTTGAACTGCTACACAAAATTGTTTATGTATAGCAGTCACTTGCTGAACATCAGGTTCACACAAAAGGGGTTGCTACACAAGGTTACTTGCACACACTATACATATTTTCTTACTGCTATTCAAATTAAGCTGTGTAATGCTGCAACTACTACACAAACATTTTAATAAAAATTTTTCCTGCATGTGACCACCTCCTAGTTCCTCCTCCTCCTGCTGTTGCCCCCATTTTCATTTTCTTTGAGATTTTTCTCTCACTCCTCCCCTTAGTCTCTTGATTTTTGCAACTTTTGACCATACTCTACATTTTGAACGATTTTGTCTTCTTACATACACTACCGGTCAAAAGTTTTAGAACACCCCATTTTTCCAGTTTTTATTGAAATTTACGCAGGTTAATATCTCAATGTACTCTGAAATTAAAGCATAGAACAAATAAACAATTGGAGATAAAAAAGAAATCATAGAATCATTTTGTTTAACAAAATTTAATCTAAATTTTTGACTCATCAAAGTAGCCACCTTTGCAGATATACTGTAACCACGAACACACTTGTGGCATTCTTCCTACAATGGACATCAAATATTGTTCGGAAGTTCTTCCAACGCTGTTGCAGAAGTTCCACAAATGTGTTGCACTTGTAGGTTGCTTTGCTTTCACCCTTCTGTCCAGTTCATCCCAAACCAGCTCGATGGGGTTTAAGTCTGGAGACTGTGCTGGCCATTCCATGATTTGAAGCCTACCGTCTTGTTCTTTTCCTTGAAGGTAGTTCTGACATAGCCTGGAGGTATGTTTTGGGTCATTATCTTGCTGTAGGATGAAACCCTGACCAACTAGGCATAGACCAGAGGGTATTGCATGGCACTGCAAAATGCTGTGGTAGCCCTTTTGGTTCAGGGTGCCAGTCACTCTGTGCTGTTGTCCTGTGAGCCGCCTATCACGTAAGCTGTTGACTCTCAGAAACTTGTCTTCTGATTCTGTTGTGGCTTTGGGTCTGCCAGACCTCTTCCTGTCAGAGTTTCCTCCAGTTTCCAAGTGCCTTTTGATGGTGTAGGAAACTGTACTCACTGACACCTTGGCTTTCTTTGCAATTTCTCTACAGCTGTTTTTGCTAACCTAAACTTTTTTTTTAACCTCTAGCAGTTTACCGCTTACTTTTGTACCATTTCAGGTTATTCACTGGATTTGAATTGCTTAAATTTCAATAAAAACTGGAAAACTGGGGGTGTTCTAAAACTTTTGACCAGTAGTGTACATCACAGTATCTATAGAGGCTTTGTACTGTATACTGTGTATATTATTTTTTTTTTTGTAATCAGCATTTTATTACATTTTTTCAAATAAAACAAAACAATGTACACATTGTAATCTGGATTCATGGTGGGGCAAGCCCTATGAAAGTATAACTCTAAAGCACTCATTTTTTAATAAAGTCAATCAATTATCTATACTAAGCATGAATGAGGATACAGTTCTACTATCTCAAAAAGAAAGGAAATTCAATGCAGAAAAATGTGTTAATGCACCAGTTAGGATTCAACTTCATGCCACAAAAGTATGGAAATGTGTTATAATGGTTTCCAACCCTAACTCCCCCCTCTCCCCGAAGCAGCAAAAGGACAAGACCACACAAGCAACTACAGACAGCCATCATCAGGTAAGACAAACAACATACTGTACAACTGTTTCCAGGTGACACAAATGGAGTAGGGTCCTGCACTTTTGCAGACAGGGGCAGTAATGCAATGTGAGTATCATGGATTCAGCAGCAGATCTAGAAGTTTTTCAGGGGGGTAGCTGTTTTGTTTAGGGGTCACACTTTCTCTCAAAAAAGGAAAATGTTACCTTTGAAAGCTCAGATTAAGGTATAACAGTTACTTTTTGCTGGCCTAAGGGGACAGCAGGAGCTAGCTGGCTACATAGCTGGATACGTAACTACATGGTTTTCTATAGGCAGTTATGTAAGTGCAGGCCCCACAGGGTCCTACCCTTCTGCAGCCAGAAGTCAGTGTCTATGTCTTACACTTGTGACTGAAGATGTGCAGGCCTCTCAAGGGCCTGTTCTTTGACAAACAGTACTATTGCAATTGTGGCATAATGAATTTTGTGGCACCTGCACTGCTGTAGTCAGAGGTTGGTATGTATGTCATACATCTGTGGCTACAGACACAGAGGTCCATCAGGGGCCTGCTTATCACCAGACCAAACTGTGTCTGTGCCTTTCATCATGGATGAGCACCTGTGGCTACAGAAGCACTGGCCAAATAGGGGCCTGCACTTCTGTAAGCAAAATAATTCTTAGCATTTGGGTTTTCTCGATTTCTATATGTGACTGCAGGGTCCTGTGCTTCTACACACAAATGCAGTGATGTGATTTTAGTATTATGGATTTATATCTGCTGCCAGGAGTTGCTTTGTATACCTTGTGGTGTGCATTCCATAGAGACAAATCAAATAAGGTAACACATCAGTGCTACTGCATTTATGTCATCTGGAAACAGTTGTATGTTAATTTTCTTACCTGATGATGGCTGCCTCTGGTTGCTTGTCTGGTCTTGTCCCATTGCTGCTTGAGGAAGGGGCGGTTAGATTTGGAAACCCTAACACTACATTTCCCTAGTTTTGTGGCATTAAGTTGAACCCTAACTGGTGCACTAATGCAATTTATTTTGCAGTGAACGTACATATATATATATATATATATGGGGTTTCTAAGTTGAATCTCAAATTTTACACTCTAATAACTTCACAACCATTCAACAGATGTGCATGAACATTTTCAAGAACGGTCTTGTGGGGGTAGCTCTCTGGATGTGCCAAGATTCATTCTGGTTGGATGTGCAGATGCTGAGATTTGGATAATGCAAAAACCTTATAAATCAAAATTGTTCACTGTTTTTTGTCATCGCCTTGTGCCAAGACAGTTTGAAATTTAGGTCTGAAAATTTAAGAGTGGAAAGAGCTTGGGTCACAGAAGTGCCTTTTACTGGTTTGGCAAAAAAAAATATTAATCAGTTCCAAAGTTGTTCAATTTTCAATTTCCCATTATTTTCAAAGGGAATTTCTCTCTCCAGGATAGCTTCTTAGAATGAAAAAAGAATTTGGTCTCACAAAAAAAAGATTGTTTTTCATGAGGGGCAAATCCTTTTTCGTGAGGAAAATTTCCTTTTTTGTGAGCTGCCATATTGTTTTCTTTTTTCAAACCAAAAAAATTCATAACTCTCCAAAATGATGTCTTGTAGAGACACCAAAACATGTATTTTGCTCATCAGAACTTCATTAGCTGGATTATTTACTTGTTTACCATTGAAATTACCCCAGAACTTTTTTTTATATCTTATATGAATCCTTTTTCACGACTCACTAATATCATGTTTCATGAGTCTTTTTTTCATCTTTGCTACATCTCATGGAAAAGGATTTAGGAAGCTACAAGGGACATAATCCTTTTTCGCAACACAGGATCTTTTTTGCAAGAGTGAAAAAGGATTCATGATAAAGGATCCAATCTTGCAAAAAAGGATTAAAAGAAAAACTGTCTGAAATCCTTTTTCATAAGAATAAATCTTTTTTCAAGAAAATGAAAAAAACTAGCAAAAAAGGATTTATTGGCATGAAAAAGGATTTGGGACTTAGTTTGTCCTGATTCCTTTGTCATAGCAATGAATCATTTTTTGTTCCATGGGGCACAGGAGTTTCGCACCCGAAAAAGGATTTATTCCATCTTTCCCTATGTGTTAACTTGATTTTCCCTGGAGTCTAGTGGCACCCCCACCCTCCGATTTTCATATATACCTTATTTTTATTAAATATATTTTCCCTGGTGTCCAGTGGTACCCTTCCCCCACTCTGCAGCACTCAGTTTGTTTACTTTACTTTCATCCCTGGTGTCTTGTGGTGCCACCCACCATCCCATGTCCATTGCTCTTTACCATAAAGGTTGCCCTGGCATCTAGTGGTACACCCATTCTCCCATGCCCCTTGCATGCTGCAAATAAGGAAACAATTCATCCATGTGTCTAATTTTTTTCTGTTCAACCTGTAAAAAAAAAAAAACATCAGTGATCACACCTGCACTCCCACCCAACCTCCCCACCCCCCAGACTCCCAAACGTACTGTCACTAAGCTGAACAGCTCCCAGTCTGAAGATGCATGCTCCGATCAAAGATACATCTTCCTGCTGGAACCAGCGACTACTATATGACAAATAAGGTAACTGTGGTCATGTGTTTTTCAATGGGATTTTTGACCGCAGTTACCTTATTTATTATACAGCAGTTGCTGTGTCCAGCAGCAAGACCAGTATTTGATCAGAGCATACATCTTCAGACTTGGAGCTGTTCAGTTGAGTGATGGCGTGGATGTGTGTGTGTGGTGTGGTGTGTGCACAGTGGGAGGTGGGGTGGATGTGTGGGGGTGATCACTGATGGATGTCTCTTTTTACAGTTTGAACAAAAATTTACACCTATCAAAGGACGATTTTCTTATTTGCAGCATGCATGGGAAACAGGTGGGTGGGGCATACCACTAGATGTGAGGGCAATGCTCTTGTTTCTGGTATTATACATTCTTGCTGGTCTGAAGCATTGTAGACTTCATAATTATAACATATAGGAAGACTGTTTGCCTCTGGAGTTTTGACAGAGGAATGTCTATGCTTCCAGGCTGATTTATTATTTCTGCATTTTTGGTGCAGGGATTACCATTTCTAATGCAAAAAATGTTGACCATATACATTAGCATTCACTGCAATGGATCCTCAGTGGGTCATCGACAAAATATTTGTCAAACAACCCGACAGCGAAACTGGCAGGTCGACTGCATTTTGTATTCGGCTGCAAGTTTCTAACTGACACAAATGTTCAAAGTCCCCCAAACCCCCCACATGGGGGGCTGTGCCCCCCGCACCCCCCCACCTAGGATTCTCAACTCTGAGTCAGAGCTGATTCAGGGGGGAGTGCAAGACCCCCCACAGACAGTGTCAGGTTCCAGCAGGTTCCCTACAGTGACATGGTTTGCCCTGATTTGTTTTGGTCCTGATTGTCTCCGTAGTATAATGGCATTTTGGTTATGGGCACTCTTTTGGGCCTTGTGAGTTTCTGTTGTGTATGGTTCCCCATTTAAGAGGGTGTGCCTGTGACTGGTCATCCCTTAGTTCATTGGTGACATCGTGGTCTGCGGTTGAAGTTGGTGGTTTGGTGTGGTTTGTGTGGCCAGGAGTGCAATATGCAGTTGGGACCAAAATGTGGCATTCTGGAAATATAGAATCAGTGGTCGGGAGCAGTATCTGTCATTGGGGGCAAGTAAATTCTGTGGCTAAGAGCCACATGATGTCATTAGAGATGGCAGAGGTAAGAGTGGAGGTTGTAACATCGGAAGATGGAGCTAAAGCATTAAGGAACATGCTTATTCTATTTTTTTTATTTAGTAGTTTCTTGGAATATTACCTTTGAACTGGAAGCTCATTTACAAAGGTTCCATGTCATACATGCAAAAAACAATAAGACAAATGCAAGTAACAAGAGAACAAAAGTACAATATAAGTACAGAGTTACAGAACAAGGAAACACGAACAATAAAAGTGCAGAGTTACATAGTATGAATTAAACATTTGGGTAGATGCATAATAGGCAACAAAAAGGAGGCAGCCAGGTGATTAGCTTTGTCTGGAGTGGTGGTGGGGGGGATGAGAGGGGAAAGGGTAAGGAAGGTGGGAGAGGGTGAGATAGTCGAGATGTAAGGGGGGACTGGATAGGCAAGGGGATTTAGGGGCTGAACGGTGAGTAAGGATGAGTAGACAGGTGGGGGGAGAGGAGCGAGGCAGCGGGGAGGATAATATTACAGTTGACAGTCACAGCTGCCTCGAAAGGTCAGGTGTTGGAGGAGTTTTCTCCTAAGTGGCCCTAGTTTAGGCTCATTAGTTATGTCAACGGGAGATCATTAAGCCATTGAGGCGCATGGTAGGCAAAAGACCACTGTGCCTGTGATGTTCGGAAAAAAGGGACTTGCAGAGATTGTCAGGTCATTCTGTACCTCTTGTCCAGTGATGGTTGGACTTTGAGTTTAGGAGGTTCTGGATAGTGGGTGGGGTTAAACTGAGGCAGTTTTTTTCACCAAAGAGACAGTCTGGGTAACGTACCCTGCCCCACATAGTAAGCCAGCTGGTTTGCACGTAGAGGCCATAGGTGTGGGTAAGTCTATGTGCACCTTGTACTAGCTTGTAGGATTTATTTTATTTTATTTAATTAGTATTTTGGGGGGGGTTTCCAGGTTTTCTCCCATCCCACTCCAATGCATCCCAGATGTGACATACGCCCCACCCTACTGGTTGCCCGGTACCACCTGCGCTCATCATCGAACCTCCATTTTGTTATGGCAGGACTATGGGTGGGTGACCCTCCCCCCACCCAGGGGAGGAGAGCAAATGCTCAATCCTGCTCTCACCCTCCCTCCCCCCATGCCGACACCCCGGAGACCCGAGGTTGTTCCCAAACCCCAACTAATGGCGCAGCGGGAGATAAGGCATACAGTGCCACCTGGCCATTGTGCAGAATTTATTTACGGCCACACTGATTCTTTTTACAGTAGTGCAGGAGGCTGCCCTATACACCACAAGACCATAGTCTATGATGGAAAGGATGGAACTTTTGATAGAGAGTGATAGCATATCAGGAGTCGTGCTATGGTGATGCCTGTAGAGGAGGCCTATTATGGTATTGAAAGCCTTAACAATATGGTTGATGTGTTGTGCAATGGACAAGGAGCTATCCAGGGTTACACCCAGGTATTTAAAGGTATGCACTTACTCTAGGGGAGTTTGTACGCTGCTTAGTATTGTCATTTGATATGCCTTGTGTTTATTGTGGGGGTTCGGGAATACAATTACCTTGTTTGTTTGTTTTTATAATTCAAAAGGAGCTTGCTGTTGGAAGTATGCAGGGCTGTAAACAACTTTAATTGGGAGGTATACAACTTTAATTGTTTGGAATGCAGCTTTAATTGTTAAGGTACAGTATACTGGAAAATGCATGATAATGTTCTCTATGGGGAAAAATCCCCATCCATGTAATAAATAAGGTATATGCAATGGTGACAAGTTAAATAAATGATTTATGTAGAAAAGAGCAGTTTGACCTTGGGTAACCTCATAAGTGGCGTAAGCATTTATGCACCATAAATATAACTGCTCAGTATAGCGCAGTAGTTTAAAGCTCTGAACTGCAAATCTGGAGACCTGGGTTTGAATCCCACAGCCCCCCACTTGCATACTGTGTGGTGAACCTGAGCAAGTCACTTAACTTCCCTGTGCTTCCAGGTCACACCTGTAAACAAGCTTTCAGCTTAGTGTGTCTCTCCTTGTCAAACAAATGAAAAAAAAAGGTAGTACACCAGTGTTACTGCATTTGTGTCATCTGGAAACAGTTATATGTTGTTTGTCTTACCTGATGATTGTTTGTATGGTGCTGGTCTTTTGCTGCTTGTGGGGGAGTTAGGGTTGGAAACCCTAATGCCACATTTTCCTAATTTTGTGGTGGTAAGTTAAACCCTAAGTGAGTCACTAAGGCAGTTTTTGTTGCAAAGAATTTATTTTCTTTTTGAGATAGTGGACGTGCATGAACAGATGCAGATGCACAGGACCCTCTGAGCCTTGTGCCAAGGGAAGAGTCCTTTTACCTGCAGAAATGCAGAGTCCTTCAGGCCCAGTAGTTCCATGTGGCAACAGATGTCAACAATTTGTAGGGCTGTGTGACAGTCTGCAGAAGCACATGGCCCTCTGGGCTCTGCAGTTCCATGTGGCTGGAGATACAGACACTCAGAGCAAAGAGTCCATCTGTCAGCTGAAGCACAGGGCACTCTGGCAGCCTGGGGTGCAGAAGTGCAGGGCCCTATACTAAGAGAAGATTTCTCTTCACTATATGATACTTGGGCCCATGCAGGCAACACTGTACATTCCCTTTGCAGGCTGGAAGGTGGTGCTGCATGACAGCATTGTCCTTCTAGCCTTGGCCCATCCTGCTGGCTCACTGAGCTCACCCCCAAACTCAGTTCACTTGCCAGTGGTCACAAAGAACTAACCTCTTAGGTAAAGGTTAACACTACATACAACATTTCTTAATTATTTTTTTTTCATTTTTCCCAAAAGTTTCAAGATAGTCATTTTATGAATCTCCCTTATAAACATGGCATATGGCATTTGTGAAACAGTGGCCAAAATGTCATCCCACTTGAGTTGCCATGCAGTTATTTTATTTTACTCCTACTGTGGCTTTTTTATCTTATTCCTGCTTTATGCCCCTTTTTTATGTCTGACCCATGAAAGAAGGTGAACTGCAATATTAAGGGTGGACAGCCCAAATCTTAGTGATATTGTGTCCTTAAACATTTGAAAAAGCTTTATGTTCATTTTGCTTTTCTTCAAGAGACTCGTGTGTCTTTTTAGCAAGTTAACCTTTTTAGGAGGGATTGGGTGGGGCAGGTTTATGGTGTGGGGAATAGTACTCACCAGCAGGGTTTCCTTGTACTTATTGACAGATGGGTTTCTTTTGACTTTTTGAATGAGATGGGTGATCCCAATGGCCATTATGTTTTTTGCATTGGCCAGTTGGACAATTCCAAGGTCCTCCTGGGGTCTGTTTATGGCCCTGATGTGGACAACCCTTCCTTTTTCCTGACATTGGCCACTGCTTTGGCATCCTTCACTCATTTACTATGGATACTTGATGGGGATTGGAACTTGGTCTTTAATAATGACCTGGATAGGACCTACAGACCTCTGACTGGGCTTTCCCCTGCCAAATGTGCTTTGTGGGAATTTACTGATCAGTTGGGGCTTGTGGACCCTTGGAGGACACTTCACCAATCTGACCATGCTTATACATTTTATTTTTTTCTGCACAACTCTTATTCCTACTTAGATTATTTTTTATTAGCTCTTATCTATTGTCGACCTTATATTCCAGTTTCATTGATGCAGTCATTATTTCTGATCATGCTATGGTTTTGATTATCTTAGACATATTTACCAAAAGTGACAGGGACCATATCTGGTCCTTAAATACACAACTTTTGAGGCAAACTGATTTTGTTGACGATTCTGAGTATTTTTGCAACAATCGATTAAAGACAATGTCCCATCTCTTCCACCCCTAGATGTTGTTTGGGGTTCCTTATGATGTACTTGGCAGGTAGAGTTAATTTGTTCAACCTCCATTTGGAAGAAATCTCAAGTCTGTTGGATCAATCAACTTTTGCATGATATCCATATTTTGGAAAAATGTCTTTCCCCTTCTTCTTCTGAAAATGATAGAATATGCATCTTTCAGCTGAAAGTCCATAATTCTACCATTCTGCTTGGGAAAGCTGAAAGAGCCATCGTCAAGACCAGAGCTACATACAGTATATAGATCAGGGTGACAAGGCAAGTAAATTGTTGGCTCTCCACCTTAGGGAACAGCAGGTATGCTGTTAGGTTTCATCTCTTCAGGACCCTTCTTATTCTGCCCTGATTACTGACCCCCGCCAAACTGTTGTGGTTTTTAGGAATTATTTTTCTTCCCTTTATACTGTGTCAGTGTCGTCCCAGGATAGTGAACCAGTTATGAATTATTTCTTGAGTGATATCATCCTTCCACAACTTTCAGAAACCCAATAAAAATTGCCATCTGAGCCTATTCAGAAAGATGAGGTTAGAACTGTTATGTCTTCCTTAGCTTTAGATAAGGCTCCAGGAACAGATGGTTTTCCATCTAATGTTTATAAAATGTTTGTGGATGACTTGCCCCATCTTATCTTGCTTATTGAATTATTTACAGGATCACATTCTTAGTGATACCTCTTTGCTAGAAGCCAGAATTGTTTTGCTTCCCAAACCAGGGAAGGACCCTTCACACCCAGATAGCTATAGACAAATATCTCTTACAAATGTAGATATGAAAATCCTGGCAAAAATCCTGGCTGCCCAGTTGGGAAGGGTCTGGTCTAGATTGATAGGCCTGGAACAGATCGGTTTTATGGCAGGCCAGCTTGTCAGTGATCATTTTAGAAAGCTTTTTTATCTGATTTCTGCATCCCGGGAGATGGAACCTCCTCTGGCCCTTGTCTCTCTGGATGCAGAAAAAGCTTTTGATAGAGTTTCATGGTCATATCTTATTTATTTTATTTATTTATTTAGTTTTTGTTGACCTGGTAAGTGCACTAGACAAATCTTGCCTATTTTCAGGCACGACCCGGGGGAGGGGGATACAGATGAATGCCAACTGACCTTGACCCAGATTAAGCTGTCGGTGGTATTTTTAGTGAATGAGAGAAATTTGGCCAGAACACTGGGGAAATTCTCCTACTGTTTGCCAGTAGGGGGACCCTTTGAGCTGTCGAAGGATGGCTGCCTCAGTTGGGGTGCTGCCGCTGGAAGGGAAGGATGTGTTGCCGACTAAGGAGAACGTCTCCTCTGAAGTTTCTTTGCAGTTTCCGATGGAAGTTTCATTAGAACAAACAGAGCTCATGCAGCCCAAGGATTCTACTCCTTTGCCCGACTTGCCTGACCTGCCTTGCTTGGATGCCATTGTTTTACCTGTAGCTGATTCTCCCTTCCCGACTAACGTCTCCTTAAATAAAGAGTTGCAACACCTTTTGCAGCTTGAAGAACAATGCTACATGGAAACAAAGAAAGATCTTTACAACCGTTTCTACTCCCGAGATAAGTCTTCTGTAGCTTCAGTTTCGGAGCACTCTGTTGACACTACGTGGCCGGTCACCATGGAAACAACCCATAGTGAGGCACCGACTGCAACAGACGTTGTTTTCCACCATGCCGGACAGGATCAAGTGGCCGCAATGGTGTTTCCTTTTTCTGCTGGACATAAATCTTCTCAACAGGATCGAGTTGTAAAACAAGGGAGCCCACATAAACTGCGTTGGGCGGATACTCCAGTGTGCGAGGGTGATACTTGGTCAGTAGAGGACTCATTACATGCAGCTGGCTGGGTGTGCTCCCTGGACACAGGTTCCTGTATTTCCAGCTTTACGCCCATAAAGATTCTGGGAGTTCACCTTTCCTCTTCACCTAACCCTACTAAAGGGCCTGTGAGTACTGTTTCGGAGCCTCTGGTCACTGTCTTGCCTGAAGTGTCCCCTAATCCTGGTTCCCCTAAACCTAATCCTGGTTCCCCTAAACCTAATCCTGGCTCCTCTCTCCTCACTCCAGCACAAGATTCCTCACTACTTTGTTCTGAACACCAGCATTCTCCACTCCACCTGTCCTCGGACTTTGCTCTTTCTACAACCCCAGAATTTCAACCCCGGGGAGTAACAGGGGCTAGTACTCCGCCATGTGAGGTGGAGGCTGCAGCTCTCAGTGATGATTCTGTTTTTTCGGATATCCCTAGATCCATTCCTGCAGAACTAAGGAATACTACTGAGGGTTCTCCTAAGGTGGCCTTCCAGCCCCCTCTGGTTGCCCTCCTAAACCTTATGCTTCCTTTTTTTCTAACTCTGTTTCTTCAGCCAAACGTCATAATGCAGTTTGTATCATTTATAAAAGAGGTTTGGATGTGTTTCCAGATAGGGTTTATGTGGGTCGTAAATTATTGAAGAACAGTTTGCATTTTCAAGTTTCAGAACTGTATGCACTTATTCATGTATCAGGAGAGTCCATTTTTGATGTTAGTTTTAAATTAAGTAGCGGTCTTGAAAATTTTTGGGCTCATCATCAACGTGAAAAAACTACCCCCTTGTGGGCCCCTTTTGAGGTTCTTCCTCTTACTAGACCTGCACATAAAACCATTACAGTTCTCTTTCATAATGAAGGGGTCAGTGTTACTGATCTACTGTTTTGGTTGAAACAGTGTTGTACTGTGTCTGGCCATCCAGGGGCTGTATTTGATTCCGAGGGAATTTGGATGGGTGGTTGGAAGATTTGTGTCCTGCTGCATACTGAAGGTGGGAATCCCAGTCATCTTCCAAATAGTTTTTTTCTAGGTAGAGACCAAGGGGTTTTATTCTACCCAGGACAACCTAGAACTTGTTATAAATGCGGCCTTTTGGGACACATTAGTAGTGCATGTGACCAGCTAAAATGTTTCCTATGCCACAAAACTGGTCATCTTAGTAGACAATGTTCTAACTCAGTTCGTTGTAACCTTTGTGGGGAAGAAGGCCATGTTTATATGACTTGTCCTAAGGCAGCTCATAAGACATCCTTTTCTGCAGATAGAGATGCACAGCGTCTCTTGATTTCACTGGCCCAACAGAAGGTTACTAATGCTACAGGTTCGCAGTTAGTAATGGATGTACCTACTACTACATTGTCTGTTACCTCAGTTCCTGATCCTCTCCCCCAAGGTTAGTGTGGTGGGTCCTGTTGCTGATGTTCAAGAACCTTCTTCCTCTCCTTTGGCAGTCCTTCCTACTAATCCCCCTGATTTTTCTTCAGACTTTGTGTCTGTTTGGGTCTCTGCACTTCTATCTGACTCTATGCCTCCCCCAAACTCGAGGACCCTCCTGCTTGGAGACTCTCGACTAGGAAGCAGTCCGCTGGACCTTTGCCTACCCCTAAAATGTCCAAGACCTCACTTCATGATATTTCTAATAGATTTTCGGTACCTTTGAATGCTGATCACTCGGACACAGATTCAGTTTCTTCTTCTGCGGATTTTGTTCTGCCTAAGGACACTGCTGATTCCGTCCTGACTGATGATGGTGGTACTTCTTCCCAACGCTCACGTCGAAAGGGTAAATCTTGGGAAAAAAAAAACATTGATTTCATTTCCTTTATTTTTTCTTTAAATGCCTTTTTCCCCCTCCATTCCTCATCTTGATAACCAATGTCAATAGTATTAAAAATAAAATTAAATGGACTGGGGTGTTTTCCTTTTTAAGGTCTTTTTCTCCTGGTATCTTTCTTTTACAAGACACTAGGCTTCACTCAACTTTTGAACTTTCTCTTTCTACTAAAGAGTGGGTTTCTGGGATTTCTTACTGGTCCATAGGCCCTGACCGTTGTACGGGTGTTGGTATCCTTTTCCATCATATTAAACCTACAGTAGTTCGGGTATTGGACCTCGTCCCAGGTAGGGTTTTGCTCTTAGATTTAATTTTGAACACTGTTTTTTTTAGACTCATTAACACGTATGCACCACAGACTAAAGCTGATCGCACACTTCTTTTTCAACAGATCTGTCCCTTTTTGCATATAGCTCATTATGTGATTTGGGGAGGGGATTTTAATTGTGGTTTAAGTAAGGGGATAGAGGTTCGATCACCAAAATGACAAAAATATATGGTGATATGGCCGCTCTGAAAAAAGCTGTGAGTGATGCACATCTTAAAGACGCTGTTTTGTCCCATAAAGGTGTTCGGGAACGTACATTTTTTAGGGGTTCTTTATCTACCCATATTGATTTTTTCTTTTTGTCTATTCCTTTGTCGCTTCAATCGGTCTCAGTTGAACCAACTCCTTACTCAGACCATCGTCTGCTGTTGATTACTTTGGGGGTTGCTGTCTCTCATAAGGGCCCTGGATATTGGAAATTAAATTCTAGACTTTTGCAGAGGATGGATTTCCTTCAACTTATCTCTACTTTTTTGGATTATAGGAAATCATTATATCCCTTATATGATGACCCTGTAGTCTGGTGGTTGGAAACTAAATTGGATCTCTGTTCCCTTCTTATTTTCCGCGCTAGATGTTTTCGGAAGGGTTCTTATTTTTCCTACTTACAAGACAGGAAACAGCTCCAACATTTGTATTCCCTTACACAACTCACCAGACATGATTTCTCAGCCCAGATTGCTCATTTTCAAGAGAAAATGAAACAATATCATTTGACTCAGTCTAAAGACCTAGAGTCTCGACAGCAACATGGAACACAAGGACCTTTTTTTCATACTTGTCCCCTACTAAGCCATCAGGAACAGGTACAGGCTAAAACAATCCCAGCTCCTTATGACCAACAGGGTGTGGTTCATAGGGATCAGGGTAGTATTTTATGTATAGCATCTGAATATGCTGCTACTTTATTTTCTGTGACCCATGTGCATCATGCAGATTTTTTTTCTTTTTTTAATGCTGTTAGTGTTCCGCATGCTCCACAAGACCAACTTTTAGGTCTAATAGCTCATTTTACCATGCAGGAAGTTGCTACTGCTATTCAATCTTTATCCAAAGGTAAAGCCCCTGGTCTAGATGGCCTTACTACTGATCTTTATCATTTTTTAAAAGGTGAACTACTGGATGAACTAACTTCAGTTTATAATACTATTTTACAGACTTGATCTGTACCTTTTGACATGTCTAGAGGTGTCCTTATTTTTCTTTTTAAGGACAAAGGTGATAAATTAGATTTATCAAATTGGCAGCCTATTAGCCTTTTGAATACTGATTTTAAAATTCTTTCCAAATTATTGAATGCAAGATTGTTAGCAGTAGCAAAATTCTTGATTTCTCCAGCTCAGTCTTGTACTGTGCCGGGGAACTCGATCACTGACCAACTGCTTTTATTAAGGGACATATTCTCTCATGATTCAGTTTCACCATCGGCTGGATATGTACTTTCTCTAGATCAGAGGCAAGCTTTTGATAAGGTGGCACATGTCTTTTTATGGCATGTATTGCAACACTATGGCATCCCCACTACTTTTGTAACCTGGCTTCAAGCCCTTTACCATACTGCAACTGTCCGTCCTTGTATTAATGGGTTTTTAGGCCCTCATGTTCTTATTAAAAACAGGGTTAGGCAAGGGTGTCCAATCAGTCCTCTTTTGTATATCTTTAGTATAGATCCGTTATTACGGCTTCTCAATTCCTCTTCTGGTACTGACCCAATCAAGTTGTCAACTTTTATAGTTCCTTATAAGGCTTTGGCTTATGCAGACGATATAGTTCTTTTAGTAGGGAATGATCCCACTGCTGCATCAGCGTTATCTATTTGTACCACTTATGGTACAGTCTCAGGTACCAGCTCAAACTTGTTGAAATGTGTTGGGAAACCTCTGGGGGGTCAGTTAGCCCCTCAGGGTAACATAGCTGGTCTCCCTTACAAGTTAGGCCCTATAAAATATTGGGTATTGAGTTTGGGTCGCCCCCAAATGGATATTGATAACTGGGATAAAAAATTACTTCTTGGATCCCGTATGCTTCAGAACTGGAACAGGACAAAAATGAATTATAGTAAAAGAGTTTACTTGATATGTACTTATTTGGTGCCGCTATTTTTATTTCTTAGTTCTGTTTTTCCTGTTCCCAAGATATGGGAAGTTAAAATTTATAGTTTATTTTTTCAGTCTTTCTGGGGCAGTCACTTAAAGCCCATCAAGAGAAATGTATTGTGTTTGTCCCATAAAAAGGGTGGGCAACAAATGATTAACCCAGTCCTTTTTTTTTTGTCAATTTTTATATGCTAATATGAGACCATTATTTCTTTCCCCAGATAAATATTGGTGTGATTTCTTTGTTTACTCCATATCACCTTGGTTTTCAGCATGGGACTTAGGTACTCTGCATTGTATTGACAAAGGTGTTCAGTCTCCTCAGTATTTAAGAGACGTCTTTGTTAAGTTAAAAGCCTGAGGGATCATGAGTAGGCAAGTGATCTCCCTCTCAAAAAAGCAGTTATATGCTATTGTTCTGGAGAATCATTTTGGTACAGTGGAGGTTTTTTCCAAATGTCCAGAACTGCATAAAGAAGTCTTATTTCTTTCCCTAAATGAGTCACGTATCCCACAGAAATATAAAGATCATCATTGGCTTAATTGTCATGAGAAATTAAATGTTAAGGCTAATCAAAAGCATAAGAGGGTGGAACAACGTATTTGTTCCAGACCTGGATGCATTACCCAACCTGAGACTCTGCTGCATTTATATTTTACTTGTTCTTATGTTTTTGATTTTTGGAAATTCCTTTATGACAAGTCTAATTTACCTTTTTTTCTACATCTTACATATCCAGCACTTCTATATGGTAGTTATCCCAGTAATTGGGATATCTGGGATAAAAGTACACTGTCTGTTATTTTTTCTATTATCAAATGGTTTATTTGGCATTCTAGATGTATGTTTACTCTTCAACAGCATGAACTTTCGTACCATGAAATGTATGGTAATATTTTTAAATCCATACAAGATGTTTATTTCTCTGAATCTAGGAATCTCACTAAGATTCATCTGATGGCCCTCTGGAAGAACTTGCCCTGGATTACTGATAATGACTTTCCGATTACGTAACACTAATATCAGATTTTGTTTATATTATTATTTTTTTATTGTTTTGTTATTTTGTTTTGGTCTGCTTTTTCTGTGCTCTGACTGTACTTTTTGATGCTGTTGATTATTTAGATTTGTTCTGTATGATTTCCTTAATAAAGTCTTCCCCTACTCTTTTCGATAAGTGCCATAGGATCTTTAACATCCACCTGAACTACTACCAATCCAGGCAGATGGGACCTCGGTTTAATGTCATATCTGAAAGACGGCACCTCAGAAGTACAGCACCCCTCTCATGCTGCACCACAGTGTCAGTACTGGGATATTAACCCAAGTGCCAGATGTGGGAACTGAACCCACAGCCCTCTGATCTCCCAGCCTCAGAAGCGAGTGTGCTACCTACTGAGCCACTTAACCCCCTGTACTCCTCAACTATAAATAATCATCTCTGAGGGGGAGGCAACTCGGGGATGAGGAGGAACCTTGGGGGGGTGGTAATCTGAGGACGGGGAGGAACCTTGAAGAGGGGAATTGTACTTGGGCAAAGGGGCAAAAGTGCAAGGTGGAGGTGGGCAAACTAAAAATTAAAGTTGGCAGGGGGATGAACAAAACAGTCGTGGGACTAGGAGTCAAACCTTGGTCTTCCACACATGCCACTGCTCCAGCTGCCCCCTGCCCTATCCCCTGCACCATGGGAGCAGTCACACACTTTGGCTATTGTCCTCTTTCTCCTGCATAATGACAGCTACAGGGATAACGTTAATTGACTTATGCTACACTATCCCTGTAGCTGAACTGTCATACACTATTTTTCCAACACAGATCTTCCTGCATTATAATCCCAGCAATTTATTAACCAGGTAGCCTTTATTCCATTGTTGATAAAGCCCAAAGATATGTTCTTTTTAGGCCTTTATCCAGGATAGTTTGGATCCCATTCTAAGCTTGTCTGAGTTTTTTTACTCCTGAAATTTGCATATTAGGGGTACTATGGACCAACTTTGTGGTGACCTAGGAAAGTACACATAGCTTTGATTTCCTCTGTGGGTAAGTTGTTAATTCTTCAACATTGGAAAGATGAATTCCACCTACAAGACTGCTATGTGTCCAAGAAATGCTACATGCTTTGAATGCTAAAAGATCTATAGCATGCTTATTCCATGCTTTACCAGCATTCAAATCATGTTGGGAAAAATTTTATGCTCTGCTTTGTATGATTCAGTAATTTTGCAGGGCTTATAGGAGTCCAACCATATTTATACTACCTCTTGTGCATTTGTTCAGTTTTTTGTTTGTTGGGTTGTTCATATTTTTGTTATTGCCATTTTTCTTTTTCTCTTTACATTTTAGAGCACTGGGAATGTTTTTTTTTTTGTCTATTTACCAGCCACATATTTTTCTGCGTGTCCACTCAGGGTGGGGGGTTTCAGGGGGGTAGTATGTGTTCAGGGGATGTTTTTATTTTTTTCTGGCTTTGTTATTCCTTGAGGATATTTCTTTGTTTTGTTTTTATTGTTGATTAATGTTGTTATCATATGATTGTTCTTGTTATTTGTTATAAGTTCTGGATTGTTGTATTGTGTTATGTAAACTTTAATAAAGTTTACTAAATTGCAAAAAAAAAGTAATTCTGCACTGCAAGTGTAAAACAACACCTATCACATTTATGAGGTGATCTGAAACAATAGCTATGTTGAAAGTTTGCAGTCAAAATATTGAAATTTAGAGAAGTCATGAGCAAATGTTGAAATCTTTCAATGTTCATTCATAATCTGGCCACTTTCATATTTTTGCACCAAATTTTACACTTAGTCTTATTATGACTCTACCTCATGAACTTAGAAGGTGAAAATTGTCAAATCCCACTTGAAATGTAATTTTGCAGAGCAACTGCAGAGACCACTTCTTTACAGGTTGATAAAAAAAAAATCAATGAAGGACCATTTTCTACTTTACAGATTTAGTAAAATAATAAAAAGGGAGAGTTGGACTGGAACTGACCATGGGGATTGGGCACCCTGGTGTCAGGATTTTCTTTTTAGCAGCACCAGGGGTGGGCACCCTGGTGTCACCACAGGGACAGTTTTCTTCTTTACAGATTTAGTCAAATAACAAAAAGGGACACTTGGACCAGAGCAAACACTGGGGATTGGGCAACCCAGTGCAATAACTTTCTATGGCATTGGGGAGGGCATGCTGGTGTCGCCACCCATGTATTGAAGCATCCAGCTCACAGACTGTTGGCTTACTGTTGGTACTCAAGCCAGCTATATGTCTCCATCTGCAGCTGCAACAGTGAGGAAAGTCCCACTGTGTTCATACTGACAACACAGTTCCCTCACTGCTGGCTATTGCTGCCTTTTCTGTGAATGTTAAGTTTGCCTATGGGAAAATCAGCAGTGGTACAACCATCAGTTACATTTTTAGGCTTATTCCCATATTTGAGCCAACTAGCTGTATCTGTCTCCTCACTGATTTTGGGTTTGTGTGTGAGCCAAAAGCTGACTCCTCTCAGGAAGAAGGGCACCCATGATTTTGGGGTGCCTAGAAAACATATTTCTGGTCATAATTAAAAAAAAAACACAATCCAGTCAAACAGATCTTGTTAGCTAGCTTTATTTTTTTTTATACATATTTTTAGGTATTTCCCATGTTTTTAGTTGAAAGAAAAAACAAGATGACAGCAGTCACACCCTGGAAAAACTGTCTTTCAGTTTGTGACAACTAAGTGATGTGAACTGAAAATGGTCTTGCGACCTAAATATTTTTAGTTTGTATAAGAGGGTTAACTTAAAACCCTGCTGAGCATGCTAAGGAAAAAACTTTAAATCCTTATGACTCTGGAACTGATTAATATTTTTGTTTTGCTATTTTGTCAAACACCACCAAAGTTATTAAGGTGCAAAAACTGTGGTTTTCTATTAAACAGCTTACTCAACCCTAACTGTACTAGCTCGCCAGGCTAATATATACAGTGGATACATGATGGGCATTAGTGTGATATGGAAAATATTTTCACTACTTCAGAGTGACCTTTTGGATATTCATGAGTGGAGAAGCCATGAGTGAGAGTATCCAGAGGTCACTCTGCAGGAGTGCAACTATTTTCCATATCACACGAGTGCACATTATGTATCCGGTTTATACAATAGGGCTGCAGTGACCTTTGCACTGCGTGTATAAATAGCTGGATGACCTTTGCACTGTGTGTATAAATGTAAGCTTTTCTCTCAGTGTAGATATCAGTGCTCTAGAGTGGAGATATATATATATTTTTTTTGTTATTACTTTTTTCTTCTCTTGGCATCCTGGCATACCAGGTTTGCTCCCATATTCTGGCAACCCCCTTGGGACTCCAGCCACCATCTGTCCATCCACACTCCATCAGGGTCTTGCCTTTCATCCCCTGTGGCTTTCCCCCTGCAGTGGGGTGTTGGGGAGCCCCCAACTCACCCACCCTGTCCGAGTCCAGATTCAGGCACCCCCAGAGCCGGTGTTCATCAGACAGCCATCAAGCCGCTTGACCAGGATGCCACTCCTTTTCTGGTTTTTCTCCCTGGAGCTGTGGGTATGCAATGATGCCAGTGGAGGGGAGTGAGCACGCGTCCACACAAGCTCCCTCCAGGTGCCTGCTCCAACTCCTTCCCATGCTACAGCATGGTGCCTTGTCCCCCAGCCTCTGCCAGGGGGTGAAAAGGCACTGACTATTGAGGATCTCCCTCCCCAGAGAAGGAGAGCAGTCCATCAGACACTCAGTCCTTCTACTCCCCTGCCAACTCCCGGTGGCCCGTGCTCATTCCCAAACATGGGTCACCAGCTTAGCATGAGGTAAGGCATCTAGTGCCTCAGCCCTCAGTGCTACAGGACCAGCTTGGACATATGTGTTTTTATTTTCTAGATATCAATTCACCCCATTACATAAACAGAATGATATGCATGATATATAAAATATTAGTCTATATATCCAACTATAGCAATCATGAATTCTTAATGAAAGCTACAAAAATCTCATTTCACATATCTCCATACAGTGGAAAATTGCATCATAGAGTACCCATGAAATATGGGAAAGAAATTATGACAAATAAAGGGTGTGAATATAATGCAGATCATGTTCTGATTCACTAAACAGATAAAACCTGTTACAGTAGGAGTAAGCACAAGAGGAGATGCAAGATATAAGAGGGTATTTTTCAGATATATCAATTCATTTACAATTTCTAAACAGAATGTTGCAGCCAAATGAAATCACTGCACTTGGTATAAGAACATAGTTCTATTGTCTCAATATTGTTACTTGTCACTGTTTACATGCTGTTGCATGCTTTCTCCTCCATTGTGCCACCTGATCCTAGGATCCCTCTGGAAACAAGCTACTTTGGCTTGGTACGCCTTCCTGGTAAAACTCTTTCAGTAATAAATAAATACTGTACATCATGTATTAAAGCTCCACACACCCACCACTTGCTTTATCTAAACCAGCAACCAAAAATGCCTGCTAAATACTTAAACGGAATCAACCACTTACAGTGGTAGTTACAAAAAAGTTGATCTGGTTTTATGGTATAACACATTTATGGTAAAAAATAAAATAAATGGTGGTATAACGCAGTTGCAGAAAAGAAAAATGAACTGAATAACATGTATTTTTTACCACAGCTGCGTTACACCACAGTATTTGTTTTTGTTACTGCAACTGTGTTATACCACAATACTGGGTAAACATTTTTGTAACTACCACTGCATGCCTTTTTTTAAAATCAGGTCCCACATCTTTTGTCACTAAATGGTTAACTTCCCTTCACACAGTCTTTAGTTTTTCTGCCCTATTATGATCATAAAGGCTTACCATTACATCCACATTGCCAATGCACTCAATTGAATAGTCCACACCAACACCAGTTTTCTCAATCAGCACTTCTTGAATGGGCTTCTGATAATCCTGAGGGTTGAGGCACTCAGTAGCCCCAAACTCTTTTGCCTTCTCAAACTTGTCCTTCCTTATGTCGATGCCAAAAATGCGTGATGCACCGGCTGCCTTCCAGCCCATAACAGTCGCAAGGCCAACTCCACCCAAACCAAAAACAGCACAGGTCGAGCCTGGTTCAACCTACAGTACAAAGATTGAGGGATGCAGCATTAGCTAATCCTATTAAGTAGCAGTACTAGCATAACTGAACTTCAGTCTAAGGTTAGATACCAGGGATGTTACTTTTTAAAGGTATTTGATTTGTAATTTATTTTCATGTGCTAGTGCAGTTGAAATGCAATATTTCATTGAGGTCTTCCTTTTTGCCCATTTTTGCAGCAGGGTGCACAGAAGCACTGAGAAGGTAAGTGACTTACTCAGAGTCACATAGTAAGTGTCTGTGATAAAACATAACCTTGTTCAAACTGATGTCTTAGACACTAGACCATACTGCTTCACTGGTTTGGCCCACATGTTAATCTTCAACAACTATAATTTGCTTTCAAAATTTGCAAGCATGGTGTTTGCAAGGACAATACTCAAGTCTGCAAATGTTGCACATTTTTATGATGTCCCTTCAAACTCCAGGGAGGCATTTTCATGTAAATAACCAGGGCTTGAAAATACAGATGATGAAATTCAGACAGTAAAGCCAGTTGTGCATGTCTGAAATACAGTACCTTTGACAAATCAAATCCTCAAAGTGTCTGCAAACTTCTTTATGCAGTGGCTCCATTTTAGAACATAGCCGACTATGCCTGCTTAATTGGTATGTCAGTGGTAGGATTAGTGCCTTTGAGCCAGATGGCCATATGTTATAGTTCTTGACTCATAGTAGTGGTTTGTTTATTTACATATTTGTTTGTTTAATGTCTTTATAAGTTACATTGTAGAGGGACTGGAAGGAAAAGTATGCCTCTTTGCAGATAACACAAAGATCTGCAACAGGGTTGATACACAAGGGGGTATGGAAAGGATGAGAAGGGACTTGACAAGGTTGGAGAAATGGTCAGAAGTATGGCAGCTTGGATTCAATGCAAAGAAGTGCAAAATAATGCACCTAGGAAACAAAAACCCAGGGAAAGATTACACAATGGGGGGGGGGAGGTAGTAATAACAACAAAAATGGAAAGGGACCTGGGGATAATCATATCAGATGACCTTATAGTTAGCAAGAAATGTGAGAAGGCAGTAGGGAGGGCTGGGGGTATACTGGGATGTATAGGGAGAGGCATCACCAGGAGAAAACAGGAAGTTGTTATCCCTCTGTACAGACAGTTGGTGAGACCCCATCTGGAGCACTGCATCCAGTTCTGTAGACCCCATCTCTGCAAGGACATAGATGGGATAGAGGCAGTCCAGAGACGGGCAACTAAAATGGTGCAGGGTCCACAAGAGAAGTCATATGAGGAGAGACTAAAGGAGCTTAATATGTGTACCCTTGAGTAAAGGAGGGAGGGGGGCATGATAGAAACTTTTAGTATCTCAGTGGAATCAACAAAGTCCAAGAGGGTAGCATCTTTCAGAAAAAGAGACATGCAAGAACAACGGGACACAATTTGAAGATGGGGGGTGGTTCGTGGGCAATGTGAGGAAGTATTTTTTTCACAGAGAGGGTGGTGAACGCATGGAACAGCCTTCCTGAGGAGGTTGTGGGGTCTAAAACTGTGGGAGAATTCAAGAATGCATGGGACAGACAGGCAATTTTTGTGGGGGGGTAGGAAGAAATAGGCTGTTGGCTAACTAGGATCGCCAGCCTATCCTGTAGGTAGGGAAATGGGCAGACTGGGTGAGCCAAGCGGTCCTTATCTGCCATCAAAGTCTATGTTTCTATGTTTATTTATTAAAATTGGTTGTTCTGTGAAGGTACATTGAGCTGGATCTCATTTTCAGGCATGACCGGAATGGTTTGGGGAAGATAACATGGGAAAAAAGTATGAGTAGAGCAAAGAATAGTATAACAATTGTTGAAAAGAACAGTAAGACACAACATTACAAAACTGTAAGTATGCAATAGTAAACAAGTGCCCGGTAGAGCAAACCAAAAGGACACCTATTATGTAAACCTACAACAAGGAGCAAAATTACAAAAACATAAATGAGTAAGACACTAAGTTACAGAAGCATAAGTATACAATAGAAAACAAGTGTCAGGTAGAGCAAGCCAACAGGACACCAATTATGCAAAACAACAACAAGGTGTAAAATGACAGAAAACATACATGTACCATAAAACAGTAAAAACTAATGGGTAAATAAATTGTATAAAAGAACAGTAAAGAGCAAATTTACAAAAACAAGTATATACTAACAAAATGGGTAGAGCAAAGAATAGTACAACAACTGTGCAAAATAGTAAGGAGCACAATTACTAAAACAAATGTATACAATAGTAAACAACTGTCAGGTAGAGCAAACAAACAATATACCAGTTGCACAAAACAATGCCAAGGAGCAACATTAAAAAGCATAAATATAAAATAGTAAGGTACTGATGGGTAGAGCAAAAATACACTGCAACAATTGTGTACAATAACAGTAAAGAGCAGCATTACAAAAAACCAAACTCTGACCAGAGCAGTTAGGGCTGGAGGTGAGGGATTTGGTGTAAAAATATTGAAAATGAACAAAGTTATGAGCCTTTGTTAGCAAAATGTAATGTAGACTCTTAAATTTGTTGTTTTGTAATATTTGTACACTAAATATTCTACATAGCCTTGTTATGACCCTGCCTCATGAACAGGGGCACCCACAATTTTTCCACAATTTCCACCATTCTCCGCACAAAATCCACAATTTCTTACAATTTCTTGCAACTTACTGAATTTTTGACTGAAATTGTATAAATTTTGTTTAAATTCTGAAGGAAATTTACACAAATTTGCTAACAATTTGGTGCCCAGACTTGGATTTAGCCGAACAGCACAGTGTGAGGTGAGGAGTCCAATGCGATTGCTTTCATGTGACTCACTTCCCTAGTTTGGTTTCAAAGGCCTCTTGTCATGCATATGTACTGTACACTTGAGCACTTTTAATCTGTGTTGAATAAGACTAACAGAAACCTTTTTGCTCCCACAAAGACTGAAACAATGGGTGTGAGAAAGGGTGCAAATTGCCCCATTCAGCTAAATGGAGCATTAAGTATTGTGCTTGCCTTTGAGTGGTAGGGTAGGCTTGCCTTGTATACATACATTCAATCTGAATGGATTTTGATTCAAATGTATAAGGAGTTTGAATGGCCCTGCAGATTATAAACTTGGAAAATGTCTCCAGTTATGTTTTAAACTGTATAACGGTGTGTGACAGTTGCTCACACTAGGTTAAATTTATTTTAAACACTCTTAATGCTAGATATAGAAAGTTTGGTTATATAGTTTTGTTTTTAACATACAATAATATCACATTTTAACATGTACTTAGGTGAGAATTAAATCCAATGGTTCATTAAGACTGTATTCACTGCACATGCTTAGACATTTAGAATTGATGATAGCTGAACTTTCTGCTGGGAAGGTTATCTTATTGAAATGACACTTTGACCTTGAAGGCATCTCAGCTAATAGCAAACTGGTGAGGTCTGGTTCAACTGTTTCTAACTTCAGTAATGGTTTAAATGAGTATCTTAAACCAATGAGAATTATTTCTGTTTTTTTATCTATGATCTGGGTGTTAATAGTTTGTGAGTTTCTGAATAACTGTCATAAGCTTCCAAGGAAGGACTTCGTTAGTCCAAAAGCTTAAGCATGTTGTTCTTTTTGTAACATTTATGTTGGTTCAATAAAAGATATAAACCATTTGCTTCTGGATCTGTTCTTACAAGGACCAATATGGCAAAAACTGAATCTGCAGTCTTTACTGAGGAAGGAGAGGGTAATGGGCCTGAAGGGAACACAAGGGACGGAAAGGGTGCAGAAATGGACACAAGTCCTTTTACATGGGAAAGGGTCTTTAAGGAACTGGAAGGAATAAGAGTCGATAAAGCAATGGGGCCAGATGGGGTGCACCTTAGGGTCCTAAATGAACTAAGAGAGGTGGTGGCTGAACCTCTGGCAATCCTGGTTAGCCAATCACTGGAAACAGTGAGGTACCAAAAGACTGGAGGACAGCAGATGTAGTCCCCTTATACAAAAGCAGGAACAAAGAGGAAGCGGGAAACTACAGATCAGTCAGCCTGACATCAGTAGTGGGGAAGATCATGGAAGCACTACCGAAGCAGAAATTGGTGCAACATCTAGTTGCCAATTGCAACAGGACACAAGGCAGCATGGTTACACTGGGGAGAGGTCATGACAGACTAAACTCATTGAATTTTTTGACTGAGTGACAAGGGAGGTGGATCAGGGGAGGGCAGTAGACATGGCCTATCCAGACTTCAGAAAGACCTTTGACATTGTGCTGCATAGAAGACTATTAAACAAACTGGGGAATATGGGAGTGGGCAGGACAGTAGTGCAGTGGGTGGATAATTGGCTGGGCGGCAGGACACAGAGGGTGGTGGTAAATGGCTGTCACTCCACAGAGGGAAGAGTGAACAGTGGGGTACCACAGGGATCAGTGCTGGGACCGGTCCTATTCAACGTCTTCATCAGTGACATTGTGCAGGACCTAGAAGGCAGAATTTCCCTGCTTGTGGGTGACACAAAGCTCTGTAACAGAGTAGACACACCAGAGGGTGTGGCCAGAATGAGGAGGGACCTGCAGAAGCTAAAAGAATGGTCAAGGGTTTGGCAGTTGAAATTCAACGTAAAGAAGTGCAAAATAATGTGTATGGGGCACAAACACCCTGGAACAACATATCAGTAGGGTGGTGAGGATATAGTATGCACCAAACAGGAAATAGATCTTGGAGTTATCATCTCTGATGACCTCAAGGTAGAGAAACACTGCAACAAGGCAGCAGGTAAAGCAAATAGGATGCTGGGATGCATAGGCAGGGACATCACCAGCAGGAAAAGGGAGGTCATAATTCCACTATACAAGACATTAATGAGGGTCCACTTAGAGTATGGTGTACAGTTCTGAAGACCTTACCTGCATAAGGACATAGACAGGGTGGAGGGTCAGAGGAGGGCAAGAAAGATAGTACAGGAATAGCATCACAAGTCCTATGAGGACAGGCTGAAGGAATTGAATATGTACTCACTGGAGGACAGGAGGGAGAGAGGGGATATGATACAGATATACAAGTACCTTACTTCATAAGGCAGAAAAAACGGGCAGACTGGATGGGCCTTGTGGTCCTTATCTGCCATCAGCTTCTATGTTTCCATGTTACAGGAAGGAACAGGGTGCAGGAATACACTATTTTCTAGCAAAAAAGATATTCCAGGACTAGAGGGCATGGGATGAAGTTGGTGGGAAGGTGATTCAGAGGAAAAGTGAGGAAGAACTTCATCACAGAAAGGGTGGTGGACAAGTGGAACACCCTACCAGAGGAAGTGGTGGTCGCTGAAACAATCATCAGATTTAAGAATGCATGGGATAGACATAAGGGAATCCTGGAGGTCAGGGTTAAGGGGCAACAGACTTCTAGAAAAACGTAAAGGGAACTTGCAAGCTCAAAGGGGCAGACTGGGTGGGCCATAGGCTTTTGTCTGCTGACAGCATCTATGTATCTATGTAGTTCCAAGGTAGGAGAGCTCATCCTCTTTGTGAAGGGGGAGGGTGCGACTTTAGTCTGCTTCAAGACCCCGGGTATCATATGAAGGCATAAAGAGAGGTTTACAAGAGAGACAATAGGAATGGTGGTAGTAGAGGCAGAGAGATGTAGGAGTTTGGAGTCAAGCCTGGGGCTAAGGCACTTTGAGGTACAGAATTCAGTAACAGCAAGGCAGACAAGGCCACCATGGGGAGCTAAGGAAGAAAGAGAATTGGGAGCAAAGAAAAAGATGAGTGAGAGGGAGGATAGAGGGGGCTGAGGTGGATGGGGTGGTGAAGAAGGGAATGAGGTCAAGTACATGTTAAAGGCATTAGCAAATGTTGTTCTTCCTTATTGCCTTTACACTGTTGGTGGTGGATCTTTTTCAATTGCTTCACCGTTATTATGGAATAAACTTCCAGATGATATTGGAACTGCCTTGTCTCTAAGCCTATCTTTTTTTTGTTTATAATTTATTTATCCAGGTTAATACAGCTGAGATGCCACATCTCACTTCCAATGGGGTCCCGCTTCTACCTATTTCTACAAGTAGGGGTACTGGAGTACTGAGAGGTTAAATGTCTTGCCCAAGGTCACACACTGAGTATTTCATTCTAGTAGGGTTTGAACTTGCAATCACTCAGTTCTAAAGTCAGTGATCCAACCACTCAACCACACTGCCTCTACTAACCTTTACTCCAGTGCCTGTATTTAAAATCCTATTTAAAAGCATTTTTATTTTGAGACGCTTCATAGAATTGCATTAAAAGCTGACTGTTCTAAAATTTAATGATTGTTTTGTTGTGTTTATCTGTCTTTGGCTCTGGTTGCACAACTGTTAGACACTCAGAATTGTACTTTCCAACAGAGCTTTATAAACAAAAAGGCCATGATCATTTTTAAAATTGCTACCCCCTATCAAAATGTTTGGATTTTCCCCTGTTCACCTCATGCTTTATTACTCAGGGCATTTGCATGAAAATGGGATCTTTGATCATTGGACCTCTTCTCTTCATGCTGCTGCTTGTTTTTACATGGTGCCATCATCTTCTGTTTATGACATCAGAATTGGTTGCTGTGGGAATCTTATTATGTCACAAGCACAGAATTGTGATTTTCCACGTAGACAAGCAGTAGGGCCAGATGAAGGTCAAGTGACAACTGTCCTGTTTCTATGCCAGTGTTCTCAGTAATGATTTAATTTGGTTTGTTGGCCAGGTGGGATCACTGCAACAACAGTTCCTTTTTCAAGAGTAACCTGGGGTCAAGAAGATTACAGATACAAAAGACATTCAGGCCCAGATATTCAAACTGCGTCACGCTGTGGCGCAAGCCTGGGAGCAGCTCAACTTGGCTGCGCAGGGGCGTGGACCGGGCGATATTCAACAGAGCTGCACCATGGCTCAGCATCATTGAATATTGCACCCTGACCACCCGCAGTGCACATGGCGCAGTGGCACTGCACCAGCGCCAGTGGCCAGAGTGGAGCATGGGGATGCGCTAGAACAAGTTCCATTGCGCTAGGTGCAACAACTGCGATATTTAAAAGTTGACATGCAGATGGAAGCAAAATGTATACAAGATGCAAATGGGGCCATTTGCATGTCATTATGGCCCCATTTGCATGCAGGTGCACAATCCCCGACGACTTGTACCTGGTGCCCTGCCAGACAGCAGCCGTCGGGGACTGATACCCCCTGCAGCACTGCAATATGCCCCACAGCCCAATCGTGGGCATTAGTACAATAAATAAAAACCCCAATATCCCTGGTGGTCCAGTGGACGGCTGTCTGCCTGACCATGAGCTGATGTAATAAAGAAATGAAAACCCCAATATCCCTGGTGGTCTAGTGGACTGCTGTCTGCCCGATCGTGAGCTGATGTAATAAAGAAATGAAAACCCAATAGTCCTGGTGGTCCAGTGGACCGCTGTCTGCCCGATCACAGGCTTAAGTAAAGAATACTGACTCCATATCCTGGTGGTCCAGCAGCCCCCCACCGCCACTGATCCCCACTGCCCTGCCCCCTGTCAGCGGTGGGCGGCAGCACCACCCACCTGCCGCCCGCCACCCACCGTCTGACACCATCGGGTAGGGGCTGTACGCACCATTGGTCCACAGCGTGAGCCAATGGGCATGCAGCCCATACCATACTACACATTCCAGATATGTGAATGGGGCAGACATCGGGCCACTGGACCACCAGGGATATAGGAGTTTTCATTTATATTTTACATCAGCTCGTGATCGGGCAGACAGCGGTCCACTGGACCACCAGGGATATAGGAGTCTTTTAATTATTACATCAGCTCATGATCAGGCAGACAGTGGTCCACTGGACCACCAGGTATATAGGAGTCTTTTAATTATTACATCAGTTCGTGATCGGGCAGACAGTGGTCCACTGGACCACCAGGGATATCGGATTCTAATCTTAGACACCAATGCCTGCTATCTGGTGGGGCGCCACCACGGAGGTGCAGCTGGAGCTGGGGTGGCCACCCACAGGCGGCAGCTGCCGTGTTGCGTCTTGCAATATGGCAGCCCAACTGTGAGTGGCCAGCCGTTGCTCCCTTTTTTTTTTTTGCTCAACTTTGTGCTGCGCAAGTAGGGGTTGCACATGCATGGCTCAGCACCTCCTGGACTGAATATCGGGCTGTGTAGAGTATGCATGGGCACCCCCCCCCACCTGCACCTGCATACATTACTGATGCGCTCCGGTGCATGGAGATTTGTGCCAGGCGCAATTTCCGTTTGAATATCGCACCAGGGTGCATCAGTGGGTTGCGCATGGTGCAACCCTTTTGAATATCTGGCCCTCAACGTACAGAACAATGCACAAATAATACGTTTACAAAGGATCAATGTACAAAATCATTAAAAACAAATGCAAATAAGACCTGCCAAATATGATTTTAAAGCAGCGTTAAATTGCTTCATATCACTGACAATCTCCAGGTTGTTAGGATGCACATTTCACACTTTTCCAGCTTTATATGCAAATGAACTCTGTCCAACTGAAATATACATACAAGGAACTGTTAACATATTGACCATGGATAGCCTTCTATTTTTTGAGGATATTGTATAATTTAAAATGGCCAGTGCCAGCTGTTTTCAATGTTTATCTACCAGAATGCTCACTTGATACCGACTTGTGTAATACCTGTTATCAATTACATGTACCCTGTACCCATTTGTATTTGTCTGACCACAATGTGACGTGGCACCTCTGGTGAATGCCTATTGATTTTTTGCAAATCTTTGCTATGTAACCGAAACGCAATGTATGTCTTTATGTGACGAAGTACCTTTGGAAACGAGCCTCTGGCTCAAAGGTTGTAAACTGATTCTTAAATAAATAAAAAAAATAAATAAAAAATAATTTAAACTGATTAGCCAGTTAGGTGACTTGCTGATCACAGTTTTCCCAGAACATCAAGTTGAGCATATTTTGTATTTAAGTAATCTGGCAACCAGACTAAGTGGGACAAGTTTGTGCAGAGATGTGTCCTTTGGTGTTTTAATAAAGTAAACTAGCCATTTTTAACAAAACATTATTTTTGGCTGACAGAGAAGGCAAAATAATTTTTTTTTCTGCACAAGGGTTTTTATTTTTGTTCTTTTTGCTGTGAGACAATCATTCACCCTATAAAGTAACCCAAGTGTGGCATGAATATTAGACATAGCTCATACAAGAGGTAATGGTTAAGGAGGAGTCTAGACCCCCGGCCCCCAAGATTATTAAAGAAGGTCTAACATTCAAAATGTTAAATGTCAAAATTCATCTAGGTCAGACACCTACAGGTCTGTTCTCTGGCCACCTAACTTGCTCAGGGGGCCAACCAGATTTGTCTTTGCTTTAATTTTATGAAGAACTAAATAATTTTTTAACATCCAGTGCAGCAGGAAATGAAGGAAAGATAAAGTGTATAAAACAGAAGCTGAACTGTATCAAAATGGAAGATGTTTACCATAAGGCATCAGTAGCTTTTTAAAGAGCATCTCTCTACTAAAATAATAGATTTCTAACAGTTATGTTTAACTTTGGTGTTTTCTAGTTTCCTTTACTTTCTTTTATTCTTGGTCCACTGAAGATTTCAGGTAATGCAATGTGTATTTCATTGAGTCTTTCAAAAAAACATCTGATTGTTTCTAACTGACATAATTGTAAGTGATATCACAACCTGTTGTCTCAGCATAATGATGTCATAAACAAAAGCATTATGAGGTCAGTATCTAGATTTCAGCAAGGCCTTCAATACTGTCCCGCATAAAAGGTTGATAATAAAACTGTGCAGCCTTAGGGTGGGGACTAAAACAGTAAAATGGGTAGAAAACTGGCTTAGGGATAGGAGCCAAAGAGTGGTGGTTAATGGGGTACACTCTGGAGAGAAGAGAGTGACTAGTGGGGTACCATAGGGATCAGTGTTGGTCCCTGTACTCTTCAATATTTACATTAGTGTCATGGCATAAGGACTGGGAGGGAGGGAGGGAGGATATGCCTGTTTGCAGATGGCACAAAGATCTGCAACAGGACGGACACATGAGGGTGGGTGGAGAGGATGAGGGAGGACCTAGAAAAATTAAAAGAGTGGTCAAGAAGGTGGTAGCTATGATTAAACACAAAGAAGTACAGGGTTATGCACTTGGGGCACAAGAACCCAGGGGCAGCATAAATATTTGGGGGAGAGGTACTGGCTGTTAATAGGCAAGAGAGGGACCTGGGAGTTATTAATACTGATGACCTGAAAGTGGTGAAGCAGTGTGGGAAGGCAGTGGGAAAGGATAACCAAATGCTTGGATGCATATGGAGGGGTATCACCAGCAGGAGGGAAGTAATACTTCCCCTGTATACTTCATTAGTGAGGCTGCACCTCGAGTACTGTCTGCAGTTCTGGAGGCCCCATCTTCTTCTTCTTTTTTTTTTTTAAACATTGTTTATTGAATATTCATCAACTTTATAAACACATTTCTGCCCAAGAATAGGTAGAATGACCATGTAATATTATAACCTTCACATTCATTGCAGGAGTAGAGCTTCACTATTCTTCGTTTAACTTCTATAAGAGGGCATGCACTTTTTTAACACTAAATATGAAACCATTTGGAGCTGGTTGCAGCCGATGCCATTTAATCTACGATTTAAATTAATATGCAGGACTCTTTTACCAAGCTAAACCAAAGCCCATCTTGGTTGTATATATGAAAAGAGAATTTTGCATTGGCCTGTGCAATCTTATGGGAGCTCATAATCAACATAGCAAACTGATAAACACTCTAAAAGACAGAGACAGGATTGAGACGGTGCAGAGGAGAGCAACCAAAATGGTGCAGGGCTTGCATCAGAAGCCCTACAAAGAGAGGCTGAGGGAATTAAACTTGTGCTCCCTGGAAGACAGGAGTGGAAGGGGGTATGATAGATATCCAAAGATAGATAAATAGGTGGATAGATAGACAGATAGATAGATACTTTATTTATATAGGGCCCCATCCCAGAGGTTTGGAGTGCTGTACAGTTCTTAGAAACACAACCATAAATCAAAATATTGATATTGCACAGTAAATAAAAACACAAACTGTACCTATCAAACTTAAAACAACCTTAAAATAAGACAGTCAGCAAAATGTAGCATATTCATTTATGTGCCATTGTATGCTTTACAAAATAAAAATTTCTTTAGTCCTTTCTTGAAGACTTCCACCGAGGGTGCCGCCCTTAAATAACCTGGCAGTGAATTCTACAGGACTAGCATGGCAGTGAAGAAAGCCCGGTCTCCCAACTGCCACAGCCTTGCCCTGGGAACCACCAGGATGCAACCCTCAGATGAACAGAGACAGTGAGCTGGGTGATGAGGAACCAGTAGGTCTTGCAGGTAGTCTGGTCCCCAGCCATACAGGGCTTTATTAGTATGTAATTCAAACTTGGAAGCAGTCCTCCACCTCACTGGTAACCAGTGCATCCTGCGGAGAACAGGCTTACTATGATCAAATCTCAGTGCACCTGTCAAAAGCCTGGTTGCCCCCAGATAGCCCCAGGTACAGAGCATTGTAGTAATCCAACCTAGACATGACAAAGATATGTATTAGGGTGGCAAGGTCATCGGCAGATCTCAGAGCTCAGATCAAGGCAATGTTACTAAGATGATAGAAACCACTTTGGATGATGGCTGACACCTGAGCATCAAGTGTCAGATCATCATCCTGGACCATGCCCAGATCCCTAACCCAAATAGAGTGGGTCAAGGGAACATCTCCCAGTCTAAGCCCAGGATCATTCGCCAACCTTCCTCCATCCCGCTGACAACCAGGTTCTGCCATCAATACCTCTGTCTTGTCAGGGTTGAGTCATAGCCAGTTTTGAGTCATTCAGTTCTGCATCTCTGCCAGACAGTTGTTAAACACTGAGGCCACCATCTGATTTCCAGGAGCGCAAGACAAGTATATCTGGGTATCATCAACATAGCAACGAAAACCCAGCCCATGCCATCTGATAACATCTCCCAATGGCAGCATATACACCATGAATAACAGAGGTGATGGGACCGACCCCTTCAGAACTCCTTAATGCAGAGGCATTGGGCTAGATGAGGATAACCCTATCATCACCCTCTGCATTGTGCCCTTGAGAGAGGACCTAAACCAGCTGATGACCTTGCCAGTTAGCTCACACCAGTTCCACAGTCAGTCCAATAACACCGGATGATCCACGGTGTCAAACGCCTCAGAGAGGTCCAGGAGAACCAAGATGGTAAGCTCTCCCTTATCTCTCATTATTAGGAGATCATTCAGCACCTTCATAAGGGCAGTCTCGGTGCTGTGCCCAGGTCTAAATACAAACTCAAATATCTCAAGGGAATAAACAATATACATGAGGAGAGTATTTTCCAGTGGAAAAGATGTTCTAGGACAAGGGGTCACAATATGAATTTGGACTAGGGTAGGATATGGGGCAATGTGAGGAAGTTGTTCTTCACAGAAAGGGTGGTGAGTGATTGGAATAGTCTCCCAGTGGAGGTGGTGGGGGCTGAAACAATCAGAGGTTTTAAGAGTGCATGGGATAAACACATGGGTATGTTGGATAAAGGAGCAGGGTGGATGACAGCCCCCCAGCAGTGGCTTGGGTAGCACTATTGGAGGGAATTTAGGGGCAAATTAGGTGGGTTAAGTAATCCTTATCTGTCGACAACATCTATGAATCTGTAAATATGGTATAGGCCAATGCGTTTTGTATAGGCTTTTGGGATATGCTACCAAATTGTATTATAAACCCTGAAATGGAAATCTGAAAATTAAACAGAGTATTCTCTAATAAATTATTATAGCTGAAACATCATGTTTATGAGAGTATATGCAAAACTGCAGAGTCGCTCTTTATAGAACACTTAATGTGTAACTCACTAGTATGTATTCTAATAAACAATTAATTGAGCTGTCACACTTTACTGGAGATTACCTTATTGAAATCTCATTTGCTGTCCTCAGGTTGCTCAAAATATGTTTGTGAGAAGCATATCCATTAATTCTGTATAAAAAGGTTTCATGGGCATTTTTTGACCTCATAGTGCACTTATGTATGATATCACAGTCACTTCTATGTGACATAGGGCCTATGGGCAGACTGGATGGGCCTAGCGGTCCTTATCTGCCGACAATTTCTATGTTTCTATGTGAACAAAACAAAGTGCTGGAGCTGGCCTGCTGGCGTAGTGGTAGTGCTACCACTTGTGGGGCCAATGACCTGGGTTCAGCAGCAAACCCGGAGTGCCAGAGGGCTGGCAGGAGAGGGAGGGAGAGAGTCTGTTAGGCAGCTCTCCTCCTCCCAGTGGGACTGGTGATGGTGCCTGGTAATATTCTCACTCATGGCAGTGGCCAGGAGCCAGTGCACCTGAGAGTCTCAGCAGAGCTGAGATTGGCGGTTATGGTGGATTTTGGCATGCCATGTGTGGGAGTGCGCACTGCATGCCACTAACATCGTTGCATGTCCACACTGCTAGGGGCAACACAGCAAGCAAGATCACAAAAAACCCTTCACAACTGCACACAGTGATGCTGGGGCTCCCCATCCTACATTGGTTGGTGTCCAGAATGACTGGCCAAGGCAAGGTGGATCTCAGTCTTTCCATCTGTGACCCCTGTGGGACCCCTACTGTGGAGGGGTAAACCATGGGACCTGGCCTTGAGCAGATAGGCCTGGGGTATGCCCAGTTGGGAGGACGATAGGGATATGAGAGGGTCAGTAAGGGTTACATCCACAGCCAGCAAGGAAAGAGCATATGACTGAACTGAAAAACTGAAAAAAAAAGTGAAATAATTAATTGACAATATCATGCTTTATTTACAAACACATTGATGAATAAGTATTGATGTATGTCAAATATTTTAAAGTCAAGGAATTGGTCACAGTGCAATGTGACTATTACAAGCAGAATGGATTTGAAATATTCACCTTAGCAGTGTTGAGGGCTGCACCATAGCCAGTAGGAATGCAACAACCTATCAGGCAGACTTTGTCTAGGGGAGCAGCATCATCAATTTTAGCAACAGAGACGTCAGCAACAACCGTGTACTCCGAGAAGGTGCTGGTCCCCAAGAAGTGATAAATCTGTTGCCCTTTGCAGGTGAATCTGCTAGTGCTATCAACCATTAGGCCCTGACTCTGAGTAATTCTGCATAAAAAAGCAAAAAAAGAAGAATATCATATTTCACACCCAAAATGAAATCCTGGGTTCAAATCATGTAATAGCTTATGTTTCACCCAGCATAATTATAATACACTACTGTACTTCCTGTAAGAATTTGCAGAGCTGTATTTTTCATATCGGCAGAAGTAGCTGTTAATTAACTGGTAACTTTCTTGATGTGAATCAGTGTAATGAACTCTCCAGACCTCATGCTAATATTTACCAAAAATTAAATTTATAAAATAAATTGGACATTTCCTTTTTTCTGATTGACTAAATGCGTTCTGAGACCCATATGTTAATTTCCCCAGAAATGCATAGGTTGGAAAATGTTCAGGCTGCGAGATTTGGAACTTGAACCAATTACACATACTCATTTCTCTTATCCCTAATTGCCGCCACAAACATGGCTGCCATGTCCACTCACTGAAAACCTTCAATAAAGCCCTAAAAAGTAAAACACCCTTAAATAAAAAAAATAATAAATTAAGTCAACATTCTTTTTTCTCATTGTTGTTTTCTTACACACATAGACAAATCAAAAAAATGAAATACTATAAGCAGTTTAATTGCTGGTGTTTCTTTGTTTACAATGAAAAACCCTCCTCCTCCTATGCTTACCAACTGGCCAGGGCAAACTCTACTGCTTATGTTGACATAGATAAAACTGAGACCTTGGCTCCATAAAAAGCCTCCTGTTTGTGTGAGAGAGTGAACATTCTACCAGAGGAATCCTGCAGAAATTTGAATTTCTGTATTCCACAATAAACAAACCCTTCATCTAAGAATGTGTGGAAATACAGATGAGTGATGGGTGGTAAGGGATTACTTTTTACTAGTTACTTTTAACATAAGAAAATACCATAAAAAGGTTGACATTTTTTGTTTGATAAATTGTTTCTCTGTTCATCCATTTTATAACTGCAAGAACACACACCAGGTTGTTGGTTGTCTGGAGTTACTGCAGTCCCAGGTGTTGAAGGCACTCGGTAAAAACACCTCATAACTCACTAGTAAGTACCTTGGTGTGTTTTATCCCAAACAACCAATGCCCCATCTTGTCTTATTGTTTACACAGTTTTATACTCACCGGTGCGTTAAAAAAGATTAGTTTTGGAACTCAGACAGCACTCACATTCACCACACTGTGGCATGTACAGAGAAATTACTTTGTCTCCTACAAAAAAAATCATTTTTCCATCAGAACCTGTTAAAACGATAAATTGTTGGGCAAACAGTTTTTAGGATAAATACTTACTGTACAATAATTAAGGAGAATATAATGTTATAGACTTTTCATTTCTAAAGAGGGTGTACCACACACTGTGCATTGTATATAATAGGTAATGGTATTATTAGTCAAGGTGCAAGTTATGCCAGTATATTTACTGTTTAGTGTCAATAACCTACTACTGACAAAAGCTCACAAACTTTGTTATTTACACGTGTGAATAACGGAGTTCCGGTAATCACCTTAGAGAAAGGTTCTCAAAGGAGCTTCCATGTCAGCTAAAAATCTTTACCACTGTTTGTCCTTGCTCATTCAGTTTGCTCAGTGTGTCACAGGAAAATTGCTGTGTACTGAGACCAGCAGTTACAAATACCCAGGTTAACACTTCCGTTATTTTGTTTGGGGAAGCTGTTCTGGCTGACCGGATCAAATGAATCAAGGCAACTAGGTAAACTCTGGATTTTTTTCTAACTGCAAGTGTCATTTCCTAAAAGGAGCTGTCATTTAGGTATTTAAATTTAGAGCCATTTCATGTGCTTCTGGAAATGGCTGATCACTGAGGAGCGAGCACGTGGTGAATTAAGCCACGGAGCCAGCACTACTTAAGCCGCTCACACAGAGCGAACCAAAGAACCAGTAAATATAAAAAATCAAACATAGGGAAGTGAGTAAACTTGGATTTTATGCACATCCTCAGTATATGATGCCCTGATAAACCCCTTGGGCTTCACCCTTGGGGTTTATGGGGCATCACTCACCTCGGGTGTGCATAAAATCCTTGTTATATACACTTCCCTATGAATTATTCTATATATTGAAGACATGGAAAGAAGATAGGGGCCAAAACGACAGTTGCTAGTGTGAGCACAAAGTGGTCACCCATGCCACTGTCTAACACCTGATGCCTGCCTTGCTCTTACCAAAGAAGTGCTACTCCCCACCCTTAACTATGGTCTTATTTCATTTACTCATCCCTTTAAGTCGCTACTTGTCCAAGTGGGGTGTTGTCTGCAACAACATATGTAGATTTTCCCTCTCACTTAATTGTCTGCCCCACCACTGTGACCTTTATAACTATACCTTGGCTGGTTATCCCCCCTAATATCTTGGAAGAAGGAAGAATTGCACTTGTGGACCAGGTGATGCTGCAAAAGTTTTGATTTTCTCATACTACACACATTATGAATACCATCACCAGACAGAAACAAACTTCAGCCAGGAAAGGTCCCCAGTGCTTTAAGGCACACCAGCCTCTTTGTCAGGAGGATGAAGAGGCTGGTGTGCCTTAAAGTGCCGGGGATCTTTCCTGGCTGCAGTTTGTTTCTATCTGGTGATGGTATTCATAGTGTGTATGGCATGAGAAAATACAAACTTTTGCAGCATCACCTGGTCCACAAGTGCAATTCTTCCTTCTTCTAAGATGTCCAGTTTTTGAATGCACCAGGATTTACTGAGAACACTGATGTCAAGCCCTTAGCAAATATCCCCCCCACCCCAATAGTTGTCTATTTGCCCTTGGATGCTTCACAGACAAAATGATCAGGCTTGGTATCCCTTATCAACTCTTGCAGCTCTACTCAGGTTTTTCCACTTATCCTATCCTCTCAGATCCAATGACAAATCCTTACTCATTGTCCCTAAACTTTCACCAGGCTTTTAATGTCACTGCCCTTCGGTACCAGGCTTTTAATGTCACTGCCCTTCGGTACCAGGCTTTTAATGTCACTGCCCTTCGGTTATGGAACTCTCTGCTGTCCCAGGTTCACTGCTTCCCCTCTCACTCCCAGTTCAGGAGATCCTTATGGGAACATCTGAAGGCCAGTTTGAGTTGTATCTGTACGTGATCTCATTGTGTTAATGTGATGTGGTACATACTAAATTGTTTTTGCACAATCTGTATCTATTCAATATTATACATAGATACATAGACAGTGTCAGCAGATAAGGGCCTATGGCCCACCCAGTCTGCCCATTTGAGTGTGTAAGTTCAGTTTATGTTTTCCAAGAAATCTGTTGCCCCTTACCCCTGACCTCCAGAATTCCTTTATGTCTATCCCATGCATTCTTAAATCCCATGATTGTTTCAGCCCCCACCACTTCCTCTGGCAGGGTGTTCCACTTGTCCACCACCCGTTCTGTGAAGAAATTCTTCCTCACGTTTCCTCTGAATCATCCTCCCTCCAACTTCATCCCATGTCCTCTAGTCCTGGAACTTCTTTTTCACTTAAAAATAGTGTATTTCTGCACCCTGTTCCTCCCTGTAAGATACTTGTATGTCTCTATCATATCCCCTCTCTCCCTCATTATAATTTATTTATTTGTTTGTTTGTTTATTTATTTATGTTTTTGGTAACCGGGTGAGCAAACTGATCCAAAGGACCATTTTCAGTTACAACCCGGGCCATACAGTGGCACAGACAATAGATACATGTTATAATACGGTAGGTACATATACTACAGTGAGTACAGTGGCATCAGAAACAGTGATACATAAACATCATATCTTAAAAATAGGGATTAAGGACATAAAAACAAAATCAGGACAAACAAAGCAACACTGCTCTTCTTGCAGAGAACTAGGATATACACTTACAGCAAATCAAGACATTATTCAGCCAGTCCAAGATTTACAATAAAGTGCTTAAGGGATTACACTATAGCAATCAACATTTTCACAATGGAGTCAAAAACGTGTCAATTGTTTATGTTGTAGCCAGTACTTGGGAAGTAAGGCAAATGGTACACTGGGCCCCTAAGGTGGATTTCTGGTGAGGGTGTTTCCAAGGGAGCAGGCACAGGTGACATGAGACATGAGCCAGTCTCTTAGCTTTGATTTGAAGGACTGACAAAAGGGTAACATATGGATAGCAGGTGATATTCTGTTCCAGAGGTAGGGGGCAGAGACAGAGAAAGCCTTGCTCCCCATGACAGTAGATACATGGGGGACTACTGGGAGTGGGGAAATGGAAGAGACCCTGAGACACCAAGTTACCACCCTGTCAGTGAGAAGCGATGAGTACGGGGACTTATGTGAGTTCCTGAGAGAGGTGTCGACTAGACAGCCCATAGCATACTCAAAATGGCCCTGCAGAGTGAGCCATCCTAAGGACTGATATAGAGAGCAGTGATGAGTGGAGAAAGGGACCTGAAGGGCAAAGCAACAGATAGAGTTGTTACAGAGTACTTATTTAGTTGTTATACAGTACTTATTTAGTGTTACTTGTTAATTTTGTACTGGTTTATTGCTACCTGTTACTCTTGTTTTAACTCAGACTGTTGCTCTTCCATTTAGTGCTTCTTTGGGTGTTGTTGCAAAGATCTTCACTCACTTTGTATCACATTGTTTTTATTGTTTTTGTCCATAACATATACAACTGCCCATTCACATATCCTCCGGGGTCGTACCTGAAAATAGGTGCACTGGCCTCTAGTGCACTTACCTGGTCAATAAAAGCTAAATAAATAAATACTGTACTGTACTGTACCCCGGCCCCATCTAACTCTGATGTGGCTATTTTAACATGTCTCTGGAGAGCAGACTTTGCAGTCCCAATTGGTAACACCTATGAACATTAATAATCAAGGTCTTGGGCTACCCAATGGCACAGGCATAGTACATTGCAGTACAGAGTGGGTGACCTGGGTTCGGGAGAGAATTCTGGGATCCTACGACTGGGATTGCAACAGTCATGGAGTGCTGCCAGTGGCACTGCTTCATCAGCTAGGGGTGGGGGAGTGCTGCACCACCATCATGGCAGTGATCACTGTGGTGGGCCAAGAAGCTTAGCCTCCTCCTCAGGAGGAGCTGCAAGCAGGTGTCACTGCAGGTAAACTGCTCGGTGCCAGTTTGACAAATGTAGTAAGTCAGGAAAGAAAATGGAAACAATCCTCCATTGTGACCATTTACATCATGGCCACTGGTACTCACAGGCTCCATGCCAGAAAGAGCAAACTGTTTAGCACTGTCAGAGCAAGCCTTTGGGGACTGACAAACATGGTGGCAAAGCTTAGGAGAGTTCCTTGTGTGAAAGAAATACTTCTTTTTATTTGTGCTGCACACAAAATTTATGGCAACAAACACTCCATGAAAAGAACTGCATTGATGCTTGCTAACATTTTGCTCGGGGGGGGGGGGCTGCATCAGAGCTTGCACAGCATGTATGGTGACCACGTTTTATATCCAGCCCTTAAACAATTTCTATGGGCTTAGTTACTCAGGAAGAAATAACACAGGATCCCACTGCTTGTAACTCTGTGCAATGCATAAATCCTAAAAATGCAATATTGTATATTGAAATTTATAAAATGGACAAGACAAATCCTGCCATTTGATTGAATGACACTGACTGGCACCCATATCTTTACCTCAGAATACTGCCCTGGTCCAAAACGTTCCAGTGGGATTTGGAATTTTGGCAAATCACATACAGAATTCTTGATCTGTTTCATTGATCCTTGATTGCCCTCACAGACATGGCTGCCACCTTTACTCTTACTGAAACCTTTCAACAAGGCCCTAAATAGTAAAACTCTCTTAAATTTCAATAAATAAATAAACCGTCTTTCATCTCATGATCCCCTTCCTACACACATGAGCAAATTTAAAAAATGAAGTATTATTCATAGATTTAATTCCTGGTTTTTCTTTGGTGGCCATGAGAAATCCCCCACCTATCCTTACAAGCTTGCCAGGGCAATCACTGCTCTTTACTCTGTTACAGATAAAATAGAGACCATGGCTCCATATACAGCCTTCTGTAACACGTGAGAGGGTGAACATTCTACCAGAGGAATTTTGCAGAAGTTTGAATTCTTGTATTCCATTAGAAACAAAGACTCCATCTATTGAATGTGTAGAAAGACAGATGACTGACATGTGGGGAGGGACTTCATTTTACTAGCTACTCTTAATGAAAGAAGATATCATTTTTTAACAAAAAAAGTTGGCTTTTTTATGTAATTTAAAAATGTTCTCAGTTGTCACATTTTATAAGCGCACTAGGACACTCTAGGGTGTGAGTTAGTTTGAGACAACTGAACTTCAGGGGCTTTAAGACCATTTGCCTGCAGTGTTGGGCCTCACTATGCCCCTGTGTGGGCAGTTATCTTAGCCTAACCCACACCCTGTCGTGTCTTATTGCTTGTGGATGCAATAAGTTAGTGTTTTTAACTAACAATTATTTACACACAGAAATTGTAATAATAGAAGACAAAAAGATGGAGTAGCGTCAGGACATTAATAAGTTGTAAATACTAACAGAGTGACTCTACTTAACAACTCACAGATTGTTCCCTCTACTAGAACCTGGATTCTATACTCTTCTGACATGAATCTTCCAAGTGTCTCTCTTGTGAACACTACCAATGGTCAAAAAGCCGTTGACTTCAGGGCCACAACAATCTTGAACTACCAGCCTCCTCACATCTGTACTATGAAATTTCATATTGTTTTCAAAGCAAGCCTCTAGAAATATCTATGAACACTACCTGTAATTGTCTCTGATATACTGCTGCACACTTTCTTGCTTCTGGACTGTGTTTATACTTTCCTTATTGTATGTTGCTTCTACACCTGAGTCACTTCCATAAAAGGGACTCTGTGCCAGCTAGCTCAACCAGTTATTAAAATAAAAATTACATACATACAAACATAAATAAATAAATGGCTTTCAGTACCTATATGTGAACTAATAGTTTTCCATTTTGAATGTCAGATACAATTCTGATTGATAATGACAGATATTGATCTAAAAATACAAAAAAATACATTAAAAACTCAATTATGAGCTATGGAATCAAAAATAGTAATGCTTAATAATCTCCTTGTTTAAAAAAAAAAAGAAGTCTGTTACATATCTCTTCTATTGTCATTTACCATATAGGGTCCCGAAATCATACCATTATTCTCCAAGGCTATCTCAAACAGAATTAGAAAGATGGCTGCTCTCTGTTATTTAATGTCTGATGTTTTAATAAATCACTCTTTCTGTTTTGTGATATATTATGTGTATTAATGAATATTGACTATTTTTGAGAGTATTGTTCTGTGTCATACCCAAGAGGGAAAGATAGACAGCAGGTCCAATTTCCTGCTAGAACTGGCCACAATGCATGTATTGAAACACAAGGTGGGTGTTAAACTTTGAGCCCAAGGAAAGCTCCCCCTATCACAGGGAGCTAGAGGGAAAAGGATGTACAGACAGACCACAATTCTGGTATAATACACTGCTGCATGGTTTTATTACAAATCTAGTATAACAGATGCAAAATGATAGCTTAGGATGGAGTTTGAAATCAGGATAATAAAACCCTTTAAAGTTCAGGATAGTCCTTCTAAATGGCATATACTGTAGCAAGCTTTTAGTTTGTTCAAATTCTTTCTCAAAACCCCTTTCAAAGCTATAAATGACTGGCTCACTTACAGCACAGGTTAACTCAAAGGCTAGAGTTAGGGCATCTCTCTGAAGCTCTGGAATAGGGATTAAATTGGTCAGGGACCCACAGGAACTTAGTTCCACCACCACTTAAACAAAATCTGGTCAGAGCCGACACAGCTGTGGAGAGCTTTTAGGAATGTCAAGAGCGATGAAAAGAATATGTGGTGCTCTCGCTGCACCGGTGTCAGCCATAACTAATACTGCATCAATTACAGTACTGTGAATGTGTGATAGTTGCACATGCACAGTTTGCCTCGGAGTCAGTTGTGTGCAACATGGTGGCACTGACATGACTACATATGGGTGATACTTGGGTATGCACAGTTTAAGCCAGTACCGCCATATTGCACATGGTGGCTGTCATGCCCGCAAACCGTGAAAAGGAAAAGTAGTGTGACAAGAAGGGGGGGGTGTTTATGTGGCCCATAGAGGGGAAGGGCTGCATAAACTGAATCATTGGAAACTATGCTGGAGCACTGAGGCAGCACACCAGACAGTGGTCTGGTCACGGGTTTCCACAGTGGTTTTATACAAATCTGATGATGGCATAACATCTACGGAGCTTGGCCCACGCAGCCATAAAAATCAGACTCAGGAGTAGAGATGGGCAGGCGTTAAATTTGCTGCACAGAGCAATCTGTGAAATAACGCCCATTTCACGGAGTGAAATGTGGAATTTCGCCTGGCGGAGTGGTGAAATTGCGACTGATGGAATGGTGAAAGTTCACCTTCCGTGGCAAAATTTCACCCATGGGAGGTGGAATTTCTCCTTAAAAAGGTGAAATGTCATTGTGGAAGGCAGACTTTTGCCAGGGAAGGCATAATTTTGCCTGCAGAAGGCGAAATTTCACCTAGGCGAAATTCAGCCTTTGGCAGCAAAATTTCACAAATTGCTCTGCCAGGTGAATTTGCCCATTTTGCCAGCCCTTCACTGGCAGAATTTTAATTCGCTGCATCTCTACTCAGGAGGAGACTATTAACAAACTAGAGATCTGCTCTGGTACTTGCTCGTCATTACAGTCATTTGCTCATTCTTTTCTAAGCACTAAGTTTTGGTAAATGTGCCTCAACCATATTGATCTCGGTGCTGGTAGACTACTTCTGGTTTGCCCCTGATTGTAGTAGGCTGGGGTAGTAGCAGTCTGGAAGTGGTAGGTGCTGACTGGCTCTCTCTGACTGGCTGCCCTCTGTTCTGGCCTGGTGCTGTTTTTGTGTTCCTGGCTTCTTCTTCATTACTTAACTAAGAGACATTCACAGTGGTGCCTGTACCTGTTGAGAAACAGAAATCACTACTCTTAATAATTTATACACAGTATTAGTATTACTTTCTTAAATGTCAGAAACAGAAGAGTGATTAGAGAGCATTCTGGGAGTCACCTGCCTTTTGACAAAACAATCTCACAGGCAGTATGTGGTGGGTAGCTGCCAGAGTTTTATGGCTCACACTGGTGCTTTAACTACTAAGTTACAAACTCTGGCCAGAGCCAATATGGCTGCAACCGATCTAGCAGAGGTCCTGTTTGGCCCGTTTGGTCACCATCACTTTGGCCTGAATTCCTGATGCTGCCTGAGTCTCTGTCTAGCCCCAGATAACATTTGTCCTTCTAGAGAGGGTCTGGAGGAGCTGAGATGTGGAACCACTTGCAGGTGCACCAAGAATGTGGGAGCCGGCAGAGCGCGCATGCATGGTGGCGCTCATCCGTTTTCTTGCCGCAATAGCCTATTTTACATAACCCAGTCTTGAAGCCTCCCAGACAGTGGGCTCAGAACTAGAGTACCCTAAATTCTATTTTCAGGCTGTTTCAGTAAAACACACCTCAAAATACATTAGTATAGTACTTGGCAAATCTAGGTGTGGGACTGATTTCGGTTGATATGAAACTTCTTGCCCTGGCAGTAGAGGAACTTTCTCACTACATCTCTAGAATTTGTAACTTATCCCTGTGCTACTTGCAGTTCCCCAAGTAGTGGAAATCCATACTGGTTACACCAGTTTACAAAAGTGGAGACCACACCAGACTTGTCAATTACAAATCCATTTCTACCCCCCCCATTTAAGGCCCTTGAGAGAATAGTCTCTGACCAACTTGTCACATACCTTAAAAAATACAATGTCCAGTGTGTACAGCAACATGGCTTCCAGAAGCTTCACAGCACCAACACAGCATTTCTGGAACACACCAACTATGTTCATGAGGCCCTTGACAATGGTGACCTCCTCAGAGATATATATATCGACCTTACTAATGCCTTCGACCTGGTAAACCATAAGCTCCTACTTAACATACTCCTTGGCCTGGGTTTGTCACAGAACACAGCTGACTGGTTTCATAGTTATCTCACCAATCGCTCTTAGCATGTGAAGATTGATAAATCTTTGTCCAACACCAGGGGAGTAACTATTGGTGTTCCCCAAGGCTCAGTCTTGTGCCTACTCCTCCTTAACCTCTTCATAAATCAACTGCCCAATGCCTATCAGACAGCCAACATACTCCTATATGCTAATGAGGCAGTCATTTATTCCAAAAACCCTGACAGCCTTACTGACACTCTCCAAAGTAACTTTGTTACCAGAATGCTACTTCTTCAACAACCAACTGGTCCTCAATTACAAAAAACAAAGACCATGTTTTTCTCTAGCCTTTCACAGAGGAGGAAAAATCCACCCTTTGTCAACCAAAATGGCCAAAGACAAAACCTTGAACAAGTGGAGACCTTCAAATACCTTGGAGTAACTCTAGATGACACCTTATTTTTTGTTTCCCCATGTTGACAATCTGGTGGTCATAGTTAACAGAAGACTGGATGCCCTGTATCATAACTGGAACAATCTCACTGGGGACTAGACACCTTATTATGCCAAGCTCCATTCTGTCACTTTTAGATTATGGCCTCACTGACTATGCAGCTGCTTGTGACATGGTGCTAAATGGAGTAAAGTTGATACATAGATACAAAGATACTGTCAGCAGATAAGGGCCTATGGCCCACCCAGTCTGCCCATTTGAGCTTGTAAGATCACTTCCAGTTTTTTAGAAGTCTGTTGCCCCTTACCCCTGACCTCCAGGATTCCCTTATGTCTATCCCATGTATTCTTAAATCCCGTGATTGTTTCAGCCCCCGCTACTTCCTCAGGCATGGTGTTCCACTTGTCCACCACCCTTTCTGTGAAGAAATTCTTCCTTACATTTCCTCTGAATCACCTTCCCTCCAAATTCATCCCAGGCCTTCTAGTCCTGAAACATCTATTTTGCTGGAAAATAGTGTTTTCCTGCACCTTTTTCCTCCCCATAAGGTACCTGTATGGCTCTATCATATCCCCTCTCTCCCTTCTCTCCTCCAGAGAGTACATATTCAAGTCCTTTAGCCTGTCCTCATAGGACTTGTGATGCAATCTCTGTACCATCTGTGTTGCCCTCCTCTGACCCTTCTCCGCCCTGTCTATGTCCTTACGTAGGTAAGGTCTCCAGAGCTGTACACTGTACTCCAGGTGGAGCCTCACTAGTGTCTTGTATAGTGGAATTATGACCTCCCTTTTCCTGCTGGTGATGCCCCTGCCTATTGTTATGCCTGAGTTATATACCACCACCAACTGTCCCACATGTAACCGTAACCTTATACACCTACAAGTATTAGTGTTTTACAGAGTCTTATAATGTTTTATCTTATTTTATTACTTATGTTAGTGTTCTTTATTTATATTTTCTATGCTTATATCTGTCTGTAATGCATTTACCTATATGATATGTTCCTGCCATATATTCTGCTATACTCATAATCACTCATATTCTGTAGTTTTCTACTATTGTGACACATTGTATGCTTTTCTGATGACATTGCATGTGTTCTCAGACTCACTGTCTCCAGTGAGACTGATAACAGGTTGCAGACTATGAATTTCCATTGTTAAGAGATTCAGAGATTCTTCCTTACTTTGCAACTTAATTTCCTATGTAATTGCCCAAGGGAGCAACCTTAACTACATGCCTTATCCAATGCTGTATGTTTATCATATCTGTAACTGTACTTTTATCAGTCATATATAATTGTATGCATGCCAGTTCCTCGGACAGAAAGAGACCATCCTTGAGGAATGGTGAGAAACCGGGCTCCCTTTTGATTGCTTTGCTTCACTTGTTATGGCGTGAGTATGTAATAAACCTTTTTATTACTTCTACCTGTGGTTATTTCTTTGTCCAGCATACCATGCAAAGAACCTAAGGTGTGATCTTTTCACAGTGTAACAATGGCGACCTGCGGCAGTCGCGGTTTTGTCTGGCAAAGAATGACACTCATTTTACTTAGTGATCTGAATTCTGAGATGTATCTTTCCTCAGAGGCAAGTAGCTATGAGTTTGGCAGCTTAGGGACTCCATGCGCAGACTGGGACTCCATGCACAGACTGGGACTCCATGCGCAGACTGGGACTCCATGCACAGACTGCTACTCATTGTTTTTGTGAATTCCTCCTTCAAAGGAGTTCACAGACACCATCCATCTGTGTGTGTTTGAGTGCTGTGGTTGCAAACATGGCAGTTATCCCACAGAATGTTTTCAAGATTTCCCTATTTATTGACATGTCTAAATTTTTGCACAGGTTTGAAAGAAGACATCTTAGCTTATCTCACTACACTAGGTGCATGGGACGTGCTTAAATAAGAAATAGTTAACTATATATGTTTTGGATCCAATTACAATTATGTTGATATGTGTGCAGTATATTGAACTGTGACAGTCAACTACAATGCAATCTGACAGAGGGCTGCTTTGGAGGCTTTTAAGCCTGATAGGGTTAATGGCTACCGAACAGTTGGTGGCTGAACCATCTGATAAGTTTGTTGATAGGGTTAATGGCTACTAATTAATTGGTGGCTGAACTGTCTGATAAGTTTGTTATAGACTTCCATGAGGAATCCTCCTCATTAATGTGATTCACAGATCAAAAATTGATCTGTTCTGACCCTGGTGAGTTTTTTTTACTGTAAAGTACGTCTGGCAGGGTGTTGCCCTGTCCTTGTGTTTCATGTTTGTTTTTTTATCTTCTTTCTATTTTTTCTCGCCTCTGCAGTGCTCCCAGTGGGGGCATCCAGCTGCCAGCTCCTATTGACCTGGAGGACAGCAGGCTCACTCGTACACAAGGGTCCCAGCATGGCCGACACCGGACCCTCTGACGCAATTCCACGACAGGCCTCCAGGTCGGAGGGTGCACGGCTATCAAGCTGCTTGGTCACACCCAGCCTGGCTTTCCACCTTAATTGGTCCCCCCGGAGCCGGCAGTGCAATGACATGCTACGCTACACAAGCATCTTGCCGAACTCCGCCCCTTGCTTATGCCACACCTTGTGCTTCTCCCGGTCTTCACCAGGGGTCACCCAAGCGTGACGTATCCCACTATCCCACCCCAGAGGAAGGAGAGCAGTCCTGGGATGCTCAATCCAACCTCTCCCCTGCCAGCCCCCGGCGGCCCGAGTTCCTTCCCAAACCCGGGTCGCTGGCGTGGTATGAGGTGTGGTGTCCAGTGCCTCAACCCTCAGCGCCACCGGGCCAGCTCGTGTTTCATGTTTGTGGTGAATATGCTTTACTTATATCTGTTGGTTGATCCACCTTTCATTGCATTCCATAAACAAATCTAAGTGTAAACACATTTGTCTATACAGCTGTTCCTTGCTACTCACTTTAGGAGAAGCACTATGTTTAATAGTAGTACACCATATCTTGTTATGTATTACCTGAATGCTTAGTTGACTCTGGAATTGCTGACAATGTGCCCAAGGTCACTCTGTTCTCTACAATTCTGTTAATGACTACTTGGAGAATGTTTAAAAAATAACTGCAGATACATTGCTGTACTGTATTCAGTAATGAATGTTATGGTTTAATGATATCAGCTTCATTAACTTCAATGATGCCAGAGTTAAGTCTGTCATTTACTGTGGTTGCATCACTTGGCTTTGTTCACTTGAGCTCATTATTGTGGTTTCTTTTTTTTTTGAGTAGAAAGAATTTTGGTTTCTTTATTCCAGGATAACCTTCATCAGTGGTGTAGTGTTGCAAAATATGTTTTTGAATGTGCTTCCTGGATTTTGATGTGTGGAAATATTTGAAGTTGGGAAACACTGTGCCTAATTCAGCATAAGCTATGTCTATTTGTCACTGTTAGCCATTATCAGGGTCTTTAACTGTGTTTTTTGAAGCTACTCTGGTTTATTTTTTATGTTTTATGTTGTTTGTGCTGAGGAAAATCAGCTTATAAAATGGCCGACACCTTTGGCTTTTGCCAATGACATGTTCCAGTTTGCCGTGTTGGCACATTGCCAGCAAGCTTTCTATCTTTCAGATAAGTGGTTGGTATAATTCTGAAATATGTGGACTGGTGTCTTTAGTATTGATTTAAGTTAATCATAGTTTATTACTGAAAAAAAAAAGAAAATGGAAGCATGACGCAAATGCTTGCAAAGGTTTTCTATGTTCTTTTCCTCTTCCAATATGGCCTCTCCATCTGCCGTCACAGAAATTGTGATGGTTCATCAGTTTTGTTTTTGATGCCTCAACCAGTGGCTAGACCGTATTCTTTTATCTGTCAGACCTCTCATTCAGTGCGGTGTCCAATGCCACTGCAGCTACAGCTGGGTTTGGTCCCAGGAAACATCGTTTGCACAGTGTGTGATCATTTTGCAAATCACTTGACCTCCATGTGTTTTTGAGCTGTACCTGTTTTTCCAGCTCACAATTGATGTACCTCCCAAATTAAATTGGTATTTCTTAACCAAATATAACTTTAATGGGGTGTGCACATCAAGAGTACTTTTGTTAAAAGTTACTTTTTTTTTCAGTCCTCCTTTTCTGTCCATGACGTTAGGACTGAATTTTTTTTCCTCTGGGCTTGCAGCCCTGAAACTGCTTGCTATATACACACCCGCCCATTCCTACGTATGCCTTCTTTTACGGAAGATCTCACAGCTTCTTTGTCCTTGTCCTGTTTCACTTATCCTCATGCATTGCATGGCGATCAAGGGGGGGGGTGCTGTTCACCCCAGCATTTGTAATAAGCCGTTTACTTTATCTTTCACAGGATAGCTACACAATGTACACTGCCATAGAACATATTATGTCTGTTCTGGAGGATTTTAACCTTTTATGACCTAATTTAAACCCCCTTTTAACAATTTTGTACGTACAAAGTACCAGTATTATAACTTGTGTTACTTATCAGAAATGATGTGTGTGTTAATGACACAGTTCTAATGTCACAATTCAGAGGATTTGGAATGCCTAATACTCTGACAATAATAATTTATTTCATTTTCAGGAATTTATCGGAGTGTACTTGTAGCTACAAAAAAAAATCTGCCTCCAAAGTTTGCCGAAAGCATACATCTTTATTTGGGTTAATATCATTATCAACAATTTGAGAACCAATGCTAACTGTCCACAAGGAGAATGCTCTTAGTAAATGAGATATTTCCTTTCATGGCTTGTGTTTTATTTTGTCTCTTTTACAGGGATAAGATTAACCTTCACAAGTAACCATTGGTAATGTATAAGTGTATTTTAACCAGTGGCCCAATTTCTTCATGATGTTATTATAGTTTGAATCATAGTAGGATACTGTATTGCCCTTATTTTTATTTTTAACAAGTTGGGTCAAACCCATCTGTATTTATTCAGCATACAACCTTCCAGGTGATGACTGATCAGCAAAGACAGTTTGCCACTATTATTGTGGATAAATATCCACACCTCTGTTGTAAATAAAGTGTTCTGTAACATTTATGCAAACACCTATTACTAGTCAATTTGATAGTATTTATTGTTGTATGGTCGGGCATCTGCTCCAGCATTGGTCCTACAGTATTCTATTATCTCCGTACTGCCTCTTTCACAGAAGTAGGAGCTCGGGGGAGGGGGGCATGAATTGTATATATGCCCACCCTCTGTAACTGATCGCTTACATTAACACCTGTTTTAACAACTGGTGTGCCCGTAAGGGGCAAATAATTGTTGAAACTGTTAATGACATAGTTAACTACTAACACAACATTGCATGCCTATATGTTTAACAAATGACAGTCTAGGGATGGTGTCAGCTGTATACGAACTATTTCATACAGACTGTACTCACTGATAGAAGGCTTTTACGGTTCATCAGTGATGAGTATGTATAGTGCTGCAGCTGCTACCATTCTTAGTGTGATTCACCATGTCTATGACATTTCCAAAGATCTGATATACTGTAAGCCTAGCCTCCTGTACTATACAGGGAGTTCAAGGAGGGGATTGACCCATGCCACCTTACAGTGCACCTACAGTAGTTGCAACTAAATGAAATTACTTCTGGACCTAACTGAGCTACAGCTAGCAGATCCAGAAATGGGGAGGTAAACCCACTGTCCCTCCAGTAAGAGTTCACAAGAAGAAAAATGTGTGTTTGCTAATAACCCATTTGTTGGTTACAAATTAAAAATAAAATATATAATGTTCTCTAACATTATAAACCAGCTCAGCCTCTCTGCCTTTGCAGTGCAGTTTAGAATAACCATAAACAATCTATTTGCAAGTGACTTTATGCCAACAACCAGCCTGCACCAGCCAGGTGCAAGGGCTTTGGCCCTCAACTAGTATTCAGCTGAGCTGGGGGGGAGAACTGTGTACATTCCCATGTTCTTTCACATATCTGTTTTGTCTTTTTAGCTCCTGTAAAAGACAATATTATTTCAACAGTCATTCCTGGACTCTGAAATGACTATTGTTTCATTGTCATTATGTTTTCAAATAATGTTGCAGCTTATCAAGTATACGCTCAGTAAGCTGCTCCACATTCGTGTATGTTTTGGGGTATTAGGCCCATCCGGGTGACATCCACATGGGGGGGGTGGTACCAAGTACCAACCACTTACACAACAAATTAGTAGTTTTAACAAGCTGAAATGTCCCAACTACACCGCCATAAATGATTATTTATTTCTTATAGGTTATGTGCCACCATTCATCCTCCCAAACAAAAGGGATCAGCATTGCTGTCTCATCCAGATTCATTACAACATGATAACCATGTACACCTGGACACCATAGTGGTGGCCCCTAATAAATCTCACTTACAGACTAAATGGCAGACTGCTAGCAATCAACTACAAATCCCTAAGGCCCATCTAGCTAATGGCACACTCCCAAGGTAGGCCCTACACCAGAAGGTCACCCACTGGCATCCTGTCTATATGCCAGGCCCAAGCACAACACATAGGTTTCTACACCTGTACTCTACTCATACATCCATATTTTTGTTCTCTTTTTTGGTATACCCACCTGACAGCTACAGTTTGATAGCAAGGTCCCCCACAGTGACTACAGCACCATGCTGCTGTAGGGGACCTGCTGGAACCGGGCACTGTCTGTCGAGGGTCCTGCACCCCCCCGAATCAGCTCCGTCTCAGAGTTGATAATCCTTAGTTGGGGGGTGCAGATGCACAGCCCCTCATGTGCGGTGGTTCGGGGGCAAAGCCCCCCGAAGAAAACACTTTGTGTGCTGCAAAACCGGCAGCCAACTGCTAAATGCGTTCGACCTGTCGGTTTCACTGTCGGGGCGTTCGATGAGAAATTTGTCGAACACCCATTGTGGATCCCTCTTTTTCCATATGATACTACTACTACTACATAGTAATGTACACCTCATACAATTGCTAGCACTGCCATGTTTCCAACTGTTGTTACCCCAACAGAGACAAAAGTCTATCCAATGTTCCAAGCATAAACCCAGACCGACTAGTGGTCTGATTGCTTCATTACTCCTAGGTATCCTCATAAATAATGTGTAAATACAAACATAATATGACAGAATGTAATTTCTGCTTCAATACAAGCACTTCTAGGTTTCATAGCATCATGTTACCAGACCCCCTTTTTAAAATGGAACTGATACATGCTCCAGAACCAGTATCAGAGCACCACACTACTGACTACCTAGGAGTATTTCACCCTAGACAAAGGACCTTACAAAAGGGATGTTTTCAAATCCCATAGACGCAACAGGGGCTATTGTACACCCCTGTGTGTTACATGATGTAAATAGCATACTGCAATAAGATAAAGGTTCAAAGAGCATATAATAAGCATAGTATTGCACTTTCATTTCATGAGATAGGCCTGAACTAGGCCAAACATCAACTCAGGCATGGAAACTAGGTTATTTCTTTCCCTATTGTCACAGCCTCTTCTGAGACTTGGAAACAGGGTGTATTCACAAATGAATAAATGGTATATTCTTATTATTGGACCTTGGACCTTGGCCTGTACCTTCAAGTGCATGGCCGATGCCATCACTTATCTATGTCACACCACACATAACCAAAGGCATTGCTCATAATCATGCCATTTTCCTTTTAACAACTATATGTGTGTTTTAAAACTAGGTTTTTAACAAAGTTTTACAAGTTTTAGGTTTCTACAGAGAGGTACTGGTAAGATCTTCAAGCAACACATGCATCTTTTCTTCATGGCTGGTTTTCCACATTCGGCTGGCACCTCATATGAACTGATTGTTCTTATATAAACTGTGCTCTTGGCTGCTCTTTCATGAATTATGTTCTTTGTGAACTGTCAATATTTATGTAAAATCTGCTCTTTTTACAAATAGCTATGCCTTTGTGGGTATGGCTATTCCATTGAAAGATTCAATGGATGTTCTCATGCAACCCTTGCCAAGGCCTTTGCAAATCCAGCCAACCAGCAACCAGCTACATGAACATTACCTTTCTTACTGTGCTGGTGCACGTCTGCATAACCCCATGTGCCATATATGCCCCATGGGTTACAAACTTTTGATGAATGACATTTCCAATGTAACTACACTGCTTTGTGGTTACGAACTCGAACCTTATGGACTGGTTCCTCTTTAAGGACACTGTTATTAGATTCTTCAATCAATAATGTACGCTGCTATCCCGTACACCTCTGTTATCTGCCTTTTCAACTCTCAATATGGACTGTTCTTTATGAATGGACAATGACTTTAACACTGTTTTTATGAATAATGTTTTGTGATAATACACATCAACAATTTTTCTTACACAAATATCCACTGTGGTGTTGACATACCTGGTTTCTGTTTTGTATTTTATGATCTGACCATCTGTGATTACCCCTGTGCCACCTCCTGAATAGGTCTACTTTCACAGTCACCTTATCTGTATGCTACAGAATTGTTATTCATTTACATTACAAGTTTTTTGTGCTTTGAAAAGCAGATGTTCAAATCAAGGTGTAAAAGCTTGATAGTAATTTCTATCTTGTTTTAACTCATGCACTACTAACTCTTTGCTGTCTGAGGTGTACTTTTATCCAGCATCTTGCATGACTGCAGTTCTTTTATAGGGCTTGTGCCTCAGGCTTGTTGACACATTTAGATATACCATTTCTATGCCTAACCATTGTCTTTTTGTTGTGTTACCAGTTTTGCAATTAGAGCAACAAGGAGAGGACTGTTATGCCTGGGTTATATACCACCAACTGTCCCACATGTAACCGTAACCTTATACACCTACATGTATTAGTGCCTTACACAGTCTTATAATGTTTTATCTTATTTTATTACTTATGTTAGTGTTCTTTATTTATATTTTATATGCTTATATCTGCCTGTAATGCATTTACCTATATGTTATGTTTCAGCCATATATTCTGCTATACTCATAATCACTCATATTCTGTAGTTTTCTACTATTGTGACACATTGTATGCTTTTCTGATGATGTTGCATGTGTTCTCAGACTTATTGTCTCCAGCGAAACTGATAGCAGGTTGCAGACTATGAATTTCCATTGTTTAGAGAGTCAGAGAGTCTTCCTTACTTTGCAACTTCATTTCCTATGTAATTGTCCAAGGGAGCAACCTTATTTACATGCCTTATCCAATGCTGTATGGTTATCATATCTGTAACTGCACTGTTATCAGTCATATCTAATTGTATGCACACCAGTTCCTCGGAGAGAAAGAGACCATCCTCGAGGAATGGTGGGAAATCGACTCCCCCGTGATTGCTTTGCTTCACTTGTTATGGCGTGAGTATGTAATAAACCTTTTTATTACTTCTACTTGATGTTATTTCTTTGTCCAGCATACCGTGCAAAGAACCTAAGGTGTGATCTTTTCACAGTGTAACACCATGCATCGCAGCATCCTATTTGTTTTACCTGCCACCTTGTCATATTGTTTCCCCACCTTGAAGTCATCAGAAATGATAACCCCAAGGTCTTTTTCCTGCTTGGTGCATGCTATATCCACACCCTTGGAGAACTTTGCCTCCAATATTCATAAATATGAGGAGAGAATAAAAGCTGTGAAAAAGAATAAATTTGAGTGAGACAAAAGGGACTTCCAGGACAGCAAGGTCTTTGACTGGAGCACCAAGTCAGGTGATACAAGTGCGATACTAAAGAAACATCAACAAGGAGTTGAGGAAAGCCAGAATTTAAGTCAAAATGATGTCTGCATACAAAGGGAGATCAAGGAAGAGAACCTAGAAAAGGACATTTTTAGGCGAGGAGGAAAAATGTGTTGAGGACCCCCATGCCTTACCCCCAACTTCAAGTACCTTTGATGAGCCAGCGAATGAATAGGTGGCAACCAGAGGGCATAAAAGAATGAGAAGATGGGGAAGGAAGAGAAAATGGAAGAAGAGAAACTGGCAGAGATCAAACATGGAGGGAGATGCGGTTGAGGGAGAGGAGCACAGTGAATGTGATCAACCTATCGAGGGTTCAATTAAGAGAAGCTGAAATCTCTGTTTTAAATAAGGGATTAACATTTACACTGACCAAGTGATTTGGCCCTTTCCAGACAATAGTGGATTTGAACAAACTCGGGAGGAATTTAAGCCTTAAATCTTTGTTCACTAAGAAGGTCAATGACGTTTCAGAGGAATCAGGAGCTGGTATAGAAGTAACACAGACTTTCTCTGACTGTACTAATAATTTTTGACCTGATTCAGACTTTTGCCCCACAATGTCTGCTGCCTTATTAACTTTTATACGTAGTTGTGAAAAAGACATCAAGAAATTGAGTGAGGAAGTCAGTAATTATGGACGTCACAATCTTACAAAAGATGAATGGCAAGCTTTACAGGCATTGGGCAAGAATGAATTTATAACGATCAAACCTGCTGACAAGGGAGGGCTGTGGTTGTGCTGGATAGTGATGATTATGAAAAAGAGATCTATAGGCAGTTAAATAATGTTGAATTTTATGAAAGGTTAAATAGGGACCCCACCACTGTTCTTAAAAAAGAAACAGATAAATACTTACAGGAGATAAAAGAGAAAGGTTTGTTACCACCCCAAGTGATAGAATATCTCTGGGTAGAGCACCCTGTCAGAGCAACATTTTATTATTTGCCTAATCTCCATAAAGACATGGTCAACCCCCCCAGACACCTGACAGTATCAGGAAATGATTCCCTTACAGAGCCCATGGCGAAATATATTGACCATCACTTATCAGATATAGTGAGTAATGTACCCTCCTTTATCAAGGACACAGGAGAAATCCAAAGAATATTGGAAGAAACAGCAATAGAGGAAGACAGCCTGTTGGTGATGTTAGATGTTACCTCACTCTATACTAACATACCACATGATGAGGGGGTGGGGGCACCAAAGTTCTATTTGGATCAAAAGGTCAAGATTGGCCCCCCCCCCAGTAATGTATTAACTAGACTGGCTGAGTTTGTTTTAAACTCTAACACCTTCTTTTATAAAAAAAGATTTCTTTCTTCAGAAAAAAGGTACAGCCATGAGGGCAAGCTTTGTGCCAAATTATGCAAACTTGTACGTGGCCAAGTGGGAACATGATGTTGTAAGGAGTACCAATAATCCCTTTCTCCATAATATTGATTTATGGAGAAGATTTATTGATGAGATACTGATTGTGTGGAAGGGCACAGAAGAAGAATTGTTTGAATTTGTTACTTTTTTGGAAAAAAAGTAATTCTAATTTGAGATTCAGTTTGGCTTTTAGCTATACACAGATCAGCTTTCTGGATTTCATTATTATGAAAGATGAGCAGGGGGGAGTTGTCACTGATCTATACAGGAAAGAGACAGACCTCAACACTTTATTATTGGCAAATAGTAACCATCCCAGTCATGTCATTAAGGCCATCCCCAAGGGACAATTCATATGTACAAAAAGGAATTGTGGTACTAGGGAATTGTCTGAAAAAAGAGCAGATGAATTATCTGAGAGATTAGTGGATAGGAGGTATAATGAGATACTTATCTCAGAAGCAAGAAAAACAGTTGAAGAGATGCACCGGGAGACTTTCTTGCAAGAGAGGACCAGGGAGCCACATACAGACCCACGGGTAACATTTGTCAGCACTTACAATCTACAATCAGTGGAAATAACAGAGATTGTGAAAAAGCATTGGCACGTGGTTAAATTGGACCCCGGGCTGAGAAATATAAAAGAAATGGGTCCCTAAATGGTGTTTAGGAGAGGTAAGACAGTAAAAGACTATGCTGTACATTCAGTGCAACCGGGAGATGCACAACAGAGGATTCGGCTACCACAGAGGAATAGTGGCTGCCATAAATGTAGCAATTGTAAGTACTGCAATAGGGTTAAAAATACAAAGACCTTTAGGAATTTGGCCACAAAAAGGGATGCTGGTGTTAGAGAATTTATCAAATGTAGCACATATGGTGTTATCTACAGTAGCTAGCTGAAGTTGCATATTGACAAAACCAAAAGGACATTGAAAACAAAAATAGGAGAGCACATTCGGGCCATCGAGAATGGTGATGTGAAAAATGCCCTGGCAACACACATATTGAAATCTAGAAAGAAGGATGAACATGTTTTTTTATTTACAGATATTGAGAAACCTGTGATGTCCCAGAGGGGTGGTGATTATGATAATTTACTGTTAAAAAGAGAGCAATATTGGATTTAGGCTCTCAGAGCAATGGATTACCCAGGCCTGAATGACAGGAAAGAAATTCAACCGTTTCTTAAAAAAAGGAAATGAATTTTTGTTGATAAGTTATGTTTTTTGTTGTTCTTTATGATGTAGTAAATGTGTTTTTGATTATTTTTGTCTGCCTTGCAGATTTGCACCAGCAATCCTGGGAAGTATGCTGACAAGTTTGTTACCATGATCAAACTTAGTGCAATCTCTCTCTTTGTCTTCATCAGTTTAGTATAAATCTGACATTTGATCAAGTGCCTTATGAAACAAATATTTGATGGGCACTACAGTCATGTGTGTTTTTAAGATGTATACAGTTCTGTGAATATGATACTGGAAAAGGGGCATATTCTAGGTTATTGATTTTACTGAGCACTATAAAACTCATTTTAACTGTGATTGAATTGCACACTGTCACTTTAAGAACCTGAACTATTTAAGGGAAGTGGTTAGTATCATATGGCATCCTTTGAGAAAGCACTCATGTGCAAAACACGTCAGGAAGACAGTAATCTGAGCAAGCTTTACAGACAGCACTGTACTTTATTTATTGCAGAGTAAATCCACAGCAAACATTCTAGTAAAGAAGCATTTATTGGAGATTTCCAGTAGTGAGTGTTATTTGGTGCTGTCCAGAGGGAAGTGTGAGTCCCCATTCCCAGGTCTTCAGCAGGTGCTGGCACACTAAGGTACTGTTTCCACAATTCTTTTTTTTGCCAGGCACTGCTACCCCTAGGTGCGGTCACAATTCCATATTCCTTACTGACTATGCAGCTGCTTGTGACATGGTGCTAAATGGAGTAAAGCTGATACAGAGATACATAGACACTGTCAGCAGATAAGGGCCTATGGCCCACCCAGTCTGCCCATTTGAGCTCGTAAGATCATTTTCAGTTTTTCTAGAAGTCTGTTGCCCCTTACCCTTGACCTCCAGGATTCGCTTATGTCTATCCCATGCATTCTTAAATCCTGTGATTGTTTCAGCCCCTACTACTTCCTCCGGCAGGGAGTTCCACTTATCCACCACCCTTTCTGTGAAGAAATTCTTCTTCACATTTCCTCTGAATCACCCTCCCTCCAAATTCATCCCATGCCCTCTAGTCCTGGAACATCTTTTTTGCTGGAAAATAGTGTTTTCCTGCACCCTATTCCTCCCCTTAAGGTACTTTTATGTCTATCATATCCTATCTCTCCTCCGGGGAGTACATATTCAAGTCCTTCAGCCTGTCCTCATAGGACTTGTGATGCAATCCCTGTAACATCTTTGTTGCCCTCCTCTGAACCTTCTCCACCCTGTCTATGTCCTTACATAGGTAAGGTCTCCAGAACTGGACACTGTGCTCCAGATGGGGCCTCACTAGTGTCTTGTATAGTGGAATTATGACCTCTCTTTTCCTGCTGGTGATGTCCTTGCCTATTCATCGCAGCATCCTATTTGCTTTACCTGCCGCCTTGTCATACTGTTTCCTGTACCTTGAGGTCATCAGAAATGATAACCCCAAGGTTTTTTTCCTGCTTGGTGCATGCTATATCCTCACACCCCAACCAATATGTTGTTCCAGAGTTTTTGTGCCCCATATGCATTATTGTGCACTTTTTTTGCATTAAATTTCATCTGCCAAACCCTTGACCATTCTTTAAGCTTCTGCAGGTCTGTCCCTCCTCATTCTGTCTACACCCTCTGGCATGTACACTCTGTTACAGAGCTTTATGTAGTCAGTGAACAGGGAAATTCTGCCTAGTAGGTCCTGCATAATGTCACCGATGAAGTTGTTGAATAGGACCAGTCCCAGCACTGATCCCTGCAGTACCCCACTGTTCACTTTTCCCTCTGTGGAGTGGAAGCCATTTACTGCCATCCTCTGTGTCCTGCCACCCAACCAGTTTCCTACCCACTGCACTACTGTCCTGCCCACTGTCATATTCCCTAGTTTGTTTAACAGCCTTCTATGTGGCACAGTGTCAAAGGCCTTGCTGAAGTCCAGATAGGCCACGTCCACTGCCCTCTCCTGATCCACCTCCCTTGTTACCCAGTTGAAAAATTCAATGAGGTTGGTCTGGCATGACCTCCCCCCGATGAAACCATGCTGCCTTGGGTCCTGTACTTTGCTGGCAACCAAATGTTTCACCAATCTCTCCTTCAGTAGTGCTTCCATGATCTTCCCCACTACCGAGGTCAGGCTGACTGATCTGTAGTTCCGCACTTCCTCTTTGTTTCTGCCTTTGTATAAGGGGACTGCATCTGCTGTCCTCCAGTCTTTGGGTACCTCCCCTGTTTCCAGTGACTGGCTAAACAGGATTGCCAGAGGTTCAGCCACCACCTGTCTTAGTTCCTTTAGATGCTGGGATGCACCCCATCCAGCCCCATTGCTTTATTGACTCTTAGTCCTTCCAATTCCTTTAGGACCCTTTCCCGAGTAAAGGGACTTGTGTTCATTTCTGTGCCCTTCCCACCCCTTGTACTCCCTTCAGGCCCATTACCCTCCACTTCCTCAGTAAAGACTAAGCAGAAATATCTGTTCAGTATGTCAACTTTACAGTTGTCATCCTCCACACTGCTCTATCCTCCCCCTTCAGCCTCACTATCCCTCTTTTCACCCTTCCTTTTTCTCTTATGTATCTGTAAAAGGTTTTGTCCCCTCTAACCACTAATTTTGAGATGCACTCTTCTGTCTGAGCTTTGGCTTCACTTACCGACCTCCCTATCTCCCTTTGCTTCTCCTGGTACTTCTCTCTATCCCCTCCTGCCTGTGTCTTTTTGTATTGCCTGAATGCAATCTTTTTGGCTTTCATTTTCTCTGCTACCTCTTTGGAAAACCATGATGGCCTCCTCTTCCTTTTCCCCTTGCTAACCTGCTTAACACATAATTGTGTTGCTCTTATAATCCCTGTTTTAAATATTGCCCACTGTTCCTCCACCCCCAATTCCCTCCCCATTCCTATTAGTGCCTCTTTCAAGCATGTCCCCATTTTCCCAAAATCTGCCCCCCTAAAATCCAGGATACATGTTTTTGTGTGGTTTGGTTCTGCTCCTTCTGTAATTTCAATCCACAGTGACCAGTGGTCACTGTTCTGCAGGCGCCCCCTCCCTACTGTTACCCCTATGACAGTGTGAGCACGAGGTCCAGTATCACCTTCTGCTGAGTTAGTTCCATGACCACTTGCTTAAGGAATCTTAAGGGATCTGTAATAAGGCATGACGTTTTGGGCTTGGTGCAGATAACCACACTCATAGTTGTACCCTTTATGCACTCACTAACTTGTTACCTTTACCCTGCAGAATAAAGCTCCAGACATGTTTTCTAACCAAACAGGCAATCCTGGGCTTAACACCTCCTGATTTAACAAATTGCTTCTCCACTGTGTCTAACCAATACAACACCAGGAACATGGCCAGGAATGCCCTTACGCCTCCTTTCCAGTGTATTCAGCTGGGCAAGCAGTCACTTGCTGGCAGGTCCACTAACTGGTTAAAAGAACTGCCTGATACACTGCTGAATATACCCAAGTTATATCAGTTTAAAACATTTTTGCGGTATGTCTTTGCAGTCCAGTGCAGCAGTAACCATTCAACTGTTTTATTCAGTTTCTCTCTGTGTATAGCCTATGACCTCTTATACAATGATCTGTATGGATTTTTTCAAAACTGTATGTAATTGTTCTGTTTAAAGTGCTTTGAGCATAACTCAACTGAATTTTCTCTGGAGCTGCTTATTGTACTTGGAATGTTTTTTGTGACTATGTATTTGACGCTGAACCTTTGAAAATAAGCACTTGTGCTCCCAGGTAATCTAAAGTTTTCAGTAAATAAAATAAATAAAAATATTATGGCTAGGTACACTCTAAAAATGTTTAAAAGCAGGATCCTATTGAAAATGAGATATTGCATCTCATCTAGCATGACTGTGGTAAATATATAGTAAAAATGTGTAAGCATAGGACACAGTATAGCAAACCACATTGAAAAATGTGCACCTATGCTGCTCAGTCCTGGAAAAATACACTGTAAAAGATGGACCCCAAGGAAATGGAAGAATGACCTCTCACTTGGGCAATCCTGGGTAAATGTATTATAAAAACAGGTAAAATCAGGACCCCTTTGAAAACAGTATACTGTACCTCTGTTGTGCTATTCTGGGTAAATACATTGTAAAATGGGTCCAAGCAGGACACCACTGAAAACAAGATCTTGCATCTCAACTGGGTTGTCCTGGGTAAATATATTGTAAAACTGTGTAAAAGCAGGCCTCTACAGAAAACCCCACTGAAAAGGAGATGTTGCATTTAAGCTGATCTGTCCTATAAAATATATTGTAAAAGCAGGACCCCACTAAACACATGATATTGCAGCTCACCTCCACCATCCTGTGTAAATACATTGTAAAAAGATGTTAAAGCTGGGCCCCCACTGGAAATGAGATATTGCATCTCCACTGTGCTACCCTAGGTGAATAAATCTGAATATAGAGTGACAACCCCTAGCATACAGAACATGTTTGAGTGGCAGCTGTGAATAGGCTGAGCTGTCAAGATGCCGTAAGCACACTTGCATAGAAACTGAAATGTCTAATTGTGATATCAGTATGGAATACTCTTGTCCTCTTCATGTGTGTCTCCAAAAATAAATTCATTTTCACAGCATAGTAAGGGATTAGATACTCCTTACTATGTTTTTGACAGAGTGACATGGTGGGGAGCAGGAGACAAACTATGTAGAAAACACATGCATTCTTTCACTGTCTTTCTAACTGCTGATAAGAAGCTGCATCTGGATTTTTTTTGTTGTTAAAAAAACTAAAAGAAAAAAGTATTTGATTCCATGGCTGACAGTGTTCTTCCCTTATTTTGCTTTTTGATGGAGTAGCATGGGCAGGAATGGAGCTGCAGACAGAAAGATTATGTGTTAAACTCTGTCCTAACTGCTGAAAAGAACTTGTAACAGGATCCTTTGTTTAAAAAGAAAGAGAGAGACAGAGAGAGAGAGAGAGAGAGACAGACAGACAGCCAGAGAGAACCCATCTAAAACCAGCTCTGGCAGAGCCACTACAACTGGGAATGCATTAACTAGATAAGGGTGTTTCATGGGCTTAAACATAAACATTTTTTATTTATTTAAAAAAATATCAGATTTACAAACCTTTGAGTCAGAGACTCATTTACAAAAGCACCTCGTCAAAACTAATACAAAGACAGTACAGTTAACAAGTCCAAAAACAATGGCTTGGAGAGCAGACAGTTATAACAATCATTCACCGGAGATACATGGACAGCAGTAGATAAACAGATTACATAGTTTAGGCACACAGGCACCACATCAAGAAGACCAACACAGTTCAAACAATATACAATAACCAAAGCAAATAGACATCAGGAGTCAAAGAGGAGCCCAGAGTGTTCACATGAAGGCTGTTGCATACACTAACTGAATCAAAGTATAGTACATTGAGAAAGGGCATATTTAAGCAATAAGTGTTATCATGTACTAACATCACTCCTGTTTAAATTGATTAGTTTAGCCTGTGCAGCGGTCAGGGAGAGTAGCACATTGATGTTACATTTGCAAACACTATAATGTCTGTTGTGGTGAAGGGCATGAGTGCTACTGTCATGTTAGAGATTGCTGTGCATATTCACACCAGACATTCAATAGAGATAATTTCTCAGGATGGCAAGAAAACAAGTATCCCATCTATCTGTAAATGGGGGTGGGAGAAGTAATGCTGTGTTGAAAACTTTTTAAGAGTGTCTATGCACTAGCCAGCCCAGTGTTTTCTCCCTGGCAGTTCTGTACTTGACTTACATTCAGGCTCAGCTATTCTTTACTCCAGATTATAGTTAGTAAGTTAAAGGACACTGGATCGGTAAAAGTCTAGTCATTATGCTTCAAGAAACCTGGGCTTATATATCTGTGATGAATGTTATTTGGAGGGTTTTCAGAGCTGGCATATTCCTGCAAAAAAGGCATGAAAATATGGGAGAGCTTCAGGTGGAATAAGTACCTTTTTGAAAATTTGCCCTGATTTAAGGCTAGATGCATTTGGAGTGACAATGTGCATTATATGTTGGTTACTGAACTGTCTTGTAACAATAAGGTAAAATGTTTGTTAATGAATGTTTGTTTTCCCCCGGATACATTTGGCTCACCTATTTCGCGATGCATAGACAAATTTAAAAAGGTAATACAGCAATTGAAAATTCAGTATCAATGAATAATGTTATTGATAGCAGGTGATTGTAATGCATGGGTGGGGAGTACCCCAGAAGATACTGGTAAACAGAGGAACCTGAATGATGCTCTATAAATACCAAAAATTAATTCCACAGATAAAAGAATCAACAAGCAAGGAAAATACCTATTAGATATGCTAACCAACTTAAATCTATGCATCCTGAATGGGCGTTGCCAAGGGGACAAAGAGTGTCAGAGCACCTATGTGTACAAGAATGGAACTAGTGTGTTGGACTACATCATTACAGATATTTTCTCATACAAGCAGATTTTAACTCTTGAGGTAATAAATAATTGGGATAGTGACCATCGACCTGTAAAAGTGAACTTAAATACTAACAAAGGAATGTATATAGAGAGTTTAAGTCAAAGAAGAATTGCTGATAGTAATATGCTGATAGAGAAAAACAAAAGAATTAAATGGACCAAAGTTAGTAGGAATGTATAAATAATATTCTGGACCTACAAATAATCAGGAAAGTTAAGCAGAAGAATATGGAGATGCTTATTGCTAGCTTAGAAACTGATAATACAACAATATAGATCCAGACAAATTACTCCATACATCAGCAGACAGAAGGAATGGCAGTACAAAAAATTAGAAAATCAACAGGCAATGAGGAAAAATAATATCTTTAAAGCCAACTGGTTTGACCATGAATGATATAAGAAAAGGAAATTGATACAACAAATAGAGAAAACAATAACGAAGTATAATGGGTATGAAGATTGCATTGCTCAAAGAAACTTAAAGACTGAATATAAAGCCTTGAAAATTTCCCAAAAAAAGAAACATTAATTGTAACTTATGATGCTCCTTACAAACAACAATTGAAAAAAATAAGGATACCTGTACATTCTGGAACCTAGTGGCGCATGACACAAGTGGAAATAGATATAATGTGGTAGCAGTAATACCACCAGAAACCTGGAGAGAATACTATAAATAATTATTTAAGAAAACAAATACCAGAAATAGTGATAATGGGCTGGATATTCAAACTGCACCATTCAAAGGCGCAAGTCCTTGCGCTGCGCAAAATAGATGCGCAGGGGTGTGTCCCATGCGATATTCAAAGGAGTTGCGCTATTGAGCAACTCCTTTGAATATCGCTCCCCAGCCATAGCCACTGTGCATGGTGCAGTGGAACTTGCACAAGTGCAAGTTGACAGAGTGGAGCAGTCAACTTGCGGTGGCGCAAGTACCATTGCGCCATGCGCAAAATCACGATATTCAAAAGGTGACATGCAAATGGGGCCATAATACATGCAAGGCACAGGGGCCATTTGCATGTCATTATAACCCATTTTCATACCGATAACTTATGTAAGTGCACCCGATCCCGAGACTTGTGCCTGGTGCCCTGCCAGGCAGCAGCTGTCAGGACCGACGCACCCAGCAGCCCGATCTCGGGCAGCAATGTGGCTCCCCCACCTCCTCCCATACATCTCCCTGGTGGTCCAGTGGACCGAAATGCCCGATCGCGGGCAGAAAGTATACAGAACCCCCCCACATCCCATGTGCCCAATCGCGGGCAGAGAGAATACAGAACCCCCCCACATCCCATGTGCCCGATCGCGGGCAGAAGAATAAGAACCCCCATCCCATGTGCCCGATCACGGGCAGAAAGAATACAGAACCCCCACATCCCACATGCCGATCACGGGCAGAAAGAACAGAACCCCCACATCCCATGTGCCCGATCGCAGAGCAGAAGAATACAAACCCCCACATCCCATGTGCCCGATCGTGGGCAGAAAAGAATCAGAACCCCCACATCCCATGTGCCCAATCACAGGCAGTAAGTAAATTGCCCCCAAAAACATCTCCCTGGTGTCTAGTGTGGCCCTACCCCATCCACCCACCCATGAAGCCCCACCACCCCGCTTCCCCGGCAGCCAGCGGGCGGCAGCATCCCACCTGCCTGCAGCCCTGCCGCCCACCGACTGACTGGCGGTAGGGCTGCATGCCCATTGGTGCAGAGCTAGAGCCAATGGGCATGCAGCCACCGTACATGACAGTCAGATTTGTGAATGACATTCATTCCCATCTGGACACAATAATAGCTTGACAACAAACTACTGCCCGTGAATCTCTACATCAAGAGTGCAACTACAGTCAGTCGATGGCGACGGGCGTGGCCAGGCAGATGCTGTCACCGCTGGCTGCCGAGGTGAGGTGGCGCATGTCAGTGGTGAGCCGAGCCCACGGGAACCAGTGTTGGGGCACTTACTTACTGCCCGCAATCGGCACATGGGATGTGGGGGGTTCTGTATTCTTTTCTGCCCATGATCGCACAAGGGATGGGGGTTCTGTATTCTTTCTGATCTCGATCGGCACATGGGATGTGGGGGTTCTGATTCTTCTGCCCACGATCGGGCACATGGGATGGGGGGTTCTGTATACTTCTGCCAACGATCGGGCATTTCGTCCACTGACCACCAGGGATGTGAATGGGAGGAGGGGAGCTACATTGATGCCCGTGATCAGGCTGGGGGGCACGGGACTGGGTTGGGGCCAGCCACAGGTGGCAGCTGCTGTGTTGTGCCCTGCAATGCAGCAGCTCACCTGTGGGTGGCCCTCAACTTAAGCCTTTTTTTTTTGGCTCAAAGTTGTGCAGGCGCAGGTTGGGGGTTGCGCCTGCACAACTCTGCACAGCCCGACTGAATATCGGGTTATGCAGTTTATGCATGGTTCCTCCCCCTCCTGTTGAGCATGCATTCATTTGCATTGCGCTGTTGCTCAGCCTGTTTTCAGTTGCGCAACTGCCTCCTGCTGAATATCGCAGAATGGCACAATGTAGGACTTGAGCATGTGCAACCCTGTTGCGCATGGCGCAACCCTTTTGAATATCTGGCCCAATGTGCCAATCAATTAAATAGAACCCCTAATAAAGAAGCCAGAGGGAAATTGATTGCAGATAACAAAAGAGGAAGTAATTCAGACAATCCTAATTCAAAACAGAAACAAGACCTCTGGGACTTATAAAGTCAGTGAAGAGTTATACCAAGCAGATCCTGAGTGATGGGCAGAACTTTTTGGTACACCTGTTTAAGAACATAATAAAATATAAAACATTATCAAAAATTGGAACGAGGGGGTAGTAGTGCCGCTACATAAAAAGGGTTTGGTTATGCTACCAAGCCTATAACTTTATTAAACATAAATCTAAACATTTTCTTAAGATCAGTCCTATATAGAATACTTTTCTGGATGGAGGATAATAAGAACTTGTCAAGATTTCAGCCTGGCTTTTGTAAAGGATGCTCTACAATAGATCCAATCTTTATCTTGAAATGTATTCTGGATAAATATGTGGTCATCAAAAAATGAAAAATATATGCACATTAAATCAGCATTCGACTATGTTAATCAGAATACACTGTGGGAAATTCTAGAAATAAAGGAATGGAGGGGCAGCTACTCTCTATTATTAAATTTTTGCACACAGATTCCAAATTGGTTGTTAGATATAGTAAAGATGGAGCTATGACAGAAGAAATAAGTGCAGTATCAGGGGTAAAACAGGGCTGTTTATTAGCACTGACTCTGTTTAATCTATATAATAATATAATGATAGAAAGCCTGGCAATGGTTGATACAGTGGAGCCTGCCAGGATGAAGCACAGTGTTACAGGTTTACTGCATGACAAAAGGAATTAACTCCCATTGAAACTGCATTGTTTGCCGCAGTAACTGTGCTGCAGAATTCTGCAGTACTGTGCTTCATCCTGGTGGGCTTCACTGTACCTTCCTACCTAAAGTAAATGAAATCTCAGTTCAGTTACTTTTATATACAGATGATGCAGTTTTAATATCACAAACCCCTCTGGAATTGATAAGAGCCATTAAATCAACAATGGAAACCCATTACAAAGCTGGACATGGTCCTTAACTTAGGCATAACAAAAACAGTAGTGTTTGGAGAAAAAAAAATTTAACTACCCAGTATGGAAAATAAATGGTGTAAATATATTGGCACTTATTGAGTTACAGTATTTAGGTGCCACTTTTAGCAATAATGTGAAATAACCATATAGAAAAAATGAAGGAAAATTCCTTTAAGACTCTAAATGGTATTACCCAGTTTGCATACTCTGTTGCAAAAAATACTGTACTTGCATGGCATAATATTGATGCCTTTTAGCCAAAGTGAATTCCTAACTTTTGTATGAGCCTGAAATGTGGGGTATGTTTTGTAATTTTAAAGAGGTAGAAGCAGTTCAAAATCGATATTTAAAAATTTGCTGGGGGTACCGAACATAACCTCAAACTCCGGAATACATGCAGAAACAGGGACAATCTCAATATATGCCACAGTAGTGAAAAGATGTGTTTCATACTGGAAAAAACTGAACAAGGTACCCCCAGATAGTAGAATTTATAATTGTTGGGTAGATGCAGTTCTTAGGCATGACTATAAGGTGTCAACTTGGTTTGGCCATCGAAACCATGAGTTAAATAATAGTGGCCCACAATACAATTATATTCTGGGAATTTCTGTTGATCCAGATAATGTTTCACCTCTTGCTATTCAAAGCATTGTAGATATTGTAAAACAAAAAGATACATCCTGTAGTCCCTTAAAGATAATAAAGATGGATTTTAGAGTAGAAAAATACTTACTTATGTATGACAACCTGAAACATAGGAAAGCTCTGACTAGACTGAGATTTGGAATATTTACAAATTGGAGATCTTCAGAATATGTAAGAAATACGACCCAGATCTCTACAGGATACAGTAATGCACTACCGAATACTGCTCATCTACTATTGGAATGCAATGCCTTCTAGAAAGAAAGACAGACATTGATTCAGGCAATGTTTAAAAACGTAATATCTTTAGACAAACATGAACAATTAATATTAAATACAAATACACCCAAACAAATATATGCACTGGCAAGTTTTGCAGATAAAATTGCACTAAAATTAAACTGGAAGCTATGAATTATGTGAATGGTATTGGGATAGTTGCCATTTAGATAATAATTTGCATGTATTATTCTGATTTGTTGCTTGGATAAAGAACGTGTTAATATATGTGTATACTGTCTGCCTGGTTAAGATGTTTTGTGCAGATAATAGTGATTTTAATGGTTTGTTTTGAAACTATGTGTATGTAACAAATGCTATTTTATACATACTAAAATGTACAAATAAACTGAACTGAACACTAGCCATCTCAGTGTTTTCTCCCTGGCAATGTTGTACTTGACTTACATTCAGGCTCAGCTATTCTTTACTCCAGATTATAACATGTGCAGAAAAACTGTACTGATTTGATTGTCTGAGAGTACCTCCGAGCTATGTAATTATTGTCCCATAATTACATACCAGAACTACCCACACCCATTCAAGCCCAATAACATAAACATAGAAAAGTATCAGTACCACACTGGCCTGCCTGCACAGCGGTAGCACTATCGCTCCCAATGCTGATGACCTGAGTTTGGGAATGGGCTCAGGTTGCTGGAAGGTAGGCCAGGGGGAGGAGGCTTGAGCATCCATGGACTTCTCATCTCCTCTGGGGGGAGAGCATGATCTTGGCTCAGTGCATGAGCAGCCACTGGCAGTGGCTAGAGGATCGGCATGCCCATGCCATGTGAAGGGGGAGGAACATGACAGATGCTGGCTTTCATCTTGGCATCAGTGCACACTGCATCTCCAGAGTGGCATACATAGAAAATAACTTGGCCCCAGAACAACACCGACAAGAGGGTCAGATATAAGCCTTCACCAATGACACCATTAACTGAGATGAACCCTGATGAGGACAAGAGGTACTGGAACTGGGAGGGGGGTTGAGGTCTGGGGCCCCCCATTCCCACTCCCACTCCATCCCTGCCTGAGGGGTAAGCCACAACTCCATGGGGGGTCTGTCCAGGCTAGTTGGGGTTGGAGGTCTAGTCAGGTGACAGTGCCTGGGGGGCTGATGGGGAGAAAAAATAAATACAAAAAAAAGAAAAGCATCACTACTGTCTCACATTCTGACAGGAGCTGTCACTTCAGACATGTCACTTCACTAGCAGGCAGTAAAAGTGAAACATCTACACAGAACATAAAATGATCTTTTTGGCCTGCCTGCATCACAAAAACATTTTTCTGGAGGTTTTTCTACAGACTGTACTACTGCAAACACTACTGAAATAGGAGACTACACTTTTATTAGCGATAGAAACATCAGCGATTTATTGTACCCATAATGCATCAGTATGTAACTTAGTATACAGGCTATTATATTTCTGTACTCACTACAGAAATAGGAGACTCAACATCTCTCAGTAAAGGAATCTTGTGAGCTATAAACTGTATGTAAAATGCCTCATTTTTAACATAAACATCTGGGGCCTGATATTCAGAAATGGGCAAAACTGAAAAGTTACTCAGTGAATTGTGGACTAGTTTGGTATTTGTTTCCACCTAACTCTGCCTGCCAATGGATAGCCTTTATACAGATTGCATATAAGGGTTTATAGTATATAGAATTCCAAATTCCACATACACCATTAATGCAAAACATTGTGAGATGCTTATGCAAATCCTCATGCATATACTTTCCATGATGCTTTGCATTAATGAGATATGTTACATTTGGAATTTCTTTGAAAATTCACTTTGTTGCCAGCACCCTTCCAGGGAAAAGCTTGCTTCAGTACTTTTACACTGAAATTACTTTTAAATTTGCTTTTTATTTTGGGCTCACTATGACTTCTCATCCTATCCCTGGGCTGCAACCATTGGGCCTTGTACACAGCTGTAATGGTAAGCAGTGCTGCATAGTGTATGGTTAGGGCTTATTATGCATGGAATTCCAGTAGTTAAAAAACATGATTGTGCATGTTCTGTCACTAACTACAGCTGCAATTCTCTGGCATGGACTCCTGCTACCTGGTTTCGCTTCTCTGCTCACTGGATTGAGATTGTTGTGCATGGAAATCCATACACTCAAAAATGTTGTTCTGCTACAGTAATTATGTCACAAAACAGTCATCCTCAATAGTGTTTTGGCATTTACACTACTGCCACTATTGCTAGAGTGAAGTGTGAGGTCAGTAGCTTTTTTAAAACAAACTCTGTCCAGAGCCGATAGGGCTGCAGCTGAGGGCAGCTCAGGAATTTGGGGTAAAAATATTGAAAATGTGTTTTTTAATATTTGTACACCAAATTTTCAACATAACCTTGTTATGGCCCTGCCTCATCAAGAAGGGCAGAGAAAATGTGCAACTCCTGAATGAAAGTTGATTTTGCACAGGGAATGTGAAATCAACTTTTAGGACACAAAAACACATTTGGGGCAGGAGTTGAAAAATGGCAGCTGTCACATTCATGAGCTGCTGTAAAATAATGGCTATGTTGAAAAATTGGGGTAAAAAATATTGAATGTCACCAAAGTTATGAGCTGGCATTTCCAAAATTAAACATAGCCTCATCACTTTGTTTTTTTTTTAAATATTTTTACACCTAACTGAAAACATAGCCTTGTTATGACCTCGATTAATGAAAAAAAGTCAGAGAAAAGTTTCAGCTCCTGTCTGAAAGGTGATTTCATGCAGGGATTGTGAAATCACATTTTGGGATGTAAAAAAACATTTTGGCTAGGGTTTGAATAATGACAGCTGTAACAATCATGAGGTGATGTGAAGATATGGCTATGTTGTAAATTTGGGGTCAAAATAATGAAAATTACCAAAGTTACGAGCCTGGGTTCACAAAATTCAATGTAGGCTCATAACTTTATTATTATTTGATATTTTACACCAAATTGTCAACATGGCCTTCTTATGATCCCACCTCATGAACAAAAGCAGAGAACATTTTCAACTCCTGCCCGAAAGGTAATTTTGCATATGGACTTCAAAATCACCTTTCAGGATGTAAAAAAACATTTTGGCCAGGATTTGAAAAATGACAGCTGTTACACTCATGAAGTGCAGTAAAGATATTACTATGTTGTAAATTTGGGGGAAAATATTAAAAATTACCAAAGGTACAAGCTTGCGTTTGCAAAATTCAATGTAGGCTGATAACTTTTTTAACATTTTACTCCAAATTTTAAACATAGCCTTTTTATGATCCCACCTCATGAACAAGGGCAGAGAAAATGTTCAACTCCTGGTTGAAAGGTGAGTTTGACCAGGGACCACAAAATCACCCCTTTAGACAGATCTACCTAATGACATTGCAACTGTTCACGAGGTAGGGTCCCAAAGAAGGCATGTTGAAAATTTGGGCCAAAAATATGCAAAAATGCCCAAGTTATGGCACTAAGTTCAAAACCCCTTTGGAATACATTAAAGCTCATACCTGCTTCTTCACTTCACGGTCCGGCTTTGAAGAGTGAAGATGTGTCTGTGGTCCAGAGATGATTACAGTGTTGGACCCCCAATGGGTAAGTAAGGTTTTGGGGGGTGCAGGGTGGTGGGTGCGGAGTGGGATGGGCAGGTGGGGGGCAGTTCCGGCCACAAAACACATCAATGGATGGTTTCCTTTTTGCTGGGTTATAATAAAGAAAAACACAGCACGGAGGATTCCTCATCATGACACTGGCTGCTGGGCACCCCCAGTGTCACTGTTATTGTTCTGTTGGGGGAGTGAGTGCTGAGAGGGAGGGTTGGGTTGGGGGAAATCAATATATATATTAAATTTAAAAAAAACACACACAAGACATAAGTGCATGCTCAGTAGTGAGGGGGAGTCACTAAAAAATTGAGGGTATCCTGATCGCAACACTGGTGGATTGGGCACCCCCAGTGTCACTCTTGTGTTTATGGGTGGGGTGGGGTGGTGGGTGCTGAGAGCAAGGGTCGGGTGATGGGAATAACTATTTTGAAGGAAAAAAGATACGACAGTCACAGCACACTCTGCTGTGTACAACATGGCCACTGAGCCCTACTGTGCATGCACAACTACTTGCGCATCTGCAGTAGAGTGTGGCTGCCATGTTGATGCATTAACAAAGTTTTCTGTGCTCCCAACCATCAATAGTTCCTAACAGATTGTAATCATATCCGTATTTTCATGTGGGAGCACAGGGTCCTCTGGGCCCTGTGCTCCAACCATTCCATAATGCTATGCGTATTTGAGTGTTGAAGTGCAGAGTCCTGCACTGCCCTCCATGCATAATTTTTCAGAAAGTGTAGTGCTGTTTCTCATCTTTGTCTGTGGGACATCCTGTAGTGTGCAGCACCCAAGAAACACCTCACATTGCAATGTTATCCTGTAGGAAAAAACAGAAACATTTGAAACCAGTATAACTCGATACCAAATTAATATATTTTCACGAAACCACCAAAAGGCACAGTGGTACAGTATGCCCTTTGTACCCTCAAAAATCTGACAGCAAAATTACAACACGTTTCTTCACAACGAAGTGATAAAGAAACACTGGTGTACTCCTCCCATTACAATGTAATCCTATGAGAAATTAAATGAAATGTAAAGCCACAAAACTCCAGAGCAAAGTAATGTATTTTCACCAAGCCAGCAAAAGACACATCTGTGAGGCAAGCCCTTTGTACCCTGAAAATTTCAGCCTAAAAATCCAAACCATTTATTTGCTATGAAGTGACAAGCAGCAGCTACATAAAAGAGGAAGCTTCCATTTACAATCAAAACAATGACTGAGGAATGCCTATTGTTACAATCCTTTTGAGTACACTACATACATTATGTTGCTTCATCTTTTGTCACATGAACTGAAACATAAAAGACAGTGAGCTGAACATTTACATACAGCTCAACATGTTTCCTAAGAATCTATCTGTTGTAAAACAGAAGAGGCAAAATAAAAAAAACAAGATGAAGGATTCCAGTATATTTTGATTTTTTTGCATTACCCAGCAGAACACGTCCAGCCTCAAAACATTTTTACTTGATTTCTGTAGTTTCAAGGGTTCTTAATTAATCACAGTACTTATTTTATCAATAGTGTGGTATTAAACTTTGAGACTACAAAAGAAGGGTGAACATTGAATATCCCGTCCATCTGCAGCATCGGTTTACAAACACTGTCAGTCCTTCCAGAATATTTTATGAATATGGCATCTTCAGGGATGGAAAAATGCCCCAGCAAAAAGAAATGGAAAAGAAATTCGCTGCTACAGAAGAAGCAAAAGTACTGGCCAATTTTCTGGGAATTATGAACAATATGAGGAGACAGAAAATCCAGTGTGACGTGGTGCTGGTGGTGTGTGAAAGAAGGAAGCCAGCTCACTGTGTGGTTCTTGCTGCACCAAGTCACTTTTTCAACCTGATGTTTACCACAAATATGATTGAATCCAAGCCTTCAAAGTGTAGCTTAAAGATGCAGAACCTGAAATAATTGAACAGCTGGTGGTCTGATTTCCTCTCATATCGAAGAACTTCTTAAACAAAACAGTTCAAGGTGAACCACGTATACAGGACAACCCTGAGTGTCTCAAGATGGTGATCAGTGGAATGAGATACCATCTTCTTCCTCTAGAGGACAGGGGAGAGCTAGGAGAATGCACCCAACCACGGAGGAAAAAACAAGATTATCGCACTGCTCTCTTTGGGGGGTCACAGCCACAGTGCTGCTGCTATTTTAATCCAAAGCACTACAGCTGGTCATATATATGATGCCCATTTGAAAAATGCAGGGATGCAGCTTGTGTCTTCTGGGACAATGTAATGTAGCACATCCTAGGTGGCACCCAGATTTTTACCATCAAACAAACAGATTGCTACAGTCTGGCAAAGAATAGCTGGTATTCCAAACTGAGACCTCTGACCCCTCGAGACAGCCTGGCAGGATGTGCAGCAGAGGGCAAAATCTATATATCTTGGGGGGCAGAAGTGGGGAACTCTGCATTGTGTTTGCTCAAATGCAGTGATACACAGACAGAGAGTTAGCACACAAAGCCCAGCATGCTGAATCAGTGCTGCACACAAGGCACGGTGGAAGCAAACAGCATGATCTATGTTTGTGGTGGTAGTTTGGAAAACCATGTTTCAGGAAGAGTATTTTTTTTTTAATCTTGTGTGATGATCTTTCTCATGTGATGGCTTTCTTTTATACCCCTAAAGATGCAAGGCATGAAAAGTAAATGAACTGTCACATGCCGGGTGCTTGTCACTACATTTATTAACATTAAAGATAAATATCTATAAAAAATCCTTTTTCTCAAATTGTGGCAAAAGAATCCTGTTTCACAGTAAAACTGAATCCTTTTCCACAATTTGCAGCAAAGGATCCTTTTTGAGGTAAAGGATTGCTACAATTTGCAGCAAAAGAATTCCGAGGACAAAATAAATATATTTCTGGGCATCTTTTTTAACTCTCCCCAGAATCAGATTCCTCAGGCCCTGATTAGTTAAACACAAGTGTTGGTGTTTACCAACTGCCAGTACTTTTTTAAATATTAAAGTTTGTTTGTCTCACAAACTGGAAACAAGTTGGCAGCAGCATGAAAGAGAATTCCGCATTTGCAAAAGAGAATTCTCTTTCGCGATCAAGAAATCCTTTCTCATGGCACATTTAACTTTTCCTATAGGAAATAATGGGAAACTTTGAAATTTAATAACTTTTGAACAGAATGATATTTTTTCATCAAACCTTCAAAAGGCACATCTGTGATCCAAGCCCTATATACCCTAAAAATTTCAGACCAAACACCCACGCCTAATGCCACATTTCCTTACTTTTGTTGCTTTAACCCTAACTAAGTTTTTTTGCAATTTTATATATTATAGGGGTGTAGTCACGCCCCTATAGTAACGGTTCAATGGTCACTTCTATGTTGAACCCCAAATTTTGCACTTTAATAACTTTGTGACCGTTTAACCAATTCGCATGAGAGTTTTCATGCATCATTGAGGACTAAAGATCTCTTGATGTGGCAAGTTTCATTCTGGTCCGATCTGTGGGTGTGTAGATACGGAGTGTCCAAAAATTTGAAAATTACCATTTTGATGTAAATTCTTTATCACAGTTTCCTGCATCGAAATTTTGGACGCTGGATCCTGCATCAAACTAGTCTGCCCTTCCCCATTCCTTTTTTAGTACACTGACATCAGGGTGACCAATTTCCATGTCGGTATGTCTCCCCCCTCACACTTATGTGGCACACTGGGAGCCCACTCCAGTGTGCCCAAATGTATTAAACTTGTTTAAAATAAACTGTTTACCGATGTCTTTTCGATGTAGAATTCTGCACCTAATTTTTTGATGCAGGATCCTGCATCAGACTAGTATGCCTCTCCCCATTCCTTTTGTGCCCCACTGACACAGGGGTGCCCAAAATCTGTGGCTGTATGTCTCCCCCACACACTTATGTGGCACAATGGGTGCCAAAATGTATTTCATTTTTTAACCTGTTAATAAAGAAAACCGTCCCCCAACGTCTTTTTTTTTTTCCTGCAAAAGAAAATGGTCCTCGTTGTCTTCCCAGTCCCCCTCCCCATCCCCACCCCCCACTGAGCACCCACCTCCCCATCCCCTTACCATACTACCTCCAGAGGGTGAGGCAGCTATCTTCTCTGGACCGGGACATGTTTGCACTCTTCAAAGCTGAACTGCGAACTGAAGGAATCAATGTAAGCACTGTATAACGGTGGTCTATGGCGTTTTGAACTTATGTTGATATAGCAGCCATTTTTCATGGTTTTTCAACAAACGTTCAACAAGGGGTTCCTGGGACCCACCTCATGAACACTGTCACTGTCATCTCGTTAATCATACCCAAAAGGTGATTTTGCACTCGCTGCACGGAATCATCTTTTGTGACCAGTTATTGAAATGACAGAGTCAGTGTTCATGAGATGGGGTCTGAAAAAGCCCATGTTGAAAATGTGGTGCAAAAATTTTCAAAAATTACTGCGTTACGAATGTGTGTTGCGCAGTTTCTATGCATGCTCGTAACTTTGCCAATTTTTAATATTTTTACTCCAGATTTTCAACATTGCTATTTTTTCACACCTCCTCATGAACAGTATAGCTGTCATTTTTCACATCCTGCCTGAAATGTGTTTTTGCACCTGTGGTGCAGAATGGAGTGATTGCTGTGTGAAATCAACTTTTGAGATGGATTAACAAAATCAAAGTTCCACTGTTCATGGGGGAGGTCCCAAAAAGCCCATGTTGAAAATTTGGTGAAAAGATTCCAAAAAATAACTGCGTTACAAGCGTGCATTGTGCACTTTCTACGCACGCTCATAACGTTGCCAGTTTTACATATTTTCACTCCAGATTTTCAACATTGCCATTTTCACACCTCCTCATGAACAGTATAGCTGTCATTTTTCGCATCCTGTCCGAAATATGTTTTTGCACCTGTGCTGCAGAATGGTACGGTTGCTGTGTGAAATCAATGTTTGGGATGGATTAATGAAATCACAGTGCCAGTGTTCAAGAGGGGAGGTCCCAAAAAGCCCATGTTGAAAATTTGGTTAGAAAATTCCGAAAAATCACTGCGTTATGAGTGTCCATTGTGCAATTTCTTGCAAAATTTCCCATAGGATAACATTGCGGCCCCATTGGCGCCTTTTGATGCCCATAACTCTAAAACAGTTTGAGATATGAATTTTTCATGACTAAGCATACATGGAGGTTTCAAAGTCTTGAATACAACCATTGTGGGTTTTTTTCATAGTTGCTATGGTTACTGAGATATTGGCAAATTAGTGTTCCAAGGGCTCATTTTCAAGACTCTAGGCCTGCATTATGTCCCCGTTCCTATGTGTAAGTGGGAGTGCAGGACCCAGAGGGCCCACTCTCCCACATATGCTTACCATTACACAAAAGATTGCAGCATTAGGGGGCCCTGCATGACCACAACTACATACCACTTACCATTTACATTACGCGCTCTCAAACAGAAGGGAAATTCATTGCAAAAAAACTCCATTAATGCATCAGTTAGGGTTGATAGCATAGCAACAAAAGTTTGGAAATTCAGTGATAGGGTTACCAACCCATACCACCCCACCCCCAACCTACCACCATCCACACACCAACAGGCATCGGGGTGTGTGTTGGGGTTGTTGGGCCTAACTCTCACCCCATTCTCCTATATTATACTACCACAGCTTGTTTACACATGGAATGGAGTGAGAGTTAGGTAGGTGACCCCAACGTACACCCTAATGCCTGTTGGTGTGTGGAGAGTGATAGGTTGGAGGTGGGGTAATAGGGATTGGTAACCCTAACACTGAATTTCCAAACTTTTGTCACTGTGCTATCAACCCTAACTGATGCATTAATAGAGGTTTTTTTGCAATATATATATATATATATATATATATATACATACACACACACATATAGATATATATATATTCTTTGCAAAAAACTGTGTTAATGCAACATTTATGGTTCAGGCTAAAGTGACAAAAGTAGGGAAATGTGACTTTAGGGTTTCTAACCCTAAAACCCCAATGCCACCACTAAAGCAATTCAGGGGTGGAGTCTTCCTAGGAGTTGTCAACCCTAAAGCTCACCCCATTAGGTGTGTATGTTTCTGGAGAGTATAGAATGGGGTGAGCTTTAGGGATGGCAACCCTTAGGAAGGCTCTGACCCTGATTTGCTATAGGAGTGGCATTGAAGTTTTAAGGTTGGAAATCCTAAATATACATTTCCCTACTTCTCTCACTTTAGCCTGAACCCTAAATGTTGCATTAATGCAGATTTTTGCAAAGAATTTCCTTACTTTTTGAGATAGTATAATGGTATCCATATTTTCCTGTGCTACGCTCTCATGCATCCAAACTTTTTGAGATAGTGTAATCATATCCTTAGTCATCTGATGAAGTGCAGGGTCCTCTGGGCCCTGCGCTCCCATTCCTCCATAGATGCGTATATGTATGTTTATGGGGAAGCACAGGGCCCTCTGGGCCTTGCACTTCCATTTGTAAGACAACAGCAACCAAATAGTCAACATAACCTTTCTATTACCCCACCTTATCAACCTGATAGCAAAAACTGTCAAATCCCCACCAAAACATCATTCCACGCCACTGTAGAGAATTCCATGGCAGTGGCATGAGAAAACATTTTGGGCAAGATTGCAAAAATGACTGCTGTCACATTCATGAGGTGGTGTAAAGAAATGGCTATGTGGATAATTTGGGGTTAAAATATTGAAAATTAATAGACACAAGCAAGCGTAGAGAAATGTCAACAGATGCGCACAATTTGGCCATTTTAACATATTTTGACCCCAAATTTTCAACATACCCTTCTTTTGACCCTACCTCATGAACACATATGGTGACAATTTTGAAATCCTGCCCAAAATGTGATTTTGCCAACTGATGGTGAAATCGTCTTTTGGGCAGGATTTGCAAAATGACACCCCCATTGTTCATGAGAAAGGGTATGGAAAAGGGGCATGTTGAAAATTTGGTGTCAAAATATGCAAAAATGGCAAAGTTATGCACCAAAGTTGAAAATCCCATTAAAATGCTTGATTTATCATATGAAAAAATATCTTTTTTCGTAAGTTGTCATACGAAACAAGATTTTTTTTTGTATGAAGCCAATATGAAATAAGAATTTCTGTGTTAAAAAAAACACATTTTAAGGTATTTCTCGAGCAGTAATGTGCAGAATGTAGCTAAGGGGACCCGATAAGCAAGCTACATGTGTTGGTTCCTCCCCAGAATATCATTTTTGGGGATTTCCATATTTGAATTTCTCAGGCAAAACTGAAAACAAGATGGTAGCTATATTAAAAAAGGATTTTCCTGAAACAAAAAAGGATGATGTCACACCAAAAAATGAATGCTGCCGGCCCACTGGTGTGGAGGCCTGAGGCATCTTGCCTTACCTCTTGCCACAGCAGCAACCCATATTCACAGTGCAAGCGGGCCACTGGGGGTCAGCTGGGGAGGGAGAGGATCGAATGTCCTGGGAACAGCTCTCCTCTCCCGGAGAGGGGGTGTGACAGAGTCCACTGCTTGCCTGACCCCTAGTGAAGGCTGGGGCCTCTGCACTGGTGGCTCACACATAGGGGGCAGTTACGGGGCAGACACCCGGCGTGGCACATATGGGAGCGTGCACAGCTCTGCCATTGGCATCATTGCACGCCGCCGTGCTGCACATGGGAAGGGGAGGAAAACTGAAAAATGGCTCCTCAGCAGGATGAATGCTGGTTGCTGCAGGCCCCATTCCCGCGATTTGCAGTAACCCCTGTACCGGATCCATTCCAGCAGGTTGAGGGATCCCTGTTGCCCCACCAAGGGGAGCAAGCCATGGAGGAAAGCGAAGAGGTAAGCTGTGAGTGGGAGATGGGGCTGGGTGACCTGGTAGGAGGGAGTACCATTGGGGAAGTGGAGAACAGATTAACAGCAAAAAAAAAAATCCTTTTTTTGCTTCATACAGCTATTTTTTTCTTGGTGCTTACTAAGCATGCTCAGAACCAAGTATTAAAATTTTCAAAATTAAATAACTTTGGAATGCATTATTATTATTTTTTTACCAAATAAGCAAAAGACACATCTGTGGGTCAGATCCTTTCTACCCTGTAAATTTCAGGCCAAAATTCCAAACCGTCTGGGTGCTAGGCAAGTTGAAAGAAAACCCATTTTAATCAAAGGGAAAACATTCCGAAAAATTCCCTTTTTGTACTATCTGTATCTTGGGATCTGCACATCTAACCAGAACAAAACTTGGCACATCAAGAGACCTGCTCCACGAGACCATGCATGCAAAACTGTGTGTAAATCAGTTGAATGGTTGCAAAGTTATTAAAGTGCAAATTTGGGGGGTTAGCATTGAAGTGCTGTACAACCCTAAATATAGGGGCATGACCGCACCCTTGTAAGATATACATATAGATATATATATATATATATATATATATATCTGTTCCATTATAGCCTTTCTTTGTTGTGCAAGAATTGTGTAAATTGGTTGTCCACATTCTTGGCACCCACTAGCCCTGTTCTCTTCTGTTACTGTTCTCAGTGGTGCTGGGTGCCTCCTAACAGTTCATCCTTCTAAAACAAATGGTCTGGTGCTCATGGCTGTGCTCCCCTGAAAAACTGATTTTCGTAATTGTACTGTGGTGCAGGTTTCTGCGACTTATGTCCAAGTGTTAAGGGCACTGAGAAGCCATTGTTTATAGTAAAATAGATCACTGCATGAGTACCCGCTTTAAGTCAGACTCCCCTGACCCATTCCCTGTGCTGGCTCAATGACCTGTGGCTACAGGTAAAGAATTGTAACCCCTGTGTCTATGTGTCCTTCATGGACTTTATCTGTATGTCTCCACCTTACTCTGCCCAGCAAAGAATGTTCACACAGAGACTGCATATAAGGGCTTATATAGTATACCAAATTATACATACCCCTCTGATGCAAAGCATCATGGGAAGAATACACAAATCTACATGCATGTACTTACCATGATGCTTTGTGTTAGTGAGGTACAGTATGTATAATTTGGGGTTTTCCTAAAAGGTGGCTTTGTTGCCAGTACCCATCTAAGGTAAAGCCTGAATCAGTGCTTTTGCACTGAAGTTCTTTAAAACTTCTATTTTTTTTTTGCTCTCCATTACCCTAATAAAACATAGAAACATAGAATTTGATGGCAGATAAGGATCACTTGGCCCACCTAGTCTGCCCATTTCTCTACCTAATGGATAAGCTGCAGATCTTAGTTAACCAACAGCCTACTTCCTCCTACCCCCCACTAGAATTGCCTTATGTCTGTACCATGCATTCTTGAATTCCCCCCACTGTTTTTGATTCTACAACCACCTCCTCTGGAAGGCTGTTCCATGCATCCACAACCCTCTCTGTGAAATAATACTTCCTCACATTGCCTCTGAGCAGTCTTCAAATTGTGCCCCCTTGTTCTTGCACATCTATTTTTCTGAAAGATGCTACCCTCTTGGACTTTGTTGATTCCCTTGAGCTATTTGACATTTTTTTATCATGTTCCCCCCTCTCCCTCCTTTCCTCGAGGCTATACATCTTAAGCTTCTTTAGTCTTTCTTCATATGTCTTCTGGTGCAGACCCTGCACCATTTTGGTTGCCCTCCTCTGAACAGCCTCCACCCTGTCTATGTCTTTGCGAAGATGGGGTCTCCAGAACTGTACACAGTACTCCAGATGTGGTCTTACCAATTGTCTGTACAGAGAGCCAACAACTTCCTGTCTTCTACTGGTGATGCCTCTCCCTATGCATCCCAATATTCCCCAGCCCTCCTTACTGCCTTCTCACATTTCTGGCCCACCTTTAGGTCATCTGATATGACTACCCCCAGGTCCCTTTCCATTTTTGTTGTTGTCAGCATCTCACCCCCCATTGTGTACTCTTCCCCTGGGTTTTTGTTTCCCAGGTGCATTACTTTGCACTTCTTTGCATTGAATCTAAGTTGCCATACATTTGACCATTCCTCCAACCTGGCCAAGTTCCTTTTCATCCTTTCCACCCCACCTTGCGTATCAACCCTGTTGCAGATCTTTGTGTTATCTGCAAAGAGACATACTTTCCCTTCCAGTCCCTCTGCAATGTCACTTATAAAGACATTAAAAAGGACTGGCCCCATTACTGAACCCTTTGGTACCCCACTAATAACCCTCCTTTCTTCACTGTGGACTCCATTTACTATTACCCACTGTGTCCTGTTGTCCAGTCAGTGTTTTACCCAGGCTACAACCCTGGGACCCACTCCCAGGCTGGCTAATTTTTTTATTAATCTTTTGTGCGGGACTGTGTCAAATGCCTTGCTAAAGTCTAGGTAGGCCATGTCCACAGCCCCTTACTGGTCTGCTACTTTGGTCACCCAGTCAAAGAAATCAATTAGATTTGTCTGACATGACCTTCCTGCTGTGAATCAATGCTGCCTTGGGTCCTGTCCCCACTGGACTCTAGGTACTCAACAATTATTTTCTTCAGAGGTAATTCCATCATTTTCCCTACCTCTGAGGTCAAACTGACAGGTCTATAGCTTCCTGCCTCTGTCTTGGTCCCACTTTTGTGAAGGGGAATCACATCCACCCTCCTCCAGTCGTCAGGTACCACACCATCCTCCCATGATTTATTAAAAAGGGTAGTCAGTGATGTTGCTAGTTCTTCCCTTAGTTCTTTTAGAATTATGGGGTGAATCCCATCAGGCCCCATTGCTTTATCCACCTTCAGTTTTAAGAGTTCTTTCAGAACCCTTTCTTCTGTGAAAGGACTAATATCAACCCCCCCGATCCAGAGTGCTTCTATTGACTGGATTAGGTATCTCCCCCTGCTTTTCCATTGTCAATACTGAGCAGAATAATTCATTCAGTATCCCTGCTTTTTCACTGTCACTCTTTGCCCAACCACCTTCCTCTTTATTCAGCCCCAGTATCCCTGCCTTAGTCTTTCTTTGCTCCCTAATGTACCTATAAAAGGTTTTATCCCCCTTCTTAACCAAGTTGGCTATCTTTTCCTCGGTTTGGGCCTTTGCTATTCTGACTGCCTTCCCCGCTACCTTCTGGTTTAACAGGTACAGTTCTCTGTCCTGCTCCTTGTGTGTTTCCTTATACTTCCTGAATGCTATCTTTTTCTCCCTTACCTTCCCCACCACTTCTTTTGAGAATCATAGTGTTTTTTTCTTTCATTTTAATCTGTTTATTGGCTTCACACAAAGGCTTGTTGCCTCTGTGATGGCAGTTTTGATGTTTCCCCAGTGTTGCTCCACCACACATTCTTGCCTGTTTGCTAGTGCTTTTCTGAGGCACTCTCCCATTCTGACAAAATCAGCTCTCCTGAAGTCCAGTACCTTCACTTTTGTGTGGCTTGACTCAACAGCTAAGTTCATCGTGAACCACACTGTTTGGTGGTCGCTTGTTCCCACATGGCTACCCACTTCAAGATCAGAGATCCTCTCTCTGTCCCCATTTGAGAGTACCAGGTCTAAGATTGCTCACTCCCGAGTGGGTTCCAAAACTAGCTGTTTGAGGCATGCCCCCTGTAGGACATTGAGAATGGCCCTGCTCTTGGATGTGGCTGTAGCAATAGTGCTCCAGTTAATATCTGGCATATTCAGGTCCCCCATCAGCAATATCTCTCCTTTTCTCTGCCATACCAATGATGTCTTCTGTTATTTCCTTGTCCATTTCCTCTCCCTGAGATGGGGGTCTGTATACAACCCCTGTTCGGATTGTGGAGCCATTTCCAGTCTCCAGGGTGACCCACATGTGAGAGGTTTATTTATCTTCCTGTGCTGATATAACAGGTGATCTGTACCCAGTTGCAGTGGAGCAATTTAAAGTGATTTATGAAAGTTTCCAGGTGACTTTTTAACATAGTATGCCATTGCCAGCCATGCTGCAGATGTTGAAGCTACAATTTGTTTTGCAAAAGAAAATCTGTTGTAGTCATTTTTTTCTATATTATCAGTGCTTTGTTTCTGGCTGCTCTCCAGTTTCTCTGTGCGGCCATGCCCCCAGAATGATGTCATACAAGATAGCTGTCAATGTTTTACATACAGCAACAAGGAATTCTGGGTAATTTATACAGTTGACTTAAATGCTCCTTACTCCGACATGTAATCTCTTATGTTGGAGCACCCACATATGGAGACAACACCGTAATGGTATGATTACTAAAACCATTTATTGTAAAAAAAGTGCAGAAGTTTTACCAACAATGGTGAAGCAGACAGAAAAAAATGTTGGAAGCCAGCGTTTGCTAACAGACCATTGAACACAAAATAGAGTTCATAAGGGTGGAAAAAGTAAATACTAATTTTGGAGATGGGGACCAACAGAAAAAGATTGGTTAATGAGAAAGTTGGTGGATTTATACCCTAGAAGCAAGAAGAGGAGGATGGAGGATGAATGAAAATATAGATCTGGCTGCCTTCTTGCCAAGACTGTAAACCATGTTTTTTGACAGAGGAATTTGGCTTGGTTTTTCTCCTGTGTTTTGGATCCCCTCATGCATCATGATGTTTAAGTGTGTGCCTGCTGACTAGGGACTATAACTAACAGTACTGCAAAACACCATGAGAAATACTTGTAACTCACCATACACAGACTTTCAATGATACTATTAGTGAGGTGTGTAAAATTTGGTATTTCTTTGAACTTTGATTTCCTTGCTGATGCCCTTCCACAGTAAATTTTGCTTAGTGCTTTTGCACTGAAGTTGTCGTTTAGATTCCTTTTCTATTTTGGGCCCAGAGCGACCCAAATAAATAAGAACACGAGGCTCCTCCCTATCGCTGGACTGAGATACTGGGAGCCTTACATACAGATGCAGTGGTGTGGTTTAAGAACAGCCTGTGTTGCCAGCCATCAAAACTGCCATGTATGAATGGGTATTGCTGTCTGCAAGCACTGGAGTTTCCCCCTTTTGACATCAGGGTAGCATATGCTTATGCAAATTGTCTGTCCGGACATTACTGGCTGCTCATAGGCTGTGTGACCACTAACGCACTGGGATCTGACACTCACAGCAGTCAGCAAATGGCACTTGGGGTGCTATTGCCAAAGATGTTTAGACCTGTACCATTGTAAATAATGTATATGCATTTCATATACTCTATTATGCACTTCTGCTCACATTACAACTGTGCTTACGCCCCTGCAATCCACTTCTTCACTCCCCATAGGTCACATCAGTGAACAAGATATTTTGTATCACCTTGTGTTACCTGGTGAAACAATTTTAATAAATAAATGAATACATTTCGCCAACCCACTTACCATGTACCGGGCAGGCATTGGCAATATGTATACATTCTATACCTTGCCAGTCCTCTCAAGTTGTCAAGTGGCCCCAGAATTCTCTGACTTGGTTGTACACATCCCTGACATCAATGGATCCCCGCTCCCTTCCTCCTTTCCCTTCTGTTACTGTTGCTATTTGCTTTGTACACCTCTCAACCTTTCCCCTCTGCTGGAGCAAATGTTCTGGTTCACAAGGGTGGGACCCCTGGCACGGCAGGGCTCACTGGGTTGGATATTCAAACTGCGCTATTTTGTGGCGCGAGCCCTTGCGCTGCACAAAATAGTTGTGCAGGGGTGTGGCCGGGGCGATATTCAAAGGAGTTGCGCTATTGAGCTATCGCTGAATATCTTCCCGACCAAGCCACTGTGCGATGCGCGAGTGGAACTTCATGCGCCACTGCAAGTGGTCAGAGTGGAGCATTCAAGTTGCGGTGGCACTAATACCATTGTGCCATGCACAAATTCCCATTTTCAAAGGTGACATGCAATGGGGCCATAATTCATGCAAGGCACAGGAGGCCATTTGCATCTATTTATGGCCCCATTTGCATGCCATTAGCATGCAGGTGCGCTGATCCCCGAGGACTTGCGCCTGGCGCCCTGCCAGGCAGCAGCCATCGGGGACCGACGCCCCCTGCAGCCCGATTGTGGGCAACAGTGTAAAAATTCCCCCCACCCCCGACTGGCCCGATTGCGGGCAGCAAAGTGTCAACCCCGGAAATATCCCTGGTAGTCCAGTGGACGCTAAGCCCGATCGCGGGCTGCAAAATGTTTAAACCCCACCCCAAGACCATATCTCTGGTGGTCAGTGGACCGCTAAGCCCGATCATGGACTGCATAATGTGGCAACACACCCCAAGACCATATCCCTGGTGATCACCAGGATATGGTCTTGAAGTGTTATCATATGCAGCCCGCGATCGGGCTTAGCGGTCCACTGACCACCAGGGATATTTCCTGGGGTTGACTTCGTGCTGCCCGCGATCGGGCTGGTGGGGTGGGTGAGTTTACAATTATGCCGTGATCGGGCTGGTGGGGGTTTATTTGAGCTTATGCCCATGATCGGGCGAGTGGGGGGGGTTATTTAACCTTATGCCCGCGATTGGGCCAGTCGAGGGGTGGGGTTTTTTTTACATTTTTGCCCGCGATCAGGCTGCGGGGGGGGGCACAGGGAGTAGGTTGAGGGCCAGCCACAGGTGGCAGCTGCTGTGTTGTGCCCTGCAATGCGGCAGCTCACCTGTGGGTGGCCCTCGACTTACTCCTTTTTTTTTGGGCTCAGAGTTGTGCAGGTGCAGGTTGGGGGTTGCACCTGCACAACTCTGCACAGCCCGCTGAATATCGGGCTGTGCAGTTTATGCATGGTTCCTCCCCCTCCCGTTCAGCATGCATTCATTTGCATTGCACTGTTGCTCAGCTTGCCTTTGGGGGGCGCAACTGCCTCCTGCTGAATATGGCAGAATGGCGCAATTTCGGACTTGCGCAGGTGCAACCCTATTGTGCATGGCGCAACCCTTTTGAATATCCAGCCCACTGTCCCTAGTGACTGAGGGGTGAGGGTGCCAAGGAGTCACTGTACATAGCACAGTGCCACCAACCATAACTTTGCATTATTAAGTAAGACTTCCTGCACACCTTTTGCTTGTGCTATCACACTGACCTATGTGGAGGGAAAGACTTATGACCCCTTTGTAAATAGAACAAAAGGGAGCAATGACAAAAATGTACTGCGAAGTGGTCACAAATTTACCCTCCTCTCAAAGACTAGATTTGTGTGTGCCTTTGCCAAACCTTGCCTGTCTAAAGATATCCTCACAGAGACTGCACATTAGACTTATGTATTATTCCACATTTTACAGACTCACTAATGCAAAGCATAATGTAAATATGCAGAAATCACCTTGCATGTACTTCCTATGATGCTTTGCATTAGTGATGTATACTGAGCTTGAATTTATTTGAAACTTGGCTTTGTTGCCAATGCCTTTCCTGGGTAAAACTTTCTTTGTGCTTTTGCAATGACTCAAATAAAAGAGGGTATTAGAAAGGTCCCTTTCTCTTCCTGAGCTGGGATAAAAGGATACCTGTGTACAGTCAGAGCGCTGGGTTGTGCTATTCAGGGAAAACTATAGCATTCCTTTACTGCTACCCATCAAAACTGTTATACACAAATGAGTGTCACTGTTTGCTGGGGGTGTATTCTTCCCTGTAACTACAGCACAGCCTTACACATGCAAAAATCCTGTTCAGATATTAAAGTGATTTATGGAAGTTCCTGAAATGCATTTTTGCAGTTAGTATGCCATTGCCACTATGCTTCTGATGTTGAAGCTGCAATTTGTTTTGTAAAAAAATCTGTTATAGTCATTTTATTAAAGGGAAACATTCATGTGCCATCAGGCCCCACCTACATATGAAGTGGGGCCCGATTAGAAAATGTGAAAATAGAAGTAAATGTGGCACCTACAGGTCACTATTTTTATTTTAATTCATACCTGGTTGATCCTGTTCCCTCCTCGTTGCATTTTAAGTCTAAATGCCCTCCCCATCGCGTCCACAAGCACCTTCGGCTGTCCCCGTAATGAAATGCCAGGCGGGGAGCAGCTGGGGTGTCTCCATAGGCTTGTCACAGCCTAAGATTGCTGAACAGTGCCAGTTTGGAGCCCATGTACCTCCGTAACATATGGAGACCAGGTACAGACAGCTAGTGTACCTGTTAATCTGTAGTGGTCTAGGTATTGCAAGAATACCAATATATTCAAAACCAGAGTGATCTTAAGCTACCGCAGTACAGATAATCTGTATTGTGGTAGCTTCAGATCGCTCCAGTTTTGAGTCTATTGGTATTCTTGCAATACCTAGACCAGGTACAGACTAACAGGCACACTAGCTGCCTGTACCTAGTCTCCACATGTTACGGAGGTACACAGGCTCTAAACCAGCACTGTTCAGCAATCTTAGGCTATGACAAGCCTATGGAGACACCCCGGCTGCTCCCCACCTGGCACATCATTACGGGAACAGCTTCGGGTGCTTATGGGCATGACGGGGAGAGCATTTAGACTTAAAATACCAGCGGGGAGGGTGCAGGATCAACCAGATATGAATTTAAATAAAATAGTAACCTGTAAGGGCCACATTTACTTTTATTTTTACATTTGCTAATCGGGCCCCGCTTCACAAGCAGGTGAGGCCTGATGGTACAGGGACGTTTCCCTTTAATGTTTTATCAGTGTTTAGTTTCTGCCCACTCTCCAGTTGTCTGTGTATGGCCACACTCCCAGAATGATGTCATGCAAGACAGCTGTCAATGTTTTGCATACAACAACAAGGAATTCCAATTAAATTATAAAGTTCACTGAAATGTTCCTTACTCAGAGGTGCAGTCTCTTATTTTGGTAGTGGTGACTGTAGTATAGCACCAGATATGTAGATATACATAGCAAGGCATTGTGGGTACAATATGAAGTTGTTTTCCAATGTTCTTACTGTGCGGTGAAGCCTCATATTTCTGTAGTGGCTTCAACAATATAAGCTCTCATATGTTTATTTTCAAAACAATGCATTTTGCATATTTTATCTAGCTGACAAGATTTATTTACTGAGAGATGTAGTCTCCTATTTCTGTTGTGAGCACAGAAATATAATAACCTGTATACTAATTTACATAATGAGGCATTGTGGGGAAGACTAAATAGCTAACTTTTCTATCTCACTCATCAAAGTGCAGTCTCCAATTTTGGTAGTATTTACAGCAGTACAATCTGCAGAAAAGTTTCTGGAAAAATGTTTTTGTGATGCCAGTAGGCCAAAACGATCATCTGCCATTCTGCATAGATGTTGTTCCACTTTTACTGCCTGCTGGTGAAGAGACAGCTCTGAAGTGACAGCTCCTGTCAGACTGTGGGAGTGTAATGATATTTTTCTGTGTTTATGTTATAGGACCTGAATGGCTGTAAGCAGCTCAAGAGTGTAATTATGGGTCAATGATTACATGACTCTGAGTTGCTTTCAGCCAATCAAATCACTAGAATTTTCTACACATGTTATAATGCTAGACACAGCTACTTGCAAACAATGTAGAGTCAGCTAAAAACTGACAGTGGCCCTTTTAAACTTTGTTTCCCTTGCATGATATCATAGTTGGGGGTGGCAGCACTGAGAAAAAAAAGGGTCAGGGTTATGAAAATGAAGCAGAGCACAGAAATAAAAGGATTTTTTCATGGAATTGCATGGCACTTTTTGGCAGTTTGAATGGGAGGAGACTGATTCACAACTCCTACAGGTTACTACTCCCATCTGCTATGGCAAGCTTCCATAAATCACTTTAGTGGTTTCACAGTGACTGTTTAACCATTAATGTGATAGACTGCAACAGCATACACGTTGGACCAAGGCATGGCACCAGGTGCACAATGTTGCTGCCGAAGTCAGACCCCAAACCCTTGCACCATACATTGATGTCTGCTTGATGATCATTCCTTGCTAGTTATGTGAATTGGTTGCTCACATCCGTAGCACATCTGGATCCACCTTCTTAACTCCATTCCCTCCTGTTACTGTTGTCAAAAGTGCTAGCTAACCCTTCTCCCCGATTGTAGGTTGAGACACGTGCAAGAACTGCTTTCAGCAGTTGTGCCTGGCAGGGATCACTACTCTTTGTGACTAGGGTAACAGTGCTAGGGAGCTGGCTGGGCAGCCACTCAAATACTGAAACAGTGAGGACTGCAGGGTTTGGCACATGGCATCCTGTCCATGGTGCCATGTCATGGCCTGTACCTTAAGCATATGGTGCTACTCCTAAAGTCATCTTCACACTAATCTACTCTTCCCATGCCTAGATAACTGCTTTAAGGTCATATCAATATGTATATATAATATATATATATATATATATATATATATATACACACTATTCCCTGCTGGTTCACTGGCACCAAACCCTGGTGCCTAGATGATCACTCCCTTCCTTAACTCTTGTCAGCTGTGCTGTACTAATGCCTTTGGAACTGCATTCTCCCTTGCCACAGTGCCACAGCTTCACATATGCAGATTGCTTGTCCAGATATTAATGGTGGCATATAGGCTGTCTGACTATTAACATACTGGAAGGTGACTGAGTTGAGGTCAGTCTGTGGTATGGCACCAGGTACATGGTGCTAATTTATTTATATTTTTATATATATATTTATGTATATATTATTTTGACCAGGAGGCACACAAAACTGTACTAATTTGTTTCTAGATGTGTTGTTGGGGGGGGGGGTATATATGGATCTATTTTATTGATGGGGGAATGTTGGCTATGACAAGGAAAAGGTAATCCCATGGGTGTGGAGGAGAAATAGGAGGGAAGGCAGACGTTTTAGGGCAGGCAGAGAAAGAGGTAGAGGTATAGGTTAATTGGATTACAACCTTTCGAGTGCTGCAGACAGAAGTTCTTTGTGTTATCTGTTTCATACCTGGTTTGACTACAGTTACGTCATCTCCAACACTCTCAACAATGCCAGCTCCTTCATGGCCAAGGATAACTGGAAATTTTATCCGTGGGTCAGCACCACTTAAACCGTAGGCATCAGAACGACACACTCCAGTGGCAACAATCTGTTGGAAATATAAGCAAAACATTTGTAAACATAACTGCAGACATTGCTGTGGCAACAACATACAGTAATACATCAGGTTATATCTCAAATATTTTCTCTTTCATGGCATGGTTTCAGATTTTATCAAGAAAACAAAGATTGCACCAGGAAACAGAAAAACATGGTACCAAAATAAACTTAATCACTGTCTGATGTGAACATTTGGGTCTGACATAGCTAAATGGATAAGGTTTTTACTCTTTGTTTTACCTGGAGAACCACTAATAAACCTAGGTGATACGAAAAAACAAGAAAACCATGTGCAGCTCTCCATGATAGAATACCACTAGTATCTTCTGGTACAAAGACCAATTTTGTATCGGATGTTGCCCTTCTTCATTTCACGATTTATGACACCTGCTGAAGTTAATTTTTTAGTACAAATATTCCAGCTCCAAACAATGAATGTTTGGAGAACTCAGGTGAACATGGATTAGTCCTAATGATACAGGTCAAAGGTGGTGGGGGGGGACCTGTCCTCTCCCAGAAACCATCACCCCCTCTCTCTCATTCATTTCTGCTCTGGCTAACTTTCAGGAACATTTTGGGTTCTTCCAGCTCTCTGCCTTTCTTGATTCCTCTGGTCTTCCACTCTCTATTCCAGTCTGGCTTTCAAAAAAAGCTACTCCACCATCTCTTCCATACTTAGTTTAGTTTAGTTTATTGTTCTAGGAATTACTACCTTTGAGCCAGAGGCTCTTTTACAAAGGTTCCACATCAATTAGGTACAGTACAAAAGGTTACATAGATAACACAACAATTTGTGTTGTGTCAAGAGCAAGAAAACATATACAAATACATATCAAATCACTTGTGCAAAAGTACATGAGATATCAATAATCACATTATTATTACAAGAAAGAGGTCATGCCAGATTAGGAGAAACAAATAGGGAAAAAGTCCAGAACAGAGAGGTTAAGTGAAAGGTGTGGGGAGCAGACAATAGCAGGAGAAAAGGTTTCCCAAACATGTCTTTGTCAAAAACGGAACAGGGTGGGTAGTGAGAAAATAGGAGGTTAATCAGGGGCAGTCACAGGAGCTGGAGGTGGCAAGGTGAGAGAAAAGCCTTGATTTGAAAATACCTAGAGAGGTGGAGGCAGTAATATGAGTGCTGAGGGCATTTTAGCCAGCTGGGGGCACGATAGGCAAATGATCTTTGTCCTGAGAAGTCCGCATCGGGGACTTGGAGAGGCTGGTGTTCTGATCTTCTGGTAAAATGGGTGCTAGCGCTCAGGCATAACAGGTCTTGGATACAGGGTGGAGTGAGGCCCAGAGTGGATTTTTTTCACCATCAGGCAAGTAAGGTACTTTATCCGGTTTGAGAGTTGCAACCAACCTGAGTCAGCATAGGTTCACATGTGGAGTGCGTCCGATGTGCACTAGTGAGGCAGCCGACAGGCCTTATTTAGGGATGTTATAATGCGACTAAGTGCTGTGTAGTAGTGACAGATCTGTATATAACTAAGCCATAGTCAACGACTGAGATGATAGAAGATTGGATGGCAATCCTCAGTGCAGAATGGGTAGAGCTGTCGGTTCCGATACAGAATCCCAATCCGCTGATTAATAGTTTTTGCTGTACTATCAATGTGAGTTGCAAAGGTTAGGCCTTGATCAAAGTTGATTCCAAGATATTTGAAAATTGGCACTTGTTCAAGGGTATTTCCAGGTATGTATTAATGGTGAGTGGGACTTGCCGTTTCTTGTTTCTTGGTTAGAAAGAGCATGGATTAGTTTTGTGGTTTTAGAACCAGCTTATGTTCAAGGAACCACATCTCAACTTTGGAAAAAGCATGCTGAAGGTTGGCGTGAGAGGTTCGGATCTTTATGGGTGCAAGAATCACGGCATCATCGGCATAGAGGATTAATTGTTCAGGACAGGATTTGGGGAGGAGTTTAGGAAAAGGCTGAAAGGAGGGGGCCCAGGATGGATCCCTGGGGAACTCCTGAGCGAACCGGGTTTGAGTCTGAGAGAACTCCAGCTACTTTACAGATTGAGAGCACTGAGCAAGGTAATTTTTTACCCAGTCACCAGGACCCTGCGAGAGCCCTAGGGATAAGTTGTTTGATAAGTAGGCCATGGTGAACTGTATCAAATGCCTTGGTTAAGTCAATGTAGACTGCTCCAGTTAGGTTTCCTTTGTCCATGGCATTGTGGATTGCTCCTGAGAATTCAAGTAGGGCAGTCGATGTGCTGTGCCCTTTCCTAAATCCATGCTGCTGAGTGCATAGGATGCTGTGCTTTTCCAGGTAGTCTGAAAATTAGCATTATTAACTCCATCCTTAAGGGAGTAAGCCAGGGACACATCACCTCAGTCATCTTTACTGACCTCGCCAAAGCCTTCATTTCTGTTAACTTTCCTCTCCTGCCGGACAAGTTGAGGCTTGTGAGGCTCTCTGTCTCAATAAATTGTTTTCACTCCAGTCTCTCTAGCTGGCAGCAGTCCATTCAAATAGGTAGCCATTCCCACCCCAGCCTCATTCTCTTTTCCTTCTTCCTAACATAAACATCCTCTACTCCAACATACCCTCAGCCTTAGAGCTTGAATTGCTTCAACTGGACTGTGATAATATCCAGGATTTGTTTAATCTACAACCAGCTTCTACTTAATACCAAAAATACTGTGTCAGTGTCCTTTGGTACCATGCAGAAGCTAGCTAGGATCCCTTCCACCCCACCTTCGCCACTCTTGATGGCACCCTTCTAGAGGATGTCCACTCCTTTAAATTTCTTGGTGTGTGGTTTATTCAAAACCTAGATTTCACCTCATACAGTGATACCATCCATAAAAAAAAACTATGCCCTATACTTGGTGCCTGCCCTTTAAAGCATAAAAGCTTGCATACCACTCCCCATCCACTGTGAGATCATTTTCTATAAAGTTTTACCAGTGTTTGACTATGCTGATATGGTCTACGAGGCAGCTCCTCAATCCACCCATGCCAGGCTGAACTCACTCTTCCATTCATACCACTTTGCCTTGAAACCCCCCCCACACACACACACACTCACACACACAGACACACACTCACACACACACACACACACACTCACACACAGACACACACACACACACACACACACACACACACAAACATTGTCTCTATTGATCCCTTTCTTTCCCTGCTCTTGATTCTCAGCATCTGTTGCACTGTACCTCCTTTCATGTCAAATTCTGGTTCTGCTCACTCCCACCTTGTTTTACCTGTCTATTATCCTCTCTCACCTCTTCCTACTATTCCCTGTGCTCCTCTGACTCTTGTAATTTTTCTGTTCCTGCCTGCCAGACTGCCACCGGGCAATCTGCTTTCCCTTTTCAGCTTCCTGTCATATAGAACACACTCCAAGTGTCCTTTTGCCTCTCCTTGTCCTGCCAATCTCTCATGTCTCTATGAATAAACTTCACTTCCCCCTCCTGCTCTTGCCTGGAGCATTCCCACTGAGCTGGTGTCCAGAGTTACCTACATCTACTCTTCTCTTTCAGTGTATGGGCCCCTTAGTTTACATGGCTGGGTTTTCATTAATCTGCACCCTACTGTATCTACAGTTGTATAGTTTTAATTTATTGTTTTTACCATTTCTCTGCATGTGTATTATTGTACTAGCACAGCACTGCCATTTGTTATGCATTTTTCACTGAAGTATCTAAAATCAGTCTTATTTTCTTATTAATTATTGTACCTCATAACCTGTTTATTACTTAGGTTACCCCCGTTCTCCTCACTCCTGGGATGCACTTGGAAACAAGCCACTGCTCAGCAAGCCTTTCTTGGTTACTAATTTTCACATAAATAAACATCTGTACACTTTATCATAAAATTATGGTTAAAGATGTATTGATGCATAGTATGAAATAGGTTGAGAAAATGTAGAAACCTGATTGGCTGAGGACCTTGGCCTCCATGCTGATAACCCAGTAAAACAGCAGGGGATGAAGGCCTGATCACTTCATCAGCCTCGTCACTCTTCCCCAAATCCTATTAATTCATTCATAACACACTTCGGGACCAACTCCTACCACCCCCCACCCCCCGAGTGCACTCATTCCTATTTACACTCCAGCACCATATGACTCGCACTTACCTTGCTTTTCCTGGCTACTGTATTTGCTCTCCCCACCCCCAAATCCACAGACAAAACCATGCAGCTCCATAGTAAATGTACCGTGACAATGGGTGTTTATTCACCTGGTAAAGGTGATTGTGCTGGTTGACATCCATGGCACTCCGAGTCCAGACCTTACATCATGGGTTTTAGCCCACCTAATAGACTAGTGATGCACTTGACCCAGAATCAGATTTCTAGTCCCCAGGTCCCAAAAGCCCCTGCTCTCCAGTTCAAATCTTCAATAGCTGAAAAATTAGGTTAGTAATACCACAATATGCTTTTAGTTAAACACACATACTGAGACACCTTCTGAACATGACCAGCAACTAAGGCCCTTTTTATTCATCTATTAATATAATGCTAATACTCGGCTTCCTAAATGGCTGATGATAGACATCCTGGATGCCTTAATTTCTTTTGCAATGTCCTCCTACTCCCTTGGTATTGTTAGGGCATACTCCTAGTCACTCTGATCACTCTGTAGGGGGGGCCGTGGATGTCAACCAACACAATCACCTTTACCAGGTGAGTAAACACCTATTGTGTTGGGTTGCCATCCATGGCATTCCAGACATTACCTCATGGGTTGATAAGCAGCAGTACTGTACCCCAAATAGGGTGAGACAGAGTGATCTAAGAGTGAGAAGAGGAAGAGCTGGCTGCTGAGAGAACCTGAGTGGCAAATGGGGTCTGTAGTTTGTACAAGTAGCCCAGCCTATGGTGTTTGGCAAAGATATGGATGGAAGTCCAAGTAGCTGCCTTACAAATGTCCTCCATGGACACTTTAGCCCTCTCCACCTAGGAGGTCGACACTGCCCTGGAAGAATGAGCCCTAATACCTTCTGGGGCATTAGATTCTTTGCCTTGTAGGCCTCTTGAATGTTTCTCTTGAGCCAGCTTGCTATTGTGGTTTTGGATGCTGCCCTACCCTGTTGTTGCCCCTTTGGCACAATGAACAGTCTCTCGGTTTTACGTATGGGCTGAGTTCTAGGTATGTACATGGCTAGTGTTCCCCCCACATCCAAGTGATGGGGTATCATCATGTCCTCCATCTGTGACCTATTGGGGAAAGTTGGCAACTCAATGGGCTACTCCCTATGGAAAGAGGATGTGACTTTTGGCTGGGTCCACCTCATGCAATGACTCAAATGGCATTTTGCTGAGAGAGTCTAGGACTAGGGTCAGATCCCAAGGGGCAATTAGAGTTTTGACCTTGGGGCGTAGTACTTCTACTGCTCTGAGGAAATGTACTGCATCTGGGTGAGCCCCCGGGCTATGTTGGCCTATGGGGCCAATAGCACCACCAATGGCAGACAGCTGTACTCGCAGAGATGAATGGGATAGGCCTTTATCCACCCCTGATGTAAATACAGGAGAATGGTGGACATGTCAGCTTGTTCTGGTTCTGTGCCCTTGTCTCTGCACCATGCTGCAGATAGACCACTGCCTGCTGTAGGTGGAGGTGGTGGAAGGCCTTCTAAAATGCAGCAACATGGATATGACCAATGCTTGGTATCCAGCTCTCAGCAGTCTCTGCCTCTCAGAAGCCAAGCCATTAGCTTCAGGTTCCTGGTGCGGGGTGAACCACAGGTCCCTGTGTTAGCATGTCCGGTCAGTACGGGAGTCTGCGCTTATCCAATGCCATGGCTACTATTGCTGAGAACGAGGCTCACCCTGGCCAGTATGGTGCCACTAGGACAATGGTACTCTGAGATTGCTGAATTTTGGATAGGACTTGTGGTAGAAGGGGAGTAGGAGGGAAGACATACGCCCGATCCTGGGACCAAGTCTGGGACAGAGCATCGATCCCTAAAGAGTGATGCTCCCTGTATGTTGAAAAGAACCTTTTTACCTGGGTGTTCTCTGCTGTTGCCTTGAGATCCATGGATATGGGGCCCCATGTCTTCAGTATCAGCTGGAACAAGTCAGTGTGAAGGTGCCACTCTCCTGGGTGCACCTGTTGGCAGCTGAGTCAGTCTGCTTGTATGTTGAGTCCAGCCTGCTAGATGGACCGTGCCAATGTGTATGAGGTTGGACAGGGCCCAGTTCAACACCCTTGTCATTTCTCTCTGCATAGCTTTGCTTCTGGTGCCCCCTTGCTTCATGATGTAGGCCACTGTGACCTGATTGTCAGAACGAATTAAGACTGACTGACCGGAAATGGTTGTTTGGAAGGATCTGAGGGCATGGTAGCCAGCCCTCATCTCCAACACATTGATGGACAGCCTGGCCTCTGGAGTTGTCCAGAGACCCTGGGCTGGCAGAGGGCCCAAGCATGCTCCCCACCCTAGGAGGCTTGCATCTGTCTCAATAGTGACATTGCAGATTGCCTCTAGTGGAACCTCTCATGTGAGGGAGTGCCTCACAGTCCACCAGACTAGGGACTGCTGCACAGTGTCTGGTAATAGTATTCTGATCTTCAGGTTCCACTCGTTCAGGAATCCCTGGGTCGGCATGTAGTTCTGCAGTGGTCTCATGGGCCATCTAGCCCATGGGACCAGGTCGATGCATGACACCATGCAGCCTAGCATCTGAGCTATTTGCCCAATGGTCGACAGGTTGTTGGCCTTCAGCTGATGAGCTAAGGCTATCAAGGTTTCTTCCCTTTTTTGGGATGGCCTGACCCACCCCAGGACGTGTTTATCTCTGCTCCCAGGTGTTCCAGTTGTTGTGTGGGTGCCAGGTAGCTTTTGGCTTGGTTCACTACCCAGCCATGTTCTTTCAGTGCCCGTAATGCTATCTGGGTGACCCTTTGTGACTGTTCCTTGGAACGAGCTCAGATCAGCCAGTCATCCAGGAATGGAATAATATCCACTCCCTGCTCTCTCAGCCTAGCAATGAGAACTACGGACACCTTGGTGAATACACTTGGTGCTGAGGTAAGACCGAAGGGTAGTGCCTGATATTGGAAATCCTGCCCTAGGATGTGGAACTGGAGGTACTGCCTCCTACTTGGCCTGTTTGGGATGTGAAGGTATGCATCCTTCAACTCTATTGAAGTGAGGTAGTCGCCTACCTGTATGCTGTGGAGAGCCGATTTCAATGTCTCCATTTTGAATCTCTGGGTAATTACATATCTGTTGAGGTGCTTGAGATCTAGGATGGGGTGAAGTTCCCCTGTCTTTTTGGGTATGAGAAAGAAAATGGAGTACACTCCCTGTTCTTGCTCTTGTGGAGGTACCAACTGGATTGCCCTGTTCTGCATCAAGTCCTGCAGTATTTGCTGAACCTGATGAGCATACACTCTCTTTTTTGAGATGGGGGAGCTTACGAACCTGTGTGGTATAGGAAAGCGGGACAGTTCTATAGAGTACATCTTGGACACTACCTCTAGCACCCATCTGTCTGAGGTAGTGCTGTGCCACCTGTGTTGGAACAGCACAAGTCTCTTGCCCATGGGCGGGCAAAGGCCCTGTGCAAGCAGCATCCTGGGAGGAGAGGATCTGCAGTCACTGCTGTTTGTTCCTGTTCCTTCTTCCTCTGCCTCCAAACTTGGAGCTGCGGCCTCGTAAGTTGGAGGATTGGTAATTGGAGTTGAAAGAGTTATGGAGTCCTCCTTGAGCTCCTCTGTCTCAAAAGGAATTGTTCTGGTAGTAGTTGCCTTTACGTGCCTGCTAGGACTTGTTTCCCCCTTGAAATCTCCATCTTCCTGATGGCAGATAGGTCGTCTGTTCTTATTCTTGAGAAGGTCCTTCCCTTCTTCCTCCTGCTTTAGGTACTCCTGTAGTCCTTCTCCAAAGACATGCTTGCTCTTCATGGGTAGGTTTTGTAACAGTGCTTAGGACTCATTATCTGCTTCCCACAGCTTAAGCCACAATGCTCTTCTGGCCCGGTTTGTTAGAACCGTGGCCATGGCATTTAATTTTAGAGTGTCCACTGCCATGTCCACCAAGTATTTTGCAGCATCCAGCATGCATTCTAACAGCTCAGCCTCCCTGGTCTTGGGATCCACTTTGTCAAGAAGCTCCTCCAGCCAACGTATTTGGGCACATGCGGTGTAGACGGCAGTAGTGGATGCTTTGGCCGCTGTGCCCTCTATTTCAAATAGTTTCTTTAACATGTCCTCCACTTTTTTATCTGTAGGAACCTTCAAAGATATGGTACTGCATGGTAGTACTGTCTTTTTACTGAGCACTGCCACCTGAGGATCAATTGTAGGGGCTATGCACCAGGCACTAGCCTTGTCCTCCTGGACAAGGTACATATGGTCTAGGTTTCTTTTGTCCAACATCCTACCAGGTCCTGTAGACTCCCATTCTTTAATGAAGATGTCATCTATCACTGGGCAGACTGGGAAAGCCTCGTTGGTGGCCTTCCTCTTCTGAATCATGGGGTCGAGCTTCGACTCAGGCTGGCCCTCCTCAAGCTTGAACCCCATAGTGGTTTTAATTATCTTCATAAGGCCTGGGATCAAGTCAAAGGAGCACAGTTTGGATGTGAGAGATGCCATGGTCTGTGCTTCCATCTCCTTTTTGTCGGACGGTATGGCCTCCTCATCATCATGGAGTTCTTTTCCCCAGTGTCATCCCCTGTGTCAGGTGCTGGGGTGCTTGGGGTGGTTTTGCCATGTCTGAATGGATCCTTGATGCCCCCTTGGGTTCTCTGGTTCTGGTCGTGGCTTAGGGGTTGGTGGCATCTTAGGCTGCATCATAGACTCCAACCTCTCCATGATCTTTAACAAGAAATTCTTCTGACTCTACAGCATGACCACTGTTGCTTGCTGATTCTGTAAAAGGATGGACCCTGGGTCCATCAAACTAGCTCCGCTGGGCCCTGGAGTGTCAGATCCCATCAATGGAGATTGCTCTAGAGACGAGTCATCTTCATCATAGAGGCACGCGGGGAATTGAGGTCCCGTGTTGTGGGGCATCAGGGTGGCACTACATGTAGTGCACTTCTTTGCTTTCACCATCTGAGAAGAAAAGAGGCAAACAGGGGAATGTTAGGGACAGAGTTATGGTGGACCTTCAGAATGAAAGACTGGATGCCCTGAAATGGCAGGTACAGCATCTGCCAACTTATATCTGTACTGTAGACCATATAATGAACTGATAATATCCACTCAAAGTGGCTCACAGGGACTGATCTTATACCTCAGGTATGCTGATACAGTGTCCCCTTAATCTACATGCTCACAGTGAGTTGGTTGTAGGAGGGGACCCTGATTCTGGGCTCCCTTCCCCACACAACCTGTGGTGTTGGGCAGGAAGTGTATGCTCACTCCTTGCCAAAATGCTGGCCAATATGCACAAATTGGTGGATAGAATTAGGCCCAGCCTGTTGTGATGAGTTCAACCCCTCCCCACCAGAGGGCCACTATGGAGAGGTGCCCCTAGATGGAGTGAGAATAGTGGGAAAATAAATAGGAGTAAAAGGACCCGACCAGGCTGGCCACTGAGGAAGGGGCCTAGACCTGCTAAGTCTCCTCCAACAAACAAATGCTCACTTCTTCTCCCACAGTGTCTAGTGGTCTCTGCTTGGGAGGGGAAACCGCTGAGCCCCAGTGGGACAAACATGCTCACTGAAGAGCAGAATCCTTGTTTTCTTTCTGTCCTGTGCTCTGAAGTGGAGCTGGAACCTGTTGTTTTCCACCTTGCTTCTCTGCCAAACCAGGAAGGTTCCAGTAATCAAAGCCCCTTCCCCCCGACCAGGATCCACCCTGGATCTCATGAGTCCAGTTGCTGGGATAAACAGTTTTCCTGGGCAAGCTGAACCTCTCTCGACTCTCTCTCTCTCTCGCTCTCTCTCACAATCCTGTGTAGGGACTTAAGGGAAACCTGTAGTCACTGCTGCATGCGTTCATGCGGCCACCAGAGAAAGAGAGAGCGATGAGGTTGTAGAAGCTAAGCTGAACCCTGTCAGCCACATGCTGCATTAGAGGCCGCCAGATAAGCGTGACTGCTTCACACAGAATGCATGGTGCGAGGAAGCATCGTGCTGCCATGCAGGGCGGAGATTCCACATCAAGGCACGGTGCAAGCTGCTGAATTAGTGAGGGGCCGAGGGCCTTGAGGCCATGGGGGGGATGGGTCACAGTGACCACGTGGTCCTCAGCGTGCTCCATTGGAACTCCGGTGCAGCTGGATGGTTGGCCCCCCTCGCAAAAATGAGCTGCACACACCAAAGAAAACCAAACCTACAGATCTACCACAAACAGCTTGGTGGTTGAAAGAAGCTCATTGCTGCACACTCAGGACTGCAAGTGAATGGTCATTGGCAGACCTGTGCCTTGCATAGTCCCCTTTTCTAAAGCTCATTTAAACATTAGAGAAATAAACACATTGGGCTGGATATTCAAACTAAGCTATTCTGTAGGCGCAAAGCCCTTGCGCTTCGCACAAAATAGTTAGCAGAAATTATGGCGAGCGATATTCAATGAAGTTGCGCTATTGAGCAACTCCTTTGAATATCACCCCGGCCACAACCACTAATGCATCGCGCAGTGGAACTTCTAATGCCAACACAAGTGGCAAGTGGAGCATTCCAGATGCGTTGGGCGCCAAGTACCATTCGCCTGCCAAATTCCGATATTCAAAGGTGACATGCAAATGGGGCTATAATTCATGCCAAGGTGCAGGGGCCATTTGCATCTATTATGGCCCGTTTGCGCATGCATTAGCATGCAGGTGCGCCGATCCCGAGGACTTGTGCCTGGCGCCCTGCCAGGCAGCAGCTGTCGAGGACCGGCGCCCTACCTTCGATTGCGAACAAGCGTTGAAGTAACCCCACCCCCGACTGACCGATCGCAGGCAAACATTGAAACAACCCCCACCCCGACTGGCCCGATCGCGGGCAACGTTGAAACAGCCCCCCACCCCCACTGGCCCGACGCGGGCAAAATGAAAATAAAACCCACCCCCACCAGCCCGATTGCGGCAGCAAAGGTCAACCTCCCCCAGAACATATCCCTGGTGGTCCAGTGGACGCAAAGCCTCGCGGGCAGCAAAGTGTTCAAACCCCCAGGACCACCTACCCTGGTGATCTGGTGGCCCCCACCCCACCCACCCAGAAGCCCCACCACCCCGCTCCCCCGTCAGCGGCGCGGCGGCAGCATTCCACCTGCCTGCCGCCCGCGCCCGCCGACTGACTGCCGGTGAAACTGCATGCCGGTAGTGCAGGCAAGGCAATGGGCGTACGTATACCGGCCTAAAGGCAGTCCACATATTCACATATCTGGACTGCCTTGTACGGTATGGGCTGCACGCCCATTGGCTCTTGCTCTGCACCATGTTGTGCCCTGCAATGCGGCAGCTCACCTGTGGGTGGCCCTCGACTTACTCCTCTTTTTTTTGGCTCAAAGTTGTGCAGGCGCAGGTTGGGAGTTGCACCTGCACAACTCTGCACAGCCCGCTGAATACCGGGCTGTGCAGTTTATGCATGGTTCCTCCCCCTTCGGTTCAGCATGCCTTCATTAGCATTGTGCTGTTGCTCAGCTTGACTTGGGGGGTGCAACTGCCTCCTGCTGAATATGGCAGAATAGTGCAATTTCGGACTTGCGCAGGTGCAACCCTATTGCGCATGGCACAACCCTTTTGAATATCCAGCCCACTACACACAACAGTAACAGAGCGGATTAAGCAAACAACAACAAAGCAGCACAATCTGCTCCACCTTTAGCAACCAACAACAAACAAAGTTTGAACAATCCGGTCCCATAAATTGCCACAAAACGTTTGAAAAACACTGTAGTGTCTTAAAATACTCAGAAATTACTGTAGGCAGGCTCAGTTTAAACTGTTTTTAGCAAAAAGCAAGTTTTCTATGGAATCCACAGGCCTACCTTTCCTGGCACAATACAGGGACTCCTGGGGTGCTTGTAGCCTGATCAGATGCACAATTTGAACTGGAGAGCAGGGGCTTCTGGGACCCGGGGACTAGAAATTTCATCCTAGGCAATGTGCATCACTAGCCTAACAGGTGGGCTAAAACCCATGATGTAAGGTCTGGAATGTCATAGATGGCAACCCAACACAATCCAGCTGCTCAACACCTCACCAACAAGCTGAACAGGGGACAGCCACACTCATAGAACTAGAAGAAAGGTAGAAAAAAAAGGACTTTCCTTCTAGCTCTGTGAGCACACTGTTGCCAACTGTGGCAGTTACATGATACTCATTGCAGCGACTCGCTCATGCTCTGTGCCATCTCTCTCTCTCTCTTTCTCACAGTCATGGCTTTGCCTTTGCAGAGTTCGTACACAAGCCAGCACTAACCTCTACATCTCTCTCAACTGGCCACTATAATTTAGCACACTGCAGCCGACTGTGGCAGTTACATTACTCACTGCAGTGGCTCACTTGCACTCTGTGCCATCTCTCTTTCTCTCTCTCTCACTCCATCTCTCTTTACAGCACTAGTGCACAAGTCAGTACTAACCACTGCATCTCTCTCAACTGGCCACTATAAATTAATAGTAAAAATGAGGAAAGAACAAAAAACCTCAGCTTGGCTATCAGATGGTTGGGGGGGGGGGAATCCAGTGCCATGGCCTACAGCATTACAGTACTGCTGCCCATACTTTCTCCTCCATAAAGAGTGTTGGCACCACCTACTGCACAACAAGCAGAAATGAGACTTCCTTCACCGTCATAATTCCGTACCCTTTTTTCTTTTTTAACAGATTTACAGTAAACTAATTCTAGTTAAAAAAAAAATACATACTTTTTCCTTTTGTCAGTGGACCCATTTCATTTTCCCGATAAGGCATTCCAGAGTGTACGTTGTGCTGGGATAACGGCACTTCTCATTTTAGCCTTTTTCTTCATCCCACCCAAGGTGTGCTGTTAAAACAGCAGAATGCATGCCCTGTTGTGCCTTATTGCTTAAAGGGACACTTTCAACCTTTTTAGAATCACATTATTTCAAGCTAAAACCCCAGTGGTTATGATTGCTTACCTTCTCTAGTATTCACTGATGATGTTGGTTGTTTTTTCTGCCTCTCTCCTTAGTAGAACCGAAATGCATGCTAATGCATAGTTATACGCAACCTTGTTTTGTTTCAGATCATTCACCTACTCTTACTGCATACTTCCTGAACATTAGAAACACCCCCAAACAGTACAGCCACTCATGATGTAGTAGTCGTCTCTACCCCACTGCATAATTAGCGGCTAGACTGTTGGTAGTGTTCCTAAGTCCAGGAAAGATGCAGTGGGAGCTGGTCAAGGAATGTAAACAAACATGTTTTTGTGTGTTAACACCAGTATGGTGGACAGCCTGTTTTTCACTTTTTAAAAGAGAAAAGGAATCGGAATGAAACTGCTAGCTACATCAGTGGGCTTAGTGCATATTGTACGCTGTCATTGACAGTTCATTTGGCGGGCAGCCATGGAGGTGTGAGGAGGGCTGTGCTGCTCACTGACTGACAGCCGTGCTGGGGCAGGAGGAGCAGGGTGGTATGTGCATACTGGTGTGGGTGGGGGTTTGGGAGGACCACTACACTATGGAAATTCATTTCTGTTATTTATGGGTGGGCAATTGGGTGATCGGGGATGGGGTGGGACCACTACACCATGGAAAATACATACTTTAATAAATGGGCAGGTAGTTATGCGATTGGGAACAGGGTGAGACCGCTACACTTTGGAAATTCATTTCTGTCATATGGGGTGGGTGATTGGTTGATTGGGGATGGGGTGGGACCACTATACTATGGAAAATACATATATTAATTAACAGGTGGGAAATCATGCAACTAGAGATGGGGTGGGCCCACTGCACTATGGAAAATATATATTTTAATTATCGGGTGGCAATTCATGTGATCAGGGACCAGGGTGGGACTGCAACACTGTGGAATCTACTTCTTTTTATTATCCGGTGGGTGCTCAGGGGATCAGGGACTGGTGGGGGGAGGTTGGGGGCCACAGTACCTCTGCCAACCATTAGGGTTGTGCGGATTACTGCCAGGTTTCTTTCGGCGGTAATTTGCTCCATGCAAGGAACTTAGAAAAGGCCCTTGCATGGAGCAAACACTTTGTGAATGGGATTGCAGGAATATGCAGGTCCCCTCCCTCTCATTTGATTTCTGGCCCTCCTCACTACTTTGCCTGGGTGCAGACCCAGTTTGCAGGGGCAAACTGAGCTTTGTGAACACCAGCTATTCACAAAGCCTAGTTTGCCCAGGCAAACTGGGTTTGCACCTGGGCAATGCTTTGTGGGTCCTGTCCCTTGAATCCAACAGAAACAAAGCTCTTTGGAAGCTAGGGGGCCCATAAGGGCCTGATCTTTAAATTGAGCCCCCCCTTCCCATTATAAGTCAATGGCAGTGATGCCTGAGCTACCGGGGTTCACTTCAGAGCTAGGGGAAGTGAAGCCCTGACAAGCCTCCCTGTAATTCCAACACTGAACTCTTTTACTGATAGTAGTGACAAACTAATCAGAGAGCAGGGAATTTTATGGCAGCAATCTGTGAAATGTCTCTGACAAGGTAAATCAGACCATTCCTTAGAAGAACTGAAAAAGTTTGAGCACACGCTGATTAAACTCACCACCCTGAAGCCATGAGCTAATGCATAATTAGAAATTAAGATAACACGTGTTAAAACCAGAGCTTCAGATTTGTGGATTTTAAATGTATTTTGTGTCCAGAAATGTGTGCAAAACGTCCAGAAATAGACAGCTTGGAGTAATTGATGCCCTTGTATAAGAACCCTGTTAATGGCTGATGTCTGTTTTTTCCTACTGTGTATGTATGTATTTTACTTTTTTTTTTATTTAACCCCACACCTAACAAAGACACACTTTTGAAAATCAATTTGCATTGACTTCTACATAATTCAGGTGTGACATGAAGGGGTTAAATTGAACTAAAATTATTTGCAACCCTGCTAATCAACTTCAGAATGGAGGAGTTTGTTTTATCTGTGTTCAATGGCAGTCTCCAACTCAGAGAGCTGAAAGATTTACAGCTAGCCTTGACATGCTCTGTGCTATTGGACTAGTGTATGAATCAGTTTATTTCTACAAAAGGAGAAAAATGAGAAGCCTGTTTTTTTAAACTTGGATTTACTGATTATAACTTCAATTGATATAAATACAATTCATTTCAGCAGATAAGTACATAGGCATATTGCACACATCATTATTACAGTTAGAGGTGGCTTCTGATCATGTTACAGCATGTGGGGGTTATCAACATCTGGTATTTTAGCTAAGATACATACTAAGATAGGCTATTACTGCCGAGAGCAGGGGAGATCCAACATCAAACTTAAGACATAGTGCACCCTTTGCATAGGTTTAAATCCCCTAATAAACTGCAATAGTAGGTTACTTTTAATCTTGAGCTGACTTCTGCAGATCCTGTTAACTGAGGTGTCACGTAAAATTCAGATTCATTACAGAACTTAGTAACTTTCACAAATTACCCACTTTATAAACTGTTGTGGCCCATTTCTATTATATTCAGACTTTTATTTATTTATTTAATTTATTCTGGTAACCAGGTAGGCCCACTGAGACCAGGGGTCCCTTTTTCTGGGGCGACCCAGAATTAATTACAGGTAACATAAAGCATTACATATGTACCTTACACATATCACAGAGCATGTGAGACAGGCCATACAGAGGGATAAATCAAATTATACCACAGGTATCTCTTCTCAGCCAATCACAACACAGACTGACTGTCAGTTATTCTGTCACAAACTACAGGTACAAACATACAGAGTCTGTTATTCAACAAAGCCCCACCCACAGTCATTTAATGGCCCTCTAGCCACACCCCCAGTCATTTAATGGCCCTCTAAGTATGCCCACAGTTATTTATCCACATTTCCTTTCATTCCCCTCCGTGTCTGGGAGCTATAATGCTGCGAGACTGAGTAAAAAGCTTGTTTATAACTAAGTGATGATTTTTGGCTTGTATGCCTGAAAGTACTAATATCAAACACTTACTGGCACATAGATTATTTGAAATTTGGTCCGATTTAAAAGTGAGTGCTAGAACCCTTTTTATTTTCTGTTTTGAAATCGATGCTGTGATTCTTGACATGTGTATTACCAGCTTCGCTAATGCGCATGTCCAAAATCATGTATTCTATTTTGCAACAGAAAATAAAAAGGGTTCTAGTGCTCGTTTTTAAATCGGACCAACTTTCAAATAATCTATCTGCCAGTAAGTGTTTGATATTAGTGCTTTCAGACATACGACCAAGAAATCATCACTTAATCTAAACGAGCTTCTTACTTGCTCTTGCAGCACTGCAGCTCACACACGCAAGGAGCACCTACGTGCCCTGCAAGTTAAATTTAATTTGTACTAAAAATACATTTTTACCACAAATTCTAGTGGTATTATAGTAATAACATTCTGTTTTGTGAAGTATACTCACAATAATCGGCTTCTGTGGAGATTAAATGCCTCGGCTTTGCCTTGGCGTTTAATCATCCACAGAAGCCGGTTATTGCTTCGTATACTTCACAAACCGGAATGTTATCACTTAATTATTAGTTGGTTGTAACACATAGCTAACAATCAACAGTAACAGGGAGTCAGAGACAGGCGATATATTGTTATTTAAGTAACACATTGCGATTTAAGCACAAACAGGTTCATGTCAGCAGGATTGACACCTTATCAACTGTAACAGGACCATTAGCTCAAACTCAGTAGGTGGGACTTGAGTTCTTTCTTGAAGCCTCTCAGGGAAGCAGAGGACTGGATACAGGAAGGGAATAAATTCCACAGGTAAGGGATGGAGGTAGAGAAGGATCACACTCAACAGGAGGTCCTGACTCTTGGCACCTGGAGCAGACTGAGTTCTGATATTCAAACTTGTCTGAGTGTTCCAACAGTTCAACACTATGATCCAATCCTGACTAACGAGAAGCCTGTTGACAAGAGATACCTATGCCTGGCATGGATAAGAGAGTGGAGCAGCAGTTGTATAATTGGACTGGCCAAGCACTGTATAGCCTGGAGGTTAGAGTAACAAGCTGGCCTGTGAATGAACTTGATACATCCATTAGACCTGGTTTCGATTCCCACAACTTTCACTTGCACACTGTATGACTCTGAGCAAGTCACATAATCTCCTCAGTGCTCCCAGCTCACCACTGAAAACAGGCACTTGTGCCTAGCAGGCCTTACCTGTCTACCAAAGAATAAAAAAAAACCTTACTTGTGTCCTCCCAATCTAGGGATGGTTTGTGTTAGAGCTGTGGGTACGAGAGCTGAGCAGGTTTGCTTGGGTGGGGTAGGAACTTGCACGTTGGTGCTGAGGCTGGCTGTGTTTGCTTGGGGGGGACTGGATGTGCTGGTGCCAAGGGCATCAGCGTTCACTTGGGTAGTGTAAGGGGGTTGGCAGTGTTGGTACGAGGTGGGCTATTTGCTTGGGTGGGGTGACTGGCCATGTAGGTGCTGGATCCATCAGTGTTCACTTGGATTTTTTTGGGGTGCTGCACTGTTTGTGTTGGTTCCTGGATTGGCTGTGTTTACTTGGGTGGGGTGGGGCTGGTTGTGTTGGTGCTAGGGCTGTGTTCAGTTTGGTGTGGGGGCTGGGGGGGTAGATTGGCCGTATTGTTGTTCAGGGCTGTTTATGTTGCAGCAGTGGCTGAGGGAGCTGGCTGTGATCATTTTGGGGGAGCGGGATACTTTGATGGAGGGGGACTCACTGGGAATAGGGACTCATTAGCCATATTCTTTCAAAGAGTGAGAGAGAGTGTGTGTGTGTGTGTGTGTGTGTGTGTGTGTGTGTGTGTGTGTTTATTTTAGTAGGGTGGAGTGGTTTGTATGTGGGTTTGGGGATCAGGCTGTGTGTATAATGGTGGGGGATGGTGGCTATTGTAGGGGTAGCCAGGTGTATGTGTGGGGGACTGGCTATGTTGGCAGTGGAAGGGAACAGGCATACTGTATGTGTGGGGAGCTGACCATGTTGATGGAGTCAGGCATGTCGCAGAAGATGGCCATGGCATTCGGGGATGAGGGTGCCAGACATGAGGACCTGACCATGCTGGTGCCTTAAACTGGTGGTGAAAGCTTATTGTTGGCTTACAAAATACTACCAAAGCATGCTATACTTGGCTGCACTTTGGGAAGTATGTTTAGATATGTGTGTGTGTGTGTGTGGGGGGGGGTGCAACAGGTTGAAAGGCTGCAAGATGGCTGATGTGTCCAGGGGGGCCCTTGTGATCTTAGGCAGCTCCACATACTGTGCTGTATTATAGATGGTATTGGGGATATGTGTGTGTGTGTTGTGTCTGTGGTGCAAAGGACCTGACTGTTAGGTGAGTTGGCTGTGAAGAACGAGGGTGGAGTGGATTGAGGGTTTGGGGAGCAGGCTATGTGTGTCTTGGTGGGGGGTGGCAGCTATTGTAGGAGAAGCCAGGTGTATGTGTGGGGAACTGGCCATGTTGGCAGTAGAAGGAACCAGACATATGTGTGGGGAGCTGACCATGTTGGTGGGGGCAGGCATGTCGCAGGAGCTGGCTATGGCATTCAGTGGTGAGGGTGCCAGACATGGGTACCTGGCCATATTGTTACCTTAAACTGGTGGTAAAAGGTCCTTTTGTGCTGAATTTCCTATTTAAGTGGGTGATGATACTCCACAACATGCTGTTAGTTAAGCATGAGTAACAAACAAAAACAAAACTGAGTTTGTTTGACTTGATGTGTTGGTTGCGTAATTGCATTCATGCATTGTATCTTGCTTGCCGTCATCAACCTGTAATAATAGTACAAATGAGATCTGATATCAAAACATCTGTCAGCTTTAATCAATCAATCAATCAATTTATTGGAGAGCAAAACTGACAGAAAATCTTTCATTTACAATTGCATTAATAGGAAGGTGATATCTGTGTGTTAGTGATAGTGTATGATTACTAGACTTTGAATGTAGCAGGCATCTGACGACAAGCAACTCAACACAAGATTAATGGAGATTACTTGGAACTGCAAGAACAATTCATGAAATAAACATGTACTGTGGCTGGCCCAGTGGCACTGAGGATTGAGGCATCCACCTCACCCCACACCAGCAACTCGTGTTTGGGAGCGGACACGAGTTATTGAGGGTTGGTCAGGGCAGGAGAGGATCGAGCATCTGGAGGACTGCTCTTCTCTCCTGGAGAGGGTGGATTATGGGCTCTGAGTGCTTAGTGGTTCCCAGGGAAGAATTGGGGCTCTGCAGCCAAGGAGTCACGTAGGTGGGGAGAGGTGTGGCAGGACACTCTGAGTGCTGGTGCAGGAGCACGCCCGCCATACACTGGGCTCAATTGCACGCCCGCACCTCAGGGAGAAAAAGCGGAAAAACTCTGGCACCCAGACAGGCGAAGGTGGGACCCATGGCACGGCACCCACGCTCAACAACAGGCCTTTCCAACCAGCCTCCGGCTCTCACCCCCCTCCAGCTAGATTGTAGATAGGGTGCCAGAGGAGTGGTGGTCCCACCTCGGGGGACTCAGAGCCAAGGGGGGTGGTCAGGTCAGAATGAGGGGTAGAGAGCACTCCCAGGATGGATGTCTGGTTGGAGGACCATGGCAGAGTGGGGAAAAAGCCAGAGCCTAGCATCCACGCCTGAAAGAGGTCCAGGGGCCAAAGAACAAGGGGGCATAAACAGAGTTAAATAAATAAACTGTACTGCAAGTAACTGATTTACTGTGCATATTTTCCTTTCCAAGACTCATTCAGAAATGTAATTCTTGGATGAGGTTATAGCGAGGTATTCAGAAGACCTAAGACTTCAAAAACTATAAGACTTGGTGTATTTTCGACTGTTAAAGTTTGTTGACTGGAATTATTTTGACTTCCAAAAGTTGACAGCTGGAAGTATTTTGACTCCAGTAAAACTGAAATGGCTTCCAAATTTCAACCCATGGAAGTATTTGACTTCCACCCAAAAAAAATTATCTGAAGCCCAGGTTAAAACTTAAGACACAAAAATAATTTCAACATAATAACTAGTCATCTCTCCATTTGACTCTGGTTGACTCCAGTGTGACTCCTCAGGATGCACTTTGCAGCACTTTACTGCAGTTTGCTTTTTACCTGGCTGCACCACTCGTGAACGCGTTAAGCAGCCCTCCAATACAGAATGGAGGGCTGAGAGGCATGGTGGTAGTGTTTTTTTTTTTTTTGCTTTTTTTAATAAAAATTCCAACTGCTGAAAAGGGTATACAGCAGTCCAGGTAGAATACCATATCCCTGCCTGCATGGAGCAATGAATCCATTTGTAAGTGGGCTTCAGACAATGATGGCACACACTGAGGTAGACCTCATGACCATCACAGAAACATAGGCCACAGAAAACAATGAGATGGCGGTCCCTCAATATGCATTATTCAGGAGGGATCACAGGACAGGTGGGGAGGTTGCCCTCTAGGACAGGGAGGGCATTGAAGTGACTGACGATGGGGGCATTAGAGGCTCAGATTTGGAAACCAAGTCTATATGGGTGCAATTCACAGTGGCCTCGGGCAGAAAGATAAGATTAGAGTTGATCTATAGGCCCCCGGGTCAAGGGGAGGAAAGGGACAGAGTACTTGAGAAGGAACTTAGAAGAGGGGTGGCAAAGGGGGAAGTGGTACTGGTAGGGAACCTAAATTTGCCTGACATTGACTGGGAGGTCCTGGTGGCCAAGAGCACCAAGAGTCAGTCATTGCTGGATGCAATTCAGTACAGTCTTCTGGTACAACTAGTTAAGGAATCCACCAGGAAATCTACAGTCCTAGATGTAGTACTTACTAACATAGAGCTGGTAGGTACCATGAGAGTGGGGGAGCCATTGGGGAACAATGACCATAACTCTGTGTGGTTTGAACTGGCCCTAGTGGTGGTAAGTCACACTCAAAAACCAAAGTCCTTGACTTTAGAAGACTGGACTTCATTAAGATAACAGAACTGTTCAGGGAGAAGTTAGAAGGGGTTGGGGACATAGGCAGGGTAGAGAAGAAATGGAAAGCAGTCAAGGGGGCTATCTTTGAGGCATCAAAGATATGTGTAAAAGCAGTGACAAAGAAAAACAGATCTAAGAAACTGTTATGGTTCTTATCTAGAGTAAGGGAAGCAGTAGGGCCAAAAAGAGGGCCTTTGATAAATACAAATGCAAGCAAGGAGAGGCAGAATGGGAGGGATATATTCAGAAAGCCAAGAAGGCTAAGAAGACCATCAGGAAGGCAAAAGCAGACACAGAACTGTGCATCACAGAGGGGGTGAAGAAAGGAGAAAACTGTTTTTTTAGATACAGTATATTAGTGAAAACGTAAAAAAGGGGGTATCACATGGCAGGTGAAGGGTGATAGGGTGATAGAAGAAGACAGGCAGAAGGCCACCATTCTGAATCACTGTTTTGCTCTGTCTTCACTAAGGAAGAAGATGGGCTCCAGCTGAGAATGGCATCAAAGCAGCCTCAAAGGGAATCCCAGAAAACAATCTGCCAATGTCTACTAGGGAAAGAGTCCTGAAAGGGCTCACAGCCCACAAGATTTATAAGGCCCCAGGTCCAAGGATACTGATGGAGTTGGCAATCGAACTGGCTGATTCACTAGCTGCGTTGTTCAATAGCTCGCTCAGGACTGGGGTAGTCCTAGTGGATTGGAAGTTAACTAACGTAGTACCGCTAAATGGAGGGGGCAGGAAGGAACCAGGGAATTATAGGCCTGTTAGCCTGATCTCCATCAAGGGCCACGCAGTAGACTCACTGTACTTTTAACTTAGTAAGGCCTTTGATTCAGTACTATGCAAGAGGTTGCTTAAGAAAATGGAGGACCTGGGGGGCAACTAAAACTTTTGTGAGTTGGTTGGGAACTGACTAGCAGGTATGCAAAAGAGGGTGGTGGTCAATGGGGTTAAATTTGAAGAGAGAGAGGTGACGAGTGGGATTCCACAGGGGTAAGTGCGGGGACCAGTCCTCGTCAGCATGTTCATCAGTGACATTGGAGAGGGAATCCAGGGCAAGTTGTGTCTATTTGAGTGTAACCCCTAGATGGCGCTATCCCAGGGGCTACTACCCCTGCCTGATTTGCCACCAACAGGTTGAGGGGCCTGGATCCAATGGCGGGTGCCTCCACCCAGAGGTCAGGGCTTGCAATAGTTAAACTAACTTGGTCACAGCCCTCTGGGACACTGCAACCCCCCTTTCTTCCCACTAGTGGCCCACACAATATATCAGAATTACCTTCACAGTATACACTTACCCCAGGTCTGGTTCCGGCACTGGGACCTCCTGTGAAATGAGATACAGTGCAACAATCACAGTACAGTACTTTAACATAGACAAATACCTCAGGCAGTATAACTTTGCTGAAACAAGCAGCTCTGATTTATTTAGGGGATATAACAAGCACAGGGAAATCAGGTTAATTAGCTTATCACTCTAATAATCTCATCTATGGCTCTGTGCACAGGCCTATCCCTATCAGTTACTGTCCCTGGGTACCCAAGCCCTAGTGGCTAGTCCAAACCGTGGCAGCTGGTAGGGGCCCTTTCACACAGAGAAAAGGAGAATTAAACAGTCAGCAGTACAGTAATACTCCATTTGGATTTAATGTGGCAATTCAACAGGAGCTGACCCTGAATTAGTACTCACGACCTCCAAATAAGATAGGGTCCTTCAATGTCAGCAGGGCTCACTTGAGGTACACAAACCCTCACACATCCATATAAAAGAAAGCACTATACCAGGCAGGCTGCATCTGTATCCCGATCGCAATTACTGCACAATACCGGGAGAACACATAGCAGATTCAGTTCCTGACAGACCGAGTGCAATTTTCAGCAATTCCTCCAGTCTTCTACAGGGTGAGCCTGGTTTCTACTTCAGAGATCCTTTGATTCTTTTCACAGGATGGATTCAGTCCTAACAAGCTGTTACACAAGCTGCAGACCGGAACTCTGGGCCTTACACACGTTTTTTGACTAAAACTGCACACTGAAAAAGCACAGGGCTCTTCCTTCTTCACTGCCAAAGCTCAACTGAAACTCCAACCGACAAACCGGGCACTTCCTTTGAGTTCCTCCCAGTTCTTGACTGGATTGGCTGTCACCAAAATAGACTGCTGCTGTTGGTCCAAAAAGGCACTGAAGTCTAAACTACATCTCCCAGAGTCACTGCCCATACAATCCTCTTGTGGCTGGCTCAGATTATGAGTCCAAGTTCTGATTCGTCCAAGGCACCATTTTAGAGCTAGCTTACCCCCACACTGATTGGTCCAGTTCAGCAGTTCAAAACTAGAATGGGGAACTAGCAGACACAGTTCTGACTGCAAAGAAAGCAGGTTAGACAAACTGTAATTTCATTATTACTCTAAATAATTTCTGGCAAACAGTTACATCTTTCAGATAGGTTCCCTTTGCACTCCTAGTGACTGCAAAAATGAAGTGAATTGGCAGCAGCTCGAGTGGTACTCAGAGAAGTACACAGTCCCCCCATACAAACTAATTATGTCTGCAAGCAGACAGCTCTTAAAGAGACAGTACCAGAGGCTCTAAAAACACTCACTGATAAATGGCTTAAATGCCAAACACCATTCAGGCTTGGAGCATTCAAGCAAGGTCCTGGAAGTCTTTGGGAACCCCCATTTGCAGGGGTTACACCTTCCTGGCCTGGAAAGCTTGACGTCCGCGTCAAGCAGTACCCCATAAGTTTCAACTGCAACCATATACATTTGCATTAGGCTCGCATATGTAATCATCAGTCAATATATCATTTTACCAAGAACACATTTCTGAAACATTGCAGTACGCCACTTTACACAGTATTACATACACATTGTACCATAACTCAAGTTATTACCTCTTGCATGAAACCTGAAGAGAGGGGCCCTTCCTATCAGTTACCTTGGGGCTGGATGGGGCAAGGGCACCATACTTAGAGGGCAACACAAGTAACTTGGAGTTAGCACTGATGCTCAGTTTGGGCAATGAGCTCTGGGACACATACACTCTTTTATGGACAACATTGAGAGGCAAGTCCACAGGCCTCCCAAGTGAATCATAACTCGAGGTGCACCACAGGCTTTACAGCTCGACCAGTCTTTCTAGGGGAACTGTTATAGTCTCTGCACTCTGAGCCTCATTTTCAGCATTGTCCTCACTTGTCAGGGAGTCTCCATGGGGTAGAGAGCTGGAACTTGGGGCACTTTCAGCTCCAGGAGTTACAGTTTCTGAGTCCACAACATTTGGCTCGCATGGAGAGCTTGACACTGGCAGTGGACTGTCAGGGCACTCAAAATACTCTTCTTGTTCGGTTGTATCACCAGTCTGCCCCAATCTATCATTTTCTCCCTGAAAGCTCAAACAGTTCAACCATGCACAATGATTCCATTTCATCTGATCTGATGCTTTGCACTTCACTTTCTGGGAGCATTGGCTCCAGGGACGAAGCTGGGGCTTGGACAGTCCAGAAGGCCCAGCTTCATCTCCAGTATTGACTAGGGATTGCCCCAAAACAATTGACTCAGTTCAGTAAGAAGGATAGTATTCAAAGTCACTCTCACTTTCTTCTGATATGGACTGACAGTCATGCTCAACTGGGACTTGTGCAGGGGAACACTTTAACTCTGCTTCTGTAGGTGCAGACTTCCTTGTCTTTCTTGAGCAGCTCTAGTCACTGGTCCAGAGGGGCATCTTCTAGGGCTCAGACTCAATTAAGATTTGTCCAATGGGCAGTAAATGATTTCTATGCATTGTTTTACATCTTTTGAATTATTCTCAGGCCTTACTTTGTACACTGGCAGATCATCTAGTTTGCCCACTACAATGTGAGGGAGATGGTGCCATCTGTCAGCAATCTTGTGCTTGCCATGCAGTCCCAGATTTCTTAGCAATACCGATCTCCTCCTGGAGTTCCTGTGCTTTCACCTTTATCATACCTTTCTTTGTTGGCCAGATTTCTTTTGGCAGCCATGGTTTGAGCCAGTTGGTACATAGAGTTAGCTGGGCCTTTAACTTTTGCACATACTGTAAATAGTTGTCAGCTTGAACCCCATCAGGAGAGACCCCAAAACACACATCTACTGGTAGTCGAGCTTTCTCTTCCAAACATCATGTAGGGGAGAATCCAGTGGCATCACTTTTGGTGCAGTTATAAGCATGTACCAGGGTGCTAATTTGTTGGCTCCATCTAGGCTTGTCCTTTGGGTGCAGGGTGCCTAGCATATCTAGCAAAGTGCGGTTGAAACGCTCAGGCTGTGGGTCCCCTGGGGTGGTAAGGAGTGGTTCTGGACTTTCGCACTCCCACAGAGAAAGCATCTCTTTGATCAGACGACTCTCAAAGTCTCTCCTTGATCAGAATGGATTCTTTGTGGAGCTCCATAGTGAACAAAAGTTTTCACAAGTACTTTGGCTACAGTGGATGCTTTCTGGTCTTTGGTGGGAAAGCCTGGGCATATCTCGTGAAATGGTCAGTGACCACCAGCACATTACTGATATTTCTTTGATCTGACTCCAAACTTAGAAAATCAATACAGACCAGCTCCATGGGTGCACTGGTGGTGATGTTAACAAGGGGGGCAGCCCTCTGGGGCAAAGCTTTCCTCTGTAAGCAGCGACTACAAGTTCGAATGTGTTGCTCCACATCAGCCCCCATCTTAGGCCAATAGAATCTGGATCTCACCAAGTCAAGTGTTCTGTCTATACCAAGGTGCCCCATGTGGTTGTGCAAGGACCTCAGTACTGAGTCTCGAAAGGCAGTGGGCAGCACTAGTTGTTGTTTGTCTACTTGTCCCCCTCTGTCTACTGTTTCTCTGTATAACAGTTTATTGATCAGTTTCAACTTAGGACCTTCTTTGTATAACAGTGCAGTTCTCAAATCAGTGGAGCGTAATTTGACACATCTTTTCCTGCATAGAGGGCTTCTAAAGCTGCTTTGATCATGGGATCACGGATTGAGCCCAGAATACTGTCATTGTCCAGCTGAGGCAGTGCACCAATGTCTATTGCAGAAAGTGGCAATAAGCAGCAGGTATGCAATTCTCAGAGGCTCCCAAGCAATCCACCATGCAGTCCACTGCGTCCGTGGACATTGTTCCTCCCTGTCAAACTTTCGGCACAGTGCCCGAATGTCAGGTTCTGCAATCGAACCCAATTATTCTGGGGAACAGGCCTCCGGAGAGACATCAGCATCTATGTGGTTCAGACCTGCTCGGTATCGAGACATAGTCATATGTAGATAATGCAGAAAGCCACCTATGGCCAGTGGAATCCAACTTAGCTGAGGTCTGCACATAGGTCAAAGGATTATTGTCAGTTTTACTAGTATTTTAGCCCCATACAAGTACTCATGGAATTGGTCAACAATAGCCCACTTCAAAGCTAGGAACTCTAACTTATGTACAGGATAGTTCTTTTCGGATGGGGTCAGGCTTCTACTGGCAAAGGCCACTGGTCTCAGGCCATTCTCGTGCTCTTGGTACAACACAGCCCCCAACCCTTGCAAGCTAGCATCAGTGTGCAGGGCGTAAGTTTTCTTGGATCGGCATAGGCCAGCACTGGAGCATGGGTAAGTTGATATATGATCTCATGAAAAGCAGTCTCACAATCAGGAGTCCAGCGGGCCCCAAATACTTCACTCGGATGAAAATACACTCTTTCAGTCTTGAGGGCGCTGACTTTTGGTATTTTTGTGGGTTGGGGATACCCTTGAGTAAGGTTAAGTAAAGGCGGATCACTCTTGAATAGTCCTTGATGAGCGCCGATAATAACCACAGAATCCCAGGAATCTTTGCAGTTCTTTTAGATTTTTGGGCTGCGGCCAGGTGGTCAAGGCCTCAACTTTACTTGGGTCGGTCTCTATTCCCTCGGTGGATACTATGTGTCCCACATACTTTACTGATGTTTGAAAGAATTGACACTTATCAATGGACAGTTTAAGGCCAAAGTCCTCCAGTCGGTCCAATACCTTAATTAATCTGCTCTCATGTTCCTCCAGTGAGCTGCCAAACACAATAACATCATCTAGGTATACCAGGCACTCTAGTAAGTTCATGTCCCCCACTGCACGCTCCATCAATCGTTGAAAAGTGGCTGGGGCACCTGAAATCCTTGAGGCATCCTCATGAATTCATAGAAATAGCCGGACAGATAAAGGCCGTCTTCTCCACGGTCCTCTGGGGCCATCGGGATCTGGTAGTACCACTGCGGAGATCCAGCACAGAGAACCACTTGCTCCCGTTTAGGCAGTCCAAAGCATCCTGAATGCGGGCATTGTGTACTGATCAGGATAGTCCGCGGTTTAAGGTGCGATAATCCACACATCCTTACTGTTCCATTCTTTTTCCTCACTACCACAATGGGGAAGCATAAGGGCTTCTGGATTCTTGTATTACACCAGCAGCTAACATCTCTTGCAGATGCCGTCTCACATCATCTATGTCAGCAGGTGCCAGGCGTCGAGACCTCTCACGAAATGGTCTTTCGTCATGCAGCGGATATTGTGCTCAGCTCCTTGCACGCATCCTACATCCCATTCCTTTAAAGAAACACCTGGTCTCTCTGGGCAAGCTTCTCACTGATCCTCACTTTCCATTCAGCTGGCAGGGGAGTCGCCGAAATCAAACAAGTCAGGCGTTACTCTGTCATTCTTCCTTGAACTCTTGCTGCTGGGTAGCACTGCAGTGTCTGCACAATGCATATTAGCCAGGATGCAACCTCTGTTTACTCGAATGTCTCTTTCAGACACATTATGAACTTGGACCATTACCCTTCTGGCATAAGCATGGGCTCTAGCGGGCAAAATACTAGGCTTGACCAGCAGTCCCTCTGGCAATTTCCATCGCCTGGTGCATCCAACATTAATATTTTATTCTTAACATCCTTTCTGATACGGACCTCTCCCTGTAAGGTACACTGGGCATTTGGCCAGGATCAGAGACTCAGGATCCTTCTTCCATACAATTCCGACCGGTTCCTCTGGTTCTGTTTTTCAGCATCTCTCTGTGCCTCATAGGCCTTCTTAATTAAAGCCGAACTCTTAAAGCTCTACTAGTCTTTGACCCTGTTTTCATAACACAACTGTGCCAGCCTTCGAACATATGAGCATTTGTTCCAATCAACAAAGGGACACCATCATACAGTCCAGTGGGGACACACTAAGGCTAGGGTCTCTACTTGTTCGGCCACTCCAGCCACGGAGGTGGGAAAGACAGCCAAATTCGGATATACCGAATAGGGTAGGCCTTCTCACTTAACCCCCATACATGCAGTCCTTCTAATGGTTGTAAGGGTATGTCTGACAAATGCTTCTGATACCAATCCTGGAACATAATTGTCACTTAGGAGCCACTGTCTAATACAGCTCTTGTAGACACTCCATTCACCTTTACAGTGGTCTCCATGGAGGACCCACTATTCTGGACCAGTCTGGAAGGCGGTAGTGGGGCCTGGGCAACTGACCTTGCCACAAAAGGACGTGAATTAGCATTTTGGTGCCCTCACTGGGATCATGTCGTGCACCTCTTAACCACTGATTTCTTCTCCAAGCTCTCCTTGCAGCCTATATGCAACTTTGTCAGTGTCTTTTGGGACTGGCATTCCCTTTCATGTGCCCATCTTCCCACAATTATAGCAAAATATACTTTCTGGAGTTTGAGCTGGCCGAGGCGCCACACTGGGAGCCAGGGCGGGTATTACTAACTGGAAACCTTGGTGCCATCTCTGTCTGCGCGTGATAAGCATTTGAGACATCTCGTCAGTTTCTCCACTTCCATGGTCAAGGAATCGAGTTCGAGCTGTTATCAGCAGGAGATACATGGGTGGGTACCCCCACCCCATAGCAGATGCAGTCGGATATAGGTCAGGGCCCGTACTTGCAGGCGTGGCCTTCATAAAGGACTGTTTTGAATTCCGGATCTCTCTCAACAGTTCGCCCCATTGTGACATATCTTTTCCTTGTCAGAGCACTCATTGACTGCCAACCTCTGCCCCTGAACTTCACTTGATGGGTCACCCTCAGTCACTGGGTCGTAGCCGCAGCTATTGGTGCAGGTCCCTCCCGAGGTCGTCTTTCTCAACTCCTCGAATTCTCTCATTAACTCATCATAGGAGGGTGGGATTCCAGTCGATCGCCAGGTGTAACTGAAGCAACAGCAGTTCTGAGAAGAGGGCAGACTTAAGGATCCTGTCCAGCCTGGTTCGGTCCAGTTCAATCGCTGGCAAACTACCTTTTCTGAGGCATTCTTGCAACAATTTTTCCAGCCGAGATACATACACAGACAACAACTCCCCTTGGTACTGTTGTGCATCTCTTATTCTCCACCATAGGTCCTCATCAGAATCTGGGCTCCCATACACATTCTCCAAGGCCTCAAGATAGGCCTGTGCAGTCGCTTCAGGGTTACTGGCCCGTTTAGCATGGATGGTAGCCAGGGCAGGACCTCGGAGGCTCTCACTAACCCTCTTTCGCCGCTTCCGAGCATTGCCATTCTAGCACTTGGGGCAAATATAGTCTATCCAGGTCTCCCAGTCATCCTCCCTTGGGGGTGGGGAGGGTGCCAGAGAAGATCCTCAACCTTCGGTAAGAGTCGTGACTAATGGCAGGTGCAGAAATAGAGTCTGCATTGGTTCAGCCACCATTACGGGCACTGGAGCAGGAGAGGTGTTGGGGAGGAACACCCCAGGTGGCAAGAATAGTTTCTTCAAGTCCTCCACAGTTTTCCCTCTCCCAGCAACCATTCAGCAAATTTCTCCTCAAAGTTTCAGATAGCGGTGGGGGCTGATTTCCCGGTCTTTACTGTCCTTAGTTATCACTCTCCAAGCAGTGAGGGCTCCCTCTGGGGTAATGGTCTGTGGCACTTTGGAGCTATCTATGGGATCCTTAAACTCTACTAGGGCCAGGAAAGTGTGGGTGAGCAGATTAGCATGCCGACCCACCACCACAGGGTTTTGTAAACCTTCCACCTTGGAAAGTACTCCCTGCACAGTGTCGTATTGATACCCAGGGGATGTCCAGGATAAGCATAGCATTTTGGGGGTCATCTCCTCCCAGTACACACTCCACCAGCGGTGCACAGCCACTTCTGTCGGGGTACCCATTTTTTCTTAACAGTGGTTACGTAAATATGGCCACTAGAGGACACACAATCCCAGCGGTGCCTCCAAGATGTAACCCTAGATGGCGCTATCCCAGGGCTACTACCCTGCCTGATTTGCCACCAACAGGTTGAGGGGCCTGGATCCAATGGCGGGTGCCTCCACCCAGAGGTCAGGGCTTGCAATAGTTAAACTAACTTGGTCACAGCCCTCTGGGACACTGCAACCCCCCTTTCTTCCCACTAGTGGCCCACACAATATATCAGAATTACCTTCACAGTATACACTTACCCCCAGGTCTGGTTCCGGCACTGGGACCTCCTGTGAAATGAGATACAGTGCAACAATCACAGTACAGTACTTTAACATAGACAAATACCTCAGGCAGTATAACTTTGCTGAAACAAGCAGCTCTGATTTATTTAGGGATATAACAAGGACAGGGAAATCAGGTTAATTAGCTTATCACTCTAATAATCTACCTATGGCTCTGTGCACAGGCCTATCCCTATCAGTTACTGTCCCTGGGTACCCAAGCCCTAGTGGCTAGTCCAAACCGTGGCAGCTGGTGAGGCCCTTTCACACAGAAAAAGGAGAATTAAACAGTCAGCAGTACAGTAATTCCATTTGGATTTAATGTGGCAATTCAACAGGGAAGCGACCCTGAATTAGTACTCACGACCTCCAAATAAGATAGGGTCCTTCAATGTCAGCAGGGCTCACTTGAGGTACACAAACCTCTTCACACATCCATATAAAAGAAAGCACTATACCAGGCAGGCTGCATCTGTATCCGATCGCAATTACTGCACAATACCCGGAGAACACACAGCAGATTCAGTTCCTGACAGACCGAGTGCAATTTTCAGCAATTCCTCCAGTCTTCTACAGGGTGAGCCTGGTTTCTACTCTTCAGAGATCCTTTGATTCTTTTCACAGGACAGATTCAGTCCTAACAAGCTGTTACACAAGCTGTAGACCGGAACTCTGGGCCTTACACACGTTTTTTGACTAAAACTGCACACTGAAAAAGCACAGGGCTCCTTCCTTCTTCACTGCCAAAGCTCAACTGAAACTCCAACCGACAAAACCGGCACTTCCTTTGAGTTCCTCCCAGTTCTTGACTGGATTGGCTGTCACTCAAAATAGACTGCTGCTGTTGGTCCAAAAGGCACTGAAGTCTAAACTACATCTCCCAGAGTCACTGCCCATACAATCCTCTTTGTGGCTGGCTCAGATTATGAGTCCAAGTTCTGATTCGTCCAAGGCACCATTTTAGAGCTAGCTTACCCCACACTGATTGGTCCAGTTCAGCAGTTCAAAACTAGAATGGGGAACTAGCAGACACAGTTCTGACTGCAAAGAAAGCAGGTTAGACAAACTGTAATTTCATTATTACTCTAAATAATTTCTGGCAAACAGTTACATCTTTCAGATAGGTTCCCTTTGCACTCCTAGTGACTGCAAAAATGAAGTGAATTGGCAGCAGCTCGAGTGGTACTCAGAGAAGCACACAGTCCCCCCATACAAACTAATTATGTCTGCAAGCAGACAGCTCTTAAAGAGACAGTACCAGAGGCTCTAAAAACACTCACTGATAAATGGCTTAAATGCCAAACACCATTCAGGCTTGGAGCATTCAAGCAAGCTCCTGGAAGTCTTTTGGGAACCCCCATTTGCAGGGGGGTTACATGAGGATGATACAAAACTATGTGGAGGGTGGATTGTGAGGAGGGAATAAGGAATATGCAAAAGGATCTGCTAAGATTAGAAGGGTGGTCAAAGATCTGGCAGTTAAAATCCAATGCAAAACAGTGCAGGATAATGCACCTAGGGAAAAAGAACCCAATGAAGGAGTACTGGATGGGAGGGAAAAGACTTCACATTACAAATGAGGAATGGGATCTAGGAGTTACTATCGGTAATTCCCTTAAACAGACTAGTCAATGCAACAAGGCCAACAGGATGCTGGGCTGCATTGGGAGGGGAAAGACAGTAGGAGAAAAGATGTGACACTAACACTCTACAGAACCCTGGTGAGGCCTCACCTGGGGTACTGTGCCCAGTTCTGGAGACCTCACCTCAGGAAAGACAAAGACAGGTTAGAGGCAGTGCAACACAGTGTGACTAAAATGATTCAGGGACAGCAGGAAAAATCTTATTATCCTCAGGGCACTAAAATTTGTACTCATTGGAAACCAGAAGGGAAAGAGGTGATATGACTGAGACCTTCAGATTCCTCAAAGGAATTAATAAAGTGAACTGTGGTGAATTATTTAGCCTGAGCACAAACTCAAGGTAACGGGGTCAAGAATGGAAGTTACCAAGTGGGAGGGTCAAGAGAGACGTGAGGAAGTACTTCTTTACAGAAAGGGTGGTGGAGCCCTTAAACAGTCTGCCAGCTGAGGTGGTGGGATTGAGCAGAGTAAGGGGGTTCAAGCAGGCCTGGGATAGAATGAAAGGAACAGTGGTTACCAGGGCTGATAAGACCAGGGTAGATAACTTAAGTCCATGAGAGTTAGTACCCTGGGGGAACAGAGGAATCTGAGCTACAGCGTCTGTGTTGGCTTATCCAGGTGTAATAGGGGTTCCTATTAATAGCACTGACTTAGCTGCCCTTGATTTCACTGAGGGGAACATTCCCTTTCAGTGTCTGTATGGTGGTTAATATCCTTACCAGGCTCAGTGACTGCATGGTGTCAGCACATTCCCTTACAGTAGCCTTTGCACTTGAAACCATTTTGTGTTAGAAGTTTCTCTGCTCAGGGCACCTGTGCGGTAGTTACAAATATTGGGATTAGAACACCATTACTGCTAGGTACCTTGGGCATTTTCTGATTATTGTGTTTAGAACACCATTCTTGCAATGTATTTATGCAGAAAAATGCAATGTTATTTGTTTATTTCTTATAATATAAGTGATGCTGTGATGTTCTATCCTTTCTGACCCCCTCCATTTCCAAAAGTCTTTCCTCTTCCTAGTTGAGTATTCTCACTCCCTGCTTCACTTTCCATTTTGTCCATGCCATTTTACATTTTTCTGTACTCCTGTGTCTCCCCTCCCCCCACCTTCTGTCCTTAATCTCTTTGGGAGCGAGATCTTGGACTCCTTGCATGCTCCTGTAATCTGAGCTGTGCACTATTTTCAGCAGCTCTCCACTTACCTGTTTAAAATTTCTTTCCCTCCACAGACCCCTCCTTAGAGCAGTAGGTTGGAAATCCAAAGAGATTGTGAGGATGCTGTGAAATCCCCCTACATCTGCGTCCATAGCTGCCCAACAACATAGAAACATAGAAACATAGACTTTGACGGCAGATAAGGACCGCTTGGCCCATCTAGTCTGCCCATTTCCCTACCTACAGGATAGGCCGTAGATCCTAGTTAACCAACAGCCTATTTCTTCCTACCCCCCACAAGAATTGCTTTATGTCTGTCCCATGCATTCTTGAATTCTCCCACAGTTTTAGACCCCACACCTTCCTCAGGAAGGCTGTTCCATGCCTCACTACCCTCTCTGTGAAAAATACTTCCTCACATTGCCCCTGGAACCTCCCTCTATCTTTAAATTGTGTCCCTTGTTCTTGCAAGTTCTTTTTATGAAAGATGCTACCCTCTTGGACTTTGTTGATTCCACTGAGGTACTTAAAAGTTTCTATCATGTCCCCTCTCCCTTCTTTCCTCAAGGTATACATATTAAGCTCCCTTAGTCTCTCCTCATACAGGCTTCTCCTGCAGACCCTGCACCATTTTAGTTGCCCTCCTCTGGACTACCTCTATCCTGTCTATGTCCTTAGGAGATGGGGTCTCCAGAACTGGACACAGTACTCCAGATGGGGTCTCACCAACTGTCTGTACAGAGGATAACAACTTCCTGTTTTCTGCTGCTGATGCCTCTCCTATACATCCCAGTATACCCCCAGCCCTCCCTACTGCCTTCTCACATTGCTTGCTAACCTTAAGGTCATCTGATATGATTACCCCAGGTCCCTTCCTTTTTGTTGTTGTTACTACCTCCCACCCATTGTGTATTCTTCCCTGGGTTCTTGTTTCCCAGGTGCATTATTTTGCACTTCTTGCATTGAATCCTAGCTGCCCTACTTGACCATTCCTCCAACCTTGCCAAGTCCCTTTTCATCCTTTCCACGCCTCCTTGTGTATCAACCCTGTTGCAGATCTTTGTGTCATCTGCAAAAAGGCATACTTTTCCTTCCAGTCCCTCTGCAATGTCACCGATGAAGACATTAAAAGGACTAGACCCAATACTGAACCCTGCTGTACCCCACTAGTAACTCTCTCTTCTTCAGAGTGGACTCCATTTACAATTACCTTCTGTGTCCTGTTGTGCAGCCAATGTTTTTACCCAGGCTACCACCCTGGGACCCACCCTAGGCTGGTTAATTTGACTATTAATCTTTTTGTGGGACTGTATCAAATGCCTTGCTAAAGTCTAGGTAGGCCATGTCCACAGCCCCTCCCTGGTCTACTACTTTGGTCACCCAGTCAAAAATCTATTAGATTCGTCTGACATGACCTTCCTGCTGTGAATCCATGCTGCCTTGGGTCCTGTGCTCCACTGGCCTCTAGGTACTCAACTATTCTTTCCTTCAGAAGTGACTCCATCACTTTCCCTACCACAGAGGTCAGACTGACAGGTCTGTAGTTTCCTGCCTCTGTCTTGGTCCCACTTTTGTGAAGGGGAATCACATCCGCCTTCCTCCAGTCCTCAGGTACCACACCATCCTCCCATGATTTATTAAAAAGAGTAGCCAGTGGTTTCACTAGTTCCTCCCTTAATTCTTTTAGAATTCTGGGGTGAATTCCATCAGGACCCATTGCTTTGTCCACCTTCAGTTTTAGGAGTTCTTGCAGAACCCTTTCTTCTGTGAAAGGACTGGGATCGACCTTCTATCAAGAGTGCTTCTGTTAATTGGATTAGGCACTTCCCTCCTCTTTGTGAATACTGAGCAGAAATATTCGCTCAGTATCCCTGCTTTTCACTGTCCCTCTGCCCACCCACCATTCATTCCATTCAGCCTCACTATCCTCCCTTTGTCTTTCTACGCCTGATGTACCTATAAAAGGTTTTATCCCCTTCTTAACTGAGTTGGCTATCTTTTCCTCAGTTTGGGCCTTTGCTATTCTGACTTCCTCCTGCTTCCTTCTGCCTTAACTGGTACAGCTCTCTGTCCTGCTCCTTCTGTGTTTCTATACTTCGGAATGCTATCTTTTTCTTCCTGACTTTCACAACCACCTCTTTTGAGAACCATAGTGGCTTTTCTTTCATTTTGATTTGTTTATTTGCTTCACACAAAGGCTTGTTGCCTCTGTGATGGCAGTTTTGATGATTCCCCATTGTTGCTCCACACCTCCTTCTAGCCTGTTTGCTAGTGCTTTTCTGAGGCACTCTCCCATCTTGCCAAAGTCAGCTCTCCTAAAGTCCAGTACCCTCACTTTTGTATGGCTTGACTCTGTAGCTGAGTTTAACGTGAACCACACTGTTTGATGGTCACTTGTTCCCAGATGGCAACCCATTTCTAGATCTGAGATCCTCTCACTGTCCCCATTTGAGAGTACGAGGTCTAAGATTGCTCCCTCACGAGTGGGTTCTGAAACTAGCTGTCTAATGCCTGCCACCTGTAGGGCATCAAGAATGGCCCTGCTCTTGGATGTGGCTGCAGCAAATGTGCTCCAGTTAACATCTGGCATATTCAGGTCTCCCATCAATAGTATCTCCCCTTTCTCTGCCATTCTAAGAATGCCTTCTATCATATCCTTGTCCATTCCCTCCCCCTGACATGGGGGTCTGTACACAATCCCTGTGAGGATTGTGGTGCCCTTTCCAGTCTCCAAGGTGACCCACAGTGCCTCCTCTCCTCCCTGTTTACTCTTTTGTTCAGTTGCTTTTATCCCTTCCTTTACATAGAGAGCTACTCCTCCCCCTCTTCTCCCCTGCCTGTCTCTCCTGTAGGTTATGTACCCTGGTATGTTAACATCCCAGTCATGGTTCTCTGTGTACCATGTTTCTGTGACTGCCACGATATCCAGGCATCCCTCTTCCATCAAGGCCACCAGCTCAGGGAGCTTGTTGCCCAGACTATGGGCATTGGTACTCATTACCCTCCATTTCCTGATGGCCTTACTCCCTTTTGCCCCATCCCTGTCCTTCTTGCCTTTGTCACTTTCTCCATTTACCCCTGCCCTTCTCCCTATCGACACCTCTATGTTGGTGTTTGCCGACTACTACCTTGATTATTTGGGGGCTAGGATTTCCCTGCTCCTTTCCAGTGCCTCTCCCCTTGGCTAGTTTAAAAGCTTGCCAATGAAGCATTTAAACCTATCACCTAGGATCCTGGTTCCCCTCCCAAACAGATGCAGCCCATCATGCCAGTATAGGCTTGCATCACTCCAGGTGGACCCCCAGTCCCCGATGAAGCCAAATCCCTGAGCTCCACACCAGTTTTTCAACCACTGATTGAATCCCATGGTGCGGAACACCCTAGCCTCTCCTATGCCATAGATGGGCAGCACCTCCGAGAAGGTTACCGTGTGTGCTACTTGACTAAGGCCCCTTCCCAATTCCACAAACTCTTCCTGCACTTCTCTAATCCTTTCTTAGCCAGGTCATTTGTCCCTAGGTGGACAATGACATCCAGCTCCCTCCCCTGTGCAGCTGCTCCGGCAATCCTGAGGATTCGCTCCCTGTCCCCCCAAGCCATGGCACCAGGCAGGCACCTTACCTCCCTCTCCTCTTCCTCCCCCAGTTCTACCTTCCTAACAATGGATTTCCCCACCAGGAGTTGTTTCCTTCCCCTGCAGGGTCCTCTGCCATCCTCCTGTGGGTCTCCTTTGTGGAGGTTCCCAGCATCCTCCTTGGTCTCCACTGCGGGTGCCTCCATAGAGGAACCACACTTTGCCATAATGGCATAGGAATTGTGGAGAGCTACAACTGGAGGGATGCACCTCTGTTCCACCACCCTCACCCTCCCTGAGCCCACTGTGGTCCAACCACTCCTCTTTCTTGGCAACCTCTGAGGCAATGGCAGTGGCACTGGTGGTTCCTGGATGGAAGAGGAGGTCCTACAATCCTGGTCAACTCAGCCTGGAGATGAGCAACCTCCTCTCTCAGCCCAGAGAGGTGCCTGCAGATGGGACAACACCGCATCCTCCAGAATGTCTCCCGAAGACTGCTGCCCACAGCCACTGCACTGCACCACCCAATCATGTCTTATTTCTGGCCCTTAACTGTTTTCAATCCTTACTCTTTCCTCTGTTTTTTTTTCTCTCTCTCTCCTTACTTTCTGCCTGTGTGCCCTTTAAGCTCCTGATTGTCCTGTTCTGAGACAAGAATATCCTATATTTCTCAGTGGACCACTTACTTGCTCAGAGGCTGACCTCCAGCAGCTAGAGAGGGTCGGAGAGCTACTCCTGCCCTTCTAGGATGGTGGGTCTTTGGTGGTTCTGTGATCACTCACTTCCTGCTCCCAAACAGGAAGTTCCTGTTGTCAGTCAAATCCTGTGCCTATAAAAATAGAACTAGCTTTGGGTGGGGAAGGAGGGCAATATAGTCCCAGCAGTGAAGTCCAGTCACGCAGCAGTCCTTCTCCTGGTGTCTTCCACCAAGATATTAGCAGAATCTTTCTAAGGCAGTCTTTAAATGTAGCTTCCTTCTAGCTAAGCCACTCCCCCTACTTACTAGATCTTTCTACCAGTAATTTAAACCTCACAGCAGTTAAGTCCTTTCAATCATCTGATATTTACACCTATAACTGTTCAGATACCCATTCAGTTCAGTTAACCCAGACAGACACACACACACGTTTTTTTTTGTTTTGTATGTTAGTTTTTTTTACCCTAAATTAAAGGTCCAAGTACAAAAGTTCTTCTACTTTAGTCCCAGCAGAGAAGTCCAGTCACACAGCAGTCCTTTCTCCTGGTGTCTTCTGTCAACAGAGGATCAAAGGTAGCCGACAACGTGGTTTGGTGTTCTGCGCCATTGAAACTGACTCCTTTAACTTCCCTTTAGTGTCAGTGCATTTACACTGATTATTTGTGGAGTGTCATTGTTTTTGGATTGGTGGAGCCCTCCCTCCTTCCTCCACCATACTCACCTGGGCTCATCATTCGCACTTTATCCCATTTCCTAGCCACTTCCTTCATACCTTTTCATTGTTCCCTACACCATCGTCATGGATACAACACCTCACATCCAACTATACTGATGATCCAAACACAGTTCACCCCGATGTACACACATCTCAGACATCAGTGTTTTAGTATACTTCTGTGTGTTTCCGAGACCCCTACATAAAATTCTGCAATGTTCTCAAGATGTGTACATACTAGCCTATCCCAGTATAGAGGACAGTCATGGTTTACTGTATAGCAATTCGTAACACTTATTCCCACTCTGCTACTAAGCTGCTTAGTTCAACATAGCTATAAAGCAGACTATCCTCACTAGGACTGCTAAGCATTATCTGAGTATACAATTACTTTGAAACATTCCTTGGGACAAGACTGACTAATAGAGAGCTGATATTATTCCTTAAATGCAATGACGTCATCTTTCAGAAAATGTACACATTCAAATGTTACTATGGCCCTAACACTTCCATTATTACTATTTCTCTGTGATTAGAGTTGTAATATCCTCACAATGGACCACTCCACCAACAACAACTACTCACTGACAAGGTCTACACTACAGTCCTTACCTGTACTTCTGCATCACCCTCTATCATCACTAGCCTGTCTTAGCCATTTTAAATGGCAATTATTTGTTGCTTTTCTGATGACTCCTAAAATTACTATAACGAGTACATCAGGATGCTATCTATCATACCTGCTAGCCTGATAGCTCATACTGCTTAGATGTGGGGACATTGAGACCAACTCAGCCCCCCCCCCATCCTTCCCATCCCCAAGCCTCCTCAAACTGACCTCATGGGAAAGGACTTAACATTGCACACATAAATGGTAGCTTATTACCTAAAATACATGAGCTGGAGGCCTGGATATCACTCCATAACTCTGACATCATTGGTATAAGTGAATCCTGGTTAAAACCTATGACTCCAGACTTGCTCTACAAAATGAAGGGCTATATAATACTAAGGAAGGATAGAAGAGGTTCTAAAAAAAGAGAGTGGGGTCCTGCTCTACTTAAAGGACCACCTTATTGGAAAACTCATAGCATCAAGTACTGACCAGGATGTGGCCTCAGAATGATTGCTCAGTGAAATCTTAATTGGGTCTTCAAAAAACTATACTTGAATTGTATATACAGTCCCCCAGCTAGTGGAGTAAATGGTCTAAAACAAGTATTAAATGAGATGGCTGGCCTCTCCCCTGTCAGGGACATCATACTGATAGGGCATTTTAACCTAAGCTGGCTGGACAATGAGCAAGCCATCTATACAGAACTTCTTAAGGAAGACAGCCTCTCCCAGATCATTCAGTCTCTGACTCGGCATTACTCTAGATCCAGCAATCACACATATCTGTACTGGAACTTGACACATAGGGAAGATAGAGTCAGAACTGCTGGCGTACTCTCAGACCCTATTATTGACCACTCACCCACCTTCTGTACCTGGTCATCCAGTAGGATGCACATCCCAGCACTACTCATTTCCTTTAGAAATTTTGCAATGGTGGCCATGGAGGCATTAAAGTCTGATCTGCATGGTATACACTGGCAGGAGCTTTTTTCAATCGATAACATGGACTCAGCACTGGGTTACCTTATAGCCGCACTGACCTCCATTCAAAATAAACACTTCTCTATCACAAGACAAAGAGTCAGAGGTGGTAACACCAAATGGATCAAAAAGGAACTGATTGTCCTCATGAAGCTCCGTGACAAAGTATGGACAAGAAACAAATCAGCACCCACTTTATACAACTGGTGCTCATACAGAAATCTCTGGAACACTTGTAAATGTGAACAAGGCCTTAAGGTCCACATTTTTTTTAAATCAAAGCAAATACACAACCTATAGGTAACCCACATAGTTTCTGGTCAGCAGTGAACTTAGTATTGAAACCACACAAGCACGCCAGTTCCATAACTCTAAACACTGACACTGGCCTTCAATCTGACCCAGTAACCATGGCAAATATCCTCAATGATAAGTTTACAAATCTCCAGGTATATAAAGCTCAGCTTCCCTCTGCTTAACAAAACCCTGATACTCCACACAGCACAACAAGCTGTCCATCTTTTTACCTCAAAAATACATCCCAAGCTGAAATATACCGACACCTGATAGCACTACCCAACTCCAGTAGTGCAGGTAGTGATAGACTCTTTGCCAGTTTTCTAAAACTGGCCACGGCCTCTATTGCCAAACCTCTCGCATTTGTTATTAATTTATCTTTGACCACATCCACTGTCCCATCATTATGGAAGGAGGCAGGATTGCCCTGATTTTTAAGTCAGGGGATGTACAGCTTTCCGATAACTATAATCCAGTTTCTTTATTATCCCACATGGGAAAAATCCTAGAGAAAGTGGTTCATCAACAGTTAGCTATACATCTTGAGGAATAAGGCCTACTGCTGTCTGACCAGCATGGTTTCAGAAGCCAATTTAGTACAACTACTGCTCCGGCAAAATTCACAAACCATGTACTACTGTACGTGAAGCTCACAGGAGCAATCTTACAGGGGACATATTCATAAATCTCTCTAAAGGCTTTGACTTGGTTGGTCATGTGCTTCTGCTAAACAAACTGAACTCCCTTGGCTTCCCTAATAACACAGTGAGTTGGGTAAAAAGTTACCTCACAAATAGAACAAAAATGGTTCACATAGGGGATATTCTATCTAGCCCTCTTCAAGTCCGCTCTGGAGTACCACAAGGGTCTATACTGGGTCCACTTCTTTACTCAGTTTTTGTCAACCCACTACTAAGTTAGCAATATGCTAGTAAAACTATTATGTATGCAGATGATTTAATTCTATTTCACAGCGACAAAATTCCCGCTAACCTGTCTGACACATTGAATAGAGATTTCTCCTCTGCTACCCATTGGTTTGTTCAACAAGGCTACTTGTTAATGCCAAAAAAATCAAGAGTATAATGTTCGGATCTAAACATCAACTATCTAGATGCTCTTTTTCCCAACTAGACTCTCTCAATATTCAATCCTCAGATGGATCCTTCCTAGAGTTTAAATACTTGGGGTCATGCTTGACCCCTCATTAACTTTCTCAACCCATATAGCACTGGTGGTAAAAAAGGTTAACCAGTGAGTAGGGGTATTCTACCGCTTAAAACACCTCTTGTCCCAGGAAGCTAGGATATCTATAGGAAGGGGTAAGGTGATAGCAATGGAAACTATACGCATGTCTCCTCATATGGACCTGCAGTGGTGGATTTTGCTTTTGGAATGGGGAAATGAAGTTCTGGGACCAGTGTGTAATTGTCAGGTGTATGGACAGTGATCACTTCTCACTAACATTAAAGTCCAAGATCTTACCTATTAAAAATAAAAATAACCAGATGGAATTAATGATAGACATCAGGAACAAAAATAAAATAAGATGGAACCAAACTTGTGAAAAAACAGTACTAAAGATGATACAAGTTTTGAAAAACAACATTGTTAGTGTTAACTCAGAGAGAGACCTAAATGAAATAATAACACTCTGTCTTAATAACGTAAGACAGGTATTGAAAGCTGCAACTACAACAAGCTCTGTAAAAAGGAAAGCGGACACTTGGTTTGACCAGGGCTGCTGTATGGCAAAAAAGGATTTAAATAGACTAGTCAAATCAATGAAAAATATGGATTTAAGAACAAAAAGTAAAATATAGAATAAAGAAGAGGAAAAATATAAATTAATGTTAAAAAAACAGAGTGAATACTATATTAAATAGTGGGATAGAATGCTTACAATAATAAACAACAAGGATCAACAATTGTATTGACTGCTAGTAGCCAAACGAACAGACAATTCAAAATATGAAGTTGATTCGTATATTCCCACTGATGAATGGATTAAATACTATTCAGCTATATTTTATGACCTTAAGATCAGAGCATGCACAGATGGCACAAGGCCAGATATGACAACATTTAATCCAATAACAAATGCTGAAACATATTGTTCCATTGCTAAACTAAAACAAAACAAAAACACCGGGGCCAGACTTAATACCTGCTGAAGCATATCTGGCAGCTCCCTCTTTGTGGTCTAATATGTTAACCAAATATTTCAATGTATGTTGTAAAAGCCTAAAATGTCCTGAATCCTGGAAAGGAGCTATGATTGTATCTATTTATAAAAAAGGAGATAAAAACAATCCAGCAATGTATAGACCTATCTCCTTATTAGATATAATGGGGAAAATTTTCTCAAAGATTATTTTAGAGGGGCTAAGGGAACAAACAGTAAACTTATGGGACCTGTCAGAATATCAAGCAGAATTTCGTGGCAGCTTTTGTACTACTGATAATTGTTATATACTTAGTCATCTGTATGAGAAATACATTAAACTTAGAAAACAAAAAATATATTTAGTGTTTCTAGACTTCAGCTTAGCCTTCGATATGATCTCACAGCAAAAATTACAGGTAGAAATGAGCGATTGGTGTATATTGGTTCAATTAATACACATTATAAAAGTATTATATACTGGTACATGAGTACAGGTTAGGTTGAGTTTCGGTGAACAAACTTCAGTCAAATTCCTCACTAACAGGAGAGTTTATCAGGGATGTGTGCTGGCAGCCTGATTGTTTTGTATCTACATAAACAAACTTTCAATACAATTAAAGAATTCACAAACAGATTCACCAAAAATAACAAGGGAAAGCTGTGCTGTACATGCATATGTGGACAACTTGGTTCTCATATCTTTAATCCAGTCAAGACTTTCCAAAAAGTTGGAAATATTGCACAGATATGCCAACAACTATGAATTGAAAATTAACTAAACAAAAAGTCAGGTAATGATATGGGAGTAAGAAAACAAACCAAAATCTGGCATATAGGTAAACAAAGTTTAAAAAACAGTAAACCAGTATAACTAACTTGGTCTTACCTTTACATCAAATGGAACATGGTTAAAGCGTATTATTATAAGGGTCTCAGAAATGCTGAAATCTGACTGGTTATCAGCATTCTGTGAGCCTTATGTTAATCTTCCTTATTAATGTACTTGTACAGCCTGATCACAGTAGTATTAATTTGTCTGGCATTCATTTTTTTTTTTTAGAATTCCATTATTGAGCTTCCATGCTGCCATTATGCTTACCGATTGTAAGCCTGAACAAAAAAAAAATTAAAACTGCCAGCACTGGTCCTCACTCTTCTTACACATTGTAAAGATGTGGCACAGTCATTTGAGGGCTCGCCTGCTAATCTAATGTCCTCAGAAACAACTTTCCTTGTTCAGGCAAGTCTTGTAAAAATGCTGTTCACTCTGTCACACTCAACCACACCAGCATAAATACATTATCTGTTAGGCAACACAAACTGAAAAATGAACTAAAATAAAGAAACAAAACCCACACACAACTAACTGGTAACTCTTGCTCAAAGTTCACTGCCTGTCTTGCTTTTCAGGTGCTGTTCCTTTCAATTTGCCTCAGCTCACCACCCTCTGTGTGGCAACTCAGAAACTAATTACCATCATTTTAACAGCAGAAATTGAAGTGCTTTCTGGTCACCTGTTACCCACTGCCTGGTCCCTACAGGTTTCTCTAAAGAGGTTTTAGTCATGCAGCCCTATGTCAGGGGTGTGTATGCATAGTGGCCGTTCGCTGACACTAGTTGCTCCCAATATGGTCCTGTACTGTATTTACGTCAGATTCCGATGACACCGACCCCAACTCTAATACACCTCAAGCTGCTGCCGTGTGGGATGAGGCCGCTCAGTGGAAATCAGAACACCAAATAATAATAATAATAATAAAAAGTGAACCTATCATTAACTGTTTAAAAGGCATTTATTGATTTTATCTTTGTCTCTGTTTTAGGATCTTTTTTCATTTGTTTTAATGTACAATTAGACTACTGGTCACACAGCATCAGTAATCCCTGTTTCGTGCCCACCATGGACAAACTGCAGGTCAATGAGAAGCGCATAAGGTCAGACCCAGTCTGACATTTCTCTTGCAGTTCAGATGCTGAAGGTGTTATATTTTCTGATCCATTTTATTACTTTGTGCTTCCATGTGTTCTCCGTGACATATCCAAGTATTTTTTTTTGTGTGTGTGTGTATTTTTTTCTTACAGCACTTCATTGAATGTTTTTAACAAATTCAATGTAACGGCAGATGATTACTTGGTGGGCATGGAACATGGGTCCTTATTGTATCCAGCCCCCTTTAAAGTCATATTTATTTCTTCTGAGCCACAAGGCATTTAGTTACATATGGTATACTTTCAGTGCTTCTCTGTAGCCCCAATCTCTGGAAGGTCATGTATGGCAGCCTCTCGCCAAGTTTCTTGGTGGCATCAGACTGTGTTTGGTGGCTAGCTGATTGTAGTCCCAACAGATCTTCTGCTTTCTGTCATGTATTTTTTTGTTGTTGTTGGTGAGTCACTTCTACAGTATGTGGCAGAATGGAAGTCCTCTACAGCACATCTGCGCCCTAGGAGCCATAGGCAAAGATAGGGCATCACGGCTTTGCCCAACCTCTACAAAATGCAGTATATAGTATGAAGTATCAAAAGGCGCCATCAACAGCTCTAATTCTATGGCTGACAGTCTCGCATCTCCCGTCCCTGTGCATACCCGATCAGAGCTGCTGGTATCAAAATTATATTATGACATTACACAGAACAGTTTGTTTAGTTAAGTTTGCTTTCAGGGCAGCAGAGTTTGTGACTATGTTAGTGTGTGTGTGTGTGTGTGTGTGTGTGTGTGTGTGTATGTGTGTGTGTGATGCTTTCCTTTATTGGGAGGGGCTTCTCAACAAAAAGCAGAGTTCGATCAAGGAACACTCTCCAGCAAGGTGACCGAGGGACAGAAGCAATGAAAGGTAATGGGGCAGCTACAATGTAGTGTAAGCAGTACTCAACAGGGGAAAAACAAACAAACGTGTAAAAAAGCCTGTGTTGGAGTATTTTCTAGTGTGGCATGCTGCGTGTAGCTAAATAACCTAGTGTATGTGTGTTTTTTTTTTTATTTCTATCAAGTGGTGACAAATAACACAGTTGACTAGTGACTGACTTCTTCAAATGCTTTCATTCACAGGGACACCACAGATGTAGTGTTAAAATTCTCCCTTTCTGCCACATGCTGCAGAATTGCCTCATGAAGGGCAGTTCAAACATCTCTGTCATTCTTTCACAGTTCAGAAAGGAACTGAAATGCAACACAGAAGTATGAGCTTTTGGTGTAGGGACTATTTTATGTCGAGTATTAAGAATAATGAAAATAAATACTGTTTGTTGTTAGAAAACTGCAAGAAAAACTGAACCCAGTTATAACAATAGCAATAAGGTACTCCCAGCGGTTATGTTAATGTTCAGGTTAATCACCTCCTGGGGGCAATATGGCACTTGGCTGCATCTCGTGCCACATTACACCCCAGGGGGTGATTAACGAGAACATTAATATAACCCCTGGGAGTACCTTATTGCTTAATTAACACACTGAAAATTAAATTAAAACAAACAGCTAACTCATTAAATCTTTTTAACAAAAAGTATGGGGATAGTTCAATTAAACCACTAATTATGTCAGCAAAGGCAAAATGCAATACCCAGGCTCTTTATAATGCAGAGATCTGGAATACCAACAAATCTGAATCTTTGGAAGTTCCACTTTAAAAATACTGAGATTCAGTCTTGGGTTGGGGCAATCTGTACCCCCAACAATGAGTAGAACTAGGATTGACAAGTATTACTGCACTAGCTTGTGCAAAAAAATAAACTATTGGATTAAACTGCTGCAGCTCGATAAACAACCCTTTCAATATTTATGTCTAAAAGAAAAATATGAATGGAAAAATAATAGACTGCCCCAATTAGGATGGTTAAAAAGAGTTTCTAGTATCCTAAAAGAAAATGGATTGGAAACTTTAGAAACTATGTAGCTCAAGGAATTACTATTAGTTGCAAATATAAAAACTATGTAATCCAGAAACTATCAGAAAATTATAACAACAAAGATCTAAGGCATATTGAAAACTACACATTTCAAACTGGTTAGTGCGGAATGATGTGTTCCACCAGTATAGACATTATATGGATGTTTTGACGGATAACAAACAAAGGAAATTATATACAAAATACCGCATGGAACTATTTCCACCCAAAGTTTTAACTGCCAGATACAGTAAGATGGAAGATTTTCTGGCCTGCTGCTGTGAATGTAATGGATCAGAAGTGAAAAATCTAAAGCACGTTGTCTTTGAATGCAAATGGTATTCTAGTCCAAGAACAAAATGGTTATATCCACTATTAAAAACTGTACAATCTAGTGATGAAGATATACTACCTAATTTCTTGTTTACCACTAATAATGAAACGATCATAAAAATTGCTGCTGCCTACTTTGTGGCTATATACAAAATACAATTGAAAAGACAAGTATAATTTGCATCAGGAATCTGCTATACAGACTGTTTTTTTTTTCACTTTATCTTTTTATTGAAATTCAAGTATATAAGAAGGCACACATCTAATACAATAGAAGACTATCCTCCATGTAAGGTATAAAATATCACTTAACAAAACACAGTATTTAGGGTAAACATATTGGAGAAGCCTTATATACATGTATTGATAATAAAACACAAACCTAGACAGGATGTAAGTGGAGAGCAGAAGGGTTATGATCAATAGGGTATTATAGGATCAGAAATAGCAACCATGTAAGAAATACATGCTAGGGCAGGCTATGGCAAGACATTCAGTAAATTGCAAAAAGTGATAAATGTGATAATATGAACAATGTTCAGTAATGGAGAGGTGAAGATAAGAGAAAAGTGTGCAAGGAAAGAAAGAAGAGAGAAAAAAACAAGGAGGAAGGGAAGTAGAGAGGGAGAAAACAGGGAAGAAGGGAAAAAAGAGGAGAAATCTGTGCACAAAAGTTTCAAGAAAACCTAATCTGAGAGCAAAATAAGAAGGAGGGCTAAATATCCCCAAGAATTAAGGTCTAGAAGAACTAGGTTCAATGTACTTGAAGTAATCCTGCCAACATCTGTCATATACCATGAGTCAGTTATGAGTAACATGAGATAATCAGTCTAGGGAGGCATACTGAGAGAGGCTTTGAAGAACATCTGAAAGAGAAGGCACCAGAGTTGACTTCCATTTCATAAGAATCAGACGTTTGACCAGAAACTAAAGTATGTTTAGCCATCTAAAATGTGCATGTGAGAGGAGAGAGCTATTGGGGATAAGGATGCCTAGAAGGAATAGCTTGGGGTCAAAAGGTAGTTTTTGTCCTGTTACTCTGGGGGCAAGTAAACAGACTTTATGCCAGAGCTTATTAATGGGAGCGCAAGACCACAAGATATGAAGTAGATCACCATTGGCCAAATTGCAGCGCCAGCAATTATTATTATTTAATCGGCCCATTCGTTGAAGCACAGAGGGGGTTCTATACCAAAGATATATGATTTTAGTTTGTATTAAAGAACTACGGGCATCTTTAAAGGTATTACGTGCAATACGCCAACAATTACTCTATTGTGCATCTGAAATATTGTAGTTAAGAGGAGTACTCCATTTATTTTTGGTCAGTATAGACAGGTCAGATAGATTATCAATAATGTATCTGTAAATTTATTTATTTTTATTTATTTAGTTTTTGTTGACCGGGTAAGTGCACTAGACAAATCCTGCCTATTTTCAGGCACGACCCAGAGGAGGGGCATACAGATGAATGCCAACTGACCATGAACCAGATTAAGCTGTTGGTGGTATTTTTAGTGAATGAGGGGAATTTGGCCAGGACACCTGGGAAATTCCCCTACTCTTTTCGATAAGTGCCATGGGATCATTAACATCCACCTGAATTACCACCAATCCAGGCAGATGGGACCTCGGTTTAACGTCTCATCCAAAAGACGGCACCTCAGAAGTGCAGCACCCCTCTCATGCTGCATTACAGTGTCAGTACTGGGATATTAACCCAAGTGCCAGATGTGGGAACTGAACCCACAGCCCTCTGATCTCCTGGCCTCAGAGGCGAGTGTGCTACCTATGAAGCTATTTAATTTTACTGATAAATTAGTCCAGTGCGAGATGTATGGGTTTAGAAGAGTATGCCTATACACTAAACTAGAGAGCTATAAGCTGCCCAAATTTGTAAAAACTTCCAGAAGTCCTGTTTAGGAAGTTTTCATGTGACCTGCAAGTCTGAGAATGATCTAAGAGTGAGTGAATTATGGTCCAAACCGGAAAGTCCCTTCGCGGCCTCAGACCGCTCTTCAGTGATCCTTCTCCCTGGTCCTGTCTGGTCCAACCTCTCGGGGGGTCAATATCTCCGGATTGGAGTCCGCCCCAAGTCCCGGGGGTAGCTGACCCCAACGCCCGGGGAAAGTTCCTTCATGGCATAATGCCGCTCCACCAAGGTGACCAGTTCATCACAGGAAGCTGGGTCTGACTGTCCAACCCACTGTTGTAGGCTGGGCGGTAGTCCTCTTAGGAACCGGTCTTATCAGGAGCTCCACGATTTTGGCAGCACTATGGAGCTTGGGTCGCAACTACTTCTTGGCCAAGTGAAGGAGGTCATACATCTGTGACAGAGGCTTCACCGACTCCCGGAATCTCCAGCTGTGGTACCTCTGGGCTTGAAGGGCAGGAGTCATGTCGGCACGGGCCAAGATCTCTTCCTTCAGTCTTGGATAGTCGGTGGTGACTCCCTCATCCAGATCATAATATGCCTTCTGGGCCTCGCCACACAAAAACGGAGCTAAAATGCTGGCCCACTGATCCTGAGGCCATAACTCACGAGTAGCTGTCCTTTCAAAGGCAAGCAAATATGCTTCAATGTCGTCAGTCATTGTCATTTTCTGCAGACAGTGGGAAGCCTGTATAGTCTGGTAACCCTCTGGGGTAGGCCCTGCTGGGCGACCTTCTCCCAGCGTGGTCTCGATGAGATGCTTTACCATTTCCTGGAGGACAGCGAGGTCCTGGGCCATCTGTGTGAGCAGCAACTGTCCAACCCACTGTTGAAATTCAATGCAAAGAAGTGCAAGATAATGCATATGGGGTACAAAAACCCTGGCACAATATATCAGTTGGGGGGGTGAGGATATAGCATGCACCAAGCAGGAAAGGGATCTTGGGGTTATCATCTCTGATGACCTCAAGGTAGGGAAACAGTGTGACAAGGCAGCAGGTAAAGCAAATAGGATGCTGGGATGCATAGGCAGGGGCATCACCAGCAGGAAAAGGGAGGTCATAATTCCACTATACAAGACACTAGTGAGGCCCCACCTGGAGTACAGTGTACAGTTCTGGAGACCTTACCTACATGTAAGGACATAGACAGGGTAGAGAAGGTTCAGAGGAGGGCAACAAAGATGGTGCATGGATTGCATCACAAGTCCTATGAGGACAGGTTGAAGGAACCGAACATGTACTCCCTGGAGGAGAGGAGGGAGAGAGGTGATATGATAGAGACCTACAAGTATCTTACAGGGAGGAACAGGGTGAAACATACATTATTTAAGCAAAAAGATGTTCCAGGACTAGAGGGCATGGGATGAAGTTGGAGGGAGAACGATTCAGAGGAAACGTGAGGAAGAATTTCTTCACAGAACAGGTGGTGGACAAGTGGAATACCCTGCCAGAAGAAGTGGTGGGGGCTGAAACAATCACGGGATTTAAGAATGCATGGGATAGACATAAAGGAATTCTGGATGTCATGGGTAAGGGGCAACAGACTTCTAGGAAAACATAAACTGAACTTACAAGCTCAAATGGGCAGACTGGGTGGGCCATAGGCCCTTATCTGCCAACGCTGTCCATGTATCTATGTAACTGGTTCATCCCTTGTTGAGCCCAGGTAGCTTCCTGCTGTGCTGCCGTAGCCTGGATCAAGACTTTCACCACGTCCTCCATGCCTGGTCTCCTTACTCCAGGGTGTTCGGATTCCAGCCAAATTCTATGCCGACCTGATCCCACTGCTAATACCACGTGTGACAAGGCACGACCTTGCCACGGGCTTCTGGTTCAGCTTTTCGGTGGTTAAGGAGTCTCAGGAAGACCAGTTTGTTAACGATCAATAGGGTATTATAGGACCAGAAATAGCAACCGTGTACAAAATACATGCTAGGGCAGGCTATGGCAAGGCATTCAGTAAATTGCAAAAAGTGATAAATGTGGTAATATGAACAATGTTCAGTAATGGAGAGGTTAAGATAAGAGAAAAGTGTGCAAGGAAAGAAAGAAGAGAGAAAAAAGCAAGGAAGAAGGGAACCAGGTATATATATGTCAAACCAACCAGGTATATTTTTATTTCTTTAATATGGCTGGTAACACAGAAGTTTGGGCTTCTGCCCTTTCCTTTTTAAGCCCACCGGGGAAAATTAAACAAAAACAGAAATAAAGAGGCCTAGCTCTGGGTGGGAGCGCTGTCTAAACAATCCCCGGCCCTAACTAGAAATCCCCTTTTCCAGAAGGGTAGACCTTCTGGAAGAACACAAACAGTAAAACGGAAAACTCGCAATGAAAATAAATTTTTCTTTTAGGCTTAATTCAGGAGACCAATCTCCTGAGGGTTGTTTAAGGGACTCCTGATCTGGAACACATCCAGGCAGCTTGTCAGCCCTCTACCCCTGCAGCAACTGCCTGCTGGCTTTTCCTTCCTGTTTTTAAAGCTCTCCTGTCTGTGCAGCTGTAGCCAATCAGCCGAATCAGCTGCAGCTGTACCCTGACTATCTTACTCAGAGAACCCCCCTCTCCTCCAGTACCTGAGTTTACCACAGCCTAGACATAGAGCAAGGAATTCAGGGAGCCAGGTGGAATGCAAATGAACAAATATAAAAGGAAAAGTAGATCATTACCACATTAGAGTGACTCTGAGTATACTTTGCAGTGCAACAGAATAAGTACATAATAAATACAATATTGAGGGGGAAAGAAGAAAGCAGAGGTCAATTTAAGCCCCTTACACCCTGAGCCAAATGCAAATCGGGATTATGTGGAGAGGTGCATAGACTTCGGTGACAACTGTAGACAGAAGAGATAGTCATGGTAAAGATCATCTCCGATTACTCGAAAATTGCCTAAATAGGTGTTATATGGGGTGACTAGGTCTAGAAGACTAGGCCCAGTGAACCCCAAAACAGGAGGGACCACACAGCAGTGAATTTCTATAATATCTATATTCTTTGAGTAAAATAAGGAGCATAAAGAAGATGTAGATTGACAATCCTTTGCAACAGTACACCAAACATAGCCCACCTCTTTGAGTGCTAATGATAGTTCCATTTTGTAAACAGGAGGTAGTAAGAATAATGGAGCGTAGGGAAGGAGAAAGATTAAATGTAGTTGTCAATAATACTTAAGAACCTGTCAACAGGAGAGGGAAGGGGTAAGATGCCTTGTAATATATAATAGTTCACATATGAAAAAAGAATAGGCAATAATCAGGATGCATATCGATTGGAGATATGCAACTGAACAGCCAAAAGACTATAAACCTGATGCACTGCTAAATTGGAGAGTAAAAGGCTAGATACAGAGAGCCTGTTTAGTGAGGTAATGTATAAGATCTAACACTAAAATAATGGGTTAGAAAAGCATTGCTGATATACCAAAGTTCCCTTGAAGACCTTTAAGATGCTTGTTTAAACACTGCAACAAAAAGTAAATTGATCACGCCGCGATGTACAGCCTTTGCTTTCTGCACCCGCTGGGAGTGAAAGCAACCAGGTAGCATAGATTGTAGAGCGGGCGGCTAGGCAGAAAAAGTGTACTGGCACTCCTTTTAAGTATCCTGGAAGCAAAACCTACCAAGATATAGCAACTGTGACCATATTACTGACCATATAAGCTCATGACACCTTAGATTTATTAGCAGGATTGTGCTTATTGATGTTCTTGCTTTTGGTCTTTGGCCTATGTTTCTTTTTGGGTGGCTCTAAAGATTTGAGTGGGGAACTTGCAACAACTTCTGCCCATGAAGTATTGGCAGAAATACATCCCTGAGGCACAGGGCCCAAATTAGAGGGATGTTCGTCTGAAATTTGCTGGGATAGATCCTCCTGTGAGGAGTGCATGTCATCCTCCAAGACAGCAAACTTATTGCTCAAGGGAATAGAGGGGGTTGATTTGAAGGTGAGACGCTGCAGCTTGGGGTGTTTGGGGTGAAACCTTGCTAGAACAGCATGAAAGTTTTGAAGAATAATGCCCTGACAGAAGCTTCTCTTGCAGCCGTGTTGATTGCCTTGGATTCAAATCAGTTGCAGCGTTGCTGCTTGGGGCTGCGAGTTCTGCAACACTTTCCCCACGTTCCTGTACCTCGTCATCCACCCTCCGTGTGGATACCAAAGCTGTGTTCGAGTTGCCAATTGCTGCTGAACCTCTCAGGGCAAGACTGCAGAAAGAGACCTCCAGATAGTTGACTAAGGTGTCAGGGGTTTCAAAATCCTTGAAGAAAGAGCCTGAGAAAAGGCGTTAGTGTCGTGGGGTACCGTAGAGCAAATTTAATGCTTCTTTGGTGGAGGATTTGTTTAAGTGGATTGTAGGCCTTCCTTCTGATGGTTAAATCTTCTGAAAAGTCTCTGTAGATAGAAATATTAAACTCTTGCCACTGAAGTGTCCCCATTTTTCTGGCTCGTTTCAGTATTAATTCTGTGTGGGAATAGTTCAAGAAGCGAGCAAAGATAGGCCTTGGTCACTGGTCTGATGTTGGCCTGGGACCCAGAGTGCGGGTGAGACCACTCAATGATTAATGTTAAGTCAGGAGGCAGTTTAAGCATTGCAGGCAGCAAATGTAATAAAAGCGCAGTAGTGTCTCCTAATTCTACACCTTCAGGGAAGCCAAAAAATCGTAAATTGTTGCGACGATTACGATTTTCAATGACGTCAGTTTTGGCTTGTAGGGATTTAATAGTTCAATCTTGATTGCGGACAGTAGCCTGGAGGTCATGAATAGTAGTGGTGTTACAGACTGTTGCTTTCTCATTAAATGCAATTTTCTGGCTAAAAGTTTCAAGAGTGGTCGCATTCTGTTGGGTGGAGGTTTTTAGATCATTAATCTCAGCCATCATTTTAGAAAACATTACTTCCACTCTAGCAAGTGAGCTTTACTGTACTTGGAGATCTGCTATAATGCTGAAGGATGAGGCCTAGTATGCTGCAGTACAGTGTAGAATAATTGAGTATAAGTAGATGATGGATCAAAAATGACTTACAAACTGTGTCAGGCAGTAAGATTACAGGATGGTCACAGGAGTTGGTACCAAAGAAAGGTCTGGTGAAGGTTGGATGAGGTTAGATTGCAGTCATTCCTGCAGAGATTCTGAACTATGCTGCCATCTTCTGCCTGGTCAGGCCACGCCCCCCCATACAGGCTGTTTTGAAGATTGCCAAATGCTTTGCACACATTTAAGGAATTGAGCTGGGGTTTGTTTATTGATGAACTGTATTTTTAAGGTACTGGTTTATTGACTGATCCAACAGCTGAGATATTACTTGTGTATTATAAGTGTAACCGTGTTTTGTCCATGGATGGTTTCACACAACATATGACTGCAAAACTGAACATAGCTTTTAATAAGAATTTGCTTTATAGACTGTTGTCAGATTGCCTAAATGTTGTATGTATGAGGAAACAACAAGGAATGTTCAAATAGTACATTAAACTACAGTATGTTCTACCTACCAATGATTTGTACACCTCTATGGTATTGATTAATCTGTGGTTTGAATCAATTGTTTATATAAGTATTATATATTTAAATGTAATTTTTAAATATGGATGTATTTGTATTTTGTACTTTGTATATGATTACTAGTTGCTATTGTAAAGGTCTTTTGACCGATCAATAACTCTGCTTTGAACTTTATAGGAAGGGGTACCATAATTCCCATTCTAGAATACTGCTCCCCTATAATATCCCTAGCATCTCCCCAACTCCTTAGCCAGATGAATACTGCTTATAACAACATCTGCAGATTTGTTGCCCAAGCCCCTTTCTGTGACCACCATTGCCAACTATATCTATCTATATCTATCTATTGGTTGACTCTCCCCTCAAGATCGGAGGAAACAGCTTTTGGGCTCCTTTACTTACAAGACTCTATATACAGGTTCAAGATCACCTCTGCAAGGTATGCTAAACGTCAAAGTCAACAGGCATGAACTACAGTCCTCTGCCAGCCGCATACTTGATTGCACTAGGATAATTACTGACATGAGCAGAAGGGCCTTCTCCTATGCTGCACATAAGCTCTGGAATTTATTTAGTTTTTGTTGACCGGGTAAGTGCACTAGACAAATCCTGCCTATTTTCAGGCACAACCTGGGGAAGGGGGATACAGATGAATGCCAACTGACCTTGAAACAGGTTAAGCTGTTGGTGGTATTTTTTTAGTGAATGAGGGGAATTTGGCCAGGACACTGGGGAAATTCTCCTACTCTTTTCGATAAGTGCCATGGGATCTTTAACATCCACCTGAACTACCACCAATCCAGGCAGATGGGACCTTGGTTTAACGTCTCATCCGAAGGACGGCACCTCAGAAGTGCAGCACCCCTCTCATGCTGCACTACAGTGTCAGTACTGGGATATTAACCCAAGTGCCAGATGTGGGAACTGAACCCACAGCCCTCTGATCTCCCGGCCTCAGAGGCGAGTGTGCTACCCACTGAGCCACTGACACACACAGCCTCACAGGCTATCTCCATTCACTTGCCTCACCTCCTACATTTAATAAAAAGCACTTCCAAGAGACACTAACATTAAATGCACTCTTTAAATGTCTAGACTAAACCACCTTTCCTTGTTTCACCTGGTTTGATCATCTAGCTTACTAGATCATTATCAAATTGGGATCAACTATTTCTAGGTGAACATGAACTAAATGTACTTAATGTTTGAGTCTCCTATTACATTATATTGTGTCTTGCTACCCCATTGTTGTATACTACCTTGTATAAATGTACTAATGTCCTGTGCTATATTCACTGCAGTTACTGTAAACTGATGTACTATGTGCCATCTATATGGCCAGGGTCATGCCTGGAATGGTCCCTGGGATCAGTGGTTCAATGTCATAATGACAATCACAGAATAGCGATCACTGTTAGGGAGAGTGTACATCGATGAAAATGAATTTTGGTGATGCACACTTGCAGCAAACGGGAAGAGGGTGCCTGAGATCTACAGGTTTCCTTTTAATGCAGAGGGCCTGTACCCCCCCCCACACACCCTACTAAAGGATCCTCAGCTCCAGGGGGAGTGCATGTTGGGGGGGTGAAATACTTAAAAAAAAATAGCCACCTGCCTGCAAAAAAAGAACTGCTCTGGACCCGAACCCTGCACCCTGCACCTCCCAAACAACCACCTCAGTAGCTGTCCGCCGCACCCCCTCCCACATACCTTCCCTCCCCTTTCTCTCCGCAGTGTGCGTGTGCGCATGTATCCCATTACCCTACCTCGCCCACCCAGGTATCCGGTCATTACCCTGCCAAGCAGCCCTGAACACAGGCGTCATAACTGAGTCACCGTTTTTGTAAGCACTCAACTGCAGTCGCCTTGTTCATTGGATACCGGGATCAGTGTACTTACCCAGTTATCAAATAAATAAATAAATAAAACAAATAAAAAGAACAATCCCAGGGATTTAGGGAACCTGGGCAGACTGGATGGACTATGGGTCTTTCTCTTGCAGTCATTGTCCATGATCCTATATATTTCTGTGTAAGCCTACAGAATCTACACTTCCTATTGGAAGCTTGGTGTCAAGCCTAGCTCCACTCATTGGATAATTTATTATACCCAAGGCCCCTGGAATTCTGCAGTTCTGTGGTTGTGGAATTTGCCGCAGAATTTGCATCATGCTGCAGAATATATATAGTGCCACAGAATTCATTGTTTTTGGTGAATTTTCATATAAATATACTGTTTTTCCATAGTGCCAGGCTTTCTTTCCCACCTCGTTTATCCTGAAGCCCCTCCTCTATGCTCAGCATATGAAGTCATCGATGACATCACATCATATTTAGCCAATGACAGGACTGCATTCTGCCAGAGAAATGAATAAATCATGCCGCAGAAATCAGAAAATGCTGCCGCAGAAGTCAAGGAGCCCTGCCGCAGAAATCAGAAAATTCTGCTGCAGAACACCAGGGGCCCTGATTATACCCACGTGAAGCTCCATGCACATTGACAAGAGTAGCTCGATTCTGTGGATGTTGTTCAGTACAGCTCCATCAATTGAGGGCAGAGCTGTACAGGTCAACTGCAAGCAAAGCCCCACATAGTGCATGTCCTTGTGATTGCTGGTCAGTCCTGAGCATAGCTACTGTATAGCACAGATACAACAACAAATGTTCCAGCTTTATACTTAACTAAGAAGTACAGTGTTTTTATTCAAACAAATAATAAGAGTTTTTTTTCTGTAATTACCTTAATGCGGACTTCATGGGCTTTTGGAGGGGCAACTTCTACCTCTTCAATAGAAAAAGGTTTTCCTGCCTCCCAGGTAACAGCTGCCTTGCACTTAATAACCTGTAAAAATAATATATCTATTTTAACTGTAATAAATATTATGCAACATGATAATTTATATTTACTTTTCTATTCATTACGCAGAATAACTCAGTGGAGGAATGGGTCAAAGGAAAGAAGACACGGTGTAGCTAAGAGATTTGTTACAGAAGGGATGAAAATGAAAGCTTCATCACATTCTCCCCCACAGCAGTACAGTATACAGTACCTGCACAACTGGGATATTGTAAAACTGATACAGGAAAATAGCTTATTGACTGACTGAGAAGAATTCTATGGGGCAATATGCTTAACTTTGTTGTGGTAGCTGTTCAATATTCTTAGCTGAAATAAATAAGTAGATTGTTGGACAAAATGTCCTGAACAGTTAGACTGGACTAGTAGAATACATAGTGTCAGCTGATGCTGTAACAGCTTTCAATAACTCATGAATTTTGACAAATGTGCTTTGCCGACGACTGCAATTCATGTAGTCATTCATCTAGCCAAGTAGCCAAATTCACACGGCCAGAGGGGGGTTGGACAGGGAGTGTAATTATGACTCATGGACCTGGTGGTGGGACTTGGGTGGGGGAGACAGAGGGAGTGTGTTTGGGGCACAGGTGGGGGGAGAGGTGCATTGCACTTATGTCATGTGCTTGCTTGTATTACTTCCTCTGCTGTACTCTTTCTGTCCCCCCACTGCTCCCCTCCTGGTTCCTTTGCCCTGCCTGCTGGTCATAGTGCTGAGTCAGTGCCTTTGTTGCTCCTTTGGGCTCACCTCTCATTCACAGCAATGCATACCAAGCTAGTCCCTCCTTAGCCTACTGCCTGTCCAGGCATTTATTTCTTCAGCCTATTTTGGATTCGCCTCCATACAATCAACCATCCTGGCCTCCAGGAGTACTGGGAAGCCTATGGTAGAATATGTCAAAAATAGAGGGGGAGAGGTTAGAGAGGAGTAGGAAGCCTGGTGAGATGCAACACTTATGGAGCAGCTAGTTTCAGGGAATTCCTCTGGAGGCAGTGTTTCTACCTGGTGTGCAGTAGGGTTGCAGTACTTCCTGTGAAACAAGCCATAGTAAAGGCTGAACTTAACATTCTCTGGGGTAAGGCTGAGAGGAGGATAATGCAGGCAGTCACTACTCTACTTCATCTAACGATGCCAAGGGTCCATTCTGGGGATGAACTGCAGTCAGCATGGGAGGGACAAAGGGTCCACTTGTGCAGGGAAGGGGGACCTGAGGTAGCAACAGTGAACTGGTTTGCCCCTTGTATGACTTAGTAGGTTCAGTCTTCCCCTGTGCATACCAGAATCTGTTACAGCTCAAGATACCAGGCCTGTCCTTAAGGTGGCGGCATCTGTAAAGATTTTGGAGTCCATGGAGAAGGTGAGGACTAGAATGGTACTTGTGGTAGGGGACTCCATTGTTGGGGGGACAGAGGCAGCAGTGAGTGGGGGGAACCAGGCAGGCAGGATAGTCAGGTGCCTTCCAGGGCTTCAGCTGGGAAAGACGTACACAGAGTAGAAAGTATTAGCATGGATGTGGTGGGAGAGGGCTCAATGTCATTGCCCATCTAGGTATGAATTACCTGACTAATAAATCCTTAAGAGGTGAAGGACAGCTTCAGAAAGCTGGGAGGGAGTCTTAAGCTGAAGGTAACCTCAGTACACTTTTCTGAAGTCAAGCTAGTTTGATTTAAGGGTGAGATGAGGCTTCTTCTGATGACTCACTGCAACTCATAGTTGAAGGAGGGGGGTTCAGGGAAGAGGGCTTCATATTTGTGGGGGACAGGGCACTCCTGGAGGGACAAAAGTCTGTACAACTGAATGGCCTGCATACTTCCGAGGATGGCATCAGTGTACTAGGCATAAATATACAGAGTGTATCAAAGTGCTTTTAAACAAACAGAAGAGGGAGACATATAAGTTGCTAATAGGTATTCTCACTCAATTATGGATGGCCTCCCAACAGAACTAGAATTTACAAAGGGGACAATGGCATAAGAAAGACAGAGACAGGGGAACAGAAAAAGGTACAGTGAAGGGGGTGAAGAGTGTCCAGGAGGGGTAGGAGAGGGAGTGGTAGGGGTAGGGCTATGGATGAGAGTGGGGGGAAGGTTGGTACAAGTGAGTCAAAGGTAGGAAGGAGACATGGACAGCTATATGCACTAATCCATGGACATGTAGAACAAAACCAGTGACTTGCAGATAATGGTGGCATAAGCATGGTTGGATTTGTGGGTGATCACAGAGACGAGGAAAACAAAGTGCCATGGCTGGGACCTGATCATTTCTGGGTATGCAGTGTTTAGGAGGAGGAATAAGGAATGAGTAAAGGGGTGACATTATATGTAAAGGAGTGTATAAATGCCATGGATGTCAAGGAAAGTAGAAAGGGCAGCATGGAGACAGTGTGAATACATGTAGTCACAGATGGGGGAACAACATCAGAATTGGAGTGGTATATAAAGTAGGGCAGCAGAACTGGAGGAGGTGCTGCTAACAGGACTTCAACATGCCTGATGTGGACTGAAGGTTCCCACTGACAGCAAGTGCAAGGATCCCAGTGACAGCAAAATGTGTCAGTGGCTTGTAGAGGCATTCCAGGAAGCATTCCTTTTAGAGATTGTTGAGGAATCACAAGGAAGGGAGGCATACATGAACTGCTCCTCGCAAACAGTAACCGTATTGGGGGACATCACAGTTAAGGACCCCTGAGAACCAGCAATCACCAGGTAGTTTAATAACAAACTAGGGGTGGACAGGAAGCAGTCTCAAAGGTTCTAGACTTTAGAAGGGTGTGTTTTGGTAGGATGTGAAAGCTGTTGATGGAGAAACTGCAAGGGTTGAGGGCAGTTAAGAGAGCAAAAAAGAAGTAGGAACTAATCAAAAATTGGACATAGGCCATGAGTCGCTATGTAAGGGTGGTAGAGAAAATGGGGGGCTACTGTGTTTCACAAAAGAGGTAGAGAGGCTGTGAAAAAAGAAAGCCTTCTAAAAATAAATTTAAAAAAGTCAGGTGGGGGGGGAGGGTTAGTGTTTCTAAGGAATATGAAGGAAGTTGACAGGGTTGTGAGGAGGGCTAAATCTTCTGATAAGTTGAGGATAGTAGAGTGAATGAAGAAGGAGGACAAAACTTTCTTTCATTACATATGAGAGAAGTGACAAACAAGGGAGGGGACAGTCAGATTCAAAAAGGGGTACAGCTGGGAGGAGGAGTAGGATAAAGAGAATATGAACATACTGAATCCATTTTTCTGTCCAGTATTTGCAGTAGAATCAAAGGGGCCACTGCCCGATTGTGTCATTAAGACCTGGGGAAAGGAGAGGGGGTTCAATACGGGTCCAGTTATCGAGGCAAAGGTACTGAAAGTACTGAACGCACTAAAGGTGGATGAATCAATGGGCCAGATGGGCTGTATCCACATATGCTAAAATAGATGCAGCAGGTCCTACTGTGTCACTGGCTGAGCCCTTTAACAGCTCAAGTACCTTGGGTTTGAAGGAAAGCAGATGTAGTCCTCCTGCAAAAGAGTGGAAGTAGGGATGAACCAGGGTTCTACAGACTTGTCAGCCTGACATCTACAGTAAGGAAGATACAATAAACCTTAATAAAAGAGAAGCTAGTGGGCTTCCTGGGAGGTCATGTTTGATGACCCTGATAGACTTTTTTGACTGAGTCACAAAGATGGTGAACACAGGTGGACATACTTTACTTTGACTTTACTAAAGCCTTTGACTCTGTTGCAGATAGACAATTGGTCAAAAAGATGGGAGACCTAGAGGTGGGGGATAAGATCACATAAAATCACATGAAAGGTAGGGAATTGGCTAAGTGGGAGAAACCAGTAGGTTGTGCTTACTGGGGAACTCTCGGAGACAAGGGTGATCACCAGTGGAGTGCTGCAGCAATTGGTCTTGGGACCAGTCCTCTTCAACATCTTTATCTGTGATATTGGTGTAGGGATTCAGAGGACGATCTACCTCTTTGCAGACAATGCTAAGCTATGCAGCTGAATGGACATTGAGGAAGGGGAAAGAACTATGAGGAAGGACCTGGAAAAATCAGAGAAGTGATCAGGAGTATGGCAGTTGAAATTCAGTGCTAGGAGATGTAAGGTAATTTACATAGGGGTAAACCCCTATACCAGAATACAGACTGGGGATAGCAATGGAAAACACTGTATGATCAATATGACCAAGGAGAGGGACCTGGGGCAATATTATCAGACAATTTAAGAACAGTACAGTGCATTATGGCAGTGGGGAGGGCAAATAGCATGGTGGGATGTACAGAAAAAGGGATTAGTAGTTGGAGGAGTGAGGTCATTCTGCCATTGTTCATGCACCTGGCTCATCCTCATCCGGAGCACTGTGGCTGTTAGTGGAGAACAACAAACCCTGCTGTAACATGTGCATGAATTCTCTGTACTGTACCACACACAGTTTCTGCACTGTTTTAGAGTACCACTTTAAAAGCTGAACAAAATGGGGGTGCGAGGGGGGGGCAGAGCCACCCAAATATGACAAAAACCTAAATATCAGCAGTTTTCTTGTTACATGGGGAGCTGCATCCCCATCCCACCCCCTTTTTTATTTAGAGGGTAGTGTGTACATTTCTGCAGGATACAATCCACTATTGCTAGCATAGTAACATAGCTTACCATAGCATGCGTAGACTGGAACAGTTAGCTGCTCCATCGTACTATGGTATGGTTGCGTAGCTATGCCGTGAGCATAAGCGGGCCCAGAATCCTTCACTAACACCATACTGTGTGCAGCAGTTCTAGAGTCCTCTCCTGAAGAAAGATAGAGACAGGGTGGAGATGGTGCAGGGAAATGTAACCAAAATGATTCAGGGACAGCAGGAAGACTTATCTAAAGAGGCTGTAAGATCTCAACTTATACCATACTGGAGAAAACAAGGAAGGGGGGGGGAGGACCTGATTGAGACATTCTGTAAAAACACCTTCACAGGATGAATAAAATAGATACTAGAGAGTTGTTCAAACTACATGGGAAAATAAGTACCGGGGGAACTGAATGAAGCTGGTGTATAGAAAATTTAAGAGGGATACCAGAAAGCATTTTTTCACAGATAGGGCAGTGGTGTCGAGGAACAGACTACCAAGGGAGGTAGCCTGTGCTCAGTCAGTGTGGGGGGGTCAAGCTTATGTGGGTCAAACACTTGAAAATGTTAAGGACATTGTGAAATTGGGGTGGGGGAGAGGAATGAAGGACTCCTAGGGCCCACACAATCAACAGTAGGTAGGGCTGAGCATACTTCACAGGCCGCAGGATTTTTGTTCTGCTAACAATATCTATGTTTCTATTCTGTGCTTCAGGAGATATAAGACTAACCATTTAGAGACAAGCACATATCTCTACTATGACACATTAAAGGAGATAGCAAAGCAGTGAAGAGATCCAAAGTGGAGATGGAATTTAGAATAGCAGAAGAAGTGAAGGAAAATGATAACCTTTTTTGGTATGTCAGAGAAAGGAAGAAAAACAAGGGGGAATTGAAGGGCAAAAATCTGGGGAGTGTCCCATGGGTGGAGGAAGACAGGCAAAACCCAGGCATTCAAATGAATATTTCACAGCTGAGGAGGGAGGGTCATTGCCAGAGTGTAGCATCAAAGTCGAGAGGAAAACAAAGTAGAGATTGGGACCATCATTAAAGATAGAGTACTTAAGGGACTGCGGGGGCTAAAGTAGAGGAAGTTTCTGGAACTGTATGGGCTACACCTATGGGTGCTCAGGCAGGTGAGGCAGGCTCTGGCAATCTCACTGGCAGGCCTTTTCAGCTGCTTGGTTGGGACAAACATCATCCCAAGGACTGTAGGGTTGCAGATGTCATGTCTTTGCAAAGGAGTAGAAACAGGCGAGACCCTAGAACCTAGACCGGTCAGCCTGAAGGAGATCTGCTTGAGACTATAATAAAGGAGAGGCTGGTCAACTTCCTAGAGACACTGTGTCCAGGACAGCAAACAGCACAACTGTGTGAATGGAAATCCTGTCAAATGAGCATCACATAATTTTTTTCAATGCCGTGCCTCAGACAGTGGATAGGGGCCAAACACTGCATGCCCTGTACCTGCACATTAGCAAAACCTTTGACTCAGTGACTCATAGACAATTTGAGCAGATGTTGGGGGATTTCAAGGCAGGACAGAAAGTCTCAAGGTGAATAGAGAACTAATTAGGGGAAAATCCAAAATTGTGGTACTGAATGATGCATACTCTGAGGTCAGGGGAGTGACTAGCAGGGTGTCTCAGGGCTTGGTTCGAGTTCCGATATTGTACAAACTGTTTGTATGTGAGGAGGGGCCCAGGGCAAGATGTGTCTTGTTGCAGATGACACTAAGATATGTTGCAGGGTGAATAGTGAGGAGGGTGTTAGGAAATTGACAGGGGATCTGGAGAAACTTGTAAGGTGGTCCAAGATTTGGCAACTAAAATTTAATGCCAAACAGTGCGGAGTTATGCACTTGGGTAAAGGGAACCTGAAAACTAAATAATAAATGGGGAGGGTACACTAGGCCAGACCTCAGAGAAAAGAGACCTGAGAATTTTACTTAGCAACAACCTCCAAAACTTGGCCTAAGGCATCTGGGAAGGCTAGTGGAATGCTAGGGTGCACAGGTGGAGCCTTTTCAAGTAGAAGGAAGGAAGAAATCCTACCTCTCTGCAGATCCTTCATTCTACTGCACTGCAGTACTGTGTGCAGTTCTGGAACCCTCACTTAAAAAAGGAGAAGGACTGCTTAGAGTCAGTCCAGTGGAGGGCATCCAAAATTATACCATGCACAGCAGCAGAGGAGGACCTGCGAGGAAAGATTGGCTGACTCCAATACGCACTCCCTGGAAGCCAAAAGAGAGGGGGCTTGACTGAAACTTTCAAGCATCAGAGGGGAATACACACTGGGTGGAATGCCAGAAACTGTTTAGATATAATAAGGGGTCCACAATGAGTGAAATTTAAAAGGGATGTGAGTTGCGCCATTAAATCAATAGACCCTTGAAGGGGCCCAACACTCCCATCCAAATAGTGCTTTTTGGACTGAGTAGGGCTATAAAAGTATAATTTAGTGTTTCATTTAGGCTTATTTTCAATTGTGTCCCCTCCCCTCAGATATTCTCCTGCCATAATGTCTCTGGATGTGAAGAAATACATCTTCATAGAGAAGATGGCGGAGAAGTGAAACCACCTACGAGGTAACTTGGTCAATGACAAAACATAAGTTTCAGAAGGGTGTGGGACAGACATGAAGTTGGTGAAAATGACAGAGGTTAATCTAATAAGGGCAACAAGGCAAGCCACGTGGAGCAATGGCGTGGGAGCTCTGCATAGGACCTACCAGTACAGAACCGCTGGAGGCTTAGATATGAACTGGGCAGGCTAGATGAATCACGAGTCTCATTTTATCTGTAAATGTCTTTGTATGTTCTGTGTTCATATTATGAGTTCTTCCATAGAAATGAGTTCCGTCACTTGGTCATCCTACCCCATGTTTTCCTAGAGCTGTGCAGAACGTGGAATTCCATACGTGAAATTCATGTGGAAAGGCAGTTCTGCTTCCAAAATGCTTTCAGAAATTTCTTTTTAATTCTGTGGCATTCCAAAAAGCCTTTATATGCGACCTGTGGAATAATATTGCATGGATTAGGTAATCCATTTACTATCATTCCATGGTTTCAAAAAATGAATCCATGGTTCACATAAACATTTCACTTTTGAAATTTCAGAATTCCACATCCAACAGAATTCCACATAATTAGGTCTAATTTCAAAAACCCTGCAAAACTCCAGTGGGAACAAAATTTGAAAATTCTGCACTGCTCTATTTCCAAGTCATTGACCATCATGTCCGCTTGCACCCTCACCTCTGTGTCAATACGTTTCCGCAGGTATGGGGACCAGAAATGCACACTGTAGTCATGGTGGAGCCTGACTAAGGAGCCATATAATTGCATTAGAATCAAGGCCCACTATTTTCTATGGTTCCATGACTGTGGAAATAGCTACAGAAATTGGGCCTATCTGAACATTATCACAGAAATATCTGTGTTGCTATCAAATGCTCATGGAATATAGAACATGGACTTTGGATGCACCTTCAGTTTCATGTCTTGCAGTACATAGCTGTATCCACACAGTGGTACCCCTACCTCTGGTGCTGTCAAGCAGCAAGCAAATGCTTTTTTAAAAAATCACTGTTTTTCTGGTTCAGGAGAATGCTTGCAATTCTGTGGCTTACAGCACACAGAAGCACAGAGCAGCACTGTTACAGTGTTCCCACCCAAGCACTGCTCTGCGGAAAACAGCAGCTTGTTTAAAATCATTGACTGGTCCAGTTTTACGATTTCTGACTGTTGATGTGCTAGTGTTATTGTATATAGCTAGTGGTTTAGTATACCGGTAATAATTCAGCCCTAGGTCCTTCAGGGCCCAGATGACCCTCTTGGTCATGTGTTAGTACCTTTAGCTTATGGAAGTAGGGCCTAACATAGTATGTTTCAACTATCATCACAATGTATGAGCTCTTTATAATATGTTGCAACTTTCTAACATGATGTTTGAGCTCCTTCAGCTTAAGGTATTCCAGCTCTGGTAGCAATGAATGCATCTGTATTTCTTTGTAACACTTTCAGTATGGTGTGATATCCATTGTATCTGTGAAAATTTTCAATAAAGCTCATTTTGAACTCGTGAAATCATTGACTGGTCTGCCTATTTATAATGGTATACATGGTTCTGTTTCCTGCTACACCCAGCCACATAGGAGGCAGTATAGCGCAGTGGTTTAAGGCTCTGAGCTGTAAACCTGGAGACATGGGTTTGAATCCCACAGCCCCCACTTGCATACTGTATGACCCTGGACAAATTAATCAACTTCCTTGTGCTCCCAGGTTGCACCTATAAACAAGCTTCAGCTTAGTGTGTGTCTCTCCTAGTTAATAAATAATAACATACATAGTGGCATCCTCCTGTGGCACTGCCTCATTTGGCAAGCAGCTGTTTTTTCAGCCGTGAGCCAGCCCCCACTTCAGAATGGTGCCCATAGTTTTATGTTGTGTGGTACACAGCAGACGCCACACAGCGGTGACTGCATGTGGTGATGTCAGTGACATTCAGTCATGCCACGAAAAGGGTGCCCCCCCAGCAGCACTCTGAACATTTAATTAATATAAGATCCCACAGCCCAGGGATTGTGCCAGAGGTTTGGAAAGCTTCAGACCAGGGCTTGAATCCTGACAAGAAATCTGAACATTTTATAACATAAAGCAGCAGTGCATGATAGAGTGTGAATTATTATAGTTCAATCATACTGGGCATCAGAGAGCAATATAAAAATAAAACAAATCTGTTTAAAACTAGCGTGACTACCACCTTTATTATTTGGCCATTATGTAGGGTTAGTTTTTCATGTACTGCTGCTTTAAGCAAAACACCTGGGTGTCATTCATGGTAGACACAGTCATAGTGTTTTTTGAAGTTTTATTTTATTTTTTAATTTCATTAAAGTTATAACTCATAGTGGTGTGCAGCAAATATATGCAAAATAGATTTAGTTATCAGATAAAATATTTGCAAAGGGGGATATGCTGCATTGAATGTTTTCATTTTTTTATTAAATGCTGTATTTTAAATTCTAACTTCACCAGAGCTGTGATCCATGGTACTGTGGAGTAACTGTAAAATAGTAAATCTGCCCGTACAGCTGCTTCTGCAGTACATGTGTTAATGTACAGCTCATATGGTGGGTGGTTGCAGAGGTGAGTGGAGGACTGTGCAGGCCATTGTATAAAGCTGGTAGGAGCATCTGGGCACTGGGGTAAGGAGTTTGTGGGAAGGTGAGATATCAGTGGGAAGGTTGGTTGGGGGCTGTTGGAGGGGCCACTGGACCACCCAGATGTGCTATACTAATGTACAGGGGAGGAAACAGAATCCAGCAGGCAGTTTTCCTATACAGTTTACCTTTGATAAGCAATATCATTCCCCCAGCATCTTGAAAAGGTTGTGCATGTTTATAATGTATCCCTTCATACTGAACCACATCCCCACAAAAATACTGGATGGGCAATAAGGGAATGGTAGAACCATTATGCCACCAGGGAATCATTATGATATGAGGGAACGGGAGATGGGGGGAACACACTGGACCACCTGGGAAATATTATGATATGAGGGAATGGGAGATCTGGGGTTGGGGGGACCACCATGCCACCAGGGCTTATGGTTTACACTGGAAAGGGTACTAAGGGGCTACTGAGTTCCAAGCAAATGAGCCCATAATGCACATCCAAAGGGCCCCTTAGTGCCTTGCTTCCCAATGAACTCATTTACATTGTCAGACTGAATATAGCCCATAGGGGTGTTGACACTATCCCATTTTGGGGCAGCACTGTTCACTGTGGGCTGTATACAGCCCAGGTCCATGTCAGAGCAGCACAGATTCACTTAGTGCTGCGCTGACATGGACCAACATTCAGTCGGGTAGCACTGTTCGCTATCCATCTGAATATCTCAGCAGCCGGGGGGAGTGTAGGTGCAAGCACAGCATGGATACTTGCATTACACTTGCGCTGTTGTCTTAATATTAGTCCCTAAGAATAAGAATAAGAGCTGGGGTAATAGCTGGTGCTTTCCTGGTCTGTCTTAGGTTTTATAACTTTATTACGGCACTGCAAGGCAATTTTATTTTTATGCGCCCTTTTACTGGGGCTCAGGGCATTGTACAAGGAGACGAAATACGCAATCTAAAATAAAGTAAAATACATTTCTGAAGAACAAACAATAAATAGTGATCAAATCAATCAATAAATAGCTCCAAGAAGAGAAACCTTCATCTAGCTAACTATTAAATATGAGGAATTTATTCTTCATGCAGTTCTAAAGAGCGTGCATCTATTGTTCTGTGTTTTGGGACCATGTGAGTGTAAGCAACACTTCTGCAATCATGTCTTTAATGTAAAAGTGCAAGTTTGCCATAGCAAATGGGAGTAGTAACCTGTAGGAGTTGTGAATCAGTCTTCTACCATTCAAACTGCCAAATGATGCTGTTTTCCATTTAAAAAATCCTCCTTTTTCGGTGCTCTGCTTCATTTGCATAACCCTGCCCCTTTTCTCTCAGTGCTGCAACCCCCAACTGTGACATCATACCAGGGAAACAACGTTATTAAAGGGACACTGTCAGTTTTTAGTTTTAGATAGACAAATCAGCTATGTACTGCACCCTGCACCCACAATGTCTCACTACATAAATTAGCATGTAGGATATTATATTTCTGTGCTCACTGCAGAAACAGGAGACTACATCTCTCAGTATAGAAGTCTTACAGTTAGATACAGTATGCACAATGCACTGTTGAGAAAATAAACATACAAAAGCTTGTATTGTTGACACCACTACAGAAATATGGGTCAGCATCTGACAGTAAGGAAATTAAAACAGGTTATTTTGTTACCCACAATGCCTTGCTATGTACATTTACATATTAGTGCTCACCACTACCAACATACGGGACTGTACTTCTGAGTAAGGCACATTTAAGTCACTGTTACAGGGTTTCATTTAACTCCAAAAATTGACTAGCTCATGAACATGCTAAAACATTGTGAAAATGCATAGTATTTGCCTCACTGTGTTTAACAAACATACCACTTCTAGAAAACCTATATAAATACTTTCTGTACAGCTATCATTGTCCCAAGAAAAAAACTGCTAATCAATTGTTTAAAACCCTGTGTTATAAATTACTCAGAAGTCCTTGTAGCTATATGTAAAACATTGGCAGCTCCCTGCTATGATATCATTCTGGGGGTGTGGCCACACACAGAAAACTGGAGGACAAAAAGCTGATAAAACATAAAAAATTACTGTGACAGATTGTTTTACAAAACAAATTGTAGCTTCAACATCTGAAACATGTCTGGCAATGGCATACTATGTGTAAAAGGCATTTAGGGAACCTTCAACATTTACTTTAAAGGAGAACAGTATTTAATGTGCCTTGTTTATTTTAGTACTCTTCCCCCTTGGCTGCTTTTTGCCCATATCCTGGATTTTTGGATGTAATTTATATGTTGTATTGTATGCATTGAAAAAGTCCTGTTTCACCCTGCATGGTAGTAGTCCATCTTGCCGTTTTTCCTCTTGGCTCCAATGCTTTGAAATGTCATGCAAAGACGTGTTCATCCACATGGTGCAGCACCTTATGGGAAGCATGCATGCTCATCACTGCACAGCTCATATCGGTCACAGGCTGTTAACTGACAATTGGAACGTCAGCCCTGGCATGTACTTGTCATGGTCCTTTCTGTGTTACAGTTGTGAAGTCATGAATGAAACCCTACCTTAAAATTCAGATATGATCATTTCCCATTCATAGCTCTCCTTGCCAAAGCATTTTTCACCGGAACACTGATGCCGCATATGAAATCCATGCTGTGGTTTTCATATACAGCACCAGTTCTTTCGATACAGTATCCCTTTCTGTGCGATGTTGATCATTAGTTTCCAAGACATAATTCACATTACTGAAGTCAGATAAACACTCCTATGGCCATACACTGACCCATAACAAGGTTTTTTAGCACTGTTCCAAGTTTCATTGTTATTGCACTCCAGTACTGGCAGTAGCTGAATGTCAGAACTGCCATCCCAGAGAACATCCTTGTTGCTGTCAAAGTGAATTTGTGTTATATCCACTATGGAACATTACTATACACAGACATTATCAGTACAGATCAGTGACATGGTAATGCATAATGTTTCACTTCCCTGGGTCCTTTTTTGTGTTTTTTAGCAAAAACTCACAGTCCCCTGCCTTTTGTTGAACATCGTGTGGGCATTCCATGAAGGTGTTTTTGAACTCACGTCCTTGTTGTCTCCCCATCCATTTTATTTGTATCCCTATGTGTGAGCAATAAATACAACCACGGGCACACCACCTTCAGAAATGGAGCTTGACATGCCTGTTTTCTGACACTTTCCAAGGTGTTACTGTTTGTCTATTGCCTATTATGTAGTTATCAGTGGATCAGTGTCATTCATTTCAGGGACATTTCTAGTCGAGAACCATAAGCCGTGCTTCAGTCCAACTTTGCAAATGCCGAGTGTTTTGGGCACAAACATGCTAAATAACATTAGGAATAGAAAGACTGAGCAGGAACACAATGCTGAAAAAGGGGACCAGCCGATACATTTTACATTGCTGCAGGGTGTGTGAACACAACGCATCAGTACAGAGCAGCAATTGAAAAATTCCCCCTATAATAAACTTCACCAGTCCATTTCCCACACTAAAAAAAGTACTGGAAATATTCTCATGCTGTGAGCAGGAGGTGGTGGTGCGTGCTCACGTCCGGTACTACAGACGTGCATGCACATGGCACAAACGTGAGCTTGCACGAGTACAGTAGTAGAGGAGATGCACATTGATCACTGGGGAGGTGCGGTGACGCCAGAACAGCACAGCATGGGGAGCAGCACCTACAGACAAAGGCAGACAAACCTAGGCTATGCTAAGTATTTAAAGGAGAACAATATTAAATTGTGGCACAGCATTGTGTGGAACTTTACCTCTCGCCACCCAGATGAATGTTTTTTTTTTTGTTTTAATGTACTGTAGTTTAAATACTTAGCACAGCCTGGGTTTCCTTACCTTTTGCTGTAGATGTGCTCCCCATGCTGTGCAGTTCTGTAGTGTCACCGAACTTTCTCCCCCCAGCATTAGTGTAAATGTGCATCTCCTCCACACTAACTGTGTGCAAGCTTCTTCAGTTTGTGCTTGCTGAGCATGCATGTCTGCAGCACAGGAAGTGCATGTGCGCACTGCCACCGCCTGCTCACAGCATGGGAATATTTCCATTACTTTTTATGTTGTCTTGTGCACGCAGTGCAGGCAACATATTGTGATTGTTTCAGTTGTTTCATGGAGAAGTGGGTTTTGGAGGTGCGGTCCTGCTGCAGCCAATGCCGCCACTGCTTTTTGTGGCCAGGCTCTGTGGCGCCAATGGCATAGCACGCTGTCTATGACAGCAGTTCAGAAAATGTGCCACCACCTTGAAAGAAATTAGCTGCTACAATCAGGAAGTGCCAAGGGGCAGTCCTGATTGCAGCAGCCAACTACTGCTTGCTTCATCTGGTATCCCCATCGAGCAGCATGGCGGCAGCTTCCCCCTTAGCTTCTCATAGTCCCCACAGAAGCCGAGGGACAGCTGCCACCTTTCATAGTCCCTTTGAAAGACGACGGGGTTGCCAAATCCCCCTGTCAGCATGCCCCCTCCTAATTTAACTTGCTGATGGGGGTGCCCAATCCCCGTCAGCATAATGTACCACCACATTTCTTGTGTGCCGAGGGGGTGCCCAATCCCCCTTGGCTCATGTGACTCCCCCCCAACTCTGTATGTGCTGGCAGGGGTGCCCAATCTCCATCAGCTACAGACCCCTCCTTCCATCAAACACACAGGTGGAATGCTGGGAGCTCACCCCAGCATGCCAAATGTCCCTGAAAAAAAAAACAGTCCTGTGATTTTTTTTTGTTTTTGTTTTAACCCTGTAAAACAGAAAATGATCCCTCATTGAGTCAGTGGCCCTCCCCAACCCGTGCCCACCCTCTGCTCACCCTGCCTCCCCATACCCCCCACCCCATACCTACCCCTCCGGAGCCCAACGCGATGATCTTCGTGGACTTGAGAACACGCCTGCACTCTTCAAAGCTGACCGCGAACTGAAGAAATGCCGGTAAGCTGTATAATGGTATAAATAGGTTTTTTCAACTTTGGTGCATATCTCAGGCATTTTGGGGAATTTTGGCAACAAATTTTCAACATGTGGTTATTGGGACCCCTCCTCATAAATTTAGTCACTGTCATGGCATTATTCGGTCCCAAAAGGTGATTTTGTGGTCACTGTGCAGAATCACCTTTTGGGACTGAGAAATGACAGTGTTGCTCTTCATGAGATGGCCTCCCAAAAAGCCGATGTTGCAAATTTGGTGAAAAAATTCCAAAAAATAACTTTGTTATGAGCGTGCGTTGCGCAGTTTCCACGCGCACGCGTAACTTCACCAATTTGTAATATTTTCACTCCAGATTTTCAACATTGGTATTTTTTCACACCTCCTTATGGACAGTACAGCAGTCATTTTTCACATCCTGACCGAAATTTGTTTTTGCACTACTGGCACAGAATAGCGCGGTCGCTGTGGGAAATCAGTGTTCCGGATAGACTACAAAAATCACAGCAACACTGTTCATGAGCAGAGGTCCTAAAATCCCTATGTTGAAAATTTTGTGGCAAAAGTCCATAAAATGACTATGTTACAAGCGTGCATTGTGCAGTTTCCACGCGCACTCATAACTTTGACAATTTGTAATGTTAGATAGATAGATAGAAAGATATTTTATTTATAAAGCACCCATTTCCATGGACTCTGGGTGCTGCACAAACAATTCAATAACACAATTTATACAGGCAGCAGCTTAAACACAGACTAAAATTCTATCCATCCCTTTAAAATCAATCAGTCATTAAAAGCCTATTTTCACTCAACATTTTCAGCAGTGTCAGTTTTGCACACATCCTTATGAACAGTATAGCTGTCAGTTTTCAGATCCTGCACGAAATGTGTTTTTGCACAAGTGGTGCACTATGGCATGGTTGCTGTGGGAAATCAACAATCAGGACAGATGAAGAAAAATCATAGTGACAGTGTTCATGAGCAGAGGCCCCAAAATGCCTATGTTGAAAATTTGGTGAAATAATTCCACGAAATGACAGTGTTACGAGTGTGCATTGCACAATTTCTACGTATGCTCGTAAATTCAAGCATTTTTAGTATTTTCACTCAAGATTTTCAACATTGCCATCTTTCCACACCTACCTATGAATGGTACAGCTGTAATTTTTCACATCCTGCACAAATGGTGTTTTCCCACATCTGGCACAGAATGGCATGGTCGCTGTGGGAAATCAACATTCGGGACAGATTAACAAAATCACAGTGCCACTATTCATGAGCAGAGATCCCAAATACTTTCATGAGGTGGGGTCACAAAAATGCTGTGTTGCAAATTTGTAGTGCAAATGCCAACAAACAGCTGGGGCATTAGGGTTACTAACCATAACGTCCCACCCTGTGCAGACTGACAGGTGTCAGGGGTGTGTCTTTCCATTGCTGGCTGTCATGCTAACGCCATACCAACCCCCCACCCTCAAGCCACTGACAGGCATCGAGGTGTGCCTTGGACTTTTCTGCCCCACAGTTCACCCCATTCTCCTATGCTGCACCCATTTCAGCGTATGTCCTTATGAAATGGGGTGACCGTAGAGCCGAACACCCCAAGGCACACCTCAGCACTTGTCATGTCTGCAGGATAAGGTGAGGTAAAATGCCATGAGTGTTATGGATAAATGGGGTGAGTGTAAGGCCCAAGGACCACAAGGCACAACGCGATATTTGTCCCACTGCAGGGTAGGGTGAGCTGAAATGCCATGAACATTCTGGCCGATGCCCAAAGGCACACCTCAGTGCCTGTCAGTCTCTGTAGGGTGATGTGGTGTTTGACGTCACTTTCATACTTCACTGCCATTCCTATTATGCATCTGTTCAACTTCTGCGCTACCGATGCCAATGTCAGCAAGACAACATTCGGCATTGACAAATGCTTGTTTTAGCATGGGGCATGGATTGGTGAAGTTTATTACAGAGGGCTTTTTTCAATTGCTGCTCAGTACTGACACATTGTGTTCACACACCCGGCAGCAATGTAAAATGTATTGGCTAGTCCCCTGTTTTCAGCATTGTGTTCCTGTTCAGTCTTTCTATTCCTAATGTTATTTAGCAGGCTTGTGCCCAAAACACTTGGCATTTGCAAAGCTGTACTGAAGCACGGCTTATGGTTCTAGGCTAGAAATGTCCCTGAAATGACTGACACCGATCCACTGATAACTACATAATAGGCAATAGACAAACAGTAACACCTCAGAAAGTGTCAGGAAACAGGCATGTCAAGCTCCATTTCTGAAGGTGGTGTGCCCGTGGTTGTATTTATTGCTCACACATAGGGACACAAATAAAACGGGATGGGGAGACAATGAGGGCATGGGTTCAAAAACCCCTTCACAGAAGCCCACACGATGTTCTGCTGAAAACCACAAAAAGGGACCAAGGGGAGTGAAACATTATGCAGTACCATGTCACTGATCTGTACTGATAATGCCTGTGTACAGTAATGTCTCATAGTAGAAATAACACAAATTCATTTTGACAGCAACAAGGATGTTCTCTGGAGCTGCAGTTCTGACATTTAGCTACTGCCAGTACTGACGTGCAATAACAATGAAATTTGGAACAGTGCTAAAAAAGCTTGTTATGGGTCAGTGTATGGCCATAGGAGTGTTTATCTGATTTCAGTAATGTGAATTATATCCTGGAGACTGATGATCAACATCGCACAAAAAGGGATACTGTATCGCAAGAACTGGTGCCGTATATGAAAACCACAGCACGGATTTCATATGCGGCATCAGTGTTCCGGTGAGAAATGCTTTGGCAAGGAGAGCTATGAATGGGAAATGATCATATCTGAATTTTAAGGTAGGGTTTCATTCATGACTTCACTACTGTAACATAGAAAGGACCATGACAAGTACATGCCAGGGTTGACGTTCCAGTTGTCAGATAACAGCGTGTGACTGATATGAGCTGTGTGGCAATGAGTGTGCATGTTTTCCATAAGGCACTGTGCCATGAGGATAAGCACGTCTTCGTGCAATATTTCAAAACATCAGAGTTGAGAGGAAAAATGGCGAAGTGGACTGCTATTGTGCAAGGTGAAACATGACTTTTTCAGTGAGTACATTACAACACGTAAACTGCATACAAAAATCCAGGATATGGGCAAACTGCGGTTGGGTGGCGGGGAAGGGTACTAAAATAAACAAGGCATACTAAGTACTGTTCTCCTTTAAACTACATTTAAAAAAAAAAACATTCATCAGGGTGTCGAGAGGCAAAGTTCCACGCAGTGCTGTTCCAAAGTTCAGTATTGTTCTCCTGTAAGTGGCTCAGTCTCTCCTCTTCTGAGATAATGCCTGACATCTTTAACACTGCGTAAGGCTTTTTGGCAGAGCTCTGAATGTGCATTTGATTAATGCTGTTCCTGTCACATAAAGAGAAAATTAAGTGCACTGGCATCTTGCCTCATGTAAATCATTTATTAGTGCCAAAATGCTACTCTGTAAAGTGCAGACATGCTAAAAATAAATAACTGAAAGAATGAGCTGATGCCATAATTGCATTCGGTGAACATGTGAAAATTCAGCACTTTACCCACGCATGCTTAAAGCCCCCACTATTTTTGCCTCCACCACACATTAGTCCTTCCCAGCTGGCAAGAGGTAGTTCTCTAATTACCCTTTCAACCACCAAGTCATTACTCACCATCCACCACCATCCCCACTTTTATATAAGAAAAATTAGACTTCTGGCAATGTGCCAGGGTCTGAGGTTTTTTTTCTGACTGGCGGTTCATGGGAATATGGAAATGGCTAGGATTGATTAAAGTGGTTAAAGTGTGGTTAATGGGTGCCACTCAACCTTATTTGTTGGCTGCTAAACATCAACAGCAAGGACCTGAAGAGTTTTTTTGCCAAAGTTTCAAAGCTGGACTAAAGATGGGGTACAAACTTAGAAACATGAAATTTGTCTGCAGAAAAGAACCACTTGGCCCACCCAGTCTTCCCAGATGTTCCCTGCCTAATCTGCCTCTGCAGACCCTAATTGGTCTCTGGCGAGTGACAGGGCTTCTCATGCAACCCCAACATCATTTTAGTTGCCCTCCTTAGGACTGCCTCCACCCTGTCTATGTCCTACCTGAGGTGCAGCCTTCAAAACTGGACACAGTACTTCAGGTGGTTTCCCACCAATAAGCAATACAACAACAACAATACCATCTCCCTTCTCTTGCTAGATATACCCCTCCCTATCCATATCAAAGCTCACCTAAAGTTCCCAAATTCCACATATGGTCACCCTTACATACAGTAACTCATGTGGACTGAATCAAATGCCTTCCCCTGACTGTTGTTTCTTTACCATAAGGCCAAAAGGATGAATTGAGTACTTGACCCCCAAGCTTAAAGTTTGGGTCGTGTAATATAGGCTGTGAGACATCTTCAAGTAGGGAAGTATGAGTTGTCATGCATAGTTGTGAATGTACCCGAAGGGACACCATGACTGGAGTATCCCTTAACAGTTTGGAAATGTTTTTGATGGGGGTGTATAATAAGGCACGTATATCCACTCCATAGTGAGCACAAATAGATTTTTCTAGCTGTAGCTGTAATGGGAAGTATGGGTTTGGGTTGGCCTTATCTACTGACCGTAACCAGTGGAAAAAGATGGAGCAGTTAATGGAAAGATAGTACAAGTGTAGGTTAGGTAACTGAAGGCCCCCTCTCTTTTTGGGAGTGTTGTAGTTTAGAAAGGGCCCTACGAGGGTCTTCCCTTGCCATATAAAGGAGGATATGATTCCATGAGCTTGGGTGAACCAAGTTCTTGGGAGGAAATGGTTAAACATTTGTAATGGATAAAGGAGATAGAGTAATACGTTCATCTTCACGATGTTCAGATGACCCCAAAGGGAAATGGGAAGTAAGGCCCATTGATTTAAGTCGATTTTAATTTGGGTGAGTACCCTGTCCAGATTATATTGTTTCATTTTAGTCATAGATTGGGATAGATATATACCTAAATATTTAATTTGATCTCTGGTCCACTTTAGGCCTAGGTGTTGGATGTCTGACCATAAGGCAAAGGCATTGAGGGGCATAACTTCAGTTTTAGAGAGATTCAGTTTATTATTGGATAGTTGCCCAAAGTCCCTGATGATATCTAGCATAGCGGGTAGAGAAACAGAGAGATGAGTGATGTGCAGTAGTATATCATCAGCATATACCGAGAGTTTGTACTGGTGTGGACCAATGGGAATTCCAGTGATTAAGAGTGAATTGTTAATCTGTCTTATGAGGGGCTCCAGAAACAGGTTAAATAAAAAGGGAGAGAGTGGGCATCCTTGTCTGGTGCCTTGTTGTAAGACAAAGGAAGGAGAAAGGACTCCATTGCATAGTATGCGGGCAGAGGGATGGGTATAAAGTATTTTCACCTATTGGATAAATTGGGAAGGAATATGGTATTTAGGGAGTAAATTAAATAGATTGTCCCCAGATACTCTGTCGAAAGCTTTCTCTGCATCCAGGGACACCAACACCGATGTGGTGCAGGAGTCCCGGGACACAGAGATTAGATGGGTTAGCTTTCATAGATGGTCTGCAGAGAGCCTCCCGGCAAAAAAGCTGACCTGTTCCGGACATATGAGAGCATGCCAGACTTGAGTCAGCCTACTGACCATCACCTTTGTGAGGATTTTTAGAGCTACATTAATAAGGGAGATAGGCCGGTATTTTGACACAACTAGGGGGTCTCTATCTGGTTTTGAAAGCACTACTATGGAAGCCTCTGTAAAGGAGAAATCAGATAGACCCTGGTTATGTATATAGTTGTAAGTATCAAGAAGAATTGGAGCTATCTGGGATTTAAATGCCCTGTAAAAGTTTGAGGTATACCCATCCGGGCCCGGTGCCTTGTCTACTGGCAGTGCATCAATAGCTGTTGTAATTTCTATTAAGGTCAGAGGGGCCTGTAACAGGGCTATCTGATGTTGTTCCAGGCACAGAAGATTGATGTCATATAAGAATTGATCAATAGAATCAATACAGGAAGGATGGCTGTATAATGTTTGGTAGTAATCTTGGAAGCATGAAACTATTTCCTGAGGGGTAGTACTTAAATGACCAGATGAGCTGTGGAGAGAAGTTACAATTCTGTCTGCTACTTGGGCTATGAGACATAAAGCCAGAAGCTTACTGGCCTTGTCCCCTTGAACGAAATATGTAATCTCTGATCTGAGAATAAGATGCTCTGCTTTGTCACTAAAGAGGGTATTATAATGAGAGTGAAGAATTTCCAATTGCTCGAGTTCAGAGGGGGGTAGATTGGGGAGAAAGGGACTGTTCCAGCACCTGAATTTGCTCCAACAGAGAAGACGATTTCCAAGAAATATATATTTTTTCCTAATGGAGGCTAAGTGAATAATCTCTCCCCTCAGGAAACATTTCAAGGCTCCCTATAGAAGATCTAGTTAGGGCATAGTAGGAGAGTTAAGGTCTAGAAAAGTAGAGATAAAGGTTTGAAGGTGGGTGACCAAGTGTTCTGTTTTTAAAAGTTGAGCATTGAACCTCCACACCTTATCTCGATCTGTAGAAGAAGAAAGGCTCCAGTGGAGTAACGAAGGATGATGATCAGAGACCACTTTTGACAAATAGTTACAGGACAATACTGTAGAAATATGCTCATTTCTGCAATAAGAAGTAGTCTATTCTGGAAAATGAATTATGTGGGAGTGAGTTAAAAGAATAATCCCTTTGGGTAGGAAATAGAGCCCATCAGGGGCCTAAAAGACCCAGAGAGTCCATCATAGCCCTAAGTGCCAATTGTGCTGGAGTTAGAGGGTGGCGGTTGGATACTGATCTACCCAGTATATTACAATACACTAAATTCCAGTCACCCCAAGAAGTATGGGGAAAGCAGTCCATGGGGCCAGGTGTGTCATGAGAGTAGTAAAAAATTGTGGATCCTCATTAGTATGGCCATAAACTGATCCCAGCATAATTTCAGTGTGACCTAATAAGACCATTAGAAGCACATACCTGCCCTGGGGGTCTGTGACTGATTGCAATAATCTAAAGGGCACTCTTCGGGCCACCAGTAAGCTACCCCCCGTTTGCATGTGTCCAAACCTGTTCCTATTGCTTGTCCAACCCAGGATCTTCTAACGCAGAGAACCTGGGAGGAGGGAAAGTGAGTTTCCTGTAGGAAAGCAACATCTACATCGAGTTTGTGGAGGTGCAGAAATATCTTTGCTCTCTTAGTGGGGAGATTGAGCACCCCTGACATTCCAGGAACAAAATGTGAGATTTAATGTCATCACATAATTAACTTTTTATTATCATCAAGTATCATAGAACATACCTTGGTAGCTTGGCAGAAGACACCAGGAGCAAGGACTGCTGTGTGACTGGACTTTTCTGCTGGGACTAAAGAAGTAGAACTCTTGTACTTGGACCTTTAATTTAGGGTAAAAAAAAACTAACAAACAAAACAAAAAAAAAAAAAGTGTGTGTTTGTCTGAGTTAACTGAACTGAAGGGTTATCTGAACAGTTATCTAGGTGTAAATTTCAGGTGATTGAAAGGACTTGATAGCTGTGAGGTTTAAATTACCAGTAGAAAGATCTAGTAAGTAGGGAGAGTGGCTTAGCTAGAAGGAAGCTACATTTAAAGACTGCCTTAGAAAGATTTTGCTAGTAGCTTGGCAGAAGACACCAGGAGAAAGGACTGCTGTGTGACTGGACTTCTCTACTGGGACTATATTGCCCTCCTTCCTTCCCCTCCACCCTCCCACCCAAAACTAGTTCTACTTTTATAGGCACAGGATTTGACTGACAACAGGAACTTCCTGTTTGAGAGCAGGAAGTGAGTGATCACAGAGCCACCAAAGACCCACCATTCTAGAAGGGCAAGAGTAGCTCTCTGGCCCTCTCTAGCTACTGGAGGTCTGCCTCTGAGCAAGTAAGGGGTCTACTGAGAAATATAGGATATTCTTGTCTCAGAACAGGACAAGCAGGAGCATAAAGGGCACACAGGCAGAAAGTAAGGAAAGAGAGGAAAAAAAAAACAGAGGAAAGAGTAAGGATTTCAAACAGTTAAGGGGCCAGGAAATAAGTCATGATGGGAGTGGTGCAGTGCAGTGGCTGTGGAGCAGCAGTCTTCCAGGAGACGTTCTGGAGGATGCAGTGTTGTCCCATCTGCAGGCACCTCTCTGGGCTGAGGGAGGAGGTTGCTCATCTCCAGGCTGAGTTGGCCAGGATTTGTGGGACCTCCTCTTCCATCCAGGGACCACCAGTGCCACTGCCGTTGCCTCAGAGGTTGCGAAGAAAAAGGAGCAGTTGGATGACAGTGGGCTCAGGGAGGGTGAGGGTGGTGGAACAGAGGCGCATCCCTCCAATTGTACCTCTCCACAATTCTTATGCCATTCTGGCAAAGTGTGGTTCCTCTATGGAGGCACCTGCAGTGGAGACCAAGGAGGATGCTGGGAACCTCCACAAAGGAGACCCACAGGACGGTGGCAGGGGACCCTGCAGGGGAAGAAAACAACTTATGGTGGGGGACTCCATTGTTAGGAAGAGCAGAACTGGGGGAGGAAGGGAAGAGGGAGGTAAGGTGCCTGCCTGGCACCATGGCTTGGAGGGACAGGGAGTGAATCCTCAGGATTACTGGAGCAGCTGCAGAGGGGAGGGAGCTGGATGTCATTGTCCACCTAGGGACAAATGACCTGGCTAAGAAAGGAATTAGAGAAGTGCAGGAAGAGTTTGTGGAATTGGGGAGGGGCCTTAGACATGTAGCATGCATGGTAACCTTCTCGGAGGTGCTGCCCATCTATGGCATAGGAGAGGCTAGGGTGTTCCGCACCATGGGATTCAATCAGTGGTTGAAAAGCTGGTGTGAGTTCAGGGATTTGGCTTCATTGGGGACTGGGGTCCACCTGGAGTGATGCAAGCCTATACTGGCATGATGGGCTGCATCTGTCCAGGAGGGAACCAGAATCCTGGGTGATGGGTTTCAAATGCTTCATTGGCAAGCATTAAACTAGCCAAGGGGGGAGGCACTGGAAAGGAGCAGGGAAATCCTAGCCTTCCCCCAAAAAATCATGGTAGTAAGTGCGGCAAACACCAGCATAGATGTGTCGATAGGGAGAAGGGCAGTGGTAAATGGAGAAAGTGACATAGGCAAGAAGGACAGGGATGGGGAAAAAAGGAGTAAGGCCATCAGGAAATGGAGGGTAATGAGTACCAATGCCCATAGCCTAGGCAACAAGCTCCCTAAGCTGGTGGCCTTGATGGAAGAGGGATGCCTGGATATCATAGCAGTCACAGAAACATGGTACACAGAGAACCATGACTGGGATGTTAACATACCAGGGTACATAACCTACAGGAGAGACAGGCAGGGGAGAAGAGGTGGAGGAGTAGCTCTCTATGTAAAGGAAGGGATAAAAGCAACTGAACAAAAGAGTAAACAGGGAGGAGAGGAGGCACTGTGGGTCACCTTGGAGACCAGAAAGGGCACCACAATCCGCACAGGGGTTGTGTACAGACCCCCATGTCAGGGGAAGGGAATGGACAAGGATATGATAGAAGGCATTCTTAGAATGGTAGAGAAAGGGGAGATACTGTTGATGGGAGACCTGAATATGCCAGATGTTAACTGGAGCACATTTGCTGCAGCCACAACCAAGAGCAGGGCCATTCTTGATGCCCTACAGGTGGCAGGCCTCATACAGCTAGTTTCGGAACCCACTCATGAGGGAGCAGTCTTAGACCTCGTACTCTCAAACAGGGCAGTGAGAGGGTTTCAGATCTAGAAGTGGGTTGCCATCTGGGAACAAGTGACCATCAAACAGTGTGGTTCACGTTAAACTCAGCTACAGAGTCAAGCCATACAAAAGTGAGGGTATTGGACTTCAGGAGGGCTGACTTTGGCAAGATGGGAGAGTGCCTCAGAAAAGCACTAGCAAACAGGCTAGAAGGAGGTGTGGAGCAACAATGGGAATCATCAAAACTGCCATCACAGAGGCAACAAGCCTTTGTGTGAAGCAAATAAAGAAATCAAAGCAGAAAAGCCACTATGGTTCTCAAAGAGGTGGCTGTGAAAGTCAGGAAGAAAAAGATAGCATTCCGGAAGTATAAGGAAACACAGAAGGAGCAGGACAGAGAGCTCTACCAGTTAAGGCAGAAGGAAGCAGAGAGGGAAGTCAGAATAGCAAACTGAGGAAAAGATAGCCAACTTGGTTAAGAAGGGGGATAAAACCTTTTATAGGTACATCAGCGAGCGTAGAAAGACAAAGGGAGGGATAGTGAGGCTGAATAGAATGAATGGTGGGTGGGCAGAGGGGGACAGTGAAAAAGCAGGGATACTGAATGAATATTTCTGCTCAGTATTCACAAAAGAGGAGTGGGAAGTGCCTAATTCAATTAACAGAAGCACTCTTGATAGGGGGTCGATCCTAGTCCTTTCACAGAAGAAAGGGTTCTGCAAGAACTCCTAAAACTGAAGGTGGACAAAGCAATGGGACCTGATGGAATTCACTCCAGAATTCTAAAAGAATTAAGGGAGGAACTAGTGAAACCACTGGCTACTCTTTTTAATAAATCATGGGAGGATGGTGTGGTACCTGAGGACTGGAGGAAGGTGGATGTGATTCCCCTTCACAAAAGTGGGACCAAGACAGAGGCAGAAACTACAGACCTGTCAGTTTGACCTCTGTGGTAGGGAAAGGATGGAGTCACTTCTGAAGGAAAGAATAGTTGAGTACCTAGAGGCCAGTGGGGCACAGGACCCAAGGCAGCATGGGTTCACAGCGGAAGGTCATGTCAGACAAATCTAATAGATTTCTTTGACTGGGTGACCAAAGTAGTAGACCAGGGAGGGGCTGTGGACATGGCCTACCTAGACTTTAGCAAAGGCATTTGACACAGTCCCACACAAAGATTAATAGTCAATTAACCAGCCTGGGAGTGGGTCCCAGGGTGGTAGCCTGAATAAAACATTGGCTGGACAAAAGGACACAGAAGGTAATTGTAAATGGAGTCCACTCTGAAGAAAGAGGGGTTACTAGTGGGGTATCACAGGGTTCAGTATTGGGTCCAGTCCTTTTTAATGTCTTCATAAGTGACATTGCAGAGGGACTGGAAGGAAAAGCATGCTTCTTTGCAGATGACACAAAGATCTGCAACAGGGTTGATACACAAGGAGGCATGGAAAGGATGAGAAGGGACTTGGCAAGGTTGGAGGAATGGTCAGAAGTATGGCTAGGATTCAATGCAAAGAAGTGCAAAATAATGCACCTGGGAAACAAGAACCAGGGAAGAATCACACAATGGGGAGGTAGTAACAACAACAAAAAGGAAAGGGACCTGGGGTAATCATATCAGATGACCTTAAGGTTAGCAAGCAATGTGGGAAGGCAGTAGGGAGGGCTGGGGGTATACTGGGATGCATAGGGAGAGGCATCATCAGCAGAAAACAGGAAGTTGTTATCCTTCTGTACAGACAGTTGGTGAGACTCCATCTGGAGTACTGCATCCAGTTCTGGAGACCCCATCTCCGCAAGGACATAGACAGGATAGAGGTGGTCCACAGGAGGGCAACTAAAATGGTGCAGGGTCTGCAAGAGAAGCCATATGAGGAGAGACTAAAGGAGCTTAATATGTATAACCCTGAGGAAAGAAGGGAGAGGGGGGACATGATAGAAACGTTTAAGTACCTCAGTGGAACCAACTGAGTATTGGGTCCAGTCCTTTTTAATGTCTTCATAAGTGACATGGCAGAGGGACTGGAAGGAAAAGTATGCCTCTTTGCAGATGACACAAAGATCTGCAACAGGGTTGATACACAAGGAGGCATGGAAAGGATGAGAAGGGACTTGGCAAGGTTGGAGGAATGGTCAGAAGTATCCAAGAGGGTAGCATCTTTCAGAAAAAGAGACGTGCAAGAACAAGAGGACACTATTGAAAGATGGGGGGTGGTGGTTCAGGGGCAATGTGAGGAAGTATTATTTCACAGAGAGGGTAGTGGATGCATGGAACAGCCTTCCTGAGAAGGTTGTGGTGTTCTAAAACTGTGGGAGAATTCAAGAATGCATGGGACAGACTTAAGGCAATTCTTGTGGGGGGTAGGAAGAAATAGGTTGTTGGTTAACTAGGATCTGCGGCCTATCCTGTAGGTAGGGAAATGGGCAGACTAGATGGGCCTAGCGGTCCTTATCTGCCATCAAAGTCTATGTTTACCTTGGATTTTTTCAAGCCCCAAACAAAAAGGAAATACAGTCCCCTGGAGGTGAAACCCCTGCCCCCCTTTCTCACACCCCACTCGTATATTGAATAAACAATACTTGAGAAGCATACATAGCATGATGTCATAAAAGCTATAATAATCATGCACCCCCAGCCCCATCCAGTAACCCCCCTCGGTCCTCACCCACCTCCTACCCCCAACAACAACATCTAATGTCAAGAAACAGGAACCATAGTTAACAAACAACGAACGCCAGTTACTAATCCCTTTACCCTCATACCCCTTACCAGGGACCCACATACCTTCCTCCACCCCTTTATAGTCCCTTGCCCACAATATAAAGAGGTACCAACTAAGAAAACTTCGGTTCAGGGATTCTGATACGAAGACAAATTTAGGAAAGCAAAGCCATGAGACCTTGTTTAGTTCCTTGTTAAGGTGGACTGTAATCCAAAATGAATAAATACACTAAAGTAAAATTGTGCCCCCCTCCCCAGTTCCAGCTTGCAATATACTGCAACTGAAACAGAGTAATCCACTTACACTCCCGCCCCTGCCTTGTGCTGCAGGGATTATTTTGTGCAGTGTAAGAAGAAAGCGAAAGAAGAGAAAAAAGAAAGTTCAACCGGAAGGCTCCACTGTATACTGTACAGTTTCCAAGGAGCAATTGCAAATCTTTAGGCTGCCACAAATATGTATAATTCAGCCTTCCCAGACCCAGGATATCATGAGTTCAAGATGGGGATGACAAATGGTGAAATAGATAAGGCCCCAATATCTCCTAAAGTCCAGGTGATGCGTTGCTATTCTGCATCCCAAAGATGACAACTAATGAGGAAGGACAATCCTCAGATGATGTAGCACTTGTGGACTGGCAAAACATGTAGCCTGGCGAGTCCAGTATATTGATCGGATACTTTCAGGAAGCTGCCAGGGAAGAACCAGATGAAAAGCCAAGGAGACAAATATGCTGGGAATTTATAAGTGCAGCTCATGGGCCATTGTGCCCTCTAATGGAGGATAGTAAAATGCTAATATTTGCAGACAAAAGTGCGCACATTCGTACGGGTAGAACTGTGCTGAAATTGAGCCCTCTAGTGGACGACATCAGCGATCGTTGAATAGTTCTGGAAAAGTGGCCTTAACAGCAGGAGAGGCCTGTTCTGCCGAATTGTAATTATGCCAGGTACCGTGATGCAGGAATGACAGACGAGCAGGGTAGGCAACCTTGAATTTTATCCCAGCCGCTATAAATTGAGTTACTAGTGGGTGGTATGCTGCTCATTTCTGTCTTGTGGATACTGGCAAGTCCAGGGCAAAGTGAAGCTTGTGACCCTCCCAGAGAATTTCTTTAAGCTCATACGTTTTACTTCGGATGTGGAGCTTATTTAAATAGTTCAAGAATTTTAGTATGAGTGGTCTGGGAGGGATGCCATCTGCTGCTTTAGGTCTCAGAGACTGATGAGTTCTCTCTATGATATATGTAGTGTTATTTGGGGATGGCCCTGAAATTCTGGTCTGCAACTTTTGAGTGAAGAGTATTGGGGAAGCCCCTTCTGCTTCTTCTGGAAGGTTGAATATAATGATGTTGTTCCGACGACTTCGGCCTTCCAGATCTTCCAGCTTTTTCCAGATCTTCTTCGACTTTGTTGAGCTTTTGTCTCAAGGATGTAACCTCCAGGTCTAACTTGTCGCACCATCTCTCTAAGGAAGTGATTTGGGCTGCCATGTCTGAAATCGCCCTCGTGGCTTCCCCGAGATCCACCCGCATGGATTTCAATTCTGAAGTCAGATCCTGAAGAGCCGATTTAAATGGTTGAAGCTCTTCTAAAAATGTTTGTTCAGTAAGAAGTACCGGTTGCGGGGGGGAGGGGCAGGGGGGATGCTGCTGAAGAGTTCCCGGTGCCTCCTCCTAATATCATCACTAGTACAGTCCTATCACGTGGACAGTCATCACGCCTCAAAACATGCCTCAACCTCCAAGACTGATCCCCTATCTGCAAAGTAACAGATGTAAATACTGTGCTAGATGACTTCATCAACACTTTCAATGCAGCCTGTGACTCCTACGCTCCTTTGAAAAGATTATTCACAGATTCACAGTGAATTCAGAGATGACAGGGGAATAGTCACTAAGTAAGTCAGGGAGGACTGAGGTATTTGTGATATGAGTTGTGTGGCTGGTAAGAATCCAATCCAGGAACGTGCTGGTGCCGGATTTGTATATTTTCCTGGTCGGAGAGACAACCATCTGGGTGAGATTGGCTGATGAGACAAAATCCTTATGGACCCCTGCATCAGATGCGAGACAGTTTATATTAAAGTCTCCAAGCAGAATCATTTCAGAGTCAGGAGGTTGGGACCTGGTGAATTCCAAGACAGCGTTAAGGCCATTCCCTTGTTCTTTTTGGGGGATATACACTGAGGCAACTGAGAGGGATTTGTTATGGGCACCTAATAAGATTCTGATAGGAAGAATCTGAGCAGCAGTGGCTGGGGGGGTAGTGATGGGGTGTCCCAGTAGCAAATCTTTAAGGTAAATTGCACATCTGCCTCCTCTTTTGGACTTCCAGTCCAGCCTGAAAACACTGTAGCCTGGAAGAGCGATAGCCAAGTTGGGGATTTTGGGTGTAAGTCAGGTTTCTACAACTGCCAGGATATCTGGGCTGTGCTGATTGGTAAATTTGAAATATTTTTAATTCAGCTATTGCTGTTTTATTTAGTTTAGGATATGTTGCTGCTTCTTTAGTTTAGGAAATGTCACAAGACTAGAGATTCCCATGTTACAGAGTGAAATATATAATATGTATATAAGTTGCAAAAAACTTCACTTATGCTCCAGTTAGGGTCAAAGTAACTAAAGTTTGGAAGTGAGGCATTAGGGTTTCCCTAACACCCCACCCTCCCAAATCAGGCAGGAGAGCAGGTGTAGGGGTGTACCTTGGTCTTCTCAAGCCTAACGCTCACCCCATTCCATTTGTAAATAAGGTCAGATGTGTAGACTTTATGAGAATGGGGTGAGCGTTAGGCTTGAGAAGCCCAAGGCACACCCCACACCTGCTCTCCTGCCTGGTTTGGGAGGATGTGGTGTTAGGGAAACCTTAACGCTTCATTTCCCAACTTTCGTTGCTTTAACCCTAACTGGAGCATTAACAAAGTTTTTTGCAACTTATTTCCTTATGGTTTGAGATAGTATAAAAATATCTTTGTTTTATTGTACGAGTGCAGGGTCCAAAGGACCCTGCACTCCCATCCCTACGGAGATGTATATACGTACGTAGGTGTGGCAGCACAGTGCCCTCCAGACCCTGCACTTCCATTTTCAGGACAACAGTGACCAAACTGTCAGCTTAGCCATCTTATTACCCCACCTCATGTACCCGGTACAGAACATTTTGGAATCCCCAACAAAACATAATTCTGCACACCTGCAATGCCATTCCATGCCACAGGTGCAAAAACAAATTTTGGCAAGATTTGAAAAATGACAGCTAGCTGGCCCATTGGCGCAGTGGTTGTATTTCCATTTCTGACGCCAGTGACCTGGGTTCAGGAACAGACCCAGGGCGCTGGAGAGCCGGCTGGGGAGAGAAGCCTGGAGCATCTGAAGACTGCTTGCCTTCTCCTCGGGGAGGTGGGTGGGGACCCAGCGCTTGCTGACTCCTGGTGGAGGCTGGGGGTATGGCAACACACTGGGTCCCACTGACCAAGAGGGGCATGGGGAATGTCGGTGTATGCCTTAACATTGTGGCACACCATGCCCCTGGGGAGTAAAGTGGAAAAGTGCTCCATGGCCGATTAGATGACGGTTGGCGGCTCCTGCTGCCGCAGAGCCCCCGATGCAGCCCAGATCCACCTCAGCAGCACCCTGGACAAGTAGCATGTGCTGGCTGACCCCCACAGGCACCTATCTCCTTCAGAGGAGTGGGACCCATCTGGCAAGGGTTATGTCGGGTTACCCAGGGGGCTGCAATGTGGGGTGGTGGTGGCTTGCATCGGGGCAGGGGTGCCAGCGGGGGACCTAGGCGGCCCGAAGGAGTGGCCAACTGGGAGCAAAGAAGGTGAATAAAAACAAATGACAGCTGTGACATACATGAGGTGGGGTAATAAGAAGGCTATGTTGAAAATGGGGTAAAAATATGTAATATTTCCGAAGTTGCAAGTGGGCATAGCAACATTTCTATGAATGGTCATAACTTTGGCATTTTTCATATTTTGACCCCAGATTGTCAGCATAGTCTTTTTATGATCCTACCTCATAAACCCCATAGGTGAAGATTTTAAAGTCAATGCCAAAATGCCATTCCATGCCACAGGCATAAAAACATGTTTCAGACAGGATGTAAACAAGCAGTTGTCAATGCCGAACGTTGGCTTGCTGGCACTGGCATTGGTAGTGCAGGTGTTAAAGAGATGCATAATAGGATTGGTAGTGAAGTAGTGAAGTGACCCCAACCTCAACCCCACCATGCAGAGAGTGACAGGCATTGGGGTGTGCCTTTGGGTCACTGGTCATAATGCGCATGCCATTTCACCCCACCCTACCCTGCAGAGACTGACAAGTGCCACAATGTGCCTTGGGTTCCTCAGGCCTTACGCTCACCCCATTCCATAAGGAAATATACTAACATGAGTGCAGTGCAGGAGAATGGGGTGAACATTGGGTCGAAGAGTCCAAAGCACACCTTGATGCCTGTGTGGTTGCAAGGTGGGGGTGCAATGGCGTGAGCATTACAGCTGACAATGCCAAGTCACACCCCTGATGCCTGTCAGTCTGTACAGGGTGAGGCATTACAGGTGGAAACCCTAATACCCAGGGCATTTGTTGGTATTTTCACTCCAACTTTTCAACATGGACCACTTGTGACCCCACCTCATGAGCAGTGGCACTATGACTTTGTTTGCCGAATGGTGATTTTGTACTGTGAGTGTGCATTTTGGCACCACAGGTGCAAAAACACATTTCAGGCAGGATGTGAAAAATGACAGCTGCACTGCGCATGAGGAGGTGTAAAAAAAATTGTCATTGTTGAAAATCTGGAGTGAAAATATGACAAATCGGTGACATCACGAGCATGCATAGAAACTGTGCAATGCACGCCCGTAACGCAATTATTTTGAGGATTTGTTTAACCAAATTTTCAAATAAGCATTTTGGGAACTCCATTTTGGGCAGGATGTGAAAAATGACAGCTGTACTGTTCATATGGAGGTGTGAAAAAGGGCAATTCTGAAAATCTGGAGTGAAAATATTAAAAATTATCAAAGTTACGAGCGTGCATTGGAACTGCACAACTCAAGCTCCTAACACGGTCATTTTTTGAATTTTTCAACCAGATTTGCAAGATAGGGTTTTTGGGACCCCACCTCGTGAATAGTGGCATTGTCATTCTGTTAATCAGTCCCAAAAGGTGATTTCACACAGTGACTGCAAAATTACCTTTCAGGGCAGAGTAATGAGATGACAGTGCATGTGTTCATGAGGTGGGATCCCAAGCACCCCATGTTGAAAATTTGGAAGCAATATTCCCCAAAATGGCTGAGATATGTACCCAAATTGAAAAAAACCTATTTATGCCATTATACAGCATACCGGCATTTCTTCAGTTCATGGTCGGCTTTGAAGAGTGCAGATATGTTCCCGGTCCACCGAAGATCATTGAGCCAAGCCCTGGAGGTAAGTATGGGGTCAGGGGGTGTGTGGGGAGGTTGGTGTGCACAAGGAGGGCGCGGGTTGGGCGAGGGGTGCCACAGACAGTGGGACCATTTTTTCTTTCAGGTACTTAAAAAAAAAAAAAAAGAAAAAGAACACCGTGGACAGTTTTCTTTTTTTACAGGTGTGTAATAAAACTGTTCTGCACACTGGGGTTGGCTCCTAGTGTGCCCCATGACTTTGGGAGGGGTGATGTTAGCCACACTGGGGTGGGCTCCCAGTGTGGCACAGAATGGGGGTGGGCCGGAACATGCAGGCGACGAAGGTCAGCTTTGATTACAGGAAGGCACACTGGGGTGGGCCCTCAGTGTGCCACACAGTCTTGGGGGAGATATTTAGCATACCGACAGGGGGATTGGGCACCCCTGAAGTCGGCATTGTGCAGCAGGCAGCGGCAGTTGCCACCGTGTTTATTGAAATACTTCACCAGGAAAGGCATGTCAGGAGGTGTGTTGTGCCACTGCATGACAAGCTTTTCTCTCATTGCAGCGGCACTTTCCTTACATGTTATGACCACTTAGCATATTTTGTGTGTCAGTGCTGGCATGCTGGTTTATTGGGGAATGAGGGACGCACCTACTAAAGCGTGCCCTGCATTCGCCCACACTGACACACCTCCGAAATCTGCTACTACTGCAAGATGTTGGCTGGCACGCAGGTGCAAGCCAACATAAAAATGACAGCTATACTGTTCATGAGGTGGTGTGAAAAAATGGCTATGTTGAAAATTTGGACTCAAAATATTGAAAATTACCAATGTTATGCATGTGTGTAGAAACATTTCAGTGAATGTTCATAATGTTGCCATTTTTAGGAAAATTTTCACCTCATTTTCAACATGGAAAATACAGAGGAACCTATAGTAGTTATGCACTTTGGGGTAAATGACATTGAAAGAAGGAAACTACAAGACATCTAAAGAGATTTCAAGGAAGTGGGACGTATATTAGTGAACAAAAACTGTGACATTATAGTTTCAGTAGTGTTACTGGTCCCAAAGGCAGGAGCAGCAACAATGAGAGAAATAGAATTATTAAATGGGTGGCTGCACAGGTGGTGCAGGAAAGAGGGATTTAGATTTCTGGACAACTGGGAAGCATTCATGGACTATAATTACTTTAGATTTGACGGATTACATTTGAATAGACATGGGAATAGGTAACTAGCGTATGGTGTAAATAGAGCAATGTTACACTATTTAAACTAATGATTCGGGGGATGGAGGGAGGGTCATAAATAAATGAGAAAGTTAGGAGGGTCCATCAAAATGGGATAGTTATGGAACTGAAAAAAACGACCTGGAGATGTATGTTGATTAATGCAAGAATTCTCATTGAGAAAAAGCAGAACTGGAGCATATAATGCATAGGGACTCAGTTAAGATCTGTGCTATTACTGAGACGTGGTGAATCAAGGGAGACAGTTGAAACAGAAATATTTCTGGGTATACTGGCTATAGTAAGGACAGAGCAAGCAAGAAGGGTAGGGGAGTTGCAGTTTATGTGGCAGACTCAATTAGATCAACGTTAATGGAGGTAACCCTAGATAATTTAAAGCAAGTTTGGATTAAACTCTATCCTAGAAACTGGAAGAAAATTATACTAGGTACCGTTTATAGGATTCCATCACAGTTTAAGGAGGATGAAGAATTATTATTCAAGCAGATACTGTAGATAATTTAAACCCTGATGAAAACATAATAATCTTAGGAGACTTTAATATACCTGGAATAGATCTGGAAATGCAGAAAACAACTAGCTTGATAGAAGAAAACTGTATACATCACACCAACAAGCATTTGTCAATGCCGGACGTTGGCTTGCAGGTATTTGCAGTGGTGTTTGGAACGTATGATGCTTTACCCTAATGCCCTGTACGATTGCTGGTATTTGCACTACAAATTTTCAGCATGACCTTTTTGTTACCCCCACCTCATTAAAAGCATTTGAGACCTCTGCTTATGAACAGTACCACTGTTATTTTGTTAATCTGTCCTGAACGTTGACTTCCCACAGCGACCACACCATTCTGCTCCACATGTGCAAAAACACAGTTCGAGCAGGATGTGAAAAATGACAGCTGTAGCATTCATAGGGAGGTGTGAAGGGATGGCAATGTTGAACATCTGGAGGAAAATACAACAATTTCGACTCACGAGCGCATATGTAAACTACGCAATGAACGCTCATGACACAGTCATTTTGTGGACTTTGTCACCAAATTTCAACATAGGCATTTTGGGACCTCTGCTCATGAACAGTGTCACTGTGATTTTCATAATCTGTCCTGAGCATTGACTTCTCACTGTGACCACACCATTGTGCTGGATGTGCAAAACACATTTCAGCCAGGATGTGAAAAATGTCAGCTGTACTGTTCATAAGGAGGTGTGAAAAAATGCCAGTGTTGAAAATCTGGAGTGAAAATATTTCAAATTCTCGGTTATGAGTGTGTGTGAAACTGCATAGCGCACGCTCGTAACACAGTCATTTTGACATTTTTTCACTCTTCTTGCAATAGCTTTGGAGCCCACCTCATTAACAGTGACACTGTTGTTTAGTTAATCAATCCCGAAAGGTGATTTTGTGCAGTGACCATGAAATCACCTCTGGGGACCGAATAACTCACATGACAGTAACTGAATTCATGAGGTGGGGTCCCAAGAACCCCCTGTTGAAAATGTGGTGCCAAAATTTGCTAAAATGCCCGAGATAGCCACCTAAGTTGAAAAAAAACAAACATTTATGCCATTATACAGCTTACCGTCATTTCTTCAGTTTGCGTTCGACTTTCAAGAGTGCAGACGTGTTCCCACTCCACTGAAGATTATTGCGCCAGGCTCCGGAGGTAAGTATGGGGTGAGGGGAAGTGGGTATGCAGAGGGTGGTGTGGGTCTGGGAGGGGCACAAGACACAGCGAGGGACAGTTTTCTGTTTTCACAGGTTTTAAAAACTAAAGATGTTATGGGACAGTTTTCCCATTTAAGGACAATGGGCATGCTGGGGTGTTTTCCCAGCATGCCACCTGGGTGTTTGTTGGGGGGGGTCTGGAGACAATGGGGACTGGGCACTCCGTCTGCACATACAATGTGTTTGGTGGGGGAAATAACAAGGGAGCAGGGTAGACAGCAGCAGAGGGAGGAAGTGGGAGGGATTTTATTAGCAGCCAGAGGGAAAAGGGTGACGTCAATATGTTAAATACACACATGTTACCACCGTTGATTGCAGTGGTGCTTTTCTTTTAACTGAAGACCACTGCAGCCAAACTGCTGTCATAGACAGCTCATGCATCCATTGGTGCAGTAGGGTTGCACACGTTACACTGAGCACTGCATTGGACAGGAGGGTCACACACCTTCAAAATGTTGTACTGTCCCAAAACGTTCCTTGCGCATGCATGCATGCGAATGCAAAAATAAACAAGCATTTGTCAATGCCGAATGTTGCTTGCTTCTATGTGCTGTTTAGGTATTTGGAAGTCATTGGAGTGCAAATATTGAAAATTCGTGAACTTACGAGCATGCGTAGGAACTCATAGGTCTCATAGGTAAATACAGAGCCATATAGACATTAGTCCTTTTGCTCGCCATTTAGTTAGTAACCCCGGATATTGTATTTGAGTAGAAAGCTATCCAATCTGTTTTTAAATGTGTTCACAGTATCTCTAGCTACTACTTCCAAGGGTAATCTATTCCAAATATTGGTGGCCCTCAGCGCGCGAGCCAGGATTTCCTTTTATTCGTTTTTGGACATTCAACAAAAAGTTGTAGTTGGTGAGATCTGGCATTATATATAGGGTCCCTGTATTTCAAGCCAAGTAGTTCCCATAAATCTGGATTGATAGTTGCTTTATATATTAAACACATATCTCCCCTTAAGCATCTATATTCCAAGGAGTACAGACCTAAAGTGTTTAACCTTGTTGTGTAATCTAAGCCTTTGACCTCTTGTATATATCTGGTGGCTCTCCTTTGGACTCTGTCGAGTGCCACTATTTCATCTTACCCATGGGTGACCAGAGCTGCGCACAGTAATCCAGGTGAGGCCTCACCAAGGACGTATACAGGGGCAGGAGAACATCCCTACTTCTTGATGCGATATGCTTGTTGATACAGTGTAGAATACTGCTTGATTTTTTTAATAACTGCATTACAGTGCGTCTTAAATGATAGGTCATTCGTAATCATAATTCCCAAGTCACTCTGTTGTTTGACAATACTAAGTGTTTTACCACGCTCGTAAAACAGTCATTTTTAGGAATGTTTTCACCAAATTTACAACATAGCCAATTTAAGACCTCTGCTTATGAACAGTGTCATTGTGATTTTGTTAATGTGTCCCATACATTGAGTTCACACACCGACTACGCCATTGTGCGCTACATGGGCGGAAACACGTTTTGGGCAGGATGTGAAAAATGACAGCTGTACTGCTCATAAGGAGGTGTGGTAAAATGGTAATGTTGAAAATCTGGAGTGGAAATATTGAAAATTCACAAACTTACGAGCGTGCATAGGAACTGCGCAACGCACGCTCGTAAAACAGTCATTTTTTGGTATTTTTTCATCAAATTTTCAACATAGCTATTTCAAGACCCTTGCTAATGAACAGTGTCACTGTGATTTTCTTAATGTGTCCCATACATTGATTTCGCACACCGACTGCGCCATTGTGTGCTACATGGGCGAAAACACATTTTCAGTGAGATGTGAAAAATGACAGCTATACTTCTCATAAGAAGGTGTGGTAAAATGGCAATTTTGAAAATCTGGAGTGAAAATATTATAAATTTGTGAACTTATGAGCGTGCGTAGGAACTGCGCAACGCACGCTCATAAAATGGTCATTTTCAGGAATTTTTCCACCAAATTTTCAAAATAGGCTTTTGAGAGCCCACCTTATGAATGCTGGCAGTGTCATTTCATTAATCAGGCCCAAAAGGTGATTTTGCACAGTGACTGTGAAATCACCCTTCGGGCCCAAATAACGCCATGACAGTGACATCATTCATGAGAAGGGGTCCCAAAAACCCCATGTTGAAAATTTGGTGCAAAAATTCCAAAAAATGCCTGAGATATGCAACAAAGTTGAAAAACCCCATCTAGCTCATTATACAGCTTACCGGCATTTCCTCAGTTCGCGGTCGGCTTTGAAGAGTGCAGGCGTGTTCCCGATCCACCTAAGATCATATCGCGCCAGACTCCGGAGGTAAGTATGGGGTGAGGGTTAATGTAAGGAGGCAGGGTGCACAGTGGGTGGTGCGAGTTGTGGGAGGGCCAGGGGAGAAGCGCCGTGGGACTGTTTTAATTTACAGGTTTTAAAAAAAAAAAAGAGCGGCATGGGGACGCTTGCCATGCTGGGATGGGCTCCCAGCGTGGCAGCAGGGAAAGCAGCTTGGGAGGACGTGGAGCCAATGGGGGATTGGGCACCCCCGTCGGCCAAAACAAGATTTGCCATGCTGGGGTGGGCTCCCAGCGTGGAACCAAAGCTTTGGGGGGGTGAGGCGCTGCAAGCACACAGCGGTGGTTTTCTTTGAAGTGAAGACCACCGCTGTCATACACGGCACCCGCATCCATTGGTGCAGAACCGTCATGCCTGCTCAGCGGAGCAGTGCATTACTGAAACAGTCACATCTCCAAACAGTCCTATTCTCCCAAGACATTCCTTGCGCATGCGCGCAAGCGAACGTAAAAAGGAGCATAGAACAGTACATAAAGGAACCCACTGGGGGGCAATGTCCTTGATCTGGTTCTAAGTAATATGGGGGAGGAGGTTCATAATCGTGCGGCCACTGCCCCTTTTGGAAATACTGATCACTCAATTGTATTGTTTGAGGTGATGAAGATGACAGTTAAGGCCAAGGGCAGCACAGAAATCAAACAATATGATAAGGCAGATTTTTTAACAATCAGGAAACAGATGGAGAAATGGAACTGGAAATCAGATGTTCATAACAAAACACTGGAGAATAAATGGAACTTTCTAACTAATAAAATTAACAGCTTAGTTATGTCCCAACCATGAAGAAATACAATAGTAAAAGGAGACCACCAGCTTGGATGAAAAAAAAAAAGAAAAGAAAGGCAACACTAAATAAGACAAGCATTTGTCAATGCCGAATGTTGATTACGTTGGTCCATTGAGCTCGCTCACTGGCCTTCTGTCAGTTGCTCGTTCTGTTTTCCCAGTGCTGCAGGCTGCTGTTTTGTACTGAGCTCCTGCCTGCATTGGCACCCTTTTCTGTCCACTAACAAATCCACAGCTGGCCCGACAGAGCTCCATTGAGGTGGGCCACTCCCCCTCTTTGACTCACTCATCCTGTTTCTCCTTGCGCTGCAGGCTGGCCTTTTGTACTGAACTCCTGCCTCTGTTGATGGCTTTTTCTGCCCACAAAGACATCTGCAGTAGTCCCGACACAGGTCCGTTGAGGTTGCTCACTCCCCCTCTGTCACTTGCTCGTTCCATGTCCGCCAGCGCTTCAGGATGGCCTTTTGTACTGGGCTCCTGCCTGCGTTGCTGCCTTTTTCTGCCCACAAAGAAATCCGCAGCAGTCACAATAGAGCTCTGCTTGAGCTCACTCAGTCCTCCTCTCTCACTCTTTCATTCTGTTTCTCCCAGTACACATAGGGACTAATGATCTCGCCAGCCGGTCAGTTGTGGAGACCAAGGAACACCTGACTAGGCTGGGTGACAAACTATCATCTATTTCGTCCGGCATCTCCTTCTCTGAGATCCTGCCAGTCTGGGAGAAGGGAGCAGATGGACGGAAGGTCAGAGAAGGGGAGATAGGGGAGCTAAACACGTGGCTCAAGGACTGGTGCCAGGAAAAAGGACACAGATTTGTAAGGAACTGGCAACAGTTCTGGGAGCGAAAGTTCTTTAAATTTGATGGACTGCATCTGACTAAAGAGGAGTCAGTGCATTGGGGCAGAAGTTTGACGTCTTTGCAGAATATTTAAACTAGCAAATGGGAGAGGTGCAGCACCCCATCGTCAAATGGGAAGAACACCCTCCCCTCAGCTAGTGGTCAAACAGGAATTCAGCGTGTTTGCCATTCATTTGCATCACCAGGTAAGAAAAAAGGTTTGTCTCCCCATACGATGCACAGGGGTAATGCCAAACTTCACCCAACAACTAACACACCAAAATCTGGCCAATGGAAAATCATGTACACAAATGCTCACAGCCTGGGAAATAAGATCCCAGACCTGCAGGCACTAATGTCAGAGGCTAAACTGGACATAGTAGCAATTAGTGAGACGTGGTTTACCAGTAACCACACTTGGGAGACTTCAGTACCTGGCTATGTATTGTTCAGAAGAGACCGAGGTGCAAAAAGGGGGAGGGGTGGCCCTGTATGTTAATGAAAATATCAAAGCTACAGAAATTCAGAATACACGTAAGGAGCCAGAAGAACTGTGGGTCACCCTGAAACAGGAAATGGGACAGCCATAAGAACTGGAGTTGTCTACAGGCCCCAGACCAGAGGGAGGACATAGACACATTACTGTTAGAAGATATACAAAACATGACAGCTAAAGAGGAGGTTCTGACAATGGGAGACTTCAACATGCCAGATACAGATTGGTCAATACCAGCAGGAACATCTGCCAGAACTAGACTCATAGTGGATTCCTGCAGGAGGGCCTCAAACAACTGGTACAGCAACCCACAAGAGACAGGGCTATCCTAGATCTAGTACTGACTAACAAAGAAGGGATCACAGATCTCCAGGTAGAAGGTCACCTGGGGCCAGTGACCATCACATGGTATGGTTCAATTTGGCTACTACATCTAAATCATCCCATTCCAAAGCAAAAATATGGGACTTCAGAGGAGCTGACTTTGATAAGATGGCCAACAGAGTTAAGCTAGCCCTGGCAAAAAAACACAGGTGAGGAGGTACAGGCAAAGTGGGCAAGCATTAAGGATACAATACTTGAAGCAACATCCCATTATGTTAGACAGAAAAGGAAGTGCAAAGAAGAAGGAAACCACTTTGGTTCTCAAATACAGTAGCAGAAAAGGTCAGAGCAAAAGTCTGGCCTTCAGAAAATATAAAGGGAACACAGCGGGATGAAGATAGGGAGGCATACCAAACTGCCCTAAGGGAAGCAGGTAAGGCAGTAAGGCAGGCAAAGTCCCAAACTGAGGAAACACTAGCACGAACAGTAAAGAAGGTGACAAGACTTTCTATAGATACATTAGTGAAAGGAGAAAGTCCAGAGGGGTATAAGCTTAATGGAGAAAAGGGAGCATGTGGAGGAGGAGGACCCTGTAAAGGCATCTATCCTAAATAGATACTTTTGCTCAGTATTTACTGAAGAGAAGGTGGGCAGGGCCCACAGCTCAGCATCATGGACACAGGGGAGGGAGGTGAGCACTACTCCTTCACAAAAGAAAGGGTCCTACAAGAGCTTGCTAAGCTCAGGGTGGATAAGGCAATGGGACCTGATGGCACACATCCCAGGGTACTTAAGGAGCTAAAGGAGGAACTAGCAGAGCCATTAGCAGAATTGTTTAGTGAGTCTCTGAGCACAGGAGAGGTCCCAGAAGACTGGAGAAGGGCTCATGTGATCCCACTCCACAAGAGTGGTAGCAGGAGGAGGCAGGCAACTACAGACCGGTCAGTCTTACCTCAGTAGTGGGCAAGATTATGGAGGCACTCCTTAAGGAAAGGATAGTGCAACACCTGGAATCCATAGGGGCACAGGATCCAAGACAGCATGGGTTTACAAAAGGAAGGTCCTGTCAAACTAATCTCATAGATTTCTTTGACTGGGTAACCAGAGTGGTGGACCAAGGGAGCAGTTGATGTCGCCTACCTTGACTTCAGCAAAGCTTTTGACACTGTTCCACATAGAAGATTGATAAATAAGCTAGGTAGGCTCGAGGCGGGTCAGAAGTTGGTCAACTGGGTGGCAAACTGGTTGACTGGCAGAAAACAGAGAGTGGTGGTAAATGATATACAGTCAGAACAGATGCAAGTCACAAGTGGGGTACCTCAGGGATCAGTCCTGGGGCCAGTCCTATTCAACATCTTCATTAGTGACCTCGCAGATGGACTAGAGGGTAAGGCTTGTCTGTTTGCAGATGACACCAAGATCTGCAACAGAGTAGATGATCCAGATGGGTGGGCAGAATGAGAAGAGATCTGGATAAACTAGCAGAATGGTCAGAAGAGTGGCAACTGGGATTTAATGCAAAGAAGTGCAAAATCATGCACATAGGAAGAGAAACCCTGAAGCCACTTATAGGCTGGGAGGGTTGCTAGCAGTCACAAAGGAAGAAAGAGACTTGGGCATCATCATCACTGATGACCTAAAATCATCCAAGCAGACCTCTAAAGCAGATAGGTAAGGCTAGGGGGTGTTAGGGTGTATTAGTAGGGGTATCACAAGTCGTAAGAGGGAGGTAATAATCCTCTGTACAAGACATTGGTTAGGCCCCATCTGGAGTACTGCGTGCAGTATTGGAGCCACACCTTCACAAGGACATTAACCAAATTGAGGCAGTCCAGAGAGGGCAACCAAAATGGTGCAGGGACTGCATCAGAAGACATATGAGGACAGATTAACAGAGCTCAATATGTATACCCTTGAGCAAAGGAGGGAGAGAGGTGATATGATCGAGACATTTAAACACCTTAAGGGCATAAACAAGGTGAAAGAGTCTAACATGTTTAAATATAAGAAAATAGCAGGACAAGAGGACACAGCATGAGATTAGAGGAGGCCGATTAAGGGGAATGTGAGGAAATTCTTTTTCACAGAAAGGGTGGTAGATGCATGGAATGGCTTACCACAAGAAGTGGTGGCTATGAATACAGTGCAGGGCTTCAAACAGGCATGGGATAGGCATAAGGGAGCAATACAAATGACTATGAATAGATAGGTCACTGACAGAGCAAAGGCCGATGGCACATTTATAAGGTAGAAAAAGAAATGGGCAGACTGGATGGGCCTTGCGGTCCTTATCTGCCGTCAACTTCTATGTTTCTATGTTTCTATGTAACTGCTGCAGGCTGCCCTTTTGCACTGGGCCCTTGTGTGCATTGCTGCCTTTTTCTGCCCACAAAGGAATCTGCAGCAGTCCCAACAGAGCTCCACTGAGCTCACTCACTCCCCCTCCCTCAATCGCTCATTCTGTGTCTCCCACTGCTGCAGGTTGCCCTTTTGTACTGGGCTCCTGCCTGCATTGCTGCTTTTTTCTGCCCACAAAGAAATCCGCAGTAGTCACGATAGAGCTCCATTGAGGTCACTCACCCTCCCTCTCTCACTCGCTCAAGCTGTTTCTCCTGGCACTGCTAGCTGCCCTTTTGTACTGGGCTCCTGCCTCTGTTCGTGTCTTTTTCTGGCCACAAAGCAATCTGCAGCAGTCCTGACAGAGCTCCGTTGAGCTCGTTCACTCCCCCTCTCTCACGCACTCATTCCGTTTCTACTGGCGCTGCAGGCTGCCCTTTTGTACTGGGCTCCTGCCTGCATTGCCGCCTTCTTCTGCCCACAAAGAAATCTGCAGCAGTCATGATAGAGGTCCGCTTAAGCTCGCTCAGTCCCCCTCTCTCACTCTTTCATTCTGTTTCTCCCACTGCTGCAGGCTGCCCATTTGCACTGGGCCCCTGTGTGCATTGCTGACTTTTTCTGCCCACAAAGGAATCTGCAGCAGTCCCAAAAGAGCTCCACTGAGCTCACTCACTCACTCCCCCTCCCTCACTCGCTCGTTCTGTGTCTCCCACTGCTGCAGGCTGCCCTTTTGTGCTGGCCTCTGCTTGCATTGGTACCTTTTTTTGCCCACAAAGAAATCCGTAGATGTCCCGACAGAGCTCTGTTGAGGTTGCTCACTCCACCTGTCTCACTCGTTCATTCTGTTTCTCCTGGCACTGCAGGCTGCTGTTTTGTAGTTGGCTCCTGCCTCTGTTGGTGCCTTTTTCTGCCACAACGAAATCTGAAGCAGTCCTGACAGAGCTCCGTTGAGCTCACTCATTCCCCCTCTCTCACTCCTTTGTTCTGTTTCTCCCACCGCTGCAGGCTGCCCTTTTGTACTGGGCCCCTGGGTGCATTGCTGCCTTTTTCTGCCCACAAAGAAATCCGCAGCAGTCCCAACAGAGCTCTGGTGAGCTGACTCACTCCCTCTCCCTCACTCGCTCTTTCTGTGTCTCCTGCTGCTGCAGGCTGCCCTTTTGTACTGGGTTCCTGCCTGCATAGGTGGCTTTTTCTGCCCACAAAGAGATCTGCAGCAGTCCTGGCACAGCTCCATTGAGGTCGCTCATTCCCTTCTTCACTCACCCGTTCCGTTTCTGCCTGCACTGCAGGCTGGCCTTTTGTACTGGGCTCCTGCCTGCATTGCCGCCTTTTCCTGCCCACAAAGGAATCCGCAGCAGTCATGATAGACCTCCGTTGACCTCACACACTCCCCCTCTTTCACTCACTCATTCTGTTTCTGCCGGCACTGCAGGCTGGCCTTTTGTACTGGGCTCCTGCCTGCATTGTGTCCTTTTTCTGCCCACAAAGAAATCCGCAGCAGTCACGATAGAGCTCCATTGAGGTCACTCACTCCCCCTCTCTCACTTGCTCATTCTGTTTCTCCCACTGCTGCAGGCTGCCCTTTTGTACTGGGCCCCCTGCATGCATTGCTGCCTTTTTCTGCCCACAAAGAAATCTGCAGCAGTCCCGACACAGCTCTGTTGAGCTCTCACTCCCCCTCTCTCTGTCACTCACTCATTCCATTTCTGCTAGCGCTGCAGGCTGCTTTTTTGTACTGGGCTCCTGCCTGCATTGCCACCTTGTTCTGCCCACAAACAAATCTGCAGCAGTCACGATAGAGCTCCTATGAGGTCACTCACTCCCCCTATCTCACTCACTCATTCTGTTTCTCCTGGTGCTGTAGGCTGCCCTTTTGTACTGGGCTGCTGCCTCTATTGGTGCCTTTTTCTACCCACAAAGAAATCTGCAGCAGTCCTGACAGAGCTCCGTTGAGCTCACTCATTTCCCGCTCTTACTCGCTCGTCCCATTTCTGCCGCTGCTCCAGGCTGCCCTTTTGTACTGGGCTCCTGCCTGCGTTGCTGCCTTCTTCTGCCCACAAAGAAATGTGCAGCAGTCATGCTAGAGCTCCATTGAGCTCGCTCACTCCCCCCTATCACTCGCTTGTTCTGTTACTCCCACTGCTGCAGGTTGCCCTTTTGTACTGGGGCCCTGCGTGCATTGCTGCCTTTTTCTGCCCACAAAGAAATATGCAGCAGTCCCGACACAACTCCGTTCAGCTCTGTCACTCCCCCTCTCTCACTTGCTCATTCCGTTTCTGCTGGGGCTGCAGGCTGGCCTTTTGTATTGAGCTCCTGTCTGCATTGTCGCCTTTTCCTGCCCACAAAAAAATCCACAGCAGTCACAACAGAGCTCCATTGAGCTCACTCACTCCCCCTCTCTCACTTGCTCATTGTGTTTTTCCTGGTGCTGCAGGCTCTCCTTTTGTACTTGGCTCCTGCCTACGTTGGCACCTTTTTCTGCCCACAAAGAAATCCGCAGCTGTCCCGACTGAGGTCCGTTGAGGTCGCTCACTCCCCCTGTCTTATGCACTCATTCTGTTTCTCCTGGTGCTGCAGGCTGCCCTTTTGTACTGGGCTCCTGCCTCTGTTGGCACCTTTTTCTGCCCACAAAGAAATCTGCAGTAGTCCCGACAGAGCTCTGTTGACCTCACTCACTCCCCCTCTCTCACTTGCTCATTCCATTTCTGTAGGCGCTGCAGGCTGCCCTTTTTGTAGGGCTCTGACATGCATTGCGCCTTTTCTGCCCACAAAGAAATCTGCAGCAGTCACGAGAAGGCCTCTTTGAGCTCTTCATCCCACTCTCCGTCGCTTGTTCTGTTTCTTCCCGCTGCAGGCTGACCTTTTGTACTGGGCCCCTGTGTGCATTGCTGCCTTTTTCTGCCCACAAAGAAATATAAAGCAGTCCCAACAGAGCTCCGTTGACCTCACTCACTCCCCCCTCTCACTCGCTTGTTCTGTCTCCCAGCGCTGCAGGCTGCCCTTTTGTACTGGGCTCCTGCCTGCATTGGCGCGTTTTTCTGCCCATAAAGAAATCCGCAACAGTCCTGACAGAGCTCAGTTGAGCTCAGTCACTCCCCCCTCTCTCACTCGTTTGATCCTAATCTGTCCCAAACACTGATTTCCGACAGTGACTGTGGTATTCTGCGCCAGAAGTGCGAAAACACATTTTGGCCAGGGTGTGAAAAATTACAGCTGTACTGTTCATAAGGGGGTGTGAAAAATGCCAGTGTTGAAAATGTGGCATGAAAATATTACTAATTTGCGAAGTTACAAGGGTGCATGGAAACTGCTCAACGCACGCTCATAACACAGTCACTTCATGGACTTTCATCACAAAATTTTCAACATAGGCATTTTAGGACCTCTGCTCATGAACAGTGTCAGTGTGATTTTCTTAATGTGTCCCGAACACTGATTTCCCACAGAAACTGCACTATCGTGCACCGGAAGAGCAAAAATACATTTCGGCCAGGATGTGAAAAATGACAACTGCATTGTTCATTAGGAGGTGTGGAAAAATGGCAATGTTGAAAATCTGGAGTCAAAATATTGCAAAGTTGCGAAGGTACGAGCATGCGTGGAAAGTATGCAAGGCAGCTCATAGCACACTCATTTTATGGACTTTTGTCACCAAATTTTCAACATAGGCATTTTAGGATCTCTGCTCATGAACAGTGTCACTGTCATTTTCGTAATCTGCCCGAACACTGATTTCCCACAGTAAATGCACTATTCTGTGCTAGAAGTGTAAAAACACATTTCATCCAGGATGTGAAAAATGACAGCTGTACTGTTCACAAGGAAGTATGGAAAAATGTCAATGTTGAAAATCTGGCATGAAAATATTGCAAATTCGCAAAGTTACAAGCATGCATAGCAACTGCGCAACGCACACCCCGTAACAGTTATTTTTTTTTATTTTTTCCACCAAATTTGCAATATAGGCTTCTTGAGAGCCCACTTCATGAACACTGACATTGTTGTTTTGTTAATCAGTCCCGAAATGTGATTCCACGCAGTGACCGCGAAATCATCTTTCAGGGCCGATTAACGCCATGACAGTGGCAGAATTCATGAGGAGGGGTCCCAAAAACCCCACATTGAAAATTTGGTGCCACAATTCCAAAAAATGACTGAGATATGCATCAAAGTTGAAAAAACCCTATTTATTCCATTATACAGCTTACCAGCATTTCCTCAGTTCGCGGTCGGCTTTGAAGAGTGCAGACATGTTCCCGGTCCACTGAAGATTGTCGCGTCAGACTCTGGAGGTAAGTATGGGGTGAGGGGGGTGTGGTGGGGAGGCAGGGTGCACAGTTGGTGGGCTCTGGTTGCGGGAGAGGGGCAGGGAGACCGCCGCGGGACCGTTTCCTTTTTTCATAGGTCAAAAAAAAAAGACATTCCAGGACCATTTTTTTGTTTTCTTGAGCATGTGACATGCTGGGGTGGGCTTCCAGCATGAAGCGGACTCTTTTTTGGGGGCAGCTGTAGCCGACAGAGTTGGGCACCCATGTCGACCACAACAAAGAGGGGCCACATCATGGCAGGGATTGGGCACCCCGTTGGCACACAACAAAAGTGGGGGTGACATTATGCCGATGGGGATTGGGCACCCTCAGTAAAAAAACAGGGAGGGATATGATGCTGAGGTTGAAACATAGAAACATACATAGAAACATAAGTTGACGGCAGATAAGGACCACAAGGCCCATCCAGTCTGCCCATTTCTTTTCTACCTTATAAATGTGCCATCGGCCTTTGCTCTGTCAGTGGCCTATCTATTCATAGTCATTTGCATTGCTCCCTTATGCCTATCCATGCCTGTTTGAAGCCCTGCACTGTATTCATAGCCACCACTTCTTGTGGTAAGCCATTCCATGCATCCATCACCTTTCTGTGAAAAGAATTTCTCACATTCCCCTTAATCGGCCTCCTCTAATCTCATGCTGTGTCCTCTTGTCCTGCTAGTTTTCTTATATTTAAACATGTTAGACTCTTTCACCTTGTTTATGCCCTTAAGGTGTTTGAATGCCTCGATCATATCACCTCTCCCCTCCTTGCTCAAGGGTATACATATTGAGCTCCGTTAATCTGTCCTCATATGTCTTCTGATGCAGTCCCTGCACCATTTTGGTTGCCCTTCTCTGGACTGCCTCAATTTGGTTAATGTCCTTGTGAAAGTGTGGCCTCCAATACTGCATGCAGTACTCCAGATGGGGCCTAACCAGTGTCTTGTACAGAGGATTATTACCTCCTCTTATGACTTGTGATACCCCTACTAATACACCCTAACACCCCCTACCCTTACCTACTGCTTTAGAGGTCTGCTTGGATGATTTTAGGTCATCAGTGATGATGATGCCAAGTCTCTTTCCTTCCATTGTGACTGCTAGCAACTCCTCCCAGCCTATAGGTGGCTTCATGGTTTCTCTTCCCTATGTGCATGATTTTGCACTTCTTGCATTAAATCCAGTTGCCACTCTTCTGACCATTCTGCTAGTTTATCCAGATCTCTTCTCATTCTGCCCATCCCATCTGGATCATCTACTCTGTTGCAGATCTTGGTGTCATCTGCAAACAGACAAGTTTACCCTCTAGTCCATCTGCAAGGTCACTAATGAAGATGTTGAGAGGACTGGCTCCAGGACTGATCCTAGGTACCACTTGTGACTTGCATCTCTTCTGACTGTATACCATTTACCACCACTCTCTGTTTTCTGCCCGTCAACCAGTTTACCAACCAGTTGGCGAACTTCTGACCACCCGAGCCTACCCAGCTTATTTATCAATCTTCTATGTGGAACAGTGTCAAAAGCTTTGCTGAAGTCAAGGTAGGCGACATCAACTGCTCCCCTTGGTCCACCACTCTGGTTACCCAGTCAAAGAAATCTATGAGATTAGTTTGACAGGACCTTCCTTTTGTAAACCCATGCTGTCTTGGATCCTGTGCCCCTATGGTTCAGGTGTTGCACTATCCTTTCCTTAAGGAGTGCCTCCATAATCTTGCCCACTACTGAGGTAAGACTGACTGGTCTGTAGTTCCCCGCCTCCTCCCTGCTACCACTCTTGTGGGCGGGATCACAAGACCCTTCTCCAGTCTTCTGGGACCTCTCCTGTGCTCAGAGACTCACTAAACAATTCTGCTAATGGCTCTGCTAGTTCCTCCTTTAGCTCCTTAAGTACACTGGGATGTATGCCATCAGGTCCCATTGCCTTATCCACCCTGAGCTTAGCAAGCTCTTGTAGGACCCTTTCTTTTGTGAAGGAGTAGTGCTCACCTCCCTCCCCTGTGTCCATGATGCTGAGCTGTGGGCCCTGCCCTACCTTCTCTTCAGTAAATACTGAGCAAAGTATCTATTTAGGATAGATGCCTTTACAGGTCCTCCTCCACATGCTCCCTTTCTCCATTAAGCTAGCAATACCCCTCTGGACTTTCTCCTTTCACTAATGTATCTATAGAAAGTCATGTCACCTTCTTTTACTGTTAGTGCTAGTGTTTCCTCAGTTTGGGACTTTGCCTGCCTTACTGCCTTACCTGCTTCCTTAGGGCAGTTTGGCATGCCTCCCTATCTTCATCCCTGTGTTCCTTATATTTCCTGAAGGCCAGCCTTTTGGCTCTGACCTTTTCTGCTACTGTATTTGAGAACCAAAGTGGTTTCCTTCTTCTTTGCACTTCCTTTTCTGTCTAACACAATGGATGTTGCTTCAAGTATTGCATCCTTAATGCTTGCCCACTTTGCCTGTACCCCTCACCTGTGTTTCTTTTGCCAGGGCTAGCTTAACTCTGTTGGCCATCTTATCAAAGTCAGCTCCTCTGAAGTCCCATATTTTTGCCTTGGAATGGGATGATTTAGATGTAGTAGCCAAATTGAACCATACCATGTGATGGTCACTGGCCCCAGGTGACCTTCTACCTGGAGATCTGTGATCCCTCTTTGTTAGTCAGTACTAGATCTATGATAGCCCTGCTCTTGTGGGTTGCTGTACCAGTTGTTTGAGGCCCTCCCCTGCAGGGAATCCACTATGAGTCTAGTTCTGGCAGATGTTCCTGCTGGTATTGACCAATCTGTATCCGGCATGTTGAAGTCTCCCATTATCAGAACCTCCCCTTTAGCTGTCATGTTTTGTATATCTTCTAACAGTAATGTGTCTATGTCCTCCCTCTGATCTGGGGGCCTGTAGACAACCCCAGTTCTTATGGCTGTCCCATTTCCTGCTTCCAGGGTGACCCACAGTTCTTCTGGCTCCTTATGTGTATTCTGAAATTCTGTAGCTTTGATATTTTCATTAACATACAGCTCCTCCCCCTTTTGCACCCTCGGTCTCTTCTGAACAATACATAGCTAGGGTACTGAAGTCTCCCAAGTGTGGTTACTGGTAAACCACGCTCACTAATTGCTACTATGTCCAGTTTAGCCTCTGACATTGTGCCTGCAGGTCTGGGATCTTATTTCCCAGGCTGTGAGCATTTGTGTACATGATTTTCCATTGGCCAGATTTTGGTGTGTTAGTTGTTGGGTGAAGTTTGGCATTACCCCTGTGCGTCGTATGTGGAGACAAACCTTTTTTCTTACCTGGTGATGCAAATGAACGGCAAACATGCTGAATTCCTGTTTGACCACTAGCTGAGATTGGACACCTCCTTCGCAAATAGGTGGGGAATGAAAAGGAGCCCTGTAATGAGGGGTCGCTCCCTCATTGCAGCAGATGATGCTGCAATGACGAGGTGGCCCCTGATTGCAGCGGCTAAAATGTTACAAGTTGGTGGCATGCTGGCTGAACTAGTGTCAGCAGCAGCATGCCACGTTGGGGGAAGAGGGCCAATCCATTAAATGCTGTGGGGACATTGGCCACAACAGTGCCGCACCTCCACAACCTGCTTCTGGCAACCTGCCGCAATATGTTTCTTGAGCATGCGCGCAATCAACATAAAAAAGAAACTGTATATAAGGACAAAGAACAGTGGGGACAGTAGAGACTGGGAGAAATACAAGGACATTCTGAGAAAATCCAAGAAAATTATAAGACATGCCAAAAGGCTTATGAATTTAAAATAACAACTAGAGTCAAAGATAATTATAAACCTTTTTACTCTTATATAAATCAGCAATAAAGAGATGAATTAGGGGTAGGAGTCATAAGGGATATAAATGGGAATGCTACATCTGAACCTAAAGAGATAGCTGATATTTACAATTACTTTAGTTCAGTATTTAATAACAAAACAGATAGCATTGTGCAAGGCAGGGGAAAATCAGGTGACAGTCATATAGAGATGACAGCAAGGGATGTAATAAGATTAAGAAAGCTAGATCAAAATAAGTCTCCTGGGCCTGACGACCTACATCCTAGGGTTTGTAAGGAATGGGCCAGTGAATCGGCCGAACCCTTGACAAATATCTTTCAGGAATCACTGAATACTGGTGGTGTGGTGGAGGTCTGGAAACTCGCAACAGTGGTCCCTATATATAAAAGTGGCAGTAGAGAGGAAGCAAAGAACTATAGGCTAGTGAGTTTGACTTCTGTGGTGGGTAAGGTCTCGGAAGGAATTATTTGGGATCACATTGAGGAAAACGTTAATAAGGAAGGCATGAGTGATAACACACAGCATAGATTCACTAAAGGGAGATCTTTTCAGACTAATTTGTTGTCATTCTATAATAAAGTTAGCAAGGAAATAGAACAGGGTAGTTCAGTGGATGTGATCCTGCTAGACTTTACAAAGGCTTTTGATAGGGCCCTACATGGGGAACTAGTTTACACCCTAGCTAACATGGGGATCCACACTTATCTGATGTTGGGTTACTGTATGGTTGCAATATAGACGACAAATTGTGACCATCCGAGGAGTACTGCTAGACTGGGTTAACGTGAGCAGCAGGGTTCTACAGGGCTCCGTGCTGGGACCTACCCTATTTAAGATTTACATAGCTTCAATGAAGTGTGGAGATGACATATGGATGGCTAAATTTGCTGATGACATGAGGACTGGGACTGTAGCTAATAACCATGAGGACAGTGTTAGGCTTCAAAGCAACTTAACTGAACTTGAGGATTGTGCTAATAAGACAAAATTAGAGTTCAATATATATAAATGCGTAGTTAAGCATTTTGGGAAATGGAACATCAGGGCGGAATATGAGCTAAGTGTCATTTGACAGCAAAGAGAGACAGAGCAGTATTAAATAGTATTTTGAGGCCCATAACTTCTAGAAGTAGAGAGGTGATACTTCCACTCTATTGTACACTCGTGAGATCACACTTGGAGTGTTGCGCTCGGTTCTGGGCATCCAGTACCAAAAGAGAAACAAGAGTCCTTGTGGGGGTACAAAGGAGGGTTACTAAGGTTATCAGTAATGTCAAAAATCTTACATATGTAGAGAGAAGAAAGGAACTGGGGCTTTTTTCACTGGAATATAGATTACGGGGGGACATGTGCCTACTTTTTCATGCCCTGACCAATGTTGATCTATGGGAACAATTAGGTCCAGAATTAAGTCTCTCTAGTTACAGTACACGCTCACATGCACTGCAGCTTAAAGGGGAATTATGTCAGTTGAGGAAAAGAAAATTTTGGTTCAGTCAGAGAGTGGTTACTATTTGGAATTCTTTGCCAGAGAATGTTGTTGGAAGCACGACTATGAATGAGTTTAAGGGAAAGTTTGACTCCTATTGTACCAAAAACATGAAAGGGTACCTTTAAATGCATGGTGAGCTGGAGCTGGCCTGGTGGCACTGAGGGTTGAGGCACTGGATGCCACACCTTGCACCACACCGGCAACCTGGGTTTGGGAACAAACCCGGGCTGCCTGGGTTCAGCAGGTGAGAGAGAGGGGATTGAGCATCTGGAGGACTGCTCTCCTCTGTCAGGGAGGGAGGGCTTGCCATCCCACTCATTGAGCACCCTCTGGTGTTAGGCAGGGGGAGAAGTGAGCAAGGAGGCACGTCACAGATGTCTGTCATCGGTGGGGAGGAGGGCAGGGAGAAAAAGGAGGAAAAAGTGGAGCTGGTAGGCTCCATGATGGCAGCACCAAGTGCCCCACTCTGGTTCCCCAGATGTCTGGATTTCACTGTGGGTGTGGGGGACAGCTGGCATCCCTTTGCCTAGACACTGTCATGGGGGGAACCTGTGGGGGATTTAGGGAGTGTCGTGGGGGGGAATGATGCGGTCAGAGACTGAATCCCCTTCAAGGGAAGGGCCTACCAGGCTTCCAGGAGGAAAAACACCTCTATGAAAAAAAGAAGAAGAAAAAAAAAACATTGCTAGCTCAATGGACAACGGTGTCTACCTTGCTCTGTAACTACCTATGATGATACCTATGATGGCCTTTTTGGGACACCACCTCATGAACACTGGCACTGCCATTTCATTCATAGGGTCCGAAAGGTGATCTCACTCAGTGACTGCAAAATTACCTTCCAGGCCTGATTAACAAAATGACAGTTACAGTGTTCATGAGATGGGGGTGCCAAAAAGACCATGTTAAAAATGTGGTGAGAAAATACCTAAAAATGTCAAAGTTTTTTTTTTAGTTTAGTTTAGTTTATTGTTCTAGGAATTATTACCTTTGAGTCAATGGCTCTTTTACAAAGGTTCCACGTCATCAATGTACAAACAAACAAGACATGTTACATAGAATGGTCAGCAAATTAAAAAGGTTTCAGTAAGCCAGTATAATACAGTACATCACAGGAAAAAAAAAAAACATTGGCGGAATGGTCAAGGTGGGAAGGGTAGGAGGAGATATGGGAAGGGGAGTAGACTTAGAGTAGTTAGAGGTACTCAGATGCCTTTGTCAAGAAAGGAGCAGAGGAGGAGGATGAAAAACAGTAAAAACAGCCATGAGGGAAGAATCATTAGTCAAGGCAGTCACAGGAGCTAGAGGCTAGAGGTGAGAGTAAAGCATAGATTTGAAAGCTCCTAGTGACGTGGAGGATGTAATAAGCGAGCTCAGGGCATTGTACCAGCTGGGGGCACGATAGGCAAAAGATCTTTGGCGCTGTGTGGTCCGGCATCTGGGGACCTGGAGAGGCTGGTGTTCCGATCTTCTGGTGGGACAGATGCTGGTATTCGGGCAAAGTAGGTCTTGGATACACAGTGGAGTCCGGCCCAAGATGGATTTTTTTGCCATCAAGCATGTGAGGTACCTTATGCGATTTGAGAGTTGCAACCATCCTGTTTCAGTGTAGAGCTCACATGTATGAGTATGTCTTTGCGCTCCAGTGAGCAGCCGACAGGCCTTGTTTAGGGTGGTTGTGATGCGCCTTAGTGCGGTGGTAGTGGCAGAGCCATGGATAATTATGCCATAGTCTATGATTGAGATGACAGGGGCTTTGGATAGCAATCCTCAGCGCAGCTTGGGTAAGGAATTGCCGGTTTCAGAACAGGATACCAATGCGCTGGTTCACGGTTTTCGCTGTGTTATCAAAGTTATGCATGTAAGTTCAAAACACCATTGAAATACATTATACAGCACTTTGAAGAGTGCAGACGTGTTCTGGTCCACAGAAGATGACAACCTACAACCTCCAGTGGTAAGTATATGGTAAGGGAGGTGTGGGGAGGTGGGTGCTCAGTGGAAGGGTGAGGATGAGGACGGGGATGTTGAGGGACCTTTTTTTTCAGGTTTTAAAAAAAAGACATTGGGGATGGTTTTCTTTTTAACAGGCACACAATAAATTATTTTGGGACACTGGTGGTGGGCTCTTCAGTGTCCCAAAGTGCTGGGTAGGGGTGCTTGAAAATGTTGACACAGGGATTGGGGGGAGTCTGACACTGGGGGTGGGCATTCCAGTGTTGGATTATAGCAAATTACATTTTCTTAGAAGCAGGGAAATAAAAGGGTACCAGTAGACACCAGGGACATACAGTACAGCACAGGGGAATTTGCTTTGGGAAAGTACATCAATACAGTAACACAACAGCTGGGGAGCAGTCTGCAATCTGAGATCAGGTTCACATCCTAAGTCTAGAATGTCACTGTTAGCCAAAAGAATCTTCTGTACTTTAAGGCCCGGATATTCAAACGGGTTACGCATGGCACAACACTGTTGCACCATGCGCAACCCACTGATTCGCCCCGGCATGAAATTCCGATGGGGATTGTGCCTGGCACAAATCCTGATGCGCCAGAGCGCATCAGTAATGTATGCGGCACAGATGGGGGGGCATGCCCATGTATACTCTGCACATCCCAATGTTCAGCCCGGGATGTGCTGAGCCCATGCATGCACAACCCCTACTTGTGCTGCACACAGGTGAGCCCCCAAAAAAAGGAACAATGACTGGCCACCCACAGGGAGCTGCCATATTGCAGGGTGCAACACGGCAGCTGCCACCTGTGGGTGGCCACCTGAGCTCCGGCTGCACCTGGCGGTGCCCCCTATGCCCGATCACGGGCATACATAGAATATGGACCCTCCTAAATCCCTGGCGGTCCAGTGGACTGCTCGCAACCCAATCACAGGCATAAGTTTAAATTAAAAAATCCAATATCCCTGGTGGTCCAGTGGACTGCTCGCAGCCCGATCACGGGCATAGGTTTGAATAAAAGGATTCCAATAACCTTGGTGGTCCAGCGGTACCCCCCTCCCCACCGCCCACTGAGCCCCACCGTCCCGCTCCCCCTGGTCAGCGGCGGGTGGCAGCACCCCACCTGCCTGCCACCCGCCGACTGACACCGTACAGAAAAGGCTGTACACCCATTGGTCCATAGCGTGAGCCAATGAAGTGCAGCCTGTGCTGCTACTACACAATCGGATATGTGAATGGATCCATTCCATATCTGGATTAATATGTCTGTACAAGCTACAGCCCATTGGCTCATGCTGTGGACAATAGATGTACAACTCTTCCGTACAGTGTCAGTCGGCGGGCGGTGGGGCGGCAGGTGGGTGGGTGCTGCTGTCTGGGGAGTGGGGCAGTGGGGCTCCAGTGGGCAGGTGGGGAGGGGGGTACCGCTGGACCACCAGGGTTATTGGAATTCTTTTATTCAAACTTATGCCTGCGATCGGACTGTAAGTGGTCCACTGGACCACCAGGGATATTGGAATTCTATTCGTTACTACTTATGCCCGCGATCGGGCTGCAAGTGGTCCACTGGACCACCAGGGTTATTGGAATCCTTTTATTCAAACCTATGCCCGCGATCGGGCTGCGAGCGGTCCACTGGACCACCAGGGACACTGGAATTCTATTCTTTACTACTTATGCCTATGATCAGGCTGCAAGTGGTCCACTGGACCACCAGGGTTATTGGAATTCTTTTTTTAAACTTATGCCTGCCATCGGGCTGCGAGCGGTCCACTGGACCACCAGGGATATAGGACGTGAATTCTTTTATACTTAAGCCCGCGATTGGGCTGACAGCGGTCTACTGGACCACCAGGGATATAGGACGTGCTTTATTATATACTTAAGCCCATGATCAGGCATGTAGTGGTCCACTGGACCACCAGGGATATGGGACATTATTGAAACATAGAAACATAGAATTTGACGGCAGATAAGGACCGCTTGGCCCACCCAGTCTGCCCATTTCCCTACCTACTGGATAAACTGCAGATCCTAGTTAACCAGCAGCCTACTTCTTCCTACCCCAACCCCCTAGAATTGCCTTATGACTGTCCCATGCATGCTTGAATTCCACCACTGATTTTGACTCCACAACCTCCTCCGGAAGGCCGTCCCATGCATCCACAACCCTCTCTGTGAAAAAATACTTCCTTAAATTACCTCTGAGCCCCCCTCTATATTCAAATTGTGCCCTCTTGTTCTTGCACACTTCTTTTTTTGAAAGATGCTACCCTCTTGGACTTTGTTGATTCCCTTGAGGTACTTGAACGTTTCTATCATGTCCCCCCTCTCCCTCCTTTCCTCGAGGCTATACATATTAAGCTCCTTTTGTCTCTCTTCATATGTCTTCCGGTGCAGACCCTGCACCATTTTAGTTGCCCTCCTCTGGACAGCTTCCATCCTGTCTATGTCTTTGCGGAGATTGGGTCTCCAGAACTGCACACAGTACTCCAGATGGGGTCTCACCAGCTGTCTGTACAGAGGGATAATAACTTCCTGTTTTCTACTGGTGATGCCTCTCCCTATGCATCCCAGTATCCCCCCAGCCCTCCTTGCTGCCCTTTCACATTGCTTGCCCACCTTTAGGTCATCTGATATGACTACCCCAGGTCCCTTTCCATTTTTGTTGTTGTTAGTATCTCACCCCCCATTGTGTACTCTTCCCTGGGTTTTTGTTTCCCAGGTGCATTACCTTGCACTTCTTAGCATTGAATCTAAGCTGCCATACATTTGACCATTCCTCTAACCTTGCCAAGTCCCTTCTCATCCTTTCCACCCCACCCTGTGCATCAACTCTGTTGCAGATCTTTGTGTCATCTGCAAAGAGACATACTTTTCCTTCCAGTCCTTCTGCAATGTAGATTATAAAGACATTGAAGAGGACCAGTCCTAATACTGAACCCTGCGGTACCCCACTAGTAACCCTCCTTTCTTCTGGATGGACTCCATTTACTATTACTCTCTGTGTCCTATTCTCCAGCCAATTCTTTACCCAGGCTGTCATCTTGGGACCCACTCCCAGGCTGGCTAACTTGTATATTAATCTTTTGTGTGGGACTGTGTCAAATGCCTTGCTAAAGTCTAGGTAGGCCATGTCCACAGCCCCTCCCTGATCTACTACTTTGGTCACCCAGTCAAAGAAATCTATCAGATTCGTCTGGCATGACCTTCCCGCTGTGAATCCATGCTACCTAGGGTCCTGTGCCCCTCTGGCTTCTAGATACTCGACAATTCTTTCCTTCAGAAGTGATTCCATCATTTTCCCTATCACTGAGGTTAAACTAACAGGTCTGTAGTTTCCTGCTTCTGCCTTGCTCCCACTTTTGTGAAGGGGAATCACATCTGCCCTCCTCAAGTCCTCGGGTACCACCCCATCCTCCCATGATTTGTTAAAAGGGTAGTCAGTGGTGTCACTAGTTCTACCCTTAGTTCTTTTAGAATTCTGGGATGAATCCCATCAGGCCCCATTGCTTTGTCCACCTTCAGTTTTAAGAGTTCTTTCAGACCCTTTCTTCTGTAAATGGGCTGGTATCAACTTCTGTATCCAGAGTGTTTCTACTGTTTGTTTATGTACCTCCCTCTTCATTTGTAAATACTGAGCAAAAATATTTGTTTAGTATCTCTGTCTTTCACAGTCTCCTCTGCCCACCCTCCCTCCCGTTTATTAAGCCTCACTATCCCTCCCTTGGTCTTCCTTCGGCTCCTGATGTACCTATAAAGGTTTTATCCCCCTTCTTAACCGAGTTGGCTATCTTTTCCTCGGTTTGGGCCTTTGCTGTTCTGACTGCCTTCCCAGCCTCCTTTTGTTTTAACTGATACAGTTCTCTGTCTGATTGAAATCTACATATGCCCACGATTGGGCAGAGGGGCAGATTGCTGCGCTGTGCAGGGGGCGTTGGTCCCTGATGGCTGCTGCCCGGCAGGGCGCCAGGTGCAAGTCGCTGGGGATCGGCACACCTGCATGCAAATGGGGCCATAATGACATGCAAATGGCCCCATTTGTGCCTTGCATACATTATGGCCCCATTTGCATGTGCACTTTTGAATATCGTGGTTGTTGTGCATAGGCGCAACTGAACTGCGCTACGCATCCCCTGCTCCACTCTGGCCATTACTTGCGCTGGCACAGTGCCACTTGTGCCATGCGCACTGCGGGTGACCAGGGTGTGATATTCAACTATGCTGTGCCATGGCGCACCTCCATTGAATATCACCCAGTCAACACACCTGCGCAGCCAAGTTGCACTGTGCCCAGGCTTGCGCCACAGCCTGGTGCAGTCTGAATATTCGGGCCAGAGAGTACCCACAGTGTCAGGGTGAGGAGGTGTACATCAACTGTCCAAGTCATTTGCCAATAAAAAGGTGCCATCATTTCTACCATGTTGATAACCACCAGACGGCTATGCAAATGGCTTTGAAAAAGTAAAAAAAAAAGAGAGAAACTCCATGTATTCAATTTGCAGTACATTTGTGCATCTAATTTTCTGCAGGAGGGAGGGCACTTGAAAAGGGACTATGTGAGTCAGGGAGAGAAAGGGATGGATGACAAGTCCAAACAGCCACTCTGTACAGTCATCTCCCATGATCAGTGACATCCCTCATTTTGTTTCAGAATTGCTCAGTCCCAACTCAAGGCATTAAAGCAGACATTCATAACCTGTTAACAAAAGAAATGTGCTAGTTCTCTCACCGTGTGCCACATTTTGATAACAGTTTGAGAGCTAGCATAGAGTGAACCCATCCAGAATTTTACTGGACGGTCCAAAACCAGCCTCCTTTGCCCTAATAGGATGGCAGCTTATCCAGAATTTGTACTTGCTAATGCAAATACCAATGTATTGGGATTTTTCATCTTCATAGCATTTCATGGGACTGTTCAGAACTGTGTCACCAGTGGCACTGTCCTACAGAAGTATGTATTACTGAGGCTTCCTGAGCAACCTGATACTCTCCAGGGGGTACTACCACTGCCACTTGACTTGACTGATTGGATTTTGATTAGATGTGATGTGCCAACCTGCAGAAATTAAACTTTTGGACTCACCTTTGTTTCTCGGCTCACTCTTCATCTGTCTGGTGTCCGATGTCTGAAGCACTCAAGGCAGACCAAGGGCCATTGCTGTCAGAGTATATGCTGCTGCCATCCCATCAGTCCACAAAATGGCCACAAACAGTAACAAAACAACACAGCAATGGCATGCTAATTCCTGATTAGGGATCCTTTTTCATGACTCATGATATGAAAAAGGATTCTTTTTGTGTATCACGAAGTCACGAAAAAAGGATTCCTAACAAGAAATAAAAACACATTTCTAGGTCATATCTCTAACATTGAGGTGCAGATTGCACCTAAGGGGTTCCCGATCAGCCAGCTAGTTGTGGTAGTCTGTCTCCAGGATGTCATTTTTGTGGCTTTAAAAATTATTTTTTTTTAAACAGAAAACAAGATGGCGGCTCACGAAAAAGGAATTTTCTCTCACAAAAAAGGATTCTATTCTCACGAAAAAGGAACAGGTCTTGCGAGATTGAATCCTTTTTCATGAGATCAATTCCTTAGTCAAACTTTATACATCTGTCCTGGAAAATGAAATTACCATAGTATATAATGGGAACTTAAAAACTGAATAACTTTGCAATAGTTTATTATTTTTGCACCAAACTAACAGTGGCAGTTCTGTTACCCAAGTTATTTCTACCATAAAAAATTTAAACAAAATTCCACACTGTCTGGGCACAAGCGAGGAGGAAATAAAAAAACTGCAAAAAATGTGACTTTTTACTTTTTTTCACTATCCGGATCTCAGTATCTGCATATCCGACCAAAACAAAACTTGCCAAATCAAGAGATCTACCCCACGGGACAGCACATGCCAAACTTTGTGCAAATCCATAGATCAGTTGCAAAGTTATTAAAGAGCAAAATTTGAGATTTAACATTGAACAGGCTAATTAACCCTAACTATAGGTGCACGACCGTGCCCCCATAGTAGAGTAAATGATAGGTAACTGTAAATTACACATAAAATAAATTAATTGCAAAAACACTTCATTAATGCAGCTTTAGGGATACAAAGTCTCAAAAGGAGGGAAATGTGGCATTAGGTTTTTTCAACACTAATGCCCACCCCTCCCCCATCCGCTAGCCTTGTGACACAAGGTCAAGCTACAGGTCCAGGGCCATGACTCATGAGTCTGTTGCTTCGAGCTACTGGTCTGAAGACCATTCCCCACAAGTTTGTTGCTTCATGCAGGACCTACAGGATTAGTCATTTCTTCCTTTGAGCCCTGTAAGAAGCACACGGTCAGTCATAACTTTCTTCACACAGGAAATCACCTATAATTTTCCACACATAGATCCCTGCAGGCCCTGGCTGTAGCAGGAGATGCGTTATAACTTTCTGTACACGGGGCCCCAAACCTTTAGCTTGAAGCAGCAGACTAGCCCTAGACCAGTAGCCTATTCATGGATTATGAGGTTAGGGGATGAGGAGGGTGTGTGTTTGAACTGAAAAAAATCTAATACTGATTTCCCTCGTTTTGTGGCTTTGGAACCCAAATGATGCCATCATGTAGTTTTTTGCAATTAATTGTCTTACTTGTTAAATAAACATAGTGGAAACTTGCTATCCTCAGGGCTCTTCAGGCCCTATCTGAAGCAGGATGTACTGTAAGTCCTAACTCAGCTTGGTTCTTGTGCAAAGCAAGGTGTTAGTCTTAACTTGCAGCATATAGGGTCCTTTAGGTCCTGCACACAGCAGGGGAGACATAAGTTTCTTAATACTGTATTTTGTTTGTGAATGACCTGAATTGTAATACAAAATTAGGGCACTGGGTCATGACTCTGACTGTGGAACAGCACATCAAAAACCACACAAGCAAAGCAGAAAAACACAAGGTAGCGCATTGGAAAAATGCTGAGCGCTACCAATAAAGTACATGAACTTACTGTCTAGCCCCCGCAACCCCCCCAAGTAAATGTAACCATCCCCGGGGGGAGGCAACTCAGGAACAGGAAGAAACCCAGGAGGGAGGATATTTCATCTTGGGTGGGGGGGCCCAAGTTGTGGGACTGTACCACAGTCAGGGGAGTAACACAGTGGCGGGGAGTGGAGACTTAGTTTGTCAAGGTGGGAGGACAGAACTCCAGGGTTGGGGGTGGCCAGAATAAATATAAAACTCAGGATGGAAAAAAAAACATGCAGGACCAAGAATCAAACTCTGGTCTACCAGACATTCCCTCACCCTTCACTGCCTGTGGCCCTACTCTGTGCACCATGGCAGCACCTCAGCAGCACACCATGAAGCAAAGCCTTTATCCTTTTCTTCCCGACTAACAACACCTACAGTGATTGCGCTAACATACCTACGCCATACTATCCCATTCCCTGTAGCTGTATTGTCCTTCACTGTTTTTGCTGCATGGATTGTGTGATCCACGCAACATATTCACCGAGTAGCCAAAATTATACAACTGTTTCTTTCTGTTCTGGACTATTTATTGTTTTCCAACTTGAAACATTTTGTTTGTATAGGAATTTGAAATCTTTTTACAAGTGTTTTCAATTCCCATAGAAACACATGAAAGGAAATTACATATTTCTGTATTTTAGGACATGTTCTTAAGATGCACATGAGGTATGTTTTGTGCACACTGTGTTCATTAAAGTTCATTGTAATTATTTTTCAAGGGAATCATGAATATTTTTCTAATTAAAATATCACTTTTAATTAATGTTGTGTTTTTGAAAGTGAACTCAGATATCTCAGACTATGTAGTCATGAATCATGTAACTATTGACCTTTAGGGTTAAGTATTTTTGTAGTTTTAGCTTTTAAATTTTTGTTTGTGCCCAACTTTAACTCAGAAAAAAATTTGCATTTTTTTCACATATTTGTTTAAGTTTCCCTGCATACAGCCAGCCCAGTGGTGCTGAGGGTTTAGGCATTGAACACCATAGCTTACGCCATGCCAGTGACCCTAGTTTGGGAGCGAGCTCGAGAGGGTCAGCCGGGGGAGGGTGCAGAGTCGGATCGAGTGGTCGCATGAGGCAGCTTTCCTCTCTGGGAGGACACAGATTCCCTGTGTCTTGATGCCTCCCAGTGGAGGCTAGGTGGCAGCACCAAGCCACAGGAACCCAGACATTAGGTCAGGGGTGTGAGGAGGGAACTGTTACTGAAGCCACGGAGCACATGCATGCCTCCATGCACATGCGCAACCACGATTCGGGATCCCGGGATAGCGGGGAGTAACAAAAAAACTCATGTCTCCCCAATTGCCAAGTAAGGCAGAGGTGGGAATGGGGGAGCAAAAAGCTATAGAATAAAATGTCCCTGTATATATGAGATTTTAAAGCTTTAAAACTTTATAACGTAAAAGCAAAAAAAAAGATTTGGGTGTAGTTTTATTCACCACCTGATGATGAAAAAAAAAGAATTTGGGGATTTTTTATGCAGTTTTATTAATTAATAATTTGTGTACCACCAAATTGATTTGCACCAAATTTGTAAGAAAATTAGCTTCCAGGGCTGAGACTATTCATACCAAAATTTGAAATCCTAGGGGTTAAGACTGCCAATACATAAGTTACCAGAAACCCTGTTTTTGAGACAAACAATAACTCAACCTAACATATAGGTGCCACCAGGCCTGTATAATGCACCCAGTGCCATAGCTAAATACTATATACAATAAATGATACGCAACTGTGAGTTGCAAGGTTGTAATTCCATTTGGTTTTCTGGCGACATCATAAATCACGAATGCAAAAATTGACTGATTTGTAAGTTTCACTGGTTGCCAAGATGGCATTGCAGTTTACATTTGGACTTTTTTTTATTTTAAATACTATAAAATCAAACACTGTTTATAGGATTTGAAACTATTACTGATAAATTGTTTCCATGTCAGGAGAATGTGACTCAGGCAGGCATTGTGTACCCCAAAATGTGTTTGTTTAGGACACAGAGGTTGTGAACTTCCTCTGACCCTCACCATGCTGGGAGAAGACCGCTAGGTCCAGAGGAGGACTCAAAGCAACTGTTTTTTAATCACCGTCACACTCCAGTTGGGAATTGGGGTGTTCTACAAGTCCAGACTTTCTCTAGGGGATAGGATGGAGCTTTCTTGTTGTGCTGCAGTTATTGGGGTCATGTAATCTGTGTTACCATCTGTTTACTGTGTAGGTGTCACATGTCAGGTGCCTTGGGCTCCTCTCCCCTTCCAACATGTAACTCCCTTATTGACTGGATCCTCTCTACCCACACCCACAGGATAGTCAAAACAAATTCAAGCACTGTGAAATACTTGCATACTTCAGGTGGGTCAGCACTGTTTCAGTCACTAAGCATATAAGGCAAATTGAGTTGCAAACACATACTTCTTTAATGGTTTTAAATTACTTTTAAATATTGCTTTTAATGGACATACCACTACCATTTGCAGAGCAGCAGCAAAAGTAACACTTGAAGGAGCCAGCGGGTCACAGCCCACAGAATTCCTGCATAACAGTTGTCAATCCAAATCTTCAGTCAAGTAAAGACATCCATTAGCTAAGCAGCACATTGGTTTTGTGGTTTAGAGAGAAGCTACTATGGCTTGAGCAAGCTCCAACAAAGCTCTCTATTAGCAGTCTGCACAACTTCTACCTGTTGAGGCTACCACTAATGCAGTATTTCATAGTGTTTGACTTTGTAATAGCTCTGGGTATGCGCATGTTCTAAGGTTTGAATAGCTGCTAACTTTCGTGTTTTAGTCTAAACAAATATTCTTCCAGATAGCTTTGTGTAACATCACCCCACATTCTGTGTGAGGAAAATCCTCAGACCTAAGGTTTCTCCAAGGACCATCCTTTCCTAGACCTTCCACAAACTGGACCTCTCGTCCCTGCTGGCTAACTTCTCCAGCACTGACTGGTCCTCAAGCAGCAACTCCTAAAATGATGACAGTTCACTGGACTACTTCCACAGAAATGTCTTCAAAATATGGGACATACCTGCTCACCTACAGAGGACCAAGGTGATGATTTACCACCTCCACTGGGTCATGGTGGACTTACATGTACTTGGTAAGGCCCATGACAGAGCTTAGGCCTCACAGAAGGTTTTTGACTCCTGTATATGGGCAACCAAACACTACTCAGCATGTGATCCTCCCATCTTCGATTATAATGTAATTGTGTACAGTGCCACTCATCATTAGCAGCTAATGCACAAGTAAAGTATCGACACATGTTAGTGATTTAACCTATGGCACCAAATACACTGTATGCATAATAAAAACAACACTACAGGGATTTGCTGTAGTATTACATACAGAAGGGGCAGTCTCGCTCCATGTTCACACCATTTTGTAGTCTGCTCAGTGAGGGTAGGGAAGGGAGAAGGACTTTTACAAGTGTATTTACATTTTGGGGGTACATATTAAATGAGATTTTGATATTAAACCAAGATTATACAGAATACTTTAGGTAAGCACTTGTATCATTTAAACCAGCTCACCTCGGTCTCAAAACATATTGGAGGATTAAGTTTAAAGGTGCTAGGGTAAACAATGTTATTTACTTGCCTTTAATATAGAAATTTACAAGCAGAAAAAAAGCCTCTTGGACCATCTGGTCTGCCTGTTTCCTATCTTAGTTCCTACCAGTCCGTCCTGTGCTGTGTTCCCTGCACATATTTATTTATTTAGTTTTTGTTAACTGGGTAGGTGCACTAGACACAACAGTGACTATTTTCAGGGCCGACCCAGGAGGTTACAAGGTGCAGGTAGGCAATTTGGAGACACATAACAGTGGAATAAACAGATCTGATACAATACAGAATATAAGGTAACAACATTTTCAGTAGGTAACATGTTTACAGAATTGTTTAGTTTTGGTTACTAGGCAGGGGTACTAGACACAAGTGTGACAACTTTCAGGCCCGACCAGGGAAGTTACAAAGGTACAGGTCGGCAATTTGGAGACACATAAACAATGAATAACAGATTTGTATACAATACAGAATACAAGGTTACCGCCATTAACAGTGGGTGGCATGTTTACAGAAGATATAGATGCAGAAATACTGGTATGCTAAAACAAAGAACAAACAACTAGTTTAATCAAGTTTAAGTGCTGTTGTAAATAGTGCCTGAGATGGCTGAGGAAAGGATGTTAGTAAATTATAGTGATAGAAATCTATTCCAGGAGCAGATAGAAACACACACACCCATTTTAAAGGGCTAGCATGAGGGGAGAGGAAGGGGTGATTAGTGTAATAGGAGGGGTACTAGAGACTAGTCAGAGTGAGTCCATGTAGAGGTAGTCTTGGGACCAGGGCATGAGGTGGCAGAGGCAAGTGGTTTAGGGAGGTTTAAAACAGGTACAGGGGGCATTATTCATCAGAAAGGAGCGATGACGCCTTTTGAAAAGTGCATGCCTATGTGCACTACGGACATCCAGTGGTAGGGAGTTCCAGTAGCTTAGGGCTGTAATAGAGAAAGCACGGGAGTTTTTAGTTGTTTTAGCATGTGGCACTTTTAACAAGGACTTTTCAGTGGACCATAGCCCATAGGAAGATGCTTGAGGGCACAGCATGGAGGCAAGCTCATCACTTATAGCGGATCTGATGATATTATCTGCCAAAGACCCTAGTGTGAGGAGACGGTGAGCTGAAGGGGAGAGCCAGCTGAGATCGTAGTAAAGCTGACAGTGATGCTTTAGGTGTGGGGATGAAGAGGTAGAATGACAGATATTATTGTATGCCATATCCCATTTCTTTAGGGCAGTGTTCGTAGCATTAACATACGTGACAGCTCCATACGCGAGTGCAGAAAGAAGGATGCCCGAGCAATGGCCAGTCTAGCAGAAGGAGTGAGGGAATGGCTCATTCTGTATGGAATGCCAATTTTGGTATTTATAGATTTCGTTGTGAGCTGGATATGGAGGTCAAAGTTCAATGACTCATCAAGGACAACTCTGAGATATTTGAAGGATCTAACCTTCTCCAGAACAGTGCCATCTGAGCACAGGATCCTAAATCAGCTATGGCATGTTTTTAGTTTGGTCCCAGATCCAAAAAGCATAGATTGGGGTTTGCTCACATTGAGTAACAACTTATGCTTGGAGAGCCACTGCTGGATGCTGAGAAAAGCAGAGGTGAGAGAGAGGTTGATCACTGATACGGAACTGGAGCTGGAATAAAGTACCAAATCATCAGCGTAGAGAATTGAGGAGCAGGAGGGAGTGACTGATGCAATCTGATTTATAAAGATGTAAAAAAGTAGAGGACCCAGGATGCAGCCCTGAGGAATGCCAGTGTTTATTGTAGCATGCTGTGACATGGCTGAGTTAAACTTGACAACCTGGCCCCTATTTGTAAGGTTACTACGAAACCAGTCAATTGCCAGCTCCAAGAAGCCAAGGGATCCAAGACAGAGGAGAAGAAGTGGGTGAGTCACAAGATTGAAGGCTTTCATGAGGTCAATAAAAATTGCACCCGTTACGGAGCCGGAGTCTGTAGCAGTCAGAACATCATTTGTAGGCTGGAGTAGAACAGTGGAGGTGCTGTGGCCCCCTGCAAAAGCCATGTTGCTTGGCAGAGAGGAGACTGTGCCTAGTAAGATGGCCTAGAGTTTGGGCTACCACTAATTTTTCCAGTAGTTTGCTCAAAACTAAGAGTATGGCAATGGGTCAATAATTAAAAATAGTCTTTCTGTCTCCTTTCTTAAAAACTGGAGTTACTGTAGCAGTTTTCCAAATATCCAGGACATAATTATGATGAGGGATAATATGAAAATTTTAGACAGGGGCCCAGCTATAAAAGGGGCAGCCAGTTTCAGGAGTTTAGGCTCTAGGCTATATGAGCCAACACTAGTGGTGTCAGAGATTTATTTAGGAGTTTGAGGACTTTAGATTTTGTGATTGCCCTGAAGTGAAAAGGTGGGTAGGGTAGTTGAGGGTTATGAGGGGCTAGGTGCTGTGTAGTAGGTGTGGAAGAGAATGAGGAGGTGAAAGTAGCGAGATTTGAAAATTGTTGATTGAAAACATTGGCAATGGTTTAAGGATCATTGCAGTGCAATCCATTTAGTACCATATCATTTATGTTACATTCCTGTCTGGAGCCTAGTAGTGATTTTACATGACTCCAGAGTCTTCTGGAGTCACCCACCGCATCCAGTGGGAGTACTTTGCTATAGAAACTTTTGGCAAGCCTAATTTGCCTCTTACAGGAATTTTTTAGAGCCCTATAGGAATTAAAATCCGCTTCAAGGACCGATGTCTTGAAACATTTCCAGCGTCTGTCCCTGGCATGGAGAGAGGCACAGAGGTCTTTGTGGAGCCATCTGGTGCTCCTTCCCTGAACACGACATGTAATACAGGGAGTATGCCTGTGTTGAAGAACCCAGAAATTAAGTAGGAAAAGGACTAGTGCATCTTGAATATTCTCAGCCTGATATACGTAGGACCAGTCAATCAAGGAGACTTCAAGCAGGAAATTTGCTTGGTCAAGATTAGCAAAGTTGCGGAAGGTAATGTAACAGGGTGGCAGAGATAGGGTAATTGAGGAGCACCAATTGCAGAAAATGGGAGAATGATCACTGATTATGTCCAGTAGAGAACCCGCAGCCAGTCAATTAGAGTGCCAGGGTTACTAGAGGATGTTACTCTAGTAGGGTCGGTAATAGCTTGGTGCAGGTTATAGCTTTGCACTAGGTATAGGAGGTTAGTATGATAATTGCCTGACCAGTTCAGGTTCAAATCCCCTAGTATGAGCAATTTGTTTTGCCCTACCACTTTGGATGAGTAGTCAAGAAGCTCGGTTACGGGCTCAGTTAGCCTAGCAGTACCTCCTCGCGGTGCAGTTCAAAGTGTGCAGAAGTTCACAGGTAGGAGCTATGGGGGGTTGTACGCAAGAAAGATTTAGGTGCATCTTAGAGTAAATTGCTACTCCCCCTGCTCTTTTACTAGAAGGTCTATCAGCTGTAAGAAAATTATATCCAGTTAGGGTGCAGGTAGAGTCAGGTATCATGGGTTTTAGCCAGGTCTCCAAAATGCAGAGAACATCTGGCTGGAAGCACGATGCCCATGTCTTAAGCTCAGCAAAATTATGTTGAAGGCTTCTAATGTTAATATGAGCTATACGGGGCCCCTTAGTGTGGGTCCAGTCTGTGCTAGATAGGGGTTACTGGGATAAGGGGCCAGGGTTTGTCTCAACATCCCCTGACAGTAATAGAGCCAGAAACAGAAAGTACCAACATTTTCAGTTCACTAAGGGTGGGTAATTGGCCTACGAGTATTTTAGTTTTGTCACAGATATATGAGCTGAAATAAACATGGTGAATCTAGGGAGTAGCAGTGGGCAAAAGTCATGAATATCTAGATTCATGGTTAGCTCGTTAGAAAAGGTAAAAACATCTGCATCATGTAACTGCTGCCCAGCACCAAGAGAGCATGGGGTCAGGGATAGCCAGAAAGGGTCAGGAGCACCATGTAAGAGGTGAGTAGGAATGGAACTTGTTGATCCATATTGTAGCATCGTGTTTTGGAGAAGAACAGGTGAGAAAATATTTGTAGCCAAAAATGAACAGGGCAAAGGGAACCAACCCAGGGTGTAGAGAGTTAGCAGGAAAAGTTATGATCAAGGCAAGCAAGTCAGCAGAAAACGTCCTGAGTGAGGAAGTGGTAACATATGAGCAATATAGCACATGTGCGCATATGGTGCACAAAGCACATGCAATCTATAAGTTAAGATCAAGGCAAGTGAGTCAGCAGAAATGTCCTGAGTGAGGAAGTGGTAACAAGGAGCAAAAATGGGGAAGTTTGCTGTTGCTCCGGCAGGGTTTACCTGGAATTTGTTGTATGAGCTAGATTGCCCTGCTAGCGGTCAGGACAGCAGCCTGCGACAGGCTTTGCTGTCAGCAGTCACATCAGAGGTCCAATGGCTTTCGGCAGCTGGAGGTCCTACAGCTTTTCAGGTAGCTGATTTTCAGTCAGTAACCCATGCTTTTACTGAAGGGCAGACGGGAGGCTTCAGCCGATACAGTACAATTTCTTGGTGATAAATACCTCACAGTTTGGTTTTAAATTGAATGTGATTTAATAGCACACTGTCCTTGCCTGGAGAAAAAGAAGTCCTGAGTTTAGATTCTCACAAGCTCCAAGAGCTCAAGTAACGTAATGTAACAATTTCTAGGCAGAGAGTCCGCTCATTGATTGAGTGGCCCTCACCCGACCCCTCTCCATCATTTTTACCCATGTGTCTATATCACCTTCTCTTGAAACTTGTAACCATTTTGATGTTAACTTTTGATGTTAAAGGTTGTGGGTTCTAGCCCCACACCAGGCACTTGGGGTAAATCCCAATACTGACACTGTAGTGCATCATGAGGGGGATGCTGCACTCCTAAGGTGCTGTCTTTCAGATGAGACATTAAACAACGCTGGAAATGGGATGGAAGGACGGTTGCTCCGAAGTGAGGGAATCCATGGCTGATGCAGCTCGGCAAAGGAGAAGAATACCAAGGCACCAAGACAGGGAGGGAGGCAAGTGAAATAAGCAGCAAACTGGAGCGATTGTAAGAAAGGGACCAAACCAGAATCAGCCATAGCAAACGGCTCCATGGGGCCGAATGAGTCGACAACAAATCACTGTCGCCAAGCAGTGGCAGTGAAGGAACCGAAGAGAAGCAGGTGGCGGAGGGCAGCCACAAACAGCACCAGGAAAAAGTGCATCCAGGAGAAATGAGGAAGGGGAGGGAGGAAGAAAGCAAGCACCAGGAAACTGGATGAGCGGGCGCAAACGCCCAGGGAGATAGGGCCACCAACGAGGCATTCTGGGCCTCCTAGTGTGGCTCCTCTACTCGTTGCATTCAGCTTGTATCCTGCGGCGGCTGGCTTGCCTCAGTCACCAATGTCATACTCATTGTGTTACAGCAATTTTGAGGGTACTTATGCTTGATGGGAGGTGATATGCCATTTTCTGGACCTGGTCCTGCCCCCGGAAATATGAACCCCTACTCCGTGACATTTTGAGGGCTTTTGCTGGACAGTTGTAATGTTAGAGCTCCTTGTCACATACAGTATGCAGTGGTGTTTCTCTCACATTTTTGCTGCTGAGCCAGTCTGTAGCTTTTGCATTCTCTTTCTTTCCTGCTCCCTTCCCTATTGTTCAGCCCCCCTTCCTTGTCCTGTGCTTCTTTGGGGCTTCCCTATCCTGCCATTGCTCCCTATCCTGCCATTCCTTCAATCATACATTGCCCTCAAACTGAGCTAGCAAAGACTGTTAACAAAGTATGTGTTGACAGGCCCTGTTCATCGCCTTCTCCTTTTCTGGTTTGCTTCCAGTGTCTACCTGCTCCCATCACTCACTCAAGCTTGGCCGTCTCTAGCTGCCTCCGTCTGGTCCTGCCCTCCTCATCCAAAATGATTTACTGCAGTTCTCATTCCATACTTCTCGGACCACTGCAGGCCCTCTCGGGTCCAAGATACCTCATCTCAGCCTACTTATTTTTCGTTCCCTCTCTTGGTATGCCTCAGCTGACTCAGCCTGGCCTGCCATCGGTATTTCTTTTGGGAATGCCTATCATGACTCATACGCTGGCTTGTTCAATCTGCCTCTCCAAGTCCCTTCCTTCATTCCTCCCTCTAGTGGGTTCTCTCCTTCCTTCCTTGTCCAGTACCTTCTTTTGGGGTTTCCCCTATCCTGTATCTGGCTACCTATCATTAATCAAATGCCACCTCATCGACCCGCAGCCCTCCTGCCGCATGTATCAGGTTCATGACTCCAGTCCTCATTCACCACTTATTATTTCATACCAGCCATCAAGGATTTACCCCAATCATAGCTTCACTCCATCATCATCCATCCATCTTCAGCCGTCAAGAATTTGCTCCAGTCCTGGCTTCCATCTCTCCTCATGCTTCTATCTCTCATTCTGAACCTCAATTCTACTCTGTCTCCACTCAAGCATCAGGCCTTCCTGTCCGTCATCCTTCACTGTGGACTGGCTGGAGGCTCTCCACCATAGTTCATGTTCCTTTTCAAGTTCATTTCTGAATCTACCTCCTTTCGAGGAGCCTACTTATTCACATCGCTCTATTCATTTCCTAATCTACCGCCTTTTAAGGAGTCTCCTTAGTCACATTGCTCTATTGAGCATATCACCATCGTCCACGTTAGCATGTCTCACTGGCCTCAGAGTCTACTTACTCACATCAATCAATAGCTTGCCTTACTGACCTCAGCATCTACCCACTCACATCGCTCAATCAGTCTTACCTCTCATTGGGTCCTATACTACCTCGTCGACATGCTGCTCTCCTCTGGCGATCATAATCATCATCATCAGTCTTCATCATTGCCTCATGTTCCTTCTTTGATCTGTGCTTCCTTTTGGGGTTTTTCCCCTATCCCGTCATCATCTTCCATACTCATATCCTTCTCCTTAATGAATCCTTCTCTTTAGTGACATAAACATCCTCAAATCAAACATCATCAGCCTGGAGGAAAGGGGACCTCGGCCTTGGATCCCCAGAGGTTTCCTCCTCAAAGGGTTTTTTTTCCTTTCCTCCATGCCAATGGTCATAATATTAGTTAAAGTTAGTGCTTTCTTAAGTTAGTTAGTTAGGTTCCGCTGTTGGATGGAGGTGGATGGTGGCTCCGGCTTTCCCCTCTCTCATCAGGAAGTCAGCCCTTATCATCTTCTCAGAATTCATTCATTCATCATCCTCGCCTCTTCGATGCTCAACACCTTTAGATATCCTTTTTGGGCTTCTTCCTAACCTACCTTTAGCTGATGCAATAATTCCCATGGCACCTGTAGGGGGGGAACCCTCTTCTAGGGTTCCTTGCGTTGTACCCCTACAGGGTGGTGTATCCCACAGATAGAGAGGCAGAAAGCCACAAAGTAAATCGAGTTACACAGGCATCATCTCATATCTCATCCGATTGTGTCAGAACATCGAATGGAAGGGCTTTAAGCCCGACATTCAATGGTCGGAGCAACAACTTCACTCTCCCATCGGGCTTAACAGGTCACTCATCCTGGACTCTGTAAGAATTCTTTTTTTTGTTGCCCACCATCCACCCCTCCTCCTCCTGTGGCTCATCTCTCTTACCCTTGGGCTTCTTCCTAACCTACCTTTAGCTGAAGCAATCATTCCCACAGCACCTGTGGTGGAAAACCCTCCTCTAGGGTTCCTTGCGTCATACCCCTACAGGGTGGTATATCCCACAGATAGAGAGGCGGAAAGCCACAAAGTAAATCAAGTTACACAGGCATCATCTCATACCTCATCAGGTTGCATAAGCACTTCAAACTGAATGTTTCAGTCATAGTCCCCTTTTCTCTCCCGGCTTCCAGAGAGTGCATATTCGTGTCAGTTTTTTCTCATACTGCGGGTCTTCACTTTACTAGAAAGGACTTGACTTGAAACTTAACCTGTGCTGTAACTATTCTCTGCTCATTCTAAAATAGCAAACTAATATTTTACAAACTAACTTGAACTTTTTTCCAGAATTTGGTGTGCTGCAACATCCCTATTTAGATGGTGGCCTTCTACAGTACCATGAAATATGAATGGTGTCTCATTGTACCAACATCCCAATATGTTCTGTCATTTGCAGAGGTTCATTGAGAGTTATTATCCAGCAACAGTAATAGGTAACATCTTCTTCAGTACATGCTGGTGTTACCCCCTCCTTCTATGCAGTTGAGGCTGCAGTCCAAGTACTCCCTTTGGGGGAAAGGTAGTACATAGTGTTCAGCCTGTAGAGATGAAATATTCCATTTCCTGTTGATGCAGGTGTTGTTCTCAGGGAGAGTTTCAGCAACAGCAGAGCTAAGGAGAGAGGGTTCAACTAGTGACTGGGCTAGGGACTTGCTGTACCCAGGATGTGGCAGAAGTCCTCTGTAGGTTCTGGTACTCAGGCGTCCCAAATCACTGAGGAGGAAGACTGAGATGGGAGTCGGCCCTAATGTGGCCAACTGGAGGGACATACAATCCAACCCAGTCAACAGTGTAAGTGCTCACCTGCTAACAAAGCAATCAGGAGCAGTCCTAATCCACTAATGGGTCTCCAGTGATTCAAGTAATGGGGACAACAAGCCATGGTGTGTGTCAGAGCCTGTTGTTAACAGCAATGAAGTTCAGCCAACCCATCAAAAAGATCTAAACTGTATGGTAGTGCAGCCCTTCATTAGGGTCCTCCCTGAAAGAATCCCTTGCTGGAGGTGGGTGAGTCTACGGGGAAGCACCAGCGATAGAAACCCATGGCTTCCAGGAAGCTCAGGCCATCATGGTCACCAGTCAATGATCACCTGAGCCAGTGTAAGGCCTTTATACTGTACCTCCCATGTCCCCATTTTATTTGGCTTACCGATTAGGTAAACCTCCTCTATGTGGGCAGGCTGAGATGGTAAAATGGTACAGCCATCTGAATAATGCCCTTGAGCAGATTCCCCTTTTTCAGGTTACACACCTCCTTGTGCAAATCTCCTAGCAGCAGACAATCCAGAGGCTGGATCCAATGGGAAACCTGAGCCACTTCTCAGATCCAGGGCCAATAAGGCCACCTCCTGAGCCTGGCATGTCCCTCCAGCAGTCAAAGCCTGTGCCATGAGCACAATCTACTGCTGTGTATGGTTCCCCAGCCTTTGGGTCTATTCCTAAATTGTTCTGAGTATAAATACACATGAATCATGCCATGGGGGACCAGCAACACAAATAGTCATAATGAGGACTGTAACAAATAACTCCAACCTGGGGGTGGGGGTTACATCAGGTTTAATGTTGTTTGGAGGATGATAGCACAGTTCTGTGGCCTGAAATTAATATGAAATGTTTACAGGGAGAACAGATCTAAAACTCATTGAGTCCTGGTGCCCATTTTGGGTCAGGTTCTGTAATGGAGGTTCCAACACCATATGGCGTCTACTGGACTCAATGAGTTAACAACATTAGTGTGGACACACTAAACCATTATCAAGAATGATTACTGCATAGTGTGGATGCACTAAATAGTTTAAATAACCTAGTTTTTAAAACAATTTAAACAGTTCTGCAGTGCAGACAGATAATCAGAGGGAGGTGACCTTAAAGTGGAAGAGGGATGCTGGAGAGCTAGGCTAAGGAGGCAGCTGACTAAGACAGCTAGACTTTTCTGCTAGGATACTTCTGACTAGGGAGTAAGCAGACAGATACTTTCTTTTATTTTCATAGGAATACAGCAGAGGGAGAGCAAGTGGCTTATGGCTTGAGAAGCTGCTAGCTGAGCTGGCAAAAGAGAAGCAGAACTTCCCACCCTGATGCCCCAGCCTTGTTGTAATTTATAGGCAGTCCAATCTGACTGACAGAGGGAGAACTTCCTGTCAAGGAGCAGGAAGGGCAGGATCACCAGGCCACATAAAGGGGGGATTCAAGCTGAAGTGGGATTATTGATATACTAAGCTGAGTGCTTCAAGCCTTGGGTTGGGAGATAGAAATAAATAAATAAAAAAACATATTTTTCTAAGCATAGTGTGTAAGGTCCAGAAATAAGGAATAGCCATGAAGGGAGTGATGCAGTGCAGTGGCTGTGGGGCAGCAGTCTTCAGGGAGATCTTCTAGAGACTACAGTGCTGTGCTATCTGCAGACACATCTCTGGGCTGAGGGAGAAGGTTGCCAGACTCAAGGCCAAGTTGGCTTGGGCTAGAAGGACCAACTCCCCCACTCAGAGACCACCAAGTCCACCTCCGCTTCCTCAGAGGGTGCCAGGAAGGAGGAGCGGATGGACAATGCTGGGCTTGGTGAGGGGTAGAGTGGTGGAGCATATACACATCCCAAATCCCATACCACTATGGAACTCCTATGCTGTACTGGCTGGCCGGGACAGTCCCACAGAGGCACCTGAAGCAGTGGCTGGGACAGATGTGGAGGTCCTCCAGGGTGGAGACCTCAAGGGGGTAGCAGAGTATCCCAGAGGAGGAGGAAGAAACTCCTGGTGGTGGACTCCATAGTCCAGGAAATAGAGTTGGGGACAGGTAGCAGGGTAGAAAGGGAAGTTAAGTGCCTGCTGGGAGGCACAGCATGGAGGGCTGGAGAGCAGATAAAGAGGATCGCTAGGGCAGCAGGAAGGATGGGGGAGTTGGATGTCATTGCCCATCTGGGGACAAATGACCTGGCTAGGGGTGAGTCAGGGATATGGAGAGTGCAGGAGGTGTTTGGGGAGTTGGGAAGGGGCCTTGGGCAGATAGCAAGCTCAGTGGCCTTCACGGAGGTGCTGCCTGTCCACAGCAAGGGGAAGGCTAGGAATCTCCAAGCTGGGGACTTCAACACATGGTTGAGGAACTGGTGCCAAGAGAAGGGTTTCGGATTTGGGAACTGGGGACCCACCTGGAGGGATGGGGCCTGTACAAGGGTGATGACCTGCAACCCTTCAGTGAGAGGACCACTGTCCTCAGTGAGTAGTTTAAATTTTTCATTGGCAATCATTTAAACTAGCCAAAGGGGGTGGTGGAAGGAAGCAAAGAGAATCAAACTGCCCACCACCACAGGTTAATGCAATCAGCAGGGAGAACCCTAAGATTGGGAAATCGCCAGTGGTAACTAAACTAGGAAAAGGTAGAATGGTGAAGAACAGAAGAAAGGGGATTAAAGGCAGGGGTGTAATGAGGGAAGGCATGAGGATAAAAGAGGTGAGGACAGGAGGAGAAGTCACAAAATATGGAAGGCCATGTATGCGAATGCTCGCAGCCTGGGAAATAAAATCCTGGACCTGGTGGCATTGATGGCAGAAGCTAACCTGGACATTGTCACTATTACTGAGACATGGTATAATGGGAACCATGACTGGGATGTAGCTATACCAGGTTATACTCCATTCAGGAAAGACAGGGAGGGTAAAAAGGGAGGAGGGTTAGTTCTTTACATCTGGAAGGGTATAAAAGCGACTGAGGTAAAGGGATTGCAGGGTGGTGGAGGCCCTGTGACACTAGAGACAGGAAATGGTGCTGTTATTCACATAGGTGTGGTCTACAGACCTCCAGCACAAGGGGAAGGGTTGGACAAGGTTCTAGTGGAAGCCATCCATAAGAACACAACCAAAGGGGAAGTGCTGCTGGTAGGTGACCTCAGTCTGCCGGATGTTGATTGGAACATCTCAGCCGCGGTCTCAGCCAGGAGCAGGAGCATACTGGACTCTCTGCAAGGGCATGCCTCAGGCAGCTAGTGCTAGAGCAGACCCGTGAGGGTACAATTTTGGACCTGGTACTCTCCAACAGGGATAGAATTGCAGACATCATGGCAGGTGGACATCTGGGGTGCAGTGATCATTGCATGGTGTGGTTCAATATGAGTACAGTGGCAGAGTCAAGCCAGACAAAAGTGAGGGCCTTGGACTTCAGGAGGGCAAACTTTGTAAAGTTGGAGGTATGTCTCAGGAAAGCCCTTGGAGGGAGGACTGGGGGAGAACTGAGGAACAGTGGGCCCATCTAAAAGGAGCCATAGGGGAGGCAAAAATCTTTGCCTTAGGCAAATAAACAAAGGCAAGAGAAAGAGAAAACCACTATGGTTCTCAGAGGAAGTGGCCGGAAAGGTAAGAGTGAAAAAAGTTAGCTTTCAGGAAATACAAGGAAACACAGAAGGCAGAGGACAGGGTAGTGTATCTGGATAAGCAGACTGAGGCAGGGAGGGCAGTCAGGAGTGCAAAGGTGCAAATGGAGGGAAAAACAGCCCAGGCAGTAAAGAAAGGGGACAAGACATTTTATAGGTACATTAGTGAAAGCAGAAAGACAAGGGTTGGGATTGTAAGGCTTAAGGGGGAAGAAGGGGCATGTGTAGAAGGGGATTTGGAAAAAGCAACAGTTCTGAACAAATATTTTTGTTCAGTATTCACAGAAGAAGGGGAAGAAGAGGAACCACAATTAAGTAGCAGGAACAATTAGGGAGGGAGGTGGGCACCAGTCCATTTACAGAGGAGAGGGTTCTAACAGAACTCGCAAAACTGAAAGTGGACAAGGCAATGGGACCAGATGGTATACATCCTAGAATATTAAAGAAGCGTAGGGAGGTGCTAGCAGCACCACTGGCAGCGCTGTTTGATGAATCGCTGAAGACAGGAGTGGTTCCAGAGGACTGGAGGAGGGCATATGTAATCCCTCTACACAAAAGTGCGAGCAGGGAGGAGGCTGGAAACTATAGACGAGTCAGCCTGACCTTGGTGGTGGGAAAATAATGGAATCACTGCTAAAAGAAAGTGTAACTCCTCTACAAATGGGGGTTCCCGAAAAGTCTTCCTTGAGCTTGCCTAATTGCTCATTGCCAGGCTGGTGTCCTGCATTTTAGCAGTTTAAATGTGATTGCCAGAGAGTGCCTGTATAACCTCTGTGTACTGTCTCTTTAAGAGCTGCCTGGATTGCAGTCATAAGTAATCTGAGAGGGAGCTCTGTTGAAAGATGTAACTATTTGCTGAAAATCATTTAGAGTGATAGTGATAATGTAGTTTGTCTAACCTGCTTTCTTTGCAGCAAGGACTGTTTTGTTTATCCCCACCATTTGGCCTGGGACTGCGAACTGGACCAATAAGTACTGGTGGGACCTAGAATGGAGCTGGACTACAGGAGCTGTCTGGAGTCAAAATCTGTAGGAATTGTAGTTTTGGGCTTTTGGTGCCTTTTTGCACCTGAAGGGGGAGCTCCTGTTGTGACTGACAGATGAATCAGCCAACCAAACCTCTTGGATCTTGGGGAAATTCCCAGGCTTGTGGAAGTTGAGTCAGATCTCAGTTGGGTGCTGAATGAGCAAGAGCTTGAGACAGTTAAGCAGCTGTCTGAGTGGTTTTGCGTGGGAGAATTGTGGAAAGACCTGAGTTGTGGCCTGCATGTCTGCCTGCTGCCCCTGAGAGGCAGAGGAGAGAATTATTTCGGACTAAATCCAAGTTTGTGAGAACGAAGTAAGCCGTTGATTTTTTACCAGGCTCATACCTGAAGAAGACTGAAGATTTGCTGAATGCGATCAGCCTGTCAGGATTTCCAGCTGCTTTTGAATCCCTGGTTTGTGCAGAGACTTTGCAATCGTAACTGGAGAGCAGTTTGCCTGGTACAGTAGAATTTCCTTACATGTAAATGTGCTGTGTATTGAAAGTGGGTCGTGATTTGGTTCCCCACTGTATGAACTGTGTTCTGCTTGCTGGTACCGTAGAATCCTTTACATGTAAATGTGCTGTGTACTGAAAGTGGGTCGTGATTTGATTCCCCACTGCGTGAACTGTGTTCTGCTTGCTGGAAGCGTTATCCAGCCTAATCGGACTGAATCTACGTTCATCTCCATTCGGCCTGGGCCATGCCACACTGGCTTTGAAAGACTACACCACTGCACAGAGAAAGCCATCATCGAGAGACCTGCCTGGAGATCAGCCCCCTGCTCCACGCTTGAACAGGAACGATGCCTCGGTGAATCGTGTGGGCCATGCTTCTCCTGGCACTCCAGATTAGCCATCTGCTGTCTCAATTTTCATCCAGTCTGTGTCCAGTCTTGGGTATCATGAGTAATCATCAGGGTAGCTCCCTGCAACAACAGCCTAATCTAAAAGTGCGTCATCTGATTGTCTTGTTGTTTTCTTTTCACGAACTGAGCCCTCAGGCTCCAGATTACAAATAGTGTGTGTTGTGCATGTTGTTTTCTTCCATCACAGTGCCCCAACCAGCAGCAACGTTCCTGGCTAGCCCACCATTCTCCATCTGGGTACTCAGAGTATGTGACTGTTTATGGACCCTGAAGTGCATGCATAACTGTTCGATTGATAGATCCTTTAAGCAAGTTAACCTGATTACGACCCTCCCTTGTTCAAACCCCTTAAATCAATCAGATCTCTTTTTTGCATTTAACCTGACTGTGGTTCCAGTTTGTGCAAGAGTACTGTACTGTTGTTATTTGCTGTTTATAACTTTGTTTTACAGGGGGTCCCCAGGGCTGGGCCAGAGGAAAGCCCTGGTGGTAAGTGCAGACAGTGTGGGTACTTGTGGGGTGTATCAGGGGTATTGTGAAAGTGATTTTTGTGTATTGTTCCGGCCACTAGTAAGGAAAGAGGGGGGGGTTACAGTGTCTCAGAGGGCTGTGCCCAGGTTAGCTTGACCACTACCAACCCTGACCTCCAGGTGGAGGCACCCATTTCAGAACTCAGGCCCCTTAACCTGCTACTAACCAAGCAGGCAGGGGTAATAGCCCTTGGGATAGCACCACCTTGGGGTTACAAAAGGATTGTGAAACATCTTGAATCCAGTGGAGCACAGGCTCTGATGCAGCATGGATTCACAGCAGGAAGGTCATGTCAAACAAATCTGACAGATTTCTTTAACTGGGTGACCAGGGAAGTGGATTGAAGGGGGAGCGGTGGATGTGGTCTACCTGGATTTCAACAAGGCCTTTGACACCGTTCCACATAAGAGGCTAGTAAACAAGCTAGGCAACCTGGGAATGTGTCCCAAAGTGGTAAACTGGATTAGAAATTGGTTGAGGGATAGAACAAAGAGGGTGGTGGTAAATGGAGCTCAATCTCAGGAAAGGAGGGTGACTAGCAGGGTGCCACAGGGATCAGTTCTGGGACCAGTCCTATTCAATGTCTTCATAACTGACATTGCGGAAGGGCTGGAAGGAAAAGTATGCCTCTTTGAAGATGACACTAAGCTCTGCAACAAGGTAGACACTCCGGGAGGGGTGGAAAAATAAGGAGGGACCTAGGTAAACTAGAGGAGTGGTCAAGAGTGTGGCAGCTAAGATTCAATGCGAAAAAGTGCAAAATCATGCATTTGGGGCTTACATAGTGCGGGGAAAGATATTGATGGCCACCAAACAGGAAGGGATCTGGGGTAATCTTATCAGACAACATGAAAGTCACCAAACAATGTGCCAAGGCTGCAGGGAAAGCCAGTGGGGTACTAGGGTACCTAGGGAGAGGTATCACCAGCAGAAGAAAGGAGGTGGTGATGCCTCTGTACAAATCACTGGTGAGATCTTATCTTGAGTACTGTGTCCAGTTCTGGAAGCCATATCTCTGTTAGGACATAGACAGGGTAGAGGCAGTTCAGAGAAGGGTAACAAAAATAAATGATGCAGTGCCTGCACCAAAAGTCATATGAGGTGAGACTGGAGGACCTCAATATGTATACCCTGGAGGAGAGGAGAAAGAAGGGATAGGAATGAGACCTTAATATCTCAAGGCCATAAATAAGGTACAGGAGGGCAGCATCTTTCAGAAAAAGAGATGTTCTAGAACAAGGGGTCATGACATGAGGCTGGAAGGGGGCAGACTAAGAGGCAACATCAGGAAGTATTTCTTCACAGAAAGGGTGGTGGATGCATGGAACATCCTCCCAGCAGAGGTGTGGGGGGCAATTTTGGTACTGGAATTCAAAAATTCATGGGATAGGCATAGGGGAACCCTAGCGATAGGAATGAGAACAAAGCTGGAGATAGAGTAGGGTCTGTGGTTTTGCAACAGGTAGGGAAGATGGGCAGACAGGGTAGGCCCAGCAATCCTTGACTGCAGTCAGTTTCTATGTGTCTATGTTTCTCCAGTGATCCAGCTGCAGTGAATACAATTAGAGTCCATGGGAGGGAGCTTGTCCAGAAAGTTAGACAGGTCAGTAAATTTGGTGTTAAGGGCCTGCTTTCCCTGAAAAAATAATGCTCTCTCTCTCTCTCTCTCTCGCTCTCCTCTCTCCCTCTCTCTCTCTCTCTCTCTCCCCCTCTCTCTCTGAGAGTGCTCTTCACTGTCTCTGTCTCTGTCTCCAGGGTAACTGTGCCTCTTTAAAGAAAGCACAAGCATTTGATTTCAGTGTTTACAAGCAGTAGAGGACCGGAATTTCAGATTCAAACTTTGGGGAAGAAAAAAAAAGAGTTACCCAGGGGTTATGGTAGGCCCCTTATCACAATTACTTTGTTTGATTATTTGTTTTGGCACAACCCGTACAGCAGTCAGCACTCAAAGCTACTACACTGTAACTACCCTTTTTATGTTTGCTTGCACGCATGTGCAAGAAACATAGTGCCATCATCGGAGATTTCGGAGGTGTGTCACCTCCTTCTCCAATTCAGTCAGTATGCTGGCAGGCGGGGCCCCTGTATTGGTCGCATTTGGAGCTGTCTATGACACGCTCCAAAATGCAGTGGCATACAGTTGAAAGGGGGAGCTACGCTTGAGTGAGCAGCGATAAGATAAGGCTGCTCACGCGCAGCTCCCCCCCCCACAGACTCCCGCAGGCATGCGCGTCCCCGCACGCACGCACTGTATAGCCGACGGGGTACCCAATCTCCATCAGCTGTGCTGCGTTCTCTCCACCTCCCCCACCAAATGCTTACAAAATGCCACGCTGGGTGCCCACCCAGCGTAGCAACTAATCATATAGCCGACGGGTGCCCAACTCCCCCGCGGCTGAACGCTCGCCAACGCCCTTGCGCACGCTGGGAGCCCACCTCAGCATGGCAACGTCCCACATTGTCCGCTTTTTTCACCTGTGAAGAAAACGGTCCCACGGTGAGACTCTCCGCCCTCCTCCCACAACCCGCACTCACCCACTGAGCACCCAGCCTCCCCACTCCCCCCACCCCATACTTACCTCCGGACCTCGGCGCGACGATCTTCGGTGGACCGGGAACACGCCTGCACTCTTCAAAGCGCCTCGCGAACTGAGGAAATGCCCGGTAAGCTGTATAATGGGCTAGATAGGGGTTTCAACTTTGTTGACATATCTCAGGCATTTTTGAATTTTGCACCAAATTTTCAACATGGGGTTTTGGAGCCTTCTCATGATTGATGTCACTGTCATGTATAAGATTCGGTTGGTGATTTCATGCAGTGACTGCGAAATCACCCTTCGGACCTGAATAACACCATGACAGTGACATCAATCACAAGAAGGGGTCTCAGAAACCCCATGTCAAAAATTTGGTGCCAAAATTCCCAAAAATGACTGTTTTACGAGTGTGCGTTGCGCAGTTCCTACGCAGGCTCGTAAGTTCGCGAATTTTCAATATTTTCACTCCATATTTTCAACATTGCCATTTTACCACACCTTCTTATGAGTAGTACAGCTGTCATTTTTCACATCTCACCCAAAATGTGTTTCTGCCCATGTAGCACAATGGCGCAGTCGGTGTGCGAAATCAATATACGGGACAAATTAAGAAAATCACAGTGACACTGTTCATGAGTAGATGTCTTAAAATGGCTATGTTGAAAATTTGGTGAAAAAGTCCTAAAAATGACTGTTTTACGAGTGTGCATTGCACAGTTCCTACGCACGCTCGTAAGGGCGTGAATTTTCAATATTTTCACTCCAGATTTTCAACATTGCCATTGTACCACACCTTCTTATGAGTAGTACAGCTGTCATTTTTCACATCTCACCCAAAATGTGTTTCCGCCCATGTAGCTCACAATGGCGCAGTCGGTATGCGAAATCAATGTACAGGACAAATTAAGAAAATCACAGTGACACTGTTCATGAGCAGAGGTCTTAAAATGGCTATGTTGAGAATTTGGTGAAAAAATTCTAAAAATGACTTTTCTGACGTCGTGCACAGTTCCTATGCATGCTCGTGTTTGCAAATTTAATATTTACTCCAGATTTTCAACATGTCCATTTTATTAAACTTCCTTATGAACAGTACAGCTGCAATTTTTTATATGTCACCCAAATGTGTTTTCGCGACAGGTACGCATAATGGTGCTGTTGGAAAGGAAGCAATGTTTAGGACAGATTAAGAAAATCACAGTTACACTGTTCATGAGCAGAGGTCTTCAAATGGCTATGTTGAAAATTTGGTGACAAAAGTCCATAAAATGACTGTGTTACGAGTGAGCATTGCACAGTTTCCACGCACCCTCATTAGTTCATGACTTTGTAATATTTTCAGTCCAGATTTTCACCAGTGGCATTTTTCCACACTTCCTTATGAGCAGTACAGCTGCCATTTTTCACAACATGGCCGAAGTGTGTTTTCACACTTTCAGTGCAGAGATGCGTGGTCGCTGTGGGAAATCATTGTTCGGCACAGATAAAGAAAATCACAGTGACACCGTCATGATCGGAGGCACCAAATGCCTGAGTTGATAATCTGCTGTAAGAAATCTCAACCTAATTATATTCTGGTGTGCGTTGCACAGTTTCTATGTACTGACCTCACCATTTTTTAATATTTTTACTACACATTTGCAACATAGCCATTTTTACACCTCCCCATGAAAGAGTACAGCTGTCATTTTTACATCCTGTTCGAATATTTTTGCACCTGTGGTGCTAAATGCCGAGTCACTGTGCATAAGCAGCTCGCTAACAAACTGATATTCCCTGTTCATGAGGTGGGTCACAAACAAACATGTTGAAAATTTGGAGGAAAATACCAACAATGCCTGAGGGTATTAGGCTTTTCAACTATAACGCCCGACCCTATAAGAGAATGACAGGCATCAGGGGGTGTGACTTGGGATTCTTGCCTGTGATGCTCATACCATTCCACACCCTGCAGTCACTGAGAGCATCGAGGTATGCCTTGGACTCTTGACCCAAAGTTCACCCCATTCTCCTATACCGCACCCATCTCACCGTACTTCCTAATGGAATGGGGTGTGCATAAGGGCCAAAGATCCCAAGGCACACCGTGACAATTGTCAGTGTCTGCAGGGTGGGGTGTGGTGAAATGGTGTGGCCATTATGCCTGATGACCCAAAGGCACACCCCAATGCCTGTCCGTATCTGCAGGGTGGTGGCGGGGTTGGCTTCAGTTCAATACTTCACTGCCATTCCTATTATGCAGCTGTCTAACTCCTACACTACCAATCCCAATGCCAGCAAGCAAACATTCGGCATTGACAAATGCTTGTTTTCAATGGCAGGTAGAAAAACAAGCAACAAACAATGTCTCTATCTGTGTGGAGCAGCATTAGATGCAGTGCAGTAGGCAGCAACCCAGAACTATTTTTTCTCACACAGGAATAAAGTAAATAAAAATAATTAAAAATATAACAAAAAAACTCTTTTTCTTTTTTTTTTTAAACCTAAAATAAAAGGGGCTATTGTATAATTGCAATAAACCATTCCAGGGTGTGGGTGATGCTGGGATTTGCCCACACCTGGACGGGCGTGGGTAAACCAACATCACCCACACCCTGTTGTGGTTTATTGCTTTATTGAACAACAAATCCACATGATGGGGGCAACCAGCGCTCTGTAAGAAAAAAACAGTCACTTATTTCAAGTTGGATAACAGGCAGGTGAAGAGGATTTTAGCTTAAACTCTCCTTTTATTGTTGCAGTGCACCAAAACTAATCACAGCTACTTTCAAGATGCAGAGGATCCACAGACCAAACAATCAGACCATACAGTACAGATTTATAATGTTTCTGTATCTGCTGCATCTTGGAAGTAACTGTGATTGAGTTTGGTATACTGTAACAATAAAAAGAGATTGCAAGATGAAAACCCCTACTACCTGTAACTATCTCACCCCCTCCCTCTTGCTACCTCTGGCGTCTCTCAGATCCCTCTCAGCTTGCTCTCTCTCTCTCTCCACCAACAATACTACCATCACTCTGCTCAGAGTATCTCATTGCGCACACCGTTTGACAGTTTGCATATCACCTATAACTTACTCTGCCAATTTTCCTGTGTATGTTACAAGTTCTGCCGATATGACAATGGCAGCCTCGTACTTCCTTTCATGCCTACTCCTCCTGGCTGGACTAATCGAGCTTTGTAGGCAACCAGAGGTACAGCAATCTCCTCCCTCATTACTCACAATGGTAAGCAACATCTGCGATGCCTATGGAACAGGAACTGGCACCGACTGTCTCCCCACATACCACAACGCACCAAAGTTCCCTGATGAAATCTTTAATCCCACCCTTGGATGGCAGTACCTAGGGACTCTGTCTCGGCACCCCCACTTTATGTCTGTCTTTTACTATTCTACTGCTCAACGGATATCTATCAAATGATCCTTGCATAAACACAAGCATGCCATCGCCTGTAAACGTCTGAAGGAATATCTCATGCATCTCATTCTAATGCTGCTACTGATTTCTGGCAACATTCACCCTAACCCTGGCCCTCCACTACACTCATCCTGTATGGGAGCAAAACAAGGTGTGATCTCACTGGCTGCCACCAGCATCTGCAGCCTGCTGGCAAAACTGGACAACCTACATGTCTGGGTCACCCAGCATAACCCTGACATTCTCTCCATCGTAGAGACGTGGCTTTCACCTAAAATAAGGGATGCCTCCATAACTCTCCTAGGATACACAGTCTTCAGGCATGACAGGCTTAATAAGCGAGGGGCCGGATGCGTAATTTATGTAAGGACACCATCATGGCACATGCACTTCATATCCGAAGCATAGAAAACAACGTACAGGTACTACCAATCGAGGTCCTACTTGGTGCACACAATAAATCTCTCACTGTGGCCTTGATATGCATCTCACCAAAGCACAATGTCTTGGGGCTAATCTCAGTCTTGGACAGTATTCGGCACTTTTACTTCAACTCTGAAACCATCCTGATGGACGATTTCAATGCAAACTGGATGTCCCCCGATGCAGGCGGCTACAGGGATGCCATCTCAGCTGAACACTTCATGCAACTTGTTAACTCCCCTACGCAAACAAATTATAGAACAGGAATCAGCACCCTTCTTGACTGGGTTCCACCTAATCATCCTAAATGCATAACCAATGTAACTGTCCTTCCTGACACTATCAGCAACCATTCCCCAATCATGTGCAGTTGGACATACAAGTTCCTCAAACCTTCTGCCTGAACAATCACATGTAGAACCCTTCTCCGTGGGCACCTCAACCCACTCAAACAGCAGCTGTGTAACCTTGGCTGGGCTGCGATTGATGCTGCTGCTGACGATGTAAACAAAGCATTTGCCTACTTCATCTACCAATTCAGGGCCACCTCTGACCAACATGCCCCCCTCAAAACACGGAAAGTTAAAGGTCTCAGCCCCCTGAATCACTCCAGACCTGCTGGAGCTCATGAACCATAGAGATCACTTGTGGCAACGTGCAAGGGCAACATGAAAGCTAGGAGACGTATAGCTATACAAGAGAGCCAGAAACAACTGTATGCGTATGACCCGTGTCCTAAAGAACCAGTACTACAAGGAAGAGCTTACCAACTCATGGAAAGATGGGAAAAAGTTCTGGCAAAACATCAAAGTAGTAACAGGCAAGGACTCTAAGCAACCCCCAACAATGCTTAACATTGACAGGAGCCCTCGACCCCATAGCCATAGACAACACTTTTAACATGACTATTACCAATCTCAGTGGTGTCCTTCCCCCTGATTTCTTCACAGACTCCTCCTCCTCATCATGGAAGGACACTGATATCAGCCAGCTGTACTCTCACCCCCCCCCACTTCAAAACAATTTCTGTCAACACAGCCAGGAAGTACTTCCAAAAAGTCCTAGGTAAATCCAGGTTCAGTGGAGATTCCTTGGACCTGAAACTTGTCACCCTAACATTGGAGGAAATCCTATCACCTCTTACCAAAATTGTTGATCTGTCTCTTAGGCTGTCCCAATTCCCTGACAAGTGAAAGGCCACGCTAGTGACTCCAGTTCACAAAAGAGGTGATAGGGAGCACCATGGGAACTACAGGCCTATTTTCATCCCCCCCCCCAAACAGCCTTAGAACATGTTGTTGACCAGCTTGTCGACTACCTTGAAAAGTACCAGCTACAATGTCCCCAGCAACACAGATTCAGAAAGGGACACAGCACCACCACAGCACTCACTGAATTCACGGCCTTCATTCATGAGTTGCTCGACCAAGGCTTTCTTGTTGGTGCAGCAGTTTTATCAATCAATCAATCAATCACTTTATTTAACCAGGCATAAACACCATTGAGCACGCTCATTTTCAAGGTGGTCCTGGGCATTAATACAATACAGTACACTTCATAAGATTACAATTACGGTGGAAAGTGGTGCCAAAAAAAAAAAAACATTGTGAAGGTGCCGGTCAATATGGGCCTATACATACTGGTCAACATAATTAACATGCAAAGGTACATGATGATAAGCTTTACTGGAATGAGAAGAGACAACAGTCCCATATAGTCTCTGCTAAGTAAGAGCTCATACCTAAATGATAAAAAATAAGGAGGTATTAAGGAATAGGGTAGAAACTGGAGTGAAAGAGTAGGCAGCCAAAAGGGAGGCCAGAATAGGTAAAAGGTAGAGAATAGGCAGGGAGTTTTAGATCTGTCCAAGGCCTTTGATACAGTGAACCATGCTCTTCTGCTTACCCAGCTATAGACACTTGGCCTGTCCATAGACACCTTATCCTGGTTCAAAAGTTACCTTACAGGCCACTCTCAACAGGTTAGGATCAACAGCCACCTCTCAGACAGCCGTGCAGTTCTATTTGGCGTCCCTCAAGGGTCCATTCTGGGACCTCTTTGCTCAGTATTTTCATGAACAACCTGCCCCACTCCTGCCAAGACCATTTATTGCTGTATTCTGATGATGCAGTCATTTTTACCTGTAACCATGACCCCAAGCACCTTGAGAAGCAACTCCAGCTCAGCTTCGCGCAACCAGAGGACTGGTTCAACAGACATAATCTAATATTTAATCACAAAAAACAAAGGTTATGCTCTTCTGTGGCCAGCACAGCAAATATTGATCTCACCCACTAACAATCTGCAATACTGTTGGCATGCCCCTGGAACAAGTCCAACATTTTAAATACCTTGGTATTACCCTGAACAGCACCCTCTCCTTCTCCCATCATGTTGAACATGTTGCCGAGGCTGTCAACATTCGCATCAGGCTTCTGCACATACACAAATGGACTCAAATTGCAATCCACATCTCCTTCATGTCCATAATAGACTATGGGCTTGCAAAATACTGCTCTACCGATGAAACATCCCTACGAAGAATTTCCACAGCCCTGAACAAGGCCTGCAGGCTCCTCACAGGAGATGATCGACTCACACATACTTGCGTCCTCTATACTAAGACTGGCTGGCTTCAACTAAAAGACAGAATCAAACTTCAAACCTGTCTTCTAGCTAATAAAATCAACCTGGGTCTGGCATCTCACATCCTCTGTCGCACCTGCAGTCTTGGCCATACCAGGGGCTCTGTTAACCAAATCTTCCAGGTACCTTGCTGCCGTACTTCCCAGGGACAAAGATCCTTTGCCTACAGGGCACCCATCTGGTTAAACTCACTCCCTGGTGACATCACCTCAATCTCTAAGCCTGGCCCATTTAAACATCACTTTTGACAGTATCTAATCAAGCACAACCCATGTGACTGCTTCCGCTGAGTTGTTGTGCAGCGCTTCTCAAAATCCTCACTGACCGCAATGCATCCAACATTTATCATCTTTGCTCCTATCAGCACTTATGCCCCAATCCCCACTCACTTGTCCTTCCTTCTCCCTCCTCCCTCCTCCTACCCTTACTCCTCCCCTACTCCCTCTTAGCCCTACCCACCCTTCTCTCATGCCTGTCCTACACCCCTGCTCACCACCCTTTAATCTCCCCACTACCCTCGACAAAGCCTCTGGCTGCCCTGCAATGCTTCCACTCCCTCACCGCCTTATCCCCCTCCCATCCCCCCTACCAGACAAGGCATCTCGGTTGTGTACCATTCCCTTGTCTAACTACAGGCCTCCTGCTCTTCTTACCCCATCCTCTCCTAACTTACCCCACCCCTCCATCCCACCTTTCACCTGACAAGGCCTCTTGGCTGTTACTCTATCTCTTACCCCTGCTTACATTCTCCCCTACTCTCTAGCAATTGACCTGACATGCATTGTACAATGCCAGTAATAGGTATTGTTGTTAATTTACCCTGTATTTGAACTGGCATACATTGTACAATGCCAGTAATTAGTTACTGTCTGTGCTCACTCTGTTTCCACAGCTTGTTGTTTATTCCTGCTCTGCGTATCCTTTTGTTGACGTGGAACCTATGTAAATGAACCCCTGGCTCATAGGTGTAAATCCAAGATCTTAATAAATAAATAAACTTCTTCACCTGCCTGGTATTCCGCTCCCAGTCAGAGACTGTTTGTCTTCATGGAGGGCTGGTTGGGCCACTGCCATGCAGATTTTTCATCTGATACTTAGACATGAGTCTAGAACTTATTTTAAAGATCTAATGGAGCATTCTCTTTTCAGTAATGAGCTGCAGTTGGTGTCCCCACTCTTCAGGCAACATCCTCCATATACTATTACGGTGCTTGGAAATCAGGCTCTTTTGGCGCCAGATCAATGATACTGCTAATGCCATACTCAAGGGGACAGTGCCTCACTCTTCTATCTTTTGGATATTAGTGGACATGTCTCTTCTCCCTGAGAAACTGGAGAACCGTAAGACCCTGATCTATTTCATGGAGATGGAAGCAAAAGAACAACCACTCATGCAATGGAGATGAGCCAGAGGTTCCACATCAGCCAACTGAATGCCAAGGGTAAGAAAGGAAGAAAACCCTCTACATCTTGTGCAGGGCCAGGGGGAGCAGGATCACATTTAGCAAGTGCTGGGGCCACTGGCTATCATACATAAGTACGGGTGAGGTCTACAACACTAGCTGGATGGTATCTGACCCCTTCCCCTACCTTTGACTGAGGTCGAAAACATGAAGCAAGGGAGAGCTGTATGGAGGGGGAGGGCAAGGGGTATACTATTCATCTGGTAAGACCACCTGAGTCACATAGGCCCCCCCCCCCCACACACACCTTTAAGTGTTGCCAGGAAAGGAAGTAAAATGGGTGGCAGCAGAGATGTAGATAATAGTTGGATGCTACACATGGTTACATGGATAATGGTATTTACTGACTTGCTAAAGGTGATTATACCTGCAACCTTTATAGTACTCAGACATTGCTCACCAATGGGTTATCTTCCATCCACCCTATAAGTTGATGCACAACCTAATCAAATTCAAGCTGGATGGAGACCAACCCACAGCATAACCTAGAAGCTCCAGTGAGATGCTTCCCTAGCAGGAGAGAAAACAGAAAATGAAAAACACTTGCAAAGGCAAAAAAACAGTGAAAGGCCAGAGATACGGAAATAATAGAACCATGGATGTAATGAAGTTATCACAAAATATGATTTAGTGCCAGGCCGGTGGAGTGGAGGGCTGAGGCAGAGCTGCCTTACTTCCTGCCATGTCGGCGACCCATGTTCACGGTGTGAGTAGTTCGTCGAGGGACAGTCGGTGTGGGAGAGGATCGAATATCTGGAGGACTGCTCTCCTCTCCCAGGAAGGGTGGGTAACACCGGCTGGCATTTGCCTGACACCTAGAGGAGGCTAGGTGTTCGCATGCCTGGCCAGTCTAGTGGGATACGGTGGCGGAGCAGCCGGTGGGCGCGCTACACATGGACACAAGTGACACACCCATGTCAGCATTGCATGCTGTGCCCCCATAAGGAAAAACAGTGAAAATTGGCAGCCAGGTCGAGCGGGTTGACGGCCGTCCCCTTCTACGTACCATCTCCAGATGCCACCTGTATTGGATCTGGTCCTGGTGGGGAGTTGTGGGCTACCTGCCACCCCGCCATGGGGGTAGCAAGGTGACGGCCCAATGGGAGATGGGTGCGGATGGACGGCGGCTGGAGGAAGGAGGTGCCTGAAATCGGAGCTGACCAGGGCCATGGGGAGAAAAGGTAGGTTAAAAAAAAATATTTATATATACATATATACACAGTATATACATATATGATTATTGGTATACTACTTTCACTACATAGCACACTATACTCACTACATAGCAACAACAACTGAGGAACTTCATGTAGATTATCACATTCAAATATTCAAATATAACGATCACATTTGTGGCAGCAAAAAGACCTGCATCATCAGACTTGGTTAATAGGTATGGAGCTGAAAGTAATCGGCTGTTCTGGCGGCCTCAGATTTTCATTCCTCTATGCTCTGGGAGGGACTTTGAGTACTATGAAGGTTGCAGGTATAATCACCTTTACCAAAGTGAGTAAACACTATTATTCCCAGCAACTTTTATGGTACTCAGACATTACTCACCAACGAGATCTTAGCAGCAGTGATTCAAAGACAGGGGGAGAAATGCAGGAGTAGGCTCAAATAGAATCCTCTGTCCACCCTTTAGGTGGAGGCTGCTTAAAGCACTGCTCTTCCAAATGAGTCTCTGTCTGCTGTGGGCACATCCAATCAGCAGTGTTTCAAAAAGGTATGGATAGAGGACCAAATGGCAGCTGAGCAAATGTCCTGGGTGGAAGTGCCAGCCCTCTCTGCCCAACAAGTGGCAATGGCCCTGGAGGAATGTGCTTTAATGCCTGGGGTGACTGGAGACCAGCTCCCCAGTAAGCAGCTGCGATGGTGGCCCTGAGCCATCTGGCTTTTGTGTCCTTAGAGGCGGCCTGGTCAGCTTTCTTTCTGGCCATAAGTACAACAAGTCTGTTGGCTTTTTGGGTTTGTTCAGTCGTGTGCAAATACTGATGTAGCTCTGTTCAGGGTGTAGGATAGGTAGAGGATTCTTCTGCTGTACATGGAGCTGGGAGAGTACTTTGGGCATAAGGAAAAAATTACTTACAGTAGTAATCTTGTTTCTTCCAAGGAATCCCTCAGTGTGCTTAACTAATGCAGTCACCCTCCTGTGCTGAACAGCCCTGGAGAGACTGGAAAGTATGTAAATGATGGAATTCATCATTGGCTCATGCTGCAATTCAAACTGCTGCCTCTAGATGCTACTCTACTCTAAACTATTTACATACATTACAGAGCCTAATGGAGTAAAGACCCCCTAACTATGTTATCTTTAACCAAAAAAATTTGACCTAAAAAGGGGTAGATAAAAAATATGAGTTCTCTGCCAGAAAGAGAACAGAGCAGACTGGTTTTAAACCTTAAAAGTTAACATTTATAATAGACAGGACATGAACTGACCAGCAGGGGTACAGAATACCCATCTGGTTTTGGAAGGAAGGTAGAGTGGGTGATTTAAGCATACTAAGGGATCCCCTGGAAGAAACAAGATTACTATGGTAAGTGATTTTTTCTTCAAACCCCAGGAACCCCTCAGTATGCTTAACTAATGCAGATTACCAAGCAGCACCTTGAGATGCTGGGTTCCAAACCTACTTAGGGAACAGGTTCTACAGGACTGCAATGCCAAACCTGGCATCACTTCTAGACTGCATGTCCAAGCAGTAGTGCTTTGTGAAACTGTGTACAATTTTCCAGGTAGCCACTTTGCAAATCTCTAGCAGCGGAATGTCCCCTGCAGCAGCCAGTGATGCAGCTGTGCCACAGGTGTAGTGTGCCCTGAGGCTCTGAGGTGGCTGTTTACCAGCTTTGCTGTAGCAAACCTGTATGCAGGAGATTATACAGCGTGTGATGGTTCTTTTGGAGGCTGGTTTACCTTTGCCCACTTCCCCATAGGTCAGGAACAAGTGTGTGTGTTCTGGTCTAGAAGCTTTGGTGTGGTCAAGGTAGCGGCTGAGTGCCCTCTTGACATTGAGGCTATGAAACTTTTGCTCACCTAAGGTAGAGTTAGCTGTGAAAAAGACTGGTAGGCAATGGATATTGATTGGGTCAGATGGAATTCAGAAACCACCTTAGGAAGGAACTTCCTATTTGTCCTAAGCACCACCTTGTCCCTGTAGAAGGAGATATAGTTTACATCTGTGTGCAGGGCTTGTAACCAACTGACTCACCTTGCTGAAGCAATGGCTACCAGGAAGATAGTCTTCCAGGTAACATACTTTAAATCTGCAGTTGCCAATGACGCGGATGGAAGTTCCATGTGCTTGGCTATGCAAATGTTCAAGTCCCAAGGAGGGACTGGCTCCCTATGGGGAGGGTGAAGGTGAAAAGTCCTTTAAAGAACTTCATGAAGACAAGGTGGGAGGCTGTTGATCTCTCTGCCAGCTGAGATATATGCTGAAATGGCAGTCAGGTGGACTTTTAGAGTGGAGTGCTTGAGGTCTAGTGAGTGCATATGGCCCAAATAGTCCAGGAGGACAGGCAGTCCAGACTGAGAGGGGTTGATCTTTTTCTGTTTGCACCATAAGGAGAACCTTTTCCATTTGGAAGCACAGGTTTTCCTTGTTGAGGGTTTCCTAGATTTCCTGAGTACATTTAAGACTTCCTCAGAGAGATGTAGAGTGGAAAACTCTAGGTCTTCAAGAGCCAAGCCTTGAGGCGGAGAGACCTGAGTTGGGGTACAGGATCTTGCCCTGTGATGTGGTCAGGATATTGTGCTCCTGAGGAAGATGGATAGGCTGTAACACTGAGAGGGCTAGCAGGAGGGAGTACCATGACTGCCTCGCCCAATTTAGTGCTACCAGAATCATTGCTGCTGAGTGGGTCCTGAGCTTTATGAGGACTCTGAGCAACAGAGGGAAGGGAGGGACGGTATAAAGAAACCTTTCTGACCAATCCAGTGCCAGGGCATCCACTGACACTGTCCCCTGAGCTGGAAGCCTGCAAAAGAATTAGAGCAACTGATGGTTGTCTGTGGTGGCAAAAAGATCTATCTTTGGTGTGCCACACCTTCTGAATACTGAAGTTAGAACTTGTCAATTTAGGAACCACTCATGGTGGTTCTTCTTGATTCTGCTGAGGGAATCTGCCAAGACATTGTCCTTTCCTGGCAGGTGGATTGCAGACAGAGATACCTGCAGGGAGTAGGCTAGGTTCCATACCTTCATGACATCTGTGCACAGCAAAGTCAATCTGGTGCCTCCTTGTTTGTTGATATAGTACATGTTAGTGATATTGTCTGTCCTGACTTGCACTACCTTGCCCTTGACCGGCAGTGGGGGAAAAGAACTGCAGAGCCAGGAGAACTTCTCTGAGCTCTAGCAGGTTGATGTGCAAGACTGACTCCTGAGGGGACCAGGTATCGCTCACTGTCAAATCATCCAGATGTGCCCCCGACCCAGGAGGGAAAGCATCTGTGGTGAGGATGGCTGCAGGAACATGCTGCCAAAAGGGTATTCCTTCCCAGAGGTTGTCTCTACCTTGTCACCATTACAGAGCCTGAAGAAGAGACTTGGTGACAGGTACTAATTTGGACAGAAGATCCCTCCTCTGAGACCAAAGGGATCTTAGATGGCACTGGATGTCCCACATCTGAAATTTGGCCCCCTAGCACCACGGCTGTGGCAGCCATCAGGTGAACCAAGAGCTGCAGAAAGTATCTTGCTGGCCTGGGCCTATTGAGCTCAAAGAAGCCTGCCAGAGCCAGTGTACTGTGTACCCTGTCCTGTGGGAGGAAAGCCTTCCCTTGCAGGGTGTTGAACTCTGCTCCTATAAACTGTAGGGCCTGGTTGGGTTCTACTTAGGACTTCTGGGCATTTATTAGAAATCCCAAAGACTCTAGGTGCCCTGAATGAGGGTGAGAGAATCCCTGGTGTGCCGGGGGATTGTCCCATGACTAGCCAATCATCCAGGTAAGGGAACACTGTGACTCCCAGCCTTCTTATTTTTATTTATTTATTTAAGAGTTTAACCAGGGAGGCATACTGAGCAGAGGACCACTTGTTTCCAGACACAACCTAGGGGAAATTGGGGTATGGGGAACATAGGAAGAAACTTACATACATTACAAGATTTACAAAAGTATACAGAATTTCGCCCAGAGGCTGTAGACCAATGACATTGAGGTCGCTAGGTATTTACATACTTGTGCATTATCTAAAATCATATTTGAGCACCTGTCATTAGCAACCCTCCTTTGTTGGGACCCTAGGTGACTGCACTGTATCCAAACCTGCAGCATGCAGAGGAAAGACGTTACATGGTATGAGCTATGGGAGATATCCCCTCAAACTGCTGCTCCTCCTCCTACTTCTCATGTCTGGTGGGATCCACCCAAGCCCTGGCCCTGGCTCAAACATTAAGATAAAGCCTGCAAAAACTGAAAATGGGCTATCCATTGTTACCCTGAAAATCTGCAGCCTCCTTCCTAAGCTGGCATCTCTTCAAGCATTTATTGGACAACAAAATCCTGACATACCTGTAATTGTTGAGACCTGGCTAACACCTAGCACTCCAAATCATGCAATCTCGCTCCAAGGCTACAACCTCTTCAGACTTGACCGGGTAAAAAGAAAGGGGGGGGGCGGATGTGTTATCTATATTAAGGACTACCTCTCGTGCTAACTTGCCAGTTTCTCCCCAGAAAACACCCTAGTACAACTTCTCCCTGTCAAGCTTCTCCTTGGTGCCCATAACAAAGTGCTTACCGTGGCTGCAGTCTATATCCCCTCTAAAGACCCACGAGCCGGGCTCCAGTCTATCCTTGAATTTGCAAGATTACAACCTCCTGACTCTGAGCTCCTCCTTCTAGGTGATTTCAATACAAATTGGCTTGCCTCAGATATCGGACCCAGCAGGGATACTATCCTAGCAACCAACCTAACACAGATGGTCAACTCCCCTACTAGAAAAAAATGACACGACTGGAAACAGCACTCTCATTGACTGGATTCTTACTAATCGCCCGGACCGGATAAAAAACACCACCGTTCTCTCCGACTCCCTCAGTGACCACTCCCCTGTGACCTGTATCTGGACAAATAAATTCAACAAACCACCTCCTAAAACCATCCTAAGTCGAATGCTACCACACGTAAACCTTGCTAAGCTAAAGACCTGCCTCCTACAACAAGACTGGTCCCCTATCTACAATACGCTGGATGTGGACACTGCCCTAGACTTCTTCATTAAAACTTCAACACTGCCTGTGACACCTACGCACCTTTCAAAAAATGTAAAATCAAAGCCCTCTCTAATCCCTGGCTAACAGCCAAACTACTGGCTCAGCTTAAAGCACGTGACCATCTTTACATAGAAACATAGAAACATAGAATTTGACGGCAGATAAGGACCGCTTGGCCCACCCAGTCTGCCCATTTCCCTACCTACTGGATAAGCTGCAGATCCTAGTTAACCAGCAGCCTACTTCTTTCTACCCCCACCCCCCAGAATTGCCTTATGACTATCCCATGCATGCTTGAATTCCACCACTGATTTTGACTCCACAACCTCCTCCGGAAGGCCATTCCATGCATCCACAACCCTCTCTGTGAAAAAATACTTCCTTAAATTACCTCTGAGCCGCCCCTCTATCTTCAAATTGTGCCCCCTTGTTCTTGCACACCTCTTTTTTGAAAGATGCTACCCTCTTGGACTTTGTTGATTCCCTTGAGGTACTTGAAAGTTGCTATCATGTCCCCCTCTCCCTCCTTTCCTCGAGGCTATACATATTAAGCTCCTTAAGTCTCTCTTCATATGTCCTCCGGTGCAGACCCTGCACCATTTTAGTTGCCCTCCCTGGACAGCTTCCATCCTGTCTATGTCTTCATGGAGATTGGGTCTCCAGAACTGCACACAGTACTCCAGATGGGGTCTCACCAGCTGTCTGTACAGAGGGATAATAACTTCCTGTTTTCTACTGGTGATGCCTCTCCCTATGCATCCCAGTATCCCCCAGCCTCCTTGCTGCCTTCTCACATTGCTTGCCCACCTTTAGGTCATCTGATATGACTACCACCAGGTCCCTTTCCATTTTGTTGTTGTTAGTATCTCACCCCCATTGTGTACTCTTCCCTGGGTTTTGTTTCCCAGGTGCATTACCTTGCACTTCTTAGCATTGAATCTAAGCTGCCATACATTTGACCATTCCTCTAACCTTGCCAAGTCCCTTCTCATCCTTTCCACCCCACCTGTGCATCAACTCTGTTGCAGATCTTAGTGTCATCTGCAAAGAGACATATTTTTCTTCCAGTCCTTCTGCAATGTCGCTTATAAAGACATTGAAGAGGACTGGTCCTAACTGAACCCTGCGGTACCCCGCTAGTAACCCTCCTTTCTTCTGAGTGGACTCCATTTACTATTACTCTCTGTGTCCTATTCTCCAGCCAATTCTTTACCCAGGCTGTCATCTTGGGACCCACTCCCAGGCTGGCTAACTTATATATTAATCTTTTGTGTGGGACTGTGTCAAATGCCTTGCTAAAGTCTAGGTAGGCCATGTCCACAGCCCCTCCCTGATCTACTACTTTGGTCACCCAGTCAAAGAAATCTATCAGATTCGTTTGGCTTTGGTCTATAGCCAGGGCCACAGGCTCCATAACAGACTCACTTAACTATAAACAGGCGCGCAACCTATGCACTTCACAAATCAGGCAAATGAAGAGCTCCTATTTCAAGAATGCTCTAGAAACCACCTGGGGTGATGGGAGATCCTCCTGGGACAATACACGTAATATTACGGGCAAACAGTCTAAATCCTCTCCCACGGCAATGAACATTGATAGCTCCACTACCCGTGACCCTAAGACTATGGCCGATGCCCTAAATAAAACCTTCACTGACCTCAGTGGTGTCCTCTCACCAGACTTCTTCCAAGACTTGTCAGTTCCAAAACTCGTATCCCAAACCACTTCGCCAGACAAACCGCTATTTCACTTTAAAATGGTTAAGACATACGAAGCCTACAGATACATAAAAAAGGCCTGCTCTCAATCTAGAAATAGCAGTGACACCATTGATCTAAAACTTCTGTCCCTCACCTTGGAAGAAGTGATCCACCCCCTCACCAAAATTCTCAACCTCTATCTGTGCCAAAGTCAATTCCCCAACACATGGAAGGCTGCTATAGTCACACCAGTGCATAAAGGGGGCGACAAATCCACACCAGGGAACTATCGGCCCATATCTATACTTCCACCCCTCTCCAAAGCTCTTGAACGGATTGTGGCGGATCAACTATCAGACTACCTGCAAAAGTACGATCTACTCTGCATTCAGCAACACGGATTTAGGAAAGGACACAGTACATCGATGGCCCTACTTGATTTCTCTAGTGAAACTCACAAAGCCTTGGATAAGGGTTAATTTAACCGGAGCTGTTTTCATAGACCTCACAAAGGCCTTTGACACTGTTCGCCATAGCCTTCTAATCTCTCTTCTGCTCAACATTGGGCTAGCCGAGGGACCTGGAGCCTGGGTAAAAAGCTACCTGGCACAACGTTCTCAAACAGTAAAAATCTCTGAAGTTCTCTCTGACTCCAAACCGGTCCTCTCGTGTCCCCAGGGCTCAATTTTAGGTCCCTCTCCTCTTCAGCCTATTTCTAAACTTGCTTCCCAAATCCTGCCCTGAAAAATTAATACTCTATGCTGATAGCGCTGTAATTCTCTCCTCCCATAAGGATCCAAATCCACTACGACAGAGCTTGCAGCTTGCTTTCTCATGTGTTGAAAAGTGGTTCCTTGAGCACAAACTGGTCCTAAATCAAAAAAAAAACAACAAAAGTCATGCTTTTTGCCAGTCATCAAAACAGAAATAGACATACTCCACTCGTCATAAAAACTTCTCTTGGAAATACACTAGAACAAGTGAACACCTTCAAATACCTTGGTATCACTTTTGATGAATGTCTTACTTTTTCGGCCCATATCGATAACACTGCAAAAACAGTGCACCAACACATTGGAATTTTGTACCGGAGCTGTCAGTTTTTCAACCAAGCTGCCTTGAGGATTGCTGTTCAAAGCTCCATCATCTCAATCATAGACTATGGTCTAATTGTCTATGGCTCAGCTACTACCACTGCACTAAAGCGCATCTCAACAGCACTAAACAAAACCTGTCGACTCCTCACTGGAGCACAGAGATGGACCCACACTTGTGACCTCTACACGGAAACCAGTTGGTTGCATCTTTCCAATCGCCTCATGTATCTCACATGCGTGATGGCAAAAAAATAAATCTTGGGACTCACTCCTCCATGTATCCGGGACCTGCTCTGCCTGAACAATGGCACTCGTACCACCAGAAGATCTGACCGCCAACCTTTCCTTGTCCCTAGATGCCGGACTGCTCAGGGACAAAGATCTTTTACATACCGTGCCCCTACCTGGTACAACGCCTTTAACCTGCCCTCCCTATCCTCCACGACATTGGGAGCTTTCAAATCCATACTTTACGCTCACCTCACAGCCTCCAGCTCCTGTGACTGCTTTGACTAAAGTCTCATCCCACTGAGTGCACTTACATTTGTTTCACTCAACCACCATGGTCTCCTCTTTGACAAAGACAACCGGAGTACCACTAACCTGGTTCTGTCTGCTCCTAAACTTCTTATTTCTCCCTCTCTTCCCTCTCAAGCTCTCCATCCTTATTCCTTGCTCTTGACACTGCCTCTGAGTTCCTTTTTCTTTTCTGTACATAAATGTTACTGTTTAAGTTGTGGCCTTGTTAAACAGCTTACTGATTGTTTGTAACACTGTCTACTATGTTTTTGTACTTAATGACGTGGAACCTTTGTAAAAGAACCTTGGCTCAAAGGTATTAATTCCTAGAACAATAAACTTCAAACTTCATCTACAGCATAAAGAACAGACATCAATAACTTTTAGGACCCTACAATGTAGCTGCTGATTATGGCATGTCTAACGGGTAGCAGGAACCAGAGGTCATGTGGGCATATGTATTTGGTTACTGACAGCATGTGCAAGTGGCGGTGAAGTGTGCGTGGAGGAGTGGGTTGAGATGTCCGGGGTTCGTGGAATGCCTGATATCTGCAGGCAAGTCATTCCAAAGTTTGGGCATACGATATTTGAAAGCCGATTGGCCCTTGGAGGTGTGCATGAACGGAACTTGGAGAAACCTGGATTCTATGCTTCTGAGTGAGTAGGTTGGGGAAGGCTGAGCCGATATGGCAGATGCAAGGTATGGGGGAAGGGTTTGTAACCAGAATTTGGCAATGACTTTGGAGCAGTGGATCTGTCTGCGGGACGAGAGTGAGGGCAGAGCCAGGTCCCTATACAGGTCACAGTGGTGGGTCATCGGTGGGCAGTCCAGGCTGAAATGATAGAAGGAGTGGAAAAAACGTGCCCAGGCTGGCCAGGTTAGATGAGGGTGTGGCGCCATAAACCACGTCGCCATAATCAAGTAGTGGGAGAATCATTTTATGAACAATTTCCCTACGGACTTGCTTGGGCATGCAGTCTTTGTTGCAATATAGAGCACCGAGTTTTGGGTGAAGCTTTTTGTGTAATGAATCGATATGGGTGGAGAAATCCAGGTATTCATCAAGCCAGACACCCAGGTATCTGAATGAGGTGCAGGACTCCAGGGGGGCCCCATCTAAGGTTAGGAAGGAGGGGCATGAGACTAGGCGGGAGAGCCGTGGTTGCATCCCTAAAGTAAGTGAGACTTTTTTTTCGGATTTAGGAATAGCTGGTGGGACCGGAACCATTGCTGTACGGCATTGAAATCCCGTTGAAGCACATTAGACACCTTGCCTGTGGAAGGGCCTGAGGCATACAGTATGGTGTCGTCAGTGTACATTTGGATAGATGAGAGTGTGCAGGCTTGTGAGAGGTCATTTAGGAATATTGAAAAAAGCAGAGGGCCCAGGACTGAGCCTTGGGGGAACCCCCCATAGTGACTAGAAGGGGTGAAGATATGTGAGGGCCAATTTTCACCGACTGGTGTCAGCCTACCAGGTAGGCATGGAACCATCTAGTGGCATGGTCAGAGAGGCCAGCATCATTTAGTTAGGCTAGTAACTTAGGGTGGGAGATGGTGTCGAAAGCCTTGGCCAGGTCTATGAAAATGGCCAAGGTGATGTGCCCCCTGGCCATCCCTGTAAGGATGTAATCAGCGATTCTTAATAGGGAGGTGATGGTGGAGTGAGACTTGTGGAAACCAGACTGATAGGGGGTGAAGAAAGAGGAAGTGTCAAGGTATTTGGAAAGTTGGGTAAGTGCAAGGTGTTCCTGAATTTTGGCCAGGATAGGGAGAAGGGAGATGGGGCGGTAATTTCCCAGCATGGAGGGGTCGTCACCCTTCTGGAGGGGGATAACAGTCACCTGCTTCCATGTGGCTGGGATTTTGGCAATGGAGAATGAGAGGTTGAGGAGGTCGGCTATTGGATCGGCTATGGCTAGGGCAGATAGGTGAAGTAATTTGGTGTCCAGACCTGTGGGGCATTTGCCTTTGCTGGGGTTAAGTGAGCACAGTGCTTGTAGCACCTCGGCTGGGGTTACTGGGTGGAAAGAGAAACTGGTGGTGTGTGTGGAGTTCTGAGCTTTCGGAGGGGTATGAGTTGTACATGGGGTGGGCGGTGTGGTGTGTGGTGTGCATGGTATGGGCGGGCAGCTGAGTAGGAGAGACATAGCACAGCTAGTGAAGAAGGTATTGAAGGCAGAGGCTACATCGTCAGGGTCAGTGACGGTCAAGCCTAGGATGGTTAGGGTCGGGGTTGGTGGTTGGATGGGGGGGAGAGGAGGGATTTGAGAGCTTTCCAAAAGTTGGTGGGATGGTTAAGGTTAGCATTCAGGGCCGTCGTGAAGTAGTTCTTTTTGGCCTGGTGAATCAGTTTGATGCAGGAATTATGGAGGGTATGGTATTTTTGTAGGGATTCCTGGGAGCATGTTAATTTATGTTTACTCCATGCCTGATCCCTGGTGCGGCAGCTGCTAATGAGATCAGCGGAGACCCAAGGAAGGTGGGATCCCCTGACTTGTGTACTTCTTAGGTGTGCCACGACCATGGCTCAACACTTGATGAATGCCCTGCGGGCAGAAGGGTAGTGTTGAAAACTAGTAATGACCTGAGGGTAACCTGAACCTCAGGTACTTCCTGTGGCTGGGTCTGATGGGAATGTGGAAATAAGCATCCTTGAGATCCAGAGATGCTAGCCAATCCCCTTGTTGTAGGGTGGAAATGATCATAGCCAATGTGACCATCTTGAACTTTGGCTTTGTCAAATGTTTGTTCAGAAGCCCGAGATCCAAAATAGGTCACCATTCCTTGTTTTTCTTTTGGGTAAGGAATTATCTGGAGTAAAAGCCTTTCCCCTTCTGAGACGGGGGGGGGCAGGTTCTACTACCTTGATGTGCAGTAGGTTGGTGACTTCTAACTACAACAAAGTTTTTTCTGCTGAGGTTGCCGGGCTGAAGTGCTTGCTCTGCAGCCTGGGAAATGCTTTGAAGCTTAGAGACAGGCCATGGCTCACTACCTCCAAGACCCACTTGTCTGTGGTGATGGCTTGCCACACTTGGAGGAGGTGAACCAACTTGCCTCCTACTGGGTGTGGGGAGGCAACCTGTGCAAACACATCAGGGTTCTGTTTGGGCTGGGACTTGGCCTGAGGTGCTGGGTCAGCCCTCCTTGTGGACTTCCTGCCCCTACCCCTGAAGTAACCCCTGGGTTGCTGGGGGTCTGGTACTGCTTGGGCTTGAAAGAAGGGTCTAGGGTAGGGAGCTCTACCCCTGCCTCTCCTACCTTGAGTGCTGTAGGATGTGGAAGGCTTGTCCTGAGCTGAGTTGTTCCTGTAGGTGGATTTATATTCTTCTACCTTCTTCATGTAGGCCTCAGTTTTATCCAGGAACAGAGAATTATTCTCACAGGGGGAAGTCTATGACCTTACCCTGGATGTCCTGGGACAGGTACCATGAGCCAAGCAAATCTCCTCATGGAGATGGCAAGGGCCATGATCCTGGAAACTGTGCCATTGGCATCCACTGCCATGTGGAACTAATACTTAGTGGCATCTATAGCTGTCCTGGCTGTTTCAGCCAGGTCAGTAACCATATCCCCAGTAATCTTATCACTCATGGCCAGGACTGATGACCAGAGAACCTCATGGAACTGTGTTGTATAGGCCATATAGGTATCTTATCTGAGGAGAAGGGAAGCTGCCAGGTACCCCTTCTTCCCCATACTGTCCAGTTTCCTGGAGTGCTTGTCAGGGGGTGAGAGGACAAAGGTACCCTAGCCTTATCGCAGGCAGCTGCCTACACCATGCCCTCATGGTCAGGATGGACAAAAAGAAAATCAGCATTTGTTCTGTCAAGCTGATATTTCTTGTCTATTTTCTTATCCACCCCTGGCATGGATGTAGGAGTCTGCAGAATCTTGAGGGCAGCCTATTTTAGTAACTTATGGATAGGCAGCAGAAGCCCTTTTGTGGGGACTAGTCCTATCATATCCAAAAACTCAGCCTTATCCTCGTCTTCCACCATCTCTTGTGTGGCCAGAGCGAAGGCATCTACCATCTGTCTCACAAAGGCATAGTAAGACTAGTAATCCTCATGACCCCGTGGTAGGGAACCAAAGTCCTGCTCTGGGGAGACTTCAGGCTTGATGGGGTCTCCTGCCTTCTCCTCCTCATCCTTCAGTTCCTTTTATAGAAACTCTGGTTCCTGGTTTGGGGAGCCGAAGGCAGAACCAGGGGGTTGGGAGAACTGATGACCTGAAGGACCTATAATATCTGCAAGGCTTTGGCAATGTCCTTCACAGAGGGCATGGCTAGTTTGTCTGCTGAGACTTACTTTGCTTTTTCAGCAGAAGGTGCAGTGACATGTTTTTCCTTATGCTTCCTTTTGGCATGAACTGGTTCTGTTGCTGGTTCCACGGACCTCTTAGATCTTGGGACATCACACTTGTCCATGGGTTTCGGCTCCGCAGACTCCTCAGGCCTATCCTTTTGGAGTAAGAGAATGAGGCCTCCTCAGTTGGCTTTGAAGAAGTAGAGGTGAGAGAAGCCATTTCTTTAAGCCCTTTTGCACTCTTTTTTTGACTGTCTCGGGGCAAAAGGTACTGCAAATCTCACAGTTTGCAAATATTACCTAGGACTAAGGCACACCAGGCAAAGATCATGCCTATCCACCTTTGCAATGATCTGCCCACATTTCAAACAATTTTTGAAACCAGTTGGTCCTGTTTTCTTTTTGGATCTCTCTAACATGCCATTTGTTAGAAGACCGAGAGAATCAATGCTCAAAAGGAAAAAAACAACAATTGCAGTTGGTTACCTAAAACCGTAAAAATACAAGTAAAAACATGTGCTCAGGTCCCTCAAATGGTTAAAAAGTAGGGAAATAACAAACAGCACTCAGTTCCTTTAAAGGAGAGGAAAGGAACCACTAAACAAAGTACAGTTTTAGAAGAAACAAGCATTTGTCAATGCCAAATGTTGTCGCGCTGGCATTGGCAATGGCGGAGGTGGAGACGCATAGCGCTGTGATTTTGTTAATGTGTCCCAAAAGGTGATTTTGCACAGTAAGTACGCCTTTGTGCGGCAGAGCTGCGGAAACGCATTTTGGGCAGGCTGTGGAAAATGGCAGCTGGACTGTTGATAATGAGGTGTGCACAAATGCCAGTGGTGAAAATGTGGCATGAAAATATTGCAGATTGATGAAGTTACAAGGGTGCATGGAAACTGCGCAATGCACGCTTGCAACACAGTCATTGCATGGACTTTCTGCACCAAATTTTCAACATAGGCATTGTAGGATCTCTGCTGATGAATAGTGTCACCATCATTTCCTCAAACTGTTCCAAAAAGTGATTTCGCACAGTGACTGTGCAATTCTGCACCGGACATGCGAAAACACATTTCAGCCAGCTGTACTGTTCATAAGGAGGTATGAAAAAATACCAATGATGAACAGCTGGAGTGAAAGTATTACAAATTCACAAAATCACGAGCGTGCATGCAAACTGCGCAATGCGCTCTCGTAAAACACTCATTTTATTGACTTTCGTCCCCAAATTTTCAACATAGGCATTTTAGGACATCTGCTAATGAACAGTGTCACTTCCATTTTCATAATGTGTCTCCAACACAGGCTTTCCACAGCGACCGTGCAACGGTGCGCCGGAACTGCGAAAACAGATTTTGATCAGGATGTGAAAAATGACTGTGGTACTGTTCATTAGGCGGTATAGAACAAAGGCACTGTTGAAAATCTGGAGTGAAAATATTATAAGTTTGCAAACTTATGAGCGTGCGTGCAAACTGTGCAATGCACGCTCGTAGCACAGTCATTTTATGGAGTATTGTCACCAAATTTTCAGCACAGGCATTTTAGGACCTCTGCTCATGAACAGTGTCACTGTAATTTTTGTAATGTGTTTTAAAAAGTGATTTCACACAGCAACTGCGCTATTTTGCGCCAGAAGTGCGAAAACACATTTCAGCCAGGATGTAAAAAATGACAGCTCAACAGTTCATGAGAAGGTGTGGTAAAATGCCAATGTTGAGAATCTGGCATGAAAATATTGAATGTACTAACTACGGCGTGCATAGCAACTGTAACCTGCACTTGTAAACAGTCATTTGGGATTTTCACAAATTTGCAACATAGGCTTTTGAGCGCCCCATGAGCAGTGGCACTGTCATTTTGTTACTCATCCCAAAGGTGATTCTGCGCAGTGATCATGTAAATCACCTTTGGGACTGAATAATGCCATGACAGCGCAAGAATTCATGAGGAGGGGTCCCAAAAACTCCATGTTGAAAATTTGGAACCAAAATTCCCAAAAATGCCTGAGATATGTAGCAAAGTTAAAAAAAACCTATATATTCCATTATACAGCTTACCGGCATTTCCTCAGTTCGCGATCGACTTTGAAGAGTGCAGACGTGTTCACGGTCCACTGATGATCATCGCGCCGGACTCCGGAGGTAAGTATGGGGTGAGGCAGGGTGTGGGGAGGCAGGATACACAGAGGGTGGGTGGGTGAAGGGCCAGGGAGACTACAGGTGGAAAAAACCATTGGGGACAGTTTTGTATTTGGGATTTGGCATGCTGGGGTGGGCTCCCAGCATGCCAACTAAATGTTTTGGGGGTCCTGTAGCTGACGGGGATTAGCCACCTTTGTCAGCACACAACACGGGGGTGGAGGAATTTATGCTGACGGGGATTGGGCACCCCTGCGCACACAAAGAAAGCTGGGGTGAGCCGAGGATTGGCACTTCCTGGCATTTAACAATGGGGGTTATGCCAACAGGTGGGCTCCTGTCAGCACACAAAGAAAGCGGGGTAAACCGACAGGGGATTGGGCACCCCAAAGTCGGCAGTTGGTGATTGCTCGCCCACCATGCTGAAAGTTCAGCGCAAGCACGTAGGAAGGGTCCGCTGCATCTGACGAACTTTGCTCGGATTGCAGCAGACCTTTTCTTAGATGTGCTCGCCACATTATGTATGCATGGTGTGGCGCTGGCATGCAGGCTGATTGGGGAATGAGGGACGCATCTACTGGTGCATGCCTTCCATTCTCTTAACAGCGACAGCGCCTCCAAAGCTGCACTGTCCCAAGATGTTGGCTGTGCAAGTGCGCCAATATGAAAATGCTACAATTCCCAGGAACTGGAACGTAGTAAAATTTAAAAGAAAAAACATGGTAAAAACTACTGAAGAAACGGTTCACTGAAACCGCTGAGGAATCGAGAAAAACCACAAAAGTTGATAATAACTATACTAACTAATCTGAAAAAGCTACTAGAACAGTGTTTACTTATTTATTAAAACTGGTAATTTTTTTTTTTTCACGGAAAAATAACAAAGTCAGACAGATGCTGAGGAGACCTCTTCGAGGCATCTTTACTAGGCAGGTGGATTGAATATGTTTCTAAATACCTCAATATAGAACTGGTTTTGGGAAGAAAACTTTGTCAAGTTTGGTACCAAAAACATGGGAAAGGTTGTCAAAGCAAATGAATGTCATTGTATTAAAATTTTTTGATCATTTTAGGTAATTTTTGAACACTGTTTATGATACACATTGTAATTGTTTTTGGATGAAATTTGCACCTTATCTACACTATTTTGACTGTCTTGACTAATTATGTGTCATGTTTTATATGAAATAATTGTGTATGTTTGTAAACCTGTGGTTTGTATGTTATGTGATGGATTCAATTGGAAAATAGATTATGTATCTCAATTTGATATCCAATAAAGTTGAACATTGAAAATTGAAAGGTGGAGAAATGAATCTGAACAGTTTAGAATGCAGCAGCACCTAGGGGCAGCAGGTTGAATTGCAGCACAAGACAAAGATGAATTCCATCATTTATGTATGTTCCAATCTCTCCGGGGCAGTTCAACATTAATTAAGCATACTGAGAGATTCTTGGGGTTTGAATGAAGGCACTGGTTGCAAGGGCACTCTGTCATTGTGAAAGATCAAGAAAGGCTCTCTGAAAGAGAGTTCCTGTAGCTTGTTGACCCTTCTAGTGTAGCATATGGCTACTAGAAACACAGTTCTGAGAGTTGTCCAGTACAAGAGTCCAGTTGAAAGAGTGATTTATGTAGGGCCTCCAAACCAAGGTTCAGTTGCTAGGAGGAGCAGGTGGGCCTTGTGCGTGGAGAGGATGTTTGTACAGCTCATAGCAATCTGACAAGTCTGGGTGAGACCCTAATTGTCCAGTTCCCAGCAGGCGACCTCTCATGGTGGAGATGGCAGATGATTGGACCCTTATGGATAGAAGCATAGACTTTGACAGCAGATAAGGACTGCTTGGCTCACCCAGTCTGCCCATTTCCCTACCTACTGGATAAGTTGCAGATCCTAGTTTTACCAACAGCCTACTTCCTCCTACCTCCCATTAGAATAGCCTTATGTCTGTACCATGCATTCTTGAATACCCTCACTGTTTTTGACTCCACGGCCTCCTCAGGAAGGCCATTCCATGCATCCACCACCCTCTCCATGAAAATATACTTCTTCACGTTGCCCCTGAGTTTTCCCTCCTCTAACTTCAAATTTTGCCTCCTTGTTCTTGCACATCTCTTTTTCTGAAAGATGCTCCCTCTTGGACTTTGTTAATTCCCTTGAGGTACTTGAAAGTTTCTATCATGTCCCCCCTCTCCCTCCTTTCCTTGAGGGTATACATATTAAGCTCTTTTAGTCTCTCTTCATATGGCTTCTGGTGCAGACCCTGCACCATTTTAACTGCCCTCCTCTTGACTGCCTCCATCCTGTCTATGTCCTTGTGAAGATGGGGTCTCCAGAACTGCATACAGTACTCCAGATGGGGGTCTCACCAATTGTCTGTACAGAGGGATAACAACTTCCTGTTTTCTACTGGTGATGTCTCTCCCTATGCATGCCAGTATCCCCCCAGCCCTACTTACTGCCTTCTCACATTGCTTGCCTACCTTTAGGTCATCTGATATGACTACCCCAGGTCCCTTTCCATTTTTGTTGTCATTAATATCCCCCATCCCCCCATTGTGTACTCTTCCCTTGGGTTTTTGTTTCCCAGGTACATTACTGTGCACTTGTTTGCATTGAATCAAAGCTGCTATACTTTTGACCATTCCTCCAACCTTGTCAAGTTCCTTCTCACCCTTTCCACCCCCCACCTTGTGTATCAACCCTGTTACAGATCTTTGTGTCATTTGCAAAGAGGCATCCCTTTCCTTCCAATCCTTCCACAATGTCACTTATAGAGACATTAAAGAGAACCGGTCCCAGTACCGAACCCTGAGGTACCCCACTAGTAACCCCCCTTTCTTCGGAGTGGACTCTGTTTACTATTACCCTCTGCGTCCTGTTGTCCAGCCAATTTTTAACCCGGTTACCACCCTGGGATCCACTCCCAGGCTTGTTAATTTGAATTATTAATATCTTGTGTGGGACTGTGTCAAATGCCTTGCTAAAGTCTAGGCAGACCACATCCACAGTCCCTTCCTGTTCTACTACTTTGGTCACCCAGTCAAAGAAATCTATTAGATTTGTCTGACATGACCTTCCCACTGTGAATCCATGCTGCCTTGGGTCCTGTGCCCCGCTGGCCTCTAGGTACTCAACAATTCTTTTCTTTCAGAAGTGATTCCATCACTTTCCCTACCACTGAGGTCAAACTAACAGGTCTGTAGTTTCCTGCCTCTGCCTTGCTCTCAGTTTTGTGAAGGGGAATCACATCCGCCCTCCTCCAGTCCTTGGGTACCACACCATCTTCCCATGATTTGTTAAAAAGGGTAGTCAGTGGTGCCACTAGTTCTCCCTTTAGTTCTTTTAGAATTCTGGGATGAATCCCGTCAGGCCCCACTGCTTTTTCCACCTTCAGTTTTAGGAGTTGTTTCAGGACCATTTCTTCTGTGAATGGACTGGTATCGACCCCCCTATCCAGTGTGATTCTATTATTTGGTTTAGGTGCCTCCCCCTCCTTTTCTTTTGTGATTACTGAGCAGAGGTATTTGTTCAGTATCTCTGCTTTATCACTGTCACTCTATGCCCACCCCCTCCCCTTTATTAAGCCTTGATATTCCTCTCCTGGTCTTTCTTCACTCCCTTATGTACCTATAAAAGGTTTTATCCCCCTTCTTAACTGATTGACTGTCTTTTCCTCAGTTTGTGCCTTTGCTATTCTGACTGCCTTCCCCTCTTCCTTCTGCTTTAACTGGTACAGTTTTCTGTCCCGCTTCTTCTGTGTTTCCTTATACTTCCTGAGTGCTATCTTTTTCTCCCTAACCTTCCCTGCCACCTCTTTTGAGAACCATAGTGTTTTTATCCTTCGTTTTGTTTTGTTTTGTTTTGTTTATTTGCTTCACACAAAGGTTTGTCACCTCTGTAATGGCAGCTTTGATTTTTCTACATTGTTCCTCCACCCCTCCTTCCTGCCCATTTGCTAGTGCTTTTCTGAGGCACTCCCCCATTTTGCCAAAGTCAGCCTACCTAAAGTCCAATACCCTCACCTTTGTGCGACTTGACTCTATGGCTGTGTTTTTCATCAACCACACTGTTTGGTATGAGTGACTGAATCCCTTTTCTGCCCCATCACTGAAAAACTCCAGAATTTGTGGTAGTCCTGCCACTGAGGGAGAAGTACCCTTTGCAGTGCACCACTTGTGGAATATCTGCCTAAGCCTTTGATAGGTCTTGCTGGTTGATTGTCTGCTTGATTTCAACAGATGATATCCAGCACCTCACAGTCCTTGCCTTTCAGGATCCATGCTGTTAGTTTGAGCATCTTGGGACTGTGGTATGAGATCAGACCCTGGCTCAGCAGATGTAGGTATGCAGGTATAAATCAGGGTGAGTTAATTAGCATGGCACTGATCAAGAAGCACATTGGTCCCCTCAGCCAGTTTGGAGCAATCAGTAAAACTGTGTGCAAGACCCACCCCTCCGTGTCTAGGGGTATGATAGTGAAAGTCCTAGGGTAGAGGGAACTATATAGCATAAAAGGTCTACATACCTGGTTGGCCTGGCTCACCAGACCTAATGGAACCGGGATGCCTGAGGACTGATGGGTGTACAGCTGGACCAATGGAGAACTGGGGATGCTGGCCTTCACCTGCCTGGAATTGCCATCTTCACCACAAAGGCCTTTATAGGCAGTCTTCACCAGGCAGACCTCTCGCCATATTCCTCACTGATCCTCCTGCTCATCTGCTACACCCCCTGGAACACACTACAGGGGCTGGATGTGGAGGTAAATATCTTGTTAGTAGACAACAAGTCCACCAAAGAAACAAGGCAAACACTGGAACTGCAGGAATGATGGTGTCCCATTTAATGAACAGTTAATGAACAGAAACAGTCACTCCATGGAGCACTAAGACACAATGTATTTTCCCATGATCGAAGGGTCACATTATTAACTTGGGTTCACTCTAGACTGAGAAGGTCAAGTTTGAATATAAAGTCCAGGTGGCTACCTATCGCCTAAGCAGTCAAACAGTCCACACACAAGCAGCTCAACCTGTGGCCGAATCAGTCCCCTAATCTTAGGCAGTAACCCCCTCCGCCCCCCTGTCTCCTCTCTCCTCTCCGGCACTTCCTCAATTCAGAACCCCAGTCTTTCAGAGGGATGACTTCCCAGCCCATAGCCACCCTCAAAACAGGCTCAGCATGGGGTACTGAAACTTGTATACCACAGTGCCGAGATAGAGCAGCCTGAGACCAGGGAAGGGTCTGGAAACCTGGTTTCTAATATATCCATCCCAACTCTTTCTCTCCACCTCTGTCCTCTCCCATTAAGGAGCAAAATAAGTGGCCATTTCCTGACTCCAGCACCAACGAGGGAGCCCTAGCACTGACAACTGTTGCCACATTAGCCTTTTGGTACCGAGGCACACTGACAGCTCCCCAAAAAACAAACCAGGCCTCCACGACGGAGCAGGCAACTGCCCCGCTCCAACCTCCTTCCCCCCCCGCGATCTCCAGTGTCCTTTCCTCCCAATTGGCACCAGACAACCAATTATATTTACTTCACCCAAGTGCCAAAAAAGATCTGCCAACTCAGAGGTCTAACACGGATCTATCTCCCTGGGCACCAAAACCTCTGCACCATCTCAGCCCTCCGGGGTCTGTATACCCATTTTAAATTATTTACATGTGCTCCCTTACAGTGCCAGCTGGCACTGAACCACACTCCTCCAAATGGAGTTACCGTTCCTATAAATTCTCCCCCTTTAGTGGCTGTGCATGCCCAATAGGCATGGACCACCAAAAACTATTTATAATTATTTATTTAAATTTTTTTTTCTTTCCCACAAAATGATGGGGTCCCAAACCCAGTCTACCGCCCACCAGGCCCGGGACCCAGAGCAGCCACTCTGCTCAAATCTGTAGATTGCCGGCTGTGCATGACCAAAGGCATGACCACCAGCTTTAGTTACACTACTTGTGGTCTCTTTGCCATGACAACCCCCCAAGACTGAAAACCACCCCAAAGATTGTGGCCGGAGGCATGGAAACAAGCAGCAGCACCCGGGCCACCCACCAAGAGCCAGAACACCACTATGGGGTGGCCAAAGTCTCGGAGGACCACCCATGGATCAACTAGGTCCAAATCCCCCCCAGAGCCACTGTCCCAAAGGAGGGAGAACACAGAGCCAGAGCTCCTTAAGGTAAGCCCGTTTTGGGAGGCTTACATGTGGACCTGGTGATTCTGATCCTGTGAAGTACCTTTGGGATCATGGAAGTTGGTGGAAATATATATACACCTTGTTAAAGTTCTAGGGGGCCAATAGTGTGCTGATTTCCTCTGCTTTGGGATTTTGAAAGCATGAGTTGTAAAAGGGAAGTTGAGCATTGTGCTGTGAGGCCACTAAGTCCACTTTCAGGGGTCCCCACCTGTTGTTGAGTTGGCAGAAGATGTGGCAATGTACCTGCCATTCTGCCTGATTGAGGGTGATTCTGCTGGGCCAGTCCACTTGGGAGTTTAGATTCCCCGAGAGAGCAAGGTTGCTGATATTGCTCACAGGCGTCTTTCTGTTAACCGCAGTACTTTTAGGCTTCCCTGATCATGGTACAGCTCCAATGCCCCCTTGTTTGATGTGGTAGGCTGTGGTGCCCTGTTTGTTCATTCTTATAAGGATTGCTTATCGTGTGAAGGATGGGGCAAAAAATAAGAGTGTGTGGTACACCGCCCTCATTTCCAGTACGTTGATATACGGTAGGCATGATTACAGTGGTAACCACTATCCCTGATTGACACGGCACCCCAGTGTTGCTCTCCGGCCCTGTAGACTTGCATCTATTATGATTGTCATGGTGGAGTGTAGTGACAGTGGTATGCCCCTCGTCATACTGGACTTGTTTTTCTACCTCACAAAACTGTCCACATCTGTTGATTTGGGCAGGACTTTTGTACTGAAGTCCTGTCTTGTCTGATCCCATGTGTCCAGAATGTATCTTTGGAGAGGACGCATGTGCAGTTGGTAGCCCGTTTATTCAGTGACCACGATTAAGCACTTTCAGAAAGGACATCTCAATCACAGCAATTTTACACTGGGCTACTGGGTAGGGAGGGTGACAGGATAGGGGGTTCAGTGATTATAGTGACAGGATCTTGCTATATGTACATGCACGTGGGGGGCAGAGGGACCACGCCATGCGACAGGCAGAAGGGGAGGGAGGGTTTGTGGGGTGTAGTGCAGTGGTGGGCTGCTGAGCTGACCATGTGGCATGGTGAGTTGGTGGTAGGCTAGGGTTGGGAGGGTGCCAGGTTTGGTTCTGGGATCATGCTTGTTTTTTCGTCAGTCCAGGAAATTTTATTTTTCCATCTTTTTGCACCCCCCTGGAGTTGAGACTCCTTTAGTAGCCCTACTAAAATCCAAGTGTCTGTCACCCTTTTGCTGAGTGCCATGAGTCTACATCGCCGAAAGTCATTTTCGGCAATGCAGACTCGGCCAAATGGAGATCGCTATTATGCGGTCGCCATTATCACATGGAACCTGTGCAGTCTGGGCCCAAGGTACCATGTGTGTCAGTGCGTCCATTAGTCCCACTCTTTGTAGATGATACCACACAGCTTTGTTGGATGAGCTCATATTGAATTTATGTGGCAAATTATGTTCCACACTTTTTCCTCTGTTGGTGTCACTATATTGAGTTTTGTGCAGATTATTTCCCCCAGATGTGCGATTTGTTGAGATGGCACCAGTTGGCTTTTGTTCCAATTTATTATCCAACCATGTTGTTGTAGACACTGAACTACAAGCTCGGTGTGTCCCTCTGTGCCTGGAACTGTGATCTCATCCACATGAGCCAATCATCCAGGTAGGGCATGACATACTCCTTCCTTGCGCAGGGCGGCCTCCAACACTCCCAGCTTCTGCCTACTGTGAACACTAATGGAGCTGCTGTGAGTCCGAATGGCAGCAAGGTGTATCAGTAGTGTTCTCCACTGACACTGAATCCGAGCTATTTAGATAGATAAATAAATAGATAGATAAAGGTAGATAGATACAGGTAGATAGATACAGATAGATACACAGTAGGAAGATAGATAGATGGACAGATAGACAGCTAGCTCAATAGATAGCTAGATAGCTAGATAGATAGATAGATAGATAGATAGATAGGTAGATAGATAGATGGATAGATAGATGGATAGACAGACAGGCAGGTACTTTATTTATAAAGCACCCCTTCCCGAATGCTTAGAGTGCTGTACAATTTAAAATAAAGACAGGTACAACAAAAACACATTCATAATCACATTACAGAGGGTATAAAAACCTAGAATCATAATCTGTGGTGATTCTGCTAGATCAGGATGTAGAGATATGCATTCCTCTGGTCAAGTGAGAATATAAAGTTGCTAGGTTAAATGGCAATCTCAGTGTCTTCATTTTGAACCTTTTGTAAATTATGTGCTGGTTTAGGAATTTAAAATCCAATACTGCGTGCAGTCCAACTGTCTTTTTGGGGACCAGAAAGAATGTAAAGTATAACCTCGTGTTTTTATCATCTGGGGGAACTGGTGAAATAGCTTTGTTGTTGATCAGGTTGAGAATGGCTTGATGAATTGTGTCTGCAATCTCTTGAGATGATAGTGTTGGGGAGATTACCAGTCTGCGTGGCACTATCAGTTGTAGGAGTTCAACAGCATATTTGTGTGTGACCAGTTCTTCGACCCATTTGTCTGTTGTGGTGTAGGCCCATCTACTGGTGAACAGCTGAAGCTATCCCCCCCACCAGTGGGTTGCTCACCTGGGTCTGCCTCGCATCATTGCTATAGCTGTGGGTGGAGCCTACATCCATCTTGCTGTAGGTCAGCTGAAAAAATGGAATACCGTGGCACACATTTTTGGAGTTTTCAGTGTATACTTCCACAAATACAAATCACTTCGCCACTTGAATGAAATACTCTCTTCTCTCTGAGTAGACCAGTTGCAACACTATTTTTTTCAGCTTGTTTGTCTCTCTCTTGCTCTCTCTTGTCTCTCTCCATCTGCTTAAGCGACTTGACAGCCAGTACATATCTGATTATATGGGATTTATGTTGATTTGTACCTCTTTTATATTCATATAATCCCTTCACAGCTTTTCTAAGCTGAGGACCTTGTGCTTATAGCTGTGTTTACATTACTGTATCGCTCCCAAATCTCTGCCACTTCTTTCTGGTGCACTGCCAGCTGGGCCCTTAATAAACTGTTTACACAGCCCTCTGTGCAGTGCTGCAGTGTACGCCATGGCGGGGCTGTCCTTCAGTGGGGTGTACTTAATTTGTTGGTGTCGTTATGGTGCAGGATGGGAAAACTGGCCTCAGCAGTGGATCAAGCACAGAAGAGGGCTTACATCATGTTGCAACATGCTTGATCCACTGGATGCTCCCTCTCTGACTTCAGATCAAAAAGTGGATTCGGAGGCATCCTATGATGCACTGGTGAATATTCACATGGTGGGATTTGGAGCGCATCAACTGTTGCATACGGATTGATGCACTGCAAATTGGGTAGTGTAAACAGGGCTTAAGAATCACATTTCTGCTGTGCTGTGCTATGTCATGCTATGCTACTAGTCAGTGAACCTCCTGTACATTACTGACATTCCAATGTCAATGAAGCACATAGCAGAGAAGGGTCTATAGTCAAAGACCTAATAAAACAATTAGTTCAGTGAGATTTATTTTTCAATTCCCTCTATTTGCCTTATGATGTGAAGCTAAATAGTTTGTTGTGTGAATGGTCACTTCTGGTGTGGGTGGTAAGGGGTGACTCCTGTGTTATAAATGCCTGGCGGGGAGACAACTAGCATTTTGCAGTTGATGAGGTTAACCCATTGTTAACCCAACAAAACAGAGTACATGCCAGTTTGTAAGTGACTTCCCAAAAATGAACACAGTGGTAAAAGAAAAAAGGTCACAGATTGTAAGAAGCATCCTTGGCTGTGTCATTAGTATGTAGACAAGGTATGGATTATTAAAACAAATACATAAATAAAATCCAATAATGTAGATAGCTCAACATTGGTATATCACTGCATACAATCATAATGCAGTAGGGAAAGGGAAAATTGTTTAATCAGGAAAGGCACACTAAACCAGAGTTTATTTCCAGGTGCAACCTAGGAGAACAAGGAAGTTAAGTGACTTGCTCAGGGTCACACAGTATGCAGGTGGGTGTTGAAGGGATTCATACCCAGGTCTCCAGGTTTGCAGCTTGGTGCCGTTAACCATTATGCTATACTGCCTCCTTAGCAGTAACGTCATACAATATGTACAAATCATAGATTACTGATCACAGTTCTGGGGAGCTTTAAATATTACTATTACTAATAGGAAAACAATTGTATTTATTCAGAGGAAGGCAACAAGAAAGGGTTTGGAACATAAGACATATAAGGAATGTTTGAAACTCCACAGACTGCAGTATTTATTTATTTTGAAAAGTTTCACCAGGGAAGGCATACTGAGCTACAATAACTTGTTTCCAGATGCATCCTGGGAAAAGGGGGAAACGGGAATACAAATTTGAATACAAGATCCAAATGAAAAATATACACAGAACTAAGTCCATATGTACTACCAAATAAATTTAAATCAATACCAAACATTTTTATGGGATAGGCAGGCAGCACTTGCCATCCAGAATATAGTATATATACATAAACACACATATGTTTTTAAGCATATGCACACACACACTTACTTTTGTACTCATATACACACCATAGAAATATGCACAAAGCATTTCAACACAGATACATTTTCCTTTTTTAGCACTTGGGGGTAGTAAGTAGCAATGTCAGTGCCTCAGCAAGTTGCACACTTGCCTCTGAAGCTGAAGATCAGAAGGCTGTGGGTTCTACCCCCACACCAGGCACTTGGGGTTAAATCCCAACACTGACATTGAGGGCTCCCAGATCTACAGGGACTCTTTACAGAGATTTGGATCCATCTGCAGGGAAATTCTTCCCATAGACTTGCATTGATTATACAGAAAAACAGAGCAATTCTGCTTCCATAGGAAATAATGCAGAATACAGGAAAATCACATTGGAGTTACAGGGAAAATACCAAATCAGTCTGGGAGCACTACAGCAGCATGGGGGGGGTGCAGCATTCCTGATGTGCCGTATTTCACACAAGATGTTAAACCGAGGTGCTGTCTGCTGTTCTGGTGGTTATTCAGGTGGATGTTAAATATCCCATGGCACTTCTCAAAAAGAGCAGGGGAAATTACCCGGTATCCTGGACAGATTTCCCCCATTCACTAAAAGTACCACCAATAGCTTAATCTGGTTCAATTTCAGTTGGTTACCATCTGTATCTTTTGTTAAAGTCAGTTTGCTGTGTGAGACTCTGCTCTGCACAGTTGTAGCTCCCACTGATATACCAAAGTGCTTGTGCAAAGTTTATTTCTGTTAATTTGATGTAACTAACTGAGCCCTGCTGTAATCCTTACACAGGAAGAGGGACTTGCGGTCCAAATTCATTTTTAAACATTACAGTGACACTTAAGTGCTTTTATTCTGTGTTTCAAGTTGGTGTTTCTTTTAATAGCACTACGATATCTGCAGCAGCTTACAGAGCTTCAGCTCTGTCATTAATTGCTTAGAATTTCTGGGTGGGGATACTATATAATTGAAGCCTCCAGCGAGCAGGACGTTTTGCTAAAGTCAGTTTGCTGTGTGAGACTCTGCTCTGCACAATTGTAGCTCCCACTGATATACCAAAGTGCTTGTGCAAAGTTTATTTCTGTTAATTTGATGTAACTAACTGAGCCCTGCTGTAATCCTTACACAGGAAGAGGGACTTGCGGTCCAAATTCATTTATAAACATTACAGTGACACTTAAGTGCTTTTATTCTGTGTTTCAAGTTGGTGTTTCTTTTAATAGCACTATGATATCTGCAGCAACTTACAGAGCTTCAGCTCTGTCATTAATTGCTTAGAATTTCTGGGTGGGGATACTATATAATTGAAGCCTACAGCAAGCAGGGTGAGCTCGGGCAGGGCGAGCTCACCGTGCACAAAGACACATGCGTTTCCACGTGTGTTTTGCGTGTTTAGTGTTGTTTAAGTAAAAGAGGGGGTCTCTAGCAAAGCAATCATAAACATAAATCTTCTGTAGTCAAGGATGGTTCTATGATCACTCAGCTGGTAGGTATTATTAGGGGCTACTAGACATTAAGTTCATATTGTTCGCTGTATTTCTTAAAGTACTCGGCCAATAGAGATCCTGTCCTGCACTTTTGAGTATCAACATAAAGCACTAAAATTAAATATTTGCTCTAGGAAGAAGCCTATCGAATAAGTAGTTAACATCTATATGCTTTTTATCTGATTTCAGCCTGTGTTTTCTTTGTTTGTGATACCATTTCTAGTAGCTCAGAGTTGCTGAAAGTTCAGTCAGAAACAGCAAAGAACTAACAACGTTTGTCTTTAAAATCATTAATGTTGTCTATTGTAGTGAAAGTAATTTGAAAAATTATCACATTTTAGGTTAAACTTAAACATTAAATTATTACTTCTGGTAAACAGTACATAATACTATCAACAGACTTCTTCTTTTGGAATTTGGAACTTTGTTTCCAAAACTTAATCAGAAGTTGAGTCTTTTCTGGGTATCTTAAGAACTATAATTACCAAATCTGGTATTATTTTTTCACACCTCTTTTCTTGTTTCCTTGTTTGTGACTTTAACAACTGTAGGATAGATACCATGGAAACATTCATACAAACCAAAAATGGTGAAAAAGCTATACTATGTAAAACATGCAACATGTATATGGTAGTACCTGATTATCCATTAGACAGCTTATTTACATGCACTAAATGTCTTGATAATCATGAAATGTCAGTCCTTTTAGAGCAGTTTAATAAAAGGATAAGTGAAATTGAGACAAGTCAGAAGGATATGGCATCTCCCTTTCAAATACGACTTCAAACTGACACATACCAATCTAACTCTATTACTATGCCTGTACTAAAAAATAAAACCTGCACTGATGTTCTTGCACCTATAAATAATACCCCTCCAACTAAAAAAAGGGGAAGGGGAAGGGAAGAAGAAGAATGTACTGACCCTAAGGATGCTTGGTATCAAGTCCGACACTTGAAACATCAAAAAAATAAAAATAAAAAGGGGAAATAAAGCCAAACAATTCAACCTTGAAATCACTAACTCATTTGACCCCGTAAGTTTAGACATCACTCAAGAAGAGTCAATAGCTATGACTACTTCTCTTAAGGAAGTGATAATAACAGACTGTACTACACTATCATATAATGAAAATCAATCTACCTGCATGAATCAGAATATTAATTTACATCCACCCTTAATATCTTTTGATACTACTTCTTATCATTCCACAGCAAGTTGAGCAAAATATGGAAATCCAGGTTTCTCAGACTAATGAAACTGAAATATATGTCTTAGATGACTCTATAATTAAAGAACTTGACCATACGATATACGACACAGACAAAGCACATCGTATCCTATCATGTTTTAGGGGTGCTAAAATATCAGGTATTACAAAAATGATTCATAATGCTATTGTTTCCATAAAAAAATCCTAGAAAATTAGTTGTAATTCACGCAGGAGCCAATAATGTTCTACACCAAAATCCTCAACAAATCAAGCAGGAATTTGTTAACTTAACAAACAAGCTGGTAGATTTGGGCTGTGACATTTTATTTTCTGAAATACTTCCAATTCCTAGAGCAACATACAAACAAAACTGTATATTAAAAGAAACAAACAATTGGCTCAGACAATGGTGCCTGAGGCAAAATCTTAAATGTATAACACATTGGGAAGAATACAATGGAAACCATGACATGTACAGTTAAGATGGACTACATCTAAATAAAGTAGGGTCACAATTTCTCAGCCTCCAGTTTAACAACACAATAGATGCAAATTTAAACTATTAAATGGGGGGGGGGCAACTGTTATACACAAAACACATTCAGCAGAATATACTCCTGTAAGCAATATGTGGAACAATAACAATGATTGCAAAAACAATTAAAAAAAAAACCTAAGAAAAAAAAAGAAGAGGATATCAAAACCAGGTTTGAATAATCAAAAAAAATTCACCAAGTCAGGAAGATACTACACAAAGTGAAATTGATAATAACAAAGTTAAAGTTAAGGGGAATACGAATTCTACTAACTAATGCTCGTAGCTTAACAAATAAATTAGATGAACTAAGATATATTCTTGCTAATAAGGAAATTGACATCTGTTGTAGTACAGAAACATGGTTGACTGAAAATGATTGGAATTCTGATATAAGTGGTTTTACAAAATTCTTAAAAAACAGACAAAATGTTAAAGGAGGGGGGTTAGCTTTATATATATATCTAATAAATACAATTGTCATGAGATAATATATGAGGACTCTACAATTGAGATACTTTGGGCCAAAATCGAATTAGGCAATGAAACCTTAACTATACATAGATACATAGATACATAGACAGTGTCTGCAGATAAGGGCCTATGGCCCACCCAGTCTGCCCATTTGAGCTTGTAAGTTCAGTTTGTTTTCCTAGAAGTCTGTTGCCCCTTACCCCTGATCTCCAACTATAGGCATTATTTTTTTGCAGATCACCTAATTTAAACCAGGAAGATAACCTAGTCTTCTTGAAGCAGTTAGACAATATCGAATTGAAAGATGACTTAATAATTTTGGTGATTTCAATTTCCCAAATATAAACTGGGAAACACTTGATACGCACAGTACTATTGAACGTCCGTTTTTAGAAATTACATTTAAACATGGACTGGATCAGTTAGTAACTATACCCACTAGGAACAATAATATACTTGACTTTCTTTTTACAAATAATGCCGACCTTCTCTCCACCCCTGTTATTATAGCCCCTCTGGGTGACAGTGATCACAACATGATTGTATGTGACATCTCAAAACAAACGAATTATAACAAAGGAATATGTAAGTTTAAAAATTATCATAAAGCCGATTATAAAAACACAAAAAAGTACCTGACTTCATGAGAATGGTTAAAAGACCTAGGTAATCTTGACTTCAGACATGTGTGGGAGACAATACAGACCAAAATAGATTACTGTATAAATACCTGGGTACCTGAGAGAACAAAATATGATAATAATAGCAAACAAAGAGTTCCCATGTGGTGGTCTAAAGATTTAAAGTGTATAATAAGAAAGAAACATTGTGCCTATAAAAAATACAGTACGACTAAAAAGGCTTCTGATTGGGGTAAGTTTAAGATACTTGCTAAAAAAATCAAACAAATAATTAAAAAATCAAAACAAAAAATGGAACTAGATTTAGCCAAAGACATCAAAGACAATAAAAAAGCAGTTTTATAACTATATAGGTTCATTAAAACAAACATGTACAGGAATTTGACCATTAAAGGTAAATGATGAATTAATAACTAACGAAAAAGAAATGGCTACTAATTTAATCATTATTTTACAAGCATATTTAATCCAATGGATTTTACTCATCAAGATACATTACAATCATCAAATATTAAATTATTATTCCTTGAACAAGACACATTAGAGGCCATTAACAAAATCAAATGAAATACATTTCCAGGCCCTGACAGTATTCACCCCAAGTTCTTAAAAGAGGTATCAAAGGAACTTGCTGGACCATTTACCTATTTGTTCAATATGTCTGTAAATAATAGGAAAGTTCTTCAGTCTTGGAGAGAAGCAAATATAACCCCTACACATAAGGGAGGTAATAAACAGTTAATATCTAATTATAGGCCTATCAGCCTTACATCACTTGTCAGTAAAATTATTGAATGGTTAATACTTGCTAAAATGTCCAATCATCTTAAAATTTCCAATTGTACTGACATTTCCCAGCATGGCTTTACTACTGGTAGGTCATGTCAAACAAACCTTATTAGTTTTTTCTAACCTGTTAGTGATGCCCTAGATAAGGGCCTTCCAGTGGATATCATATTCTTGGATTTTGAAAAAGCATTCTACACTGTTTCCCATAAAATTTTGATCAGACAACTTCATAATATAAATTTGGACATGTACTTAATTAAGTGGATATCAGCATGGTTATACAACAGACATCAAAGGGTGGTTGTATGAGGGCATAAGTCCAACTGAAGCCCTGTCACGAGTGAAGTACCGAAGGGATCTGTTCTTGGGCCTTTACTTTTTAATATATTGATAGCAAGTATGCAAACAACAAAAGAAGTTTGGATAAATAAATATGCAGATGATTACAAATTGGGCTGTAGTGTGAACACTACTGCTTCTGCAAACACTCTCCAAGATAATTTAAATAAATTAACATCATGGGCAGTAAACAATAAAATGAAATTTAACCCAGCAAAGTGTATGGTAATGAATAGAGGGAACAATAATAAGAGACACCCATATTTTACTCAAAATGTGAAATTAATAATCACAACAGAGGAATGAGATTTAGGTATAACTATAACTGATAACTTAAAATTTAACACCCACACCAATAAAACTGTTAAAAAATGTCACAAGATTATAGGTTGTATATTGAGACATATCCAAAGTAGGAATCATCTGTCATCTTGCCCCTATACACAAGCCTGGTTCGTCCACATTTGGACTATTGTGTTTTATTTTGTGCTCCAACTTCCATAGGCTATTTAAACATGACAGAAAGAGTTCAACAAAGAATAACTAAAAGGATTGTTAATGTGTCCAAACTTGATTATGGTTCTAGATTAAAATTCTTAGAGCTTTACTCTTTGAAGTACAGAATACTAAGAGGCAACTTAATCTATACTTACAATGCATACAATGATGATTACTTGTTAAACACAATAGGATTGGAAAAGTTTTCAATAAGTATTCCCACTAGATCCCACAATTCAAAACTAAAATCATCCTTATGTAAAACCAATAAACGATCTAGATTTTTTACACAGAGGATTCTTCCAATCTGGAATACATTGCCTAGTAATGTTATAAACAGTGAAAACATAGAACAATTTAAAAGAAACCTTGATAAATATATGGGTGACAAGAAATTTTCCTTCCACTGCTAATTTAGCTGGTGGCGAGTTCATAAATGGGCATGTGCCTTCTGAACTTGTATGAATCTATGAATCTATGTACCCCCCCCAGTGCTTGTCACCCCTGAAAAAGGGACTTCTAGTTTCAGTGTGCCTATGCAGTCAATAAAATTCAATAAATAAAATAAGTGAGAAACCTTGTCAGAATAGGGGGGATTGGGGAGTGGGAGATGGTTGGAGATTAGGTGAGTCTTCACTGCTCCAGAATGCACACCCCACAAGGGGATTGGCAGGGGATAAGGGGGTACAGGTGAGGGATTAAATGGGGAACAGAATACTGGCACAGAAGAGGAGGGTGTGACTAATTTAAGGAGAGGGTGGGGGAGGATTGGGAACAAAAGGGAGATGGGAGGAGGTGGTATGAAATTGTGAAAGGGAAGAATTAAAGAGGAATGAAGAGGAAGGGGGTGGAGGCAAGTCTTACTCCCAGGAGTGGAACACTACTTGATGTAAACCCAGCTAGTGCTATAGGCTATCAGCATGCCTAGAGAGGGGGTAGAAGGGGGTAGCATAGTGGAAATAGAACAGAAGAGAGGGCAGGGAGGGGTAATTAAGGAAAGGTGGGTCAGGTGCAATTGCAGGATGGGGACATATAGTTTCAAAGAAGATAGGACAACAAATGAGTAGACAGGGCAGAATGGATGTCTAAGGGGAGGGAGATCCAAATGTTTGGAAAGTGAAAGAAGAAGGGAGTGCTTCCTGAAGTGGAAAAATGGGCAGGGAGGGTAAGGGTCCTATGGGGGGAGTTGTGAAGGGAGTAGGTGGGGGTAAATACTCTGCACAAAAGGCATATTGGGGGAAATATGTTGATGATGTGCAAAATCATTAACAAGGAGGATCTAATGGAAGAATTAAATTTCAAATTTTACAATGGAACAAAAAGTAAGGGGACATGAATAATAAATTAGGCCAAACAATTTTAAAACAAGTAAGCATTACGATTTATTACACACAAAGGACATTAGACATTTGCAATAATGTCCTTCTGAAGTGATAAATAGCAGTCAGATTTTTACGACTGCATGGGCAAAGCTCTGCAGACATTATGCCATCATCAGATTTGTATAAAAGCATTGTGGAAGCACGTGACCAGACCACTATGTGGTGTGCTGCCACAGTTCTCTGGCATAGTTTCCAGTGATTCTGTTCATGCAACCCTTCTCCTCCATGGGCCACATGAACACATCCCCTTCCTGGGGCACTACTGTTCCTTTCCTCAATTGCAGAAATGATGTCTGCCATGTGCAACATGTTGGCACTGACTTAAACTGCGCATGTGTGAGTATTGCACATACATACTGTAGTCAAGTCAGCACCGCCATGTTGTGTATGGCTGACTCCGGAGCAAACTGTGCATCTGTGAGTATCATTCATGTGCAATACTGTAATCACTGCAGTATTAGTTACTGCTGACTCTGGTGCAGCGAGAGAACTGCATATTCATTTCAATGCTTTTGCTGCCCCTAAAAGCTTTCCACAGCCATATCAGCTCTGACAGAGTTTGTTCTTCTTGCTGTTGTGCCAGAAATTTGGTTTGCTGCCAGCTGGATTGAACTTTTGGCTATAATTAAATCTTGGCCTGTTTTGAGAAGGACTGTTCTGGAAAAGTGGTTTTGATCTCCAGCCTCAGGAGTACCGGTCATTGCGTGGTCTTGACTGGCTGCGGAAGCTCTTAAATTTGGGCTGAAAGGAATGTCATGATGGTAGGTACAAGTTCTTGTTTCCAGATCACTGTTTTCCACCTGTCCTGTCATTTAGAAAAAGCATGTGGGCTTTCCTGAGAATATGCCCATCCTTGAATGAGAGTTTCTTGACAGCATTCTTGAATTCATCGTCTGCTGCCACAGCTTCAGCCAGAGTACTCTCCTGGCTCAGCTGGCAAGTAAGTTCACCCTGGGGCCAAGTTTGAATATGTCCAATGATGCACCAGTAATGTATCGAGCTGCCTGTATTGTGCAGTCAGCATTGTCCAACAGAAGGGAGGTCTTGGGGATGGCCTCTACAATAGACACTATCTATCAGAAGACCACTTTGCTGGCAAACCACACTGCTGTGTTGGCTGAAAGATGCATTCCTGACACCTCATGAAGTTTTTTTCAGGTGTTCCTCAATTTTTTGTCCATGGTGTCTTTTCTTTCTGCCATGCTCTCAATCGGTATAGTGGTTCTTTTCAATAGAGTCGAGACTAGGGAACTGATCTTGGGAGCTCTGAACCATATGACCTTTCTGGTTTGACTCAGAAGATATATTTTATCAACAGTGCATCTCTCCAGAACTCTGGTAGACTCTGCTGTATCATATTCTTTGTGGAGAATGACACTGAGGGCTCAGCAGAAAGGGAAATTAAGTCTAGCTGAATTTTGACTTGCCGGAAGCAAGGGATCCAAGATGTTGATAGCTTTTTGGGTCTGTCCAATAATCTGATGATTTCCCTAATCATACATATTTGCTTTGCTTGCTCAAATCTTCTCCAGGATATAGACTGACTGAGCTCTTTTCTGGTTCCTCCTCAGAGTCAAAACCCAGTGGTGGGTCATCCTCCTCAGTTGATTGGCGGTGTTTCTTTGCTACTTGTTGGTCAGGCATGTCTGCAGCTCTCTGTTTTTGTCATAGCTGTCTCCTTGTTTCCCTGCAGATTGGTATGTAGCTTTTCTAATGGTTGGAAGAGGAGCTTGTCTTGTGAAGCATTCAGTGCTGGGAGGGGTTGGAGATACTGGAGGTGATAGGTGTTCATCAGGAGATAAGCTTGCTGAGTGGACATCTTGTGATGGGTTTGCTTCTGATACTGTGCAGACCACACATAAGGGTCCTCCAATGTGGACATCTGAAATCTTGGTCCCACAGTCAATACAAGTAGGCATGGTATGTTGTTGTCCAATATAGGAGGGAGTCCTATGGGAAATTGGGAGAACAAATTGCATAAAACATGTTCCTTCATTGTGGTGTTGCATAGTAATATGCTCTACTAAACCTAAAAAGAACGTAAGGAATGCCTTCTTCCTTTCAACTGAAATGGAAAGTGGCCACCAGAAATGCAAAAAAGGAACAGAGGTCCAGAGTGTATACCTGGGTATCACTACTAGAATGCAGAAATAGGTCACCTAAAATGGCTGCCAATAGCAGAAAGACCTGCAAAATGAGCACTATTCCACAGGACAAATCATAGTACAGCACACACATCCCCTTATAAGATGGCCACCATTGGGACAAACAACAGAAAAACGGCCATCAATCTTGTAAAATTTGGGTGAAAACTACTTACAGGGTTGTTCAGGATTGTTCAAATGCCACTATAGAGATGGCCACCTAAGGGAATATGGCCACTAGACTTGTGAGAGCTAGGCAACCTGGGGATTGAGGCTGAGTGCGTAAAAAGTCCCCAGGATGGTGTCTGACATCTCATGGTACAAAATGGCTGCTTGAGAGTCCCACAAGATTTTGTCCCTCCCAATGGGTATTGGTCAATTTCATGGGAACACTCTCCCTGGAGTGGAGAAGGAGGGAGATGGACACACCCAAACCGAACACCGGACTGGAGTGATTAATAGCATTAAATGCTAAAAATAGCTGATGGAGGCAGCTATCGGGAAGCTGCTCCCCAATGGAGGAGGCAGTAATTAAGGCAAACATGGAAGGCTGAGGAATGAGATTTAAAAAAGTGCTACAAAGACACTGGCAAATGGCTGCAGGTATAAATTTGGAAAGCTATGCAGATTATAACCTTGCTCTCATGAGAGTGGAAAAATGGATGCAAGGAATGGAGGGTGAGGGAGAAGAAGGTAACAGGCACATAAAAACTATTTCTCCCTGGAACATGCAGCTGGTATGGAGGCTACAGTAGGACCCATACACACTGCTGGCTGCATAAGAAGCACACCTGGCAACAGAAAAGTATGCTGCAGGAGGAACCATTTCTACAGATAGCTCTAAGTTTTTGCTGGGTAGGAGAGATGCCGCAGGAGGGTCCAAACCACCCACAAGCTGAACTTTGCAGACTACGAGGATTGGATGCTACAGGAGGGTCCAGTCCTAAAGGAGTTCCAGTACTACACATTTTTTTTTTAAATGCAGAAGCATAAAGGAGCAGATAGGCTGGAAGCTGCAAGAGGTTCCAGCCCAATAAAATAGAGCACGAAGAGGGAATATATTGTATACTGGGTTTAATACTGAAAGTACCTAATCAGTGTTCTACACACTGAATGCAAATTGACACTTGCACAAAAATGATAAAGGTGATAGTAGTAAAAGAGTAAAAGGCAAATTAAGAGCTTTGAAAATACCCAGATGTTTGGGAGCAGTCTGGGATTGTGATCAACCTCTAGTAATGCACAAAGTAGAACTGGAGCTTCCAGGTTAGGCTAGGAGATGGCCTACGACCAGATCAAATTAGATTGGATTGTATTTGTTTGCCTCATGTGGCAGAAGGGCTTAGGCCTTTTGCGCCTCCTACCATTAAAGGACACTGGTTACAAGCTCTATGGCTGACCAGACAGTATAAGTTGGACCAACACAGTTTTTGCTGGTGTTTACCTTACCTGACTCAATGTGCTTTAATACTGCTAGAGGCCACCAAGCATGGATATAGTTTTACCTGACTACAATATGTTGGACACTAAGTTAGTTCATTAACAGACTGTGTTTCATTCATGGGGTTACCCTGTAGGGCTTTTCTAGTTTTCATGTATTTGGAGATTTGGCATGTAATATATGGTTGATATATTTGTATAAAAAGAAAAAGTTTAGTAACAAATTTTAAACAAAACAAATCTGAACTACAGTTTAAGAATAATTGAAATTGATCTTGGACTTCTGCATTTTGTTACTCTTCTGTATCAAGAAGTCTAAGTAACTACATAAAATGAACTTTTAGTATGGATAGGGCCTTGGAGGCATACAGTATTGATGGTATACAATCATTGTAAAATATTTACATTCTACTGAATTGCTGAACTGAAATCTTATTCTGTTGTTATGCAGGAAAACATCTGAAAACAGAACCTTGGTTCTACTGTGTAGGTGCCTGCATAAAAATATATTTGTATCGTCATTTTTTTTGTGGATTCTGGTTTCTGTCAGAGATGATTGAAGCACAGGGGTTTGGGCGTCTTCTGCAGTCACACATTAAGCAAGTGGTTGTGGTGGGATTCAAACCTAGAATGTTCTATTTCACAGGCATGGTGCTGAGCTTAAAGTAAATGTGGAAGGTTCTCCAAATGCCTTGTACACATAGGATGCCACTGCCAGACATGCTTCAGATGTTGAAGCTGCAATTTGTAAAATAAAATGTGTCATAGTCATGTTTTTTAATGCTGTATAAGTGTATTGTCCTCCACTGTTCTGTGTGTGGCCACATCCCCAGAATGATATCATACCATGGAGCTGTCAATGTTTTACATACAGCAACAAGGAAGTCTGGGTAATTTATAACATTGACATACTAACATACTAAAATGCCAGCAGAATAGGCCTAATGGTCTTTCGTGTCTGCTCATTTGGTCGGCCCCCACCCTGGGAGCTGACCTTGCTGCCCCCCTCGCCCTCTCTGGCTTCTCCCTTCCCAGTTCTGGATATTCTCGCTGCACTGGATTTTGCTTCCAGAACCCTTCCCCTGTACCTGTCCCACCCCCTCTTGAACCCCCACCATCTCTGCCTCCACCAGCCCCTCTGGGCAGCGCATTCCATGGCTCCACCACCCTCTCAGTGAAGTAGCACCTCCTCCTTTCTCCCTGAATCTTCCCCTCCAGCTTCCACCCATGCCCTCTAGTTGCCTCCTCCTCCTTCCTTCGAAGCACCCTGACTGCGCCTCCCCTATTTACCCCCTTCATGTACCTGAAGACCTCTATCATTTCCCCCCAGTCCCTTCTCTCTTACAATGTGTACATATTTAGCTCTTTGAGCCTCTCCCCATAGGTCCTGTCCCCCAAGCCCCAAATCATTTTGGTTGCCCTCCTCTGGACCCTCTCCAGGAGTCACCAAGCAGTTATACAGATAGAGTATCACTTCCCTCCTTCTGGAGGTGATCCCCCTAGCGATGCATCCCAGCATCCTGTTGGCCTTGGCTGCGGCCCTCCTACAAGTCTCCGAATTGTTCATCTTGACATCCACCATCACCCCCGGGTCCCTCTCAGCCATCGAGACTTGTAGCATTTCCCTAGGGTGTGTACACTTGGCCTGGATTTCTCTGCCCCAGGTGCAGTAATTCATGCTTCCCTGCATTGAACCCTCAGCTTCCACTTTCTAGACCATCTTTCCAGAGCCTCCAGGTCCCCTGTAGGCCACCTCCCTTCTCCCCATCCACCACCGCCCCAGTTTTGAGTCATCCACAAAGATACTCATCTCACTCCTGATACCTGTCCTTATGTCAGAGACATAGGCGTTGAACAGGAGGGGCCCAAGGACTGATCCCTGCGGGACCCCGCTAATGACCCTCCTTGGGGATGAGACTATCCCGCCAACTATGATCCTCTGGGTCCGGTCCTGGAGCCAATTGCCTAGTCATCTCATCATCTGGTTCCCCACTCCCATTTCTCCCAGCTTATCCAATAGGCCCCCATGAGGAACAGAGTCAAATGCCTTGCTGAAGTCAAGAAAGAGGATGTCCACTGGTCTACCCAGGTCCAAGGCACTCATCACCCAGTCATAGAACTCCACAAGATTTGTCTGACACAATTTCCCCAGGATGAATCCATGCTGTCTATCGTCCAGGGACCCTGACTTTTCCAGGTTCCCCCCTAGCCTCTCCTTGACAATGCCCTCCATCACCTTCCCCACTACTGATGTCAGGCTGACAGGCCTGTAGTTCGCTGCCACCTCCCTTGATCCCCCCTTGTGGATAGGCACTATATGTGCCACCTTCCAGTCCTGAGGCACCCACCCTGTCCTCAGAGAGATGGTGAAAAGCTCCACCAGGGGTTTTGCCAGGACATCCGCCAGTTCCTTCAGCACTCTGAGATGTGATTTATCTGGCCCCGGTGCTTTTTCCGTCTTAAGGGACCTGAGGGCTTCCCTCACTCTCTCTGCTGTGATTTCCACCTCCACTACCTCGCTCCCTGCTTAGCTTTCCCCCTCCTGCCAATGATACCTCCCCCTCTCCCCAGACCCGCTGATCGGTAAGGGCCCCCCCCATCTCAGTATCACTGTCTCCTCCCATGTATGATGCAGCTCTCCATTTTCCTTGGTGAAACTGAGGTGAAGTACTCATTTAGTACCTCAGCCTGCTCCCGGGTCTTGTGCTCATCTCTCCTGTTTTAATCCTGCTGATCTGCCCTTCATCCTTCGTTTTTCCCAATGTATCTAAAGAACCCCTTGTTCCCTCTCCTAATTTCCCTGGCCAGGTTCTGCTCCTTCCTTGCCTTAGCCGCCCTCACCACCCTAGTGGCTCTTCTAGCCATCAGCTCATACTCCCCTTGATCCCTTTCTCTCCTTGAGCACTTGAATTGCTTATAGGCTGCCTTCTTTCCCCTCACACCTTCTGGACCTCCCTGGTCCACCAACAGGGTTTTCGGGCCCTATCGCATTTTCATCTTACTGTTGCACAGGTGCTGGTAGCATCCTGCACCCCTCTCCTGATGATTTCCCACCTACTGTCAGCGTCCATGTCTGGCCCAATCACATCCAAATGCTCCTTAAGGATCCTTCCCATTTCCTTAAAATCCACCCCCCTGAAGTCAGTTGCCTCCGTCTTTGTGCAGCCTTCTACCCCTCCTAGGTCCAGGCAGAACCAGACCGTGGCATGGTCGCTCCCCGCCAACGGGTCCCTTACCTCCAGGCCCCCAATCTGGTCACTGTCTGCCAGGACCACATCAAGTACCCACGCCTCCCTGGTCAGTTCCCCCATCTGCTGAGTTAGGAATGCATCTTGAAAGACATCTAACAACCTCTGTTCCCTGGCCACCGAGGATGTCATAGTCTCCCAGTCTGTTCCTGGCATGCTTAAGTCCCCCAACACCACCACCTCTCCCTTGCCCAATGTGCAGTGTCTCCCAACATCTGCCACCAGACTCTCCTCCAGCTCCTCCGCCAGTGCAGGGGGTCCATACACCACTCCTATTTTTACTCCTCTTTACCCCCCTTGTTAACAAGGTGACCCAAATCACCTCCACGGTTCCCTCCGCCTCTACTCCCCCTATGCCAATGCAGTTTTTGACTATTATTGCTACCCATCCTCCCCTTCCCTCCCCTCCCCCTGTCCTTCCTGAACATAGTGCAACCCTCCAGGTTCAGGTCCCAGCCGTGTCCTGCGATGGCCCAGGTCTCAATGACCGCTGCCACATCCACCCCTCCCTCAGTTAGCATCACCTGGAGCTCAGGCATTTTATTACCCAAGCTCCTGGCATTTAGCAGCACTACCTTCCTCCCTTTCCCTATACTTCCATTTCCCTTGCTCGTGTTCCCATGGGGATTCCCTTTTCCCCTAGTCTGCACCTTACCAGTCGGCCTTTTCCCACATTCCTCCAGCTCCCCAGGGGGGTGGAGACAGAGTCCCTCCTTTATCGGACACTCCTCGACAGCCCTTTCTCCCATCCCTCCCTCCTTCACAAGTTTAAACCCAACCTTTCACCAATGAACCCCTCTATTTTCAACTTAAGGATTGCCCTCCCCTTCAAATTGAGATGGAGCCTATCTGTAGCATACAGCCCCTTATCCTCCCAGGTCTCCCCCAATTACCCCATCAACCCATACCGTCTGGCCTCACACCACTCCCTGAGCCACTGGTTTATCTCCCTAATCTTCTTTTTGTGTTCCCCACAAGCCCTTGGCACCGGCAGGATTTCTGAGAAGGAAATCATGCATCCTATGTCATGACAGACCCTGGCAAGCTCCCTGAATCTTGCCTGTATCTCTAGCTTGCTATTTCCCTCAATGACATTTGTACCCAGGTGGACCAGTATATCCGGGGAACCCCCACAATCCTTTGCCAGCTGATATACCTCATGCTTGGCCCTGTGCACCATTAGTCCAGGGAATCATTTTGTTCTAACTGGCCAGGCTTCCCCCTCCCTATCCCATTTGATACCCCTGATCATAGAATCCCCCACCAGGAGCACTCTGACCACTCCCTTTCTTCCATTTCCCCCCTTCCATGTCCCTCATCCTTTCTGCCGGCCCCTCCACTCAGCCGACTCCTTGCTCCTCCCCCTATTTAGGTGCCACCTGCTGCCCCCTCCTTATTTACCCTGGCCACCCCTTCCCCTCTGATACTATGCCTCTCCTCCTCCTGAGTATCCTTCTGTACCTCGCTAACCACCTCACTGTTCATGACTGGTCCTTCTCCCCCATCTGCTAAACTAGCCGGGCTCGTCCTCCCTTCCTTCCAGTCTCCGTTGAGCCCCTCCTTGCTTGTCGTGCTCTCCTGACCTAACCCACCAGCTCCCTTTACTGTATCCTCCTTGTACTTCTGGTCCTTCTCCTTGCGCTTTCGTCCCTCTTCCCCTTACCCCTCCTGCTCTGATCCACTGCTCCCCCCATTTTACTGCATTACAGGTTCCCCCCTGTTCCTCCTGCTATCCGGCCCCTGCCTCCTGCCCCCAACTCCCTTTCCATCTCTAACCACCCCTGTCATGGCTACATCACCCCCTCATACTCAAGCAGAAGAAGAGAATTGAAGTGGTTACTGAGTGTAAGGTCTGATCCACCTCCCCACCTTGCTTCCTTCTGTCCAGCCCCAGCCATCTGCCTACATCCCTGAGAATATTGTCCCTCTGGCCCCCCCGTGAGGGTCCCCAGTTACCTGCCTGCTTCCTTGGTAGTGTCCTCCTTTTAGGCCCCCTCTGCTAGGGTCCCTATTTGACCCCAGAGTTCTCTCCGGCACTCCTTTCCCTATGCCCCCACCCCTAGTGCTTGGTGCAACCCTGTGGGAGAGCCCTGGCCCTCTTCCCCAACAATACCTCCCCCTTCCCCCAGCTGTCTCCTAATCCCTGCAACCTCCTCCCTAAGCTGTGCCAGCTGGTAGCACACTGGGCAACCACTGAACTTCAAGCCCAGTCCAGTATCATGGCTGTCTCACACCCTGTACACCCCACCACCCTCCTAAAGATGCCAGCCCTAATGACTTGTGGTCCCATCCCCCCTCCAAGTAGGTTTCCTTGGGTGAGCCACCAGGTTACCCACTAGTCCAAGATACACCCCTACCAACTAATCAGGTCACCCGCTTATCCTAGATACAGTCCCACAGTAAACTGGTAACCCTGTTACTAGGTGCAGTACAACACAGTAAACTTATAAGAGAAGTGAACAACTCCCTAAGCTCCTCTCTCCCAGCCTTTAAATCCAACCCCCAGTGGCTAGAACTACATGAGCTGCACCTGAAGCCTTTTCCTCCAATTGCAGGGCAGGTGTTCCCCTATAAATAAGCAGAGCTCTGGGGAGGGAGGAGTGGGGAAGGTTGGGATTAGGGTCTATACCCAACTCTCGAGAGAGTGTATCAGCCCTGTGTCTGCCCCTCCAAGCCCTGCAACCAAAGAAACAGCCCCAATTAAATCCCACCAAATAGATTTTAAATCAGAAGAAATAGTCCTCCACTAGTGCAGCCTGCTACACAGTGAAACATCCAACAAATGAGCCCACTTACAGCCACCAAACCAGTTTTCAAACTTCCAACAGCCCCAAAAACAATACCCTGCTAGCCCCTTAGAAGTAGTAAGAAAGAAATTAAATAACCTTCTACCAAGTAAAATCCACAAGAAACCCTGTAAAAACAGCAAGAAGCAGATACTGTACTGGAACAGATCTGATCCTTTCCCCTTCTAGTTCCTTCTGAGAAGCCAAAGCAACTGACACCACAAACCTGATTCAGCTCTGCCTCCAGTTAATTAGCTGAGCGAGACCTTGCCAGACCATTAACACCCTTCTCCCACTATGCACTAACCTTTGCAGCTAGTGAAGCCAGCAAAAAGGAATCAAAATTCCACTCAAAGTCCCTCAAAATATGTTTGCTACCAAAGGAAACAGGTCTCCTATTCAATCAGCTTCACCAACAACACATCAAAATATGCTTGAAATTAACAGATATAGGTCTCCAATTCAAATAAATAGCCCCAAGCAAATCCCACCAAATAGGTTTTAAATCAGAAGAAATAGGCCTCCACCAGTGCAGCCTACTACACAGTGAAACATCCAACAAACTAGCCCACTTACAGCCACCAAATCAGTTTTCAAACTTCCAACAGCCCCCAAAACAATACCCTGCTAGCCCCTTAGAAGTAGTAAGAAAGAAAAGAAATAACCTTCTACCAAGTAAAATCCAGAAGAAACCCTGTAAAAACAACAAGAAGCAGCTACTGTACTGGAACAAATCTGATCCTTTCCCTTTCTAGTTCCTTCCTGTGCCTTACTCAGAAGTACAGTCTCATATGTTGGTAGTGGTGAGCACCAATATGTAAATGTCCATAACAAGGCATTGTGGGTAAAATAAGAACCTATTTTCCAGTTTCCTTACTGTGAGATGCTGTCTCAAATTTCTGTAGTGGTGTCAACAATATAAGCTTCTGTATGTTTGTTTTCACAACAATGCATTGTGCACACTGTATCTAGCTACAAGACCTCTATATTGAGAGATGTAATCTCCTATTTCTGCAGTGAGCACAGAATATAATATCCTGTATACTAATTTACATAGTGAGGCTTTGTGAATATAGTGCATAGCTGATTTGTTTGTCTAAAACTAAAAACTGACAGTATCCCTCTAATAACTTTGTTTCCCTGGTATGCTGTCACAGTTGGGGGTTGCAACACTGAGAAAAAAGGGGTGGGTTATGTAAATGAAGCAGAGCACTGAAATAAAATGATTGTTTTTCATGGAAAACAGCATTATTTGGCAGTTTGAATGGTAGGAGACTGATGCACAACTCTTTCAGGTTACTGCTCCCATTTGCTATGGCAAACTTGCACCTTTACTTTAACAATTTCATTATGTCTGAATGTGTGGGGCTAGAGACTGCAGAATTAACTTTTGTATTTATTTATTTATTTATGTATTTTGTTTCCAATTGTTTAACCAGGTGAGACACACTAAGCTGAAAGCTTGTTTACAGGTGCAACCTGGGAGCACAGGGAAGTTAAGTGGCTTGCTCAGGGTCACACAGTATGCAAGTGGGGGCTGTGGGATTCAAACCCAGGTCTCCAGATTTGCAACTCAGAGCCTTAAACCACTGTGCTATACTGCCTCCCCAATTTGTCTGTCTGTTTGTTTGTTTTGTTTGTTAACTGGGTAGGTGCACTGATCCCAGAGACTATTTTCAGGTATGACCAGGGCCACAAAGCTTGCACAAACAAAGTAAATACAACATAAGTACATAAGATACAGGATACAATAAGTTGTTACAAAACATTAAATAATACAAACACAAAGGGAACCGAAATGAACGATTCGGTAAAAGTGACAGTGCAAGCAATTGTTATAGTACACAGAGAATTTGTGGCAATGCAGTGCCTAACATAAATGAATGTAACCCCTTTGGGTTAGGGCACTAGAAAAGTACTGGGGCAGGATTCTCAAAGCTCTCCGAAAGTGCAAAACCTTTCCTAAGTCCCCAAAACTCCCTCAGCTTCGGAAAAAAAGGGGAGTTTGCTCCAAGTGCTATTCACAAAAAACCCTGCAGCTGTGGGAAAACCACTATGGACTGTGGAAAAAAGTGCAGCTGCGGAAGTCCCTCAGGACAAAAAAGGTATGAGATAAGTAAGGCACAGTCCCTGAAAAGCTATTCATAGCCAGGTTTTTCCCACAGCTGAGGAAAGAATGTTACACACAGTGGAAAGAGGCATAACTCTCCCTCAGCACACTGCAGTAGTGCCCCAGCAATTGGAATCAATTAAGGTGGAGGTGTACCACAGGTAATAGCATCTCAGACAGTATAGCAGTGGCTGATGTTACAGCACTGAAAGCACACGTTGCCATGCTATGGCAACAGGCATCAACCACTAGACCCAGTGTAGCCCATGACAGTGCCCCACAAGCAGTAGAGCCTGACCAGCCAGCAGCGAGTGCTACCCCCACAGGCTACAGGAACACCCCAGGGAGGGACGACCAGCAGGGACAGTCAGCCACTGTGGTGCCAGGGTTTCACAGGTACCTGTGGTGCTGCTGTGGTCCCAGTTGGGGACTGGTTGCTGGTCTCTGTGTGTGCTGTCAGCTTCATACTATAGCAGCACTGTTATAGTCTGCTGCTTCAGCTACTGTGGTTCCCTATTGCTGTGCCTTCACAGCCTCCGCAGCTGCGGATTCGCAGCACTTGCACAAGTCCTGTGGCAGCTAAATTGCCACACCTGCGGCACTTTCTATGGAAATCTACAGCTGTGCTGGTTTTCTTTGAGAATACAGTGCAGATGTGTTTCCGTGCTGCAGCAAGCCTTTTTCCCGTAGCAGCGGGAATTTCGGCTTTCTTTGTGAATCCTGCCCCTGGTCTTTATACTAGTTTTAATTTAAAGGTTTCATGCCTGTGACCCTCTAAAGGGTTACTTCTTTGAATCCTCAGGGAGCTAGGAGCTAGTCATGTTGGCTTCCTGGGGGGGGAGAGCAGCTGCTTATTGCTAAGAGATTGCAAGAAGTTGCTTTCAGTTTTGCAAAGTGGAGAATGGGATTAACGAGCAAGCACTGCATGGATCCTTCAAGCTAACCATTTTTCTATGGAGGATGGCTTGAGTAGAACTGTGCAGAGTGAGAAAACTCTGAATTCATGGCATTTTGATGACCGTTTGTGAAATTCTGTGAAATTTCACGGAATTTCATCTGAGTTTCATGGAATTTTTAAAATGTATTAATTTGGTCATAACTCAGCCCTCTAGTGAGCTGGAGCGCTAACATTTGGCATGCTTACAGTACTTTATGGGAAGAGTTCTAATGACATGCCAAATGTCATGAGATTATGATGGCTTGTCTCAAATATTATACATGCTCAAAGCTGTCATTTTATTTTTTGTGGGAAATTTCATGAGCATTTTTATCTGCAAATACCTCAGCCATCTATTGGGCCAGCAATCTTAAATTTGGCATGGTTACTTGATGATCGGTGTTATAACAAAGTGTTAGATTTCATGATGTTAGGATGCATCATCTCAAACGCACATGTGCTAAAAGTCTGTCATTTTATGTTTTGCGGGATATTTCATGAAACATTTTATCTGCAAATAACTCATGTACTTTTGAAGCTAGACATATGTAAATTAGCACTAATAACCTTTTTGTAATGGTCATATAATTTTCTAAATAAGGTAAGAATTGAATTAAAGATTTTTAAGTTACAGGGGTTCCAAATTTTACTATGTAAATATTTGCAAAATTTTGTGAAAATTCTCCAAAATTTGGATGTTTGTGACTTCTATGCTCTTGCATGCATAGACATAACATTTGACATGCATAGCCAATGTCAGTGAATCCTGGTGTCTAACACAACTGGATAAATTGGTTTATCAGTTTTAAATTTACAGTGGGAAAAACAGTGGTAATATTTTCTCATATATTTATGGTAGCATATAGATGAAGCATGCAGAATTTTTGTGGAATTTGACATTCACAATGCATGTAACACTACTTCATTTAATAAGATGAGCTGAGCTTTTTGCAGTCCTGCAGTTCCTCTCTGGGAGACTATTTTGCACACCCCCCCACAGCGTAACCAGATTGACTTAGTAGAACTACTGATCCCACAGATATTCTCTTTTTTCTTTACAGTGACAAAATCCCTTAAAACAAAAGTCACCTTCTCCTTTTCCTATCAACCTATCCTGTTGGAATAGCCAGAATTCTTCCTTCCTTCCTTCCTTCATGTTGACCCAGACATTGTCTTCCCCCACTACATCTTTTTGAGTACCTCTAAGTCTCAGACTTTCATGTACATTAGGCTCCCTGGCTCATCAATTTACTGAGTGTGATCCTTATATATCCTACATTCAGGTTCGAAATGTTGACACTCTGTGCTTCCTTGCTCCAAGTGTGGGGGGGTATGCCTCTGGTGTGCTACCCAGTTCAACTGTCCATTTCTTGGTGAAACTATGCATCTAAACTCCTGAACCTGGTGACTCCCCTACACTACCTGCCTCTGATACCCCTATCCTTTAATTTGAATCCCAAGAAAAGATTGAGTGAAATTGGCAAATTCCAATTTTATGGAATTTTCATCAAATTCCACAATTTTCACAAAGACTCGTGAAATTTTACTTTAAGTGCAGATGTTATCTTGCAGTTTCTGCCAGCAAACAATTAGTAACATTGAAACACACAGTCTCCATTTAAGGTCTAAGAACCTACCAAATTTAATAGCATTCCATTCTCTAGTTTTAAAGTTTCAGGGGTTTATAAATTTGTAGTTTACATTGTTGCAAAATTTAGTTTTAAAATGTTGTGAATGTTTGACCATTTTTAATTGAGTCCATTTAAAGCTTTAAATATGAACTTTATCAGAACTGACCATATGATATAGTAGTTAAAATGTTTCAAATCTAGTTACATTTGGATATATTGTTTTAAAATTAGAGGGAAATAACTGAAATTAAAATTTTGGCAACATGTTTGGCAAGCTATAACCTAGTCCCATTTAAAGCCAGAAATCTGAAACTATGTACATATATAAATGTAATGATAACTTGTACACCTGTAAAATGTTATATCATTTCAACGAACACTATCAAAATTATACTAAAATAACACATCTAGATTTTGGACAACTGTTTGGCTACCGATAACTCAGCCCCCATTGAAGCTTGTGACTTAAAACATAGAGTACATAGCCGTGTTGTATGTTTCTCTAAATCCAGAAACTGTGGAGAACTTTGGATAAGTCATTTAAAAATTAGATCAAAATAACTGAAAATTAAAGTTTTATTTAATGTTTGCCCATGCATAACTCCGCCCCTTTTTAACCTATAATTCTGATATGTATGTCTTTACAAAATGGCAGCATACCAAACTTGGTGTCTGTTGGATGCATGAAACTAGAGTACAATAACTGATATGTAAAATTTGGCAAAATTCTACAGAATTTTCAGGCAAATTTGTGGAATTCTGCAGAATCGGAATGGTAATTCCATGGGCATTCCACATGTGGAATTCTATATTCTGCACAGCTCTAGGCCTGAGATATCTTGCAGCTGAAGTGGTGGAGGCCTGAGTTATGAGACCCCTGGGTGGAGGAGAAGTCCAATATGCCTTACAACTAGCAACCATGGGATTTGAACCCATGTAGCTGGTGGTCTCTGCAGTCAAGGAATGGTGAATTAGCATGGACTTCGTGTCCATAAGAGAAAACGTTATGTGGCTGCTGAAATAATTTGGACCGTGGGACTCTTACCCATGGGGGTCAGTTCTTGGGTGAGGGTGGGGTGCTGGATCTGTGTGGCACCACAGACCCCCCCTGAAGACTTTGACCCCTCCTTGCCTGCTGCAAATTGAGAGCCTTGAGGGACTGAAGAAATGGTTTTGTCTGGGGACTTCTTGGTCACGTGGGTCAGTTCTTGGCCAGGAGATGTTAGGTACTGTCTAGTGGCACCATGGACTCCCTTGGGGATGGTTGCCTGCCCCTGTTCACTAAATTTGAAGGTGGAGGAAAGTTGACAATGAGCTACATTGCATTGGGGGAGGGAGTGGAAGTGAGCTACTCCCGTGGGTTTATGCCGCCCCTATGTTTGAGGGCACAGCTGCTCCATGAGTGTTTTGGGAGAAAGACACCATGTGGATGAGGATCTACTGGCCCAGTTGCAATGCCAGTAAACATGAGAGGGCCCTGAGCAATTAGCCTCTGAGAGAAGTTGCAGAGTTAGAGAGACAGAACGAGAATATCGCCAGTGTGGGAATCTGGATATTGGAGCTACCGATGGAGAAGTACTGCCTGTTGTGTCTGTGTAAAAAGGTATGAGAAGTGAATCGTATGCTGCTCTGTTTTAGGGGTCATTAGCATGATGCCCAAGTGGATGATGGACATCTATATTATGGACTTATGGACAATGTGTGGACATTGATTTAAGGGATCTCTCAGTCCAATGCCTTAACATTTCACCAGTGGGATAGCTTGCAATCAATTTACTATCAATGCATGGAGAAATTAAGTTTCATTAAAGTATCCAGGTTGCTTATTATTGCTGTTTGGACTTTATTTCAATGTCTTCCTGATTTCAAAGTGTTGCTAATCAAGTTTGCCTTCTAGCCCATCATTCCATGAATGGAATCTGCACCCCAGGCCTGAGGAATCAAAAACATATGTCATCTTTTGCAGTTTTTGTTATGGTCCCCCCCTCCCCATGGACAGGTCACATCAGCATACCCCTAGACACTGGGGAGGTGGTGGGCTACAATTGGGAGTTCAGCCAGGATGTTTTGGGGGTGCCTTTCTGCATTAAAGTGTCCCCAAGGTGTGGCTGGGTGAAGTTATGGACTGAGGTAGACTGTTTTAAAAATTTTGAATACAGCCGGCCCAGTGGCACTGACGGTTGAGGTGCTGTATGCCACACCTCGTGCCACGCCGATGACCCAGGTTCAGGAATGTGCCCGAGCTGTCGGGGGTTGGCTGGGGAAGGAAAGGATTGAGCGTCCAACGGACTGCTCTCCTTTCCCCGGGGGAATGTTCAGGGCTTCCATCGCTCTGTCATGGCCCCCGGGGGCACTGCAGGAGTGGTGCAATCAGGGGGTGAGATACAGAGGATGTCGGCACACAGCACCTGGATGTCATTGCACGTCCATACCTTTGGGGGGTGCAAAATCGAACAATAATGGCAGACGGCCAGGCAGCTTGATGGCCGGGCCTCTCTACCCAGTGGGTCTGTCATGGAATCGCAGTCAGGTATTGGATCCTGGCCAACGAGAGGGAGAGAGAACCTCTTTGCAGGTACGTTGTATGCCAGCCAGATGTGAGCGAGTCTGCAGGCTGGATGGGGAGAGGACGGTGGCTGGATGTATGGCAGGCTGAGCTGCAGGAGCAAAAAATAAAGATATATAAATAAATAAATTTGAATACAGAATGGCGCTGGGGAGCTCTGGGCTTTCCCAATGATCAGAAGAATTTTGTGCCTCATTGGAGTGGCAGAAAAGGACCTATGGCAACAACATGTGGGGAATATGCATGTGTAAGGAAATCTTCTGCATGTTGCACCAGGGACTGGACCCCAGTGTTAAAAAGAGGGTGTGCCTGAAAACCACTCGTCGTATTGTTAGGGTGTTTCTGATTACAGGAGCCTTATGGTCGTCAGAAAGACAGCATCTGTTCCAGCGCAAGATTTATTATTTTTGCTCTATGCAAAAATAAAGTTTATTTTTCCTCAATGTACGTATGCTCATTTGGGTGGCCATTGACAATGCACCTGAACTTGCAATGGACTGCACCTCTGTAAGTACTATTGCCATTTCTGCTGGTCAGAAGTGAGGAGGCTTCCCTTAGTTGAAAAGATAGGCCCAGTCAACTTTGGTGCACTGAGACTGTCTAGAGCATAGATTTGGGGACAGGGAAGACAGCAAGTGAATCGGGGACTGGAGAAGGTGACCATATTTGCTAATGTTGTTGCTGATTTGTACTTAATCACAAGAGTACAATTACTGGGACTGATACTAGTTCCCTGTTTACAGTGTATGCCTTCTGAAAAAAAAAAAAAACAATGCTGGAATTTTTGCAATGGTTGAATTGAATTGCTGAACAGTTTGAATCGTTGGTATAATAATCCTAAGCCCCATTGGGCCGTTTATGCTGTTTCAATATCCATTTCAATCACTGGGGAACAGGTGTCCTATTATGAGGAAGTGTATAAGGCAAAAGAAGTTTGGATAATGGGCAGGTGTTAGCATGGCTCAGTTGGTAGCACATCCACCTCTGGGCCAGAAGGTTGTAGGTTTTTGTCCCACACTGGGATTGGGCTCATACCTAAATGTTGGCACCCAAGTGCAGTATTGGGGGGTGCTGTACTGTTGAGGTGTGGTGTCCCTCATTAGAGTGTGGCGTCCTTCGTTAGAGATGTTAAACTGAGGTCCCTTCTATCCATCCTGGTGCTGTCCTGGTGGGTGTCCAGGTGGAAGTAAAAGAACCCAAGGCACTCTTTGCAAAGAACAGGGGTCTGGCCAACATTCCCATTCCCATAAGACCAATTCATACAATTGTCCAGGCTATGTGTGGGTTTTGATGTGTGATATGGCCACCAATACACAGTCACTTCACTACTAGTCTAGCATTGCTTGTAAAGCACTTTGGGATACATTGTTTATGAAAAGCACTATTTAAATGCTGATTCATAGGCTTAGTTAGCTAGTTAGTATGGGCAGTGATAGTAGACATTAGACCTGGGACACCACTCCCTGGGGACTTAGACAATCTACCCTGAGGCTCCAGGAGGGTGGGTGGCCAGGGTGAGGTCGAGTGAATTTGAAGAGGCATGCTCTAGGGGCCCCTTTTCTGTTCTTTTCTTTTCTTTAGTAGAAAGACAGTCCATCTCTCTGGTGAGGCAGCCTGAGCTTCTGTAGGCCCAGGCAGGAGGGGAGTTGTATAATCCCTTCTTGGCATAGGACCAGGGGAGGTAACTGGTAGGCACTCTGGAGTGCTCACTGAGGGGGGTCAGGCCTTAAAAAGGGGATGAGATGTAACCCCACTTTGGGTTAGAGTGCTAAAGAAGTGTACAGGACTTTACACTAGTTTTAATTTAAGGGTTTCGTGCCTGCACCCCTCTAAAGGGTTAATTCTTTGAAGCCTCAGGTAGCTAGGAGCTAGTTATGCTGGCTTACTGGGGGAAGGGCAGCTGGTAAGAGGTTGCAAGAAGTTGCTTTCAGTTTTGCAGCATGAAGAATGGGATTAACAGGCAAGCACTGCCTGGCTCCTTCAAGCTAACCATTTTTCTATGGAGGATGGCCTGAAATATCCTGCAGCTGAAGTGGTGGAGGCCTGAGTTATGAGACCCCCGGCTGGGGTAAGTGATTACACCATCTCGGGGGGGGGGAAGACTGATGTGCCTTGCAAGTAGCCACCATGGGATTCAAACCCTTGCAACTGGTGGACTTTGCAGTCAAGGAATGGAGAATTGGCCTGGACTTCCCATCCATAAGAGAAAATGTTATGTGGCAGTTGAATTAATTTGGACCCTGAGACCCTTACCCATGGAGGTCAGTTCTTGGGTGAGGGTGGGGGGGTTGGATCTGTGTGGCACAATGGACCCCCCATTCCAACCCTTCCTTGTCTGCTACAAATTGTGAGCCCTGAGGAGCTGAAGAAATAATTCGATATGGGGACTTCTTGGTCACAGGTGTCAGTTCGTGGCAGGTGCTGTCCAATGGCATCTCAGACCCCCTGGGAATGGTTGCCTGCTCTTGCCACTAAATCTGAAGGTAGAGGAAAGTTGGGAGAATGAGCTGCAAGGCATTGGGGAGAGTGGAACTGAGCTACTGCCATGGGTATATGCCGCTCCTACGTTTGACAGCACAGCTCCTTTGTGAGAGTTTTAGGAGAAGGCCACAGTCAGGATGAGGATCTACTGGCTCATTTGCAATGCCAGTAAACCGTAGAGGGTCTTGAGCAATTAGCCTCCAACAGAAGTTGCAGATAGAGCTAGAGAGAGAGAGAGAGAGAGAGAGAGAGAGAGAAAGAGAGAGAGTCACCAGTGTGGGAAGCTGGGTACTGGAGCTACCCATGGGGGAACAACTACTGCCTGTTGTGTCTGTGTAAAAAGCTATGAGAAGTGAATCATATGCTGCCCTGTTTTAGGGGTCATAAGTACGGCACCCCACTGAATGACACTCTTATATTGTGGAGTTATGGACAATGTGCGGACATTGATTTAGGGGACCTCTTGGTCCAATGCCTTAACGTTTTCCCAATGGGATATCTTGCAATCAATTTACCATCACTGCATGGAGAAATTAAGTTTCATTAAAGGATCCAGGTTGTTAGTAGTTGTTGTTTGGACTTTATCACAATGTATTCTTGATTTCAAAGTGTTGCTAATCAAGTTTGCCTCCTAGCCCAGTGCCCATGGATGGAGTCTGCACCCCAGGCCCATGAAATCAAAAACGTAAGTCATCCCCACGGGCAGTTAGCATCAGCATACCCCTGGACACCAGGGAGGGGTTGGGCTACATTAACAACTAAAACAAAATCCAGACTCATTAACAGACCCCAGGTGTCGCAGCCATACAAGGGGGGAGTAGTTTCTTTACCCATGGGCAGGGTCATTGCATCTTCAAAGGGGCCAACTACGGGTTATGGTAGCAGTTAGGTAATGTCTTGTAGTATGATTTAAACAGGAGGTGTGATCCCATGGTCCATATTGAAGCAGATAGGCTGTTCCAGAGATTCGGAGCAGCTGCGGAGAAGGCCTGCTGGCCCATGCACATGGTAACATGGGGACTCTAGATGTAGGCCAGAGTAAGATCTGAGGCCTCAATGGCAGGGCTTTGTCCTGAGTTTAGGGAAGAGGAGTGACAACTCTTGTTTCCTGATGGCATTGTTGACCAGGTAGCCCAAGAGTAAACTCTGGTTGGCCTGATTTAAACTTCATTGCTCTTACCACTTGACCATACTACCATCCACTTATTATAGTTATTTAAATACTGACATATATTTCATCCAGAAAGAACATGCTGAGCTGTAAGCAGCTCATTTCCATGCTTCATTTCACCACAATATATCCAAGGCACACTGCCTTAAGGGTAGCTGGTCCATTCCACTGGGGTGTCAAACAGATGAGGCATACTGATGAGTCCTGGTAGGACGAAACACGTGTCTATGTCTTCTGTTAGCACCCTTTGCAAACTGTGTGAGAAGCCTTTCGGCACCATGCAATTCTGCTTAAAGTTAGACCAGCATAACATTCTGTGGTGATTTGCATATGCAGCCCATGATGCTTTGCTTTGTGGGGGCATGTGTGATTTTGTATTTTCCTGAAACTTGGCTTCCCAGCCAAATGCCCTTTGGGGTAACCCTTACCTCAGTGTTTGTGCACAGAGGTTCTTTGTCATTTCCATGCATGTACTAGGGAAGGCTGCACAGGAGACACAGTTACAGGTTCATGGCACAATAAAGAGAACAAAGACTGAAGTGTACACTTGCTAAAGGTAAGGCGGGATCTACATAGTGAGACACTGCAAAACTACAATCCAAGCCATGCATTATTTATATATCCTTTGTATCAAATAAATGCATTAGCAGCTATTTTGTCTCTGAGCAGAGGTATTTTATTTTTCTTTTTTTTTGCAGTGAAAATAAAAGTCTTGAAGGATAAACATGTGGGTTGGGATACAATCAACTCTGTCAGTTTAACCACATTCCACAAATTGACTGAACTGAAACAGCCGTTTGTAGCCCCAGGCCTATAGTCACCTGTCCCCACAAAAGCATGCATAATAAGCACTTCCAAACCAGTCTTGGGACAGGCTAGTAATGAAGACGATGAAACCAGCAGTAATTCAACACCATAGCTTAGCTAGACCCTTTTAATTCTAACAGCTAACAGTAACATAAAAACAGCCTCCGTGGGTTTGTACTTTGCTGTGTGACTATCACATACATACTGTGATTACAACTTACAAGGGTCCACCACAAGACCATGAAAACAAAAATGCTGCGGTCAATTACAGCACAGACAGAATGGTGACAGCAAGAACCGCTCGTAACTAATACAGTGCAAAGTACTGACAGCTCAAGGGGAGGGATTTACTCTCCAGGAGGGAGAAAGTCAGTGTGGGAGGAGATTTACTATTCTAAACTCCAGAAGGGAGAAAGTCGGGGTGAGAAAGTTTTTGGGGGGTTTTACTATTCTAAACTCCGGAAGGGGGGGGGACAAAGACAAAGTCGGGGGAGACGAATGTGACTGAATATCAGCCTATGTGAAAACAGCTACATGTACAGTAATATAATATCCCTACGCTCTTCTGTATGTGCAGCTGTTTTCACTCATGCTATTTCCACAAAGCGCATTATTCCAACGATATGTTGACAGTATGCCTACTTGTAATTGTGGCTACTCTTCTTGAAAAGATGGCACATACTGCATGTCAGGCCTCCTTGGTTTGCAAAATGCATGCCTGACATGAACCCTGGCTACCTTTCAGCCCCCTGACCACAACCATTAAATATCTACCAGCTGAGTTCTCAGGTCACAGATATTCTAGCAGGACTGAGCAATCCATGGGAAAAAAAGGTGCTCTTGTACCGTGCACCCTCCAGCTGGAACACAGTCCCTGAAAATATAATGGATGCTTCTCACCACCCCTATTAAAATCAAGGCTTTAGAATTTATTTCTTTGACTGGCTGATTTATTTAAAGTTTGTTTCCATCAGAAGAATCACTGGTACAGCAAAGGGGACACACAGCTAAGGCACAAAACACTGGTGCACCTGCAAAAAGTCAACTGGTTTGCATTTGCAGAAAACAAAAATAAATTGACCTGCACACACGGGTCCAAGAAATTGGAGTTTGTACTCACTTTTTGAACTGTGAGTACAAACTCTTTGGTTTGGTGGAGTGAAGCGTGTGCTGAATTCTTTTTTTGTTTATTTTGTTCCATCAGGACAGTCGAATATCCCTATGAGATGCAGCATCTCATGTTTTATTGCGATCTCCGAGTAGCGCAGTTGAAGAATGAACAAATACAAGCATAGCACCCACCCTCATAACTGCTGTATTGTAGGGGAGCATCCTGAAGTGTTAAAGTGCTCATTCTCTTAGGTGAACCAGTCAACATAAAACCATTGCGAAACTGCAGCACGTGCATCAAACATTGGAGCCAAATTAACTAAATTAAATTTAACCTTCAAACTAGCATTCTTTTTTTCATTCTCATGAACAAAATCTTTCATTTTTATGATTGTTTGCACACATGCACAGGAAACATATTGGTAGCATGCCAGCACTGTAGGGCTTTTGCAGGTGCAGCTGTGTTGGAGCCAGAGCAGTTGAGCATTGCGGAGGCTGATCTGTGAACAACCTATTAATAGCAGGCTACTGATGATGCTAGTACGCTTGCTGATGTGCATAAACTTCTTACATATGAAAGGAGGAAGTCGCTCCCATAGCATACCAACTGAGTGTGATCAGCACTAAACCTGCCTCCCCGCTGCTTATTCTACCACCGCTGGTCTTCTGTCCACCTGATCCAGAGTTTAACATCATCAGTGGCAGGAGTTAATTAAGCGCCACTACCAGTATCCACCTCTTGCCTGGCCCACTGTTTAAGAAACACTGGCAGATGGTGCCCAGCCCCATGGCTGGTATCCTCCCGCCCCGACCTGGCATGATGTCACCCTTCCCCCCACACCAATTCTTTGAATATCACTGGTGGTGATTACCCAATCCTGCTGCTAGTATCCCCCCCTTGACCAACCTGGCATTTTTCACCCCTTCCCACAATTATTTGAATATCACCAGCAGCAAGTGTGTAACCTTGATGCCGATATCCACCCTCCCACCTGACCTGATATTTGTCACCCCCCCAAAGTTATTTGAATATCCTATCCCTCCTTCTTCCTGACTCAGTGTTTGCCACCCCCCCTCGCAATTCTTTAAATATCAATGGCATAGCCCTCCTCCTGCCTGACCTGACTTCTGTCACTCCCACCACAATTCTTTGAATATCCCATCCCTCCTCCTGCCTGACCTGGTGTTTGCCACCCCCCAAAAAAGTCTTTGAACACCCTGTTGCCAATATCCCCCTCCCACCTGACCTGGCATTTGTCACCCCCACAATACTTTGAATGTCAATGGCAGCAAGTGCCCAACCCTGCTACGGTTATCCCTCCCGCCAAATGTGACATCTGTCTTTTCCCCCAAACGGTCTGACACTGTGGTGCCCACCCAGAGCTAGCTAACCCCCCAAAACGTGATATGACAATGGAGTACCCACCCCCATTGTTACAAGCCAAGTACCTAACTGAAGAAAACAGTCCCTCATTGTCTGTCTGCTGGCCCCCTGACCTTCCAGTCCCCCATCCCCTACCCTGAACACCCTATTAGCACCCGTCATCCTCCACCCCTCAAGACTCCTCTCTTACCTATCGAGTCCTCCAATGCCAACTGCAATGTCCTGCAACTTTTAACACTGAACGGGAATTGATGAAAACAAGATACGTATGATTAATGGCTTTGTAATAACTGGCCTCTGTTGTTTCTCATAGGAAAAGTTGTTCATAATTTGCCATTTTAAGCCACAAGTCACCATTATAAGCCATGAGTTATAATGGTGAACATGCGCCAACTTTTCCCATGGGAGGCTCTCACTCTCTACTCAATGCCTGATTCCACACCAAAATATCTCTAGCCATAAAAATGTCGGCAAACAAAAACCCAGTGTCCCTCTTCATTTTCAAATGAACTCACCTCATCTCTTCAATGTAGATGAAGTCAGGAGACTGAAAAATGGAAATAAAAACAGCAGTCCTCTCTCTCTCTCTTTCTTTCCCTCACTAAAGAAACCGCAGAGACCGCCGACACTGAACACCTAATTTGCACATCTTAGTGGGAACCCAGTTTCTTCAACTTCACAGATCTTAATAAAACAATGAAACAGAACCTTTCTGGACCGAAACAAACTTACACTAGTAGTTTTTTTTGCAGTTTATTATTTTTTTTCTGAAAACACACAGCAGTTTGCAAACCCCATTTTATTACAACAAAGGCTGGCACTGTGGCAGGGCAAAAAAAAAAACAGAGACCTGCAATAACATAAAACTACACATGGGGGAGTGTAAACTCGAATTTTTTTCATACCCTCAGGGTGGGATGTTTCGATAATCCCCTTGGGTGTGCATAACATTTTGGTCATGCACTCCCCCAACTATTATGGTATATTTAGTGTATCTTCAACTTTTACTCATAACTTTGCCATGTTTTATTATTTATGCCCCAAATTTGTAACTTTGTCTTTTGGGACCCCACCTCATGAACAAGGTAGGCAACAGTTTTAACCCTCCTGAAACTTATTTTCACAGTTGCTCTGTGAAATCACCCTTCAAGTGGGATTTAAAAACTTCCACCTACCTTGTTCATAAGATGGGGTTATAAAAAGACTATGTTGAAAATTTGGGATGAAACTGTCCAAAAACAATGATAAAATGGGGAAAGAAAATCCTGCACCCTGATTGGTTGGTAGCCATGCATTAGCAGTGTCTAAAACAAGGCTAGTAACTAGTCTAGGCAGAGGTGCCTCAGTACAGCTGGCAGGTGTCAATGCTTTACATGGAATCTTGACTTTTGAAAAACAGTTGTTTTTGTTTTCACAAGTCACTAGCCACCACAGTTAACCTCTTTTTCACTTGCCATGTCATCAGTCCCACAATTAAACTTAAGCGCTATACCACGAGACGGTGTGGGTGATGGCAGGATTTATCCACACCAGGTGTGGTGGTTTGCTCACGAGGCTGCTGGTTGAGTGAGGACACCACACCAGGCATGGGTAAATCCTGTCATCACCCACAGCATCTCATGGTATACTGTGATTATACAAAGTAAGAAAGTAGGAGAGAGATGTTTTTATTTTTTTTTATTTTGAGTTTTGCATGTTCCGGTTACTTGAGAAAACTATATGGCGACCAGCGGCTTTGAAGTTTGTTACCAGTGATTGGCTGGCACTTCTTCCCATGAGGTGATGGCACGATTTACATGTTGTAAATCGTGCCAGCCAGCCAATCAGGATACAGTATTTTTACAGCCATTGTATAATTCCAGATTTACCTCAAATGGCAGTGTTTTCTTCAGAATAAAATAGCACTGACCCACAGATGCCTGAAAATCTTAAAAGTGAAAGTGGATAAATGAAACCGATGACCACAGTCAGCAAGTGAAAGTGAAATGGTGGTGCCCTTTCCCACAGCAACATCTCCCGCTCACTTCTTGATGCACTCGTTCAGAATACAATCAATACTGGCAACCTAAGCGAACATTAAAAAAATAAATAAATGATCTAAAAAACATATAACCATAGAAACTAAATTCAGATCTGGACTGCTGCTCTCAGATGTCTCGGGCATCTCTGCCAAACTGCCGTACTGCAGAGACACTTGCCCAGTGCACTCACACTTTCCACATACTGTACTAACTCTGAAAGAAAAAATAAATAATTTTAACTGTGTGTACCAGATCATGTCTCCTTCCCACACACACAGGCATTGTAAGGAAGGAGGGAGGGAGCCAGACTACCACTCTTAGATGTCTTGTGCATCTCTGCCATACTGCTGAGACTGTTGCATAATGCACTTGTGCTTCCTGCATGCTCTACTAGCAGTGAAACAATAAAAAAAGAAAAAAAAGTAAATGATTTCTAACTGTTTATACCAGATCATGTGTCCCTCGTATATACACACACACACACACACACACACATACATATATAGCAGGCATCTAGCAGACACTGAGAGACGGGGGGCACACACGCACACACACACACACACACACACACACACATATAACCCTAGCAGGCACTGAGAGGTGGGGGGGGCAGATGTCAGAGTACTATAGTTATGGTGGCCACATTAATGCAAATGTCCTATTGCAAAAAAAACAGCTGCTTTGTACAGGGAAAGGGACTTCTTTATTAAAAATTAAGACATTTTGTAATTTATTCAAATTTAAATCTTTTCATTTTTAATGATACTTCAATAAAAAAATTCCCATTTTTATAAGCACAATAAGACACTCTGGCTATGTGAATTACATTGTTCTAATGCATGGCCAGGGGCTGAAGGTTGAAGGCCTGCAGGCAGCCTTGTGCTTCACTACACCCCTGGCTGTGCATTAGAACTGTCTCATGCACACCCCATCATGTCTTATTGCTTACATACTTTACAAAGAAATGTTGAATTTTTTTTCAATGTATACTCATAACTTTATGATTTTTGCAGATTTGGGTCCCAAATTTTCAACATAGCACTTTTGTTACTTCATCTGATGAACATGAACATGACAGGTGTCATTTTATAAATCCCTTCCAAAGCATGTTTTCACAGTTGCTCTGCAAAATCACCTATTGGACAGAATTTAAAGCATTTCACCTGTCTTAATCATAAGGTGAGATCATAAAAGGACTATGTTGAAAATGTGGGTTCAAAATGTTAAAAAAATGAAGTTATGAAGAAACATTGAAGTTTTCCAACATTTACTAGTGTTTTAAATTTTAGCCCCAGATTTCTTACATATCTCTTGTGTTCCCCCCTAAAGAACATGACAGGTTTCATTTTTCAAATCCAATCTCTAACATGTTTTTACAGTTGTTCCGCAAATCATGTTTTGGATGGCATTTACAAAATCTCTCCTATCTTGATCATAATGTGAGGTCATAAAAAGACTATGCTGGGAATTTGGGGTCAAAAGTATCAGAACCCACTGAAAATGAGATATTGCCTCTCAGCTGGCCTATTGTGTGGAAAAAACACTATAAAAATGAGCCCCCACTGAAACCAAGGATACTGATTTCCACTATGCTATCCTGGATAAATAAAGTGTAAAAATAGGTAAGAGTAGGACCCCTTTCAAAATGCAATATTGCATCTCAGATGGCCTATCCTGGGAAAACACATACTAAAAATGGATAAAAGTGGGAACCGAAGCAGGCCTGGTAGCACAACAGTAGTAATAGTGATAGCACTTGCTATGTCAGCTATTTGAGTTCGGGAACAAGCACAGACTGTCGGGGAGTGGGCTACGGCAGGAAGGATTGAGCATCCCAGGGACTGCTCTCATTCCACAGGAAGGGGAAAATGCTTCTCCCACTACATGACTGCTGACTGGTGGAGATCAGCTGGCAAAACAGTTGGGAATACATGCTGTCCTTCCTCAGGGAGAGGAGGAGGCTGTTCCCACTACATGACTGCTGGCAATGGAGAGTGGTTGGTAGCACAGTCAAGAGTACCAGGAGGGCAGGGGTTCCCATAATGCCTATCATGCATGCATGTCACCCCCATGTATGCATGCCCACCTTATTGCATGCTACCACCGCAGCAGAAAACATCAGGTAGCAGGAGAAAAATGCCAACCATGGAAGATGGCACCCTGCAGGCTCTTACACTACTGATATGTCTGGCCACCCACAACATTATGGTCCTTGGCAAGTGTTGGATAACCTGCAAGTCCATGAGCAGGTCAGTGATGGAGCTGGTGGGGTGTCAGAGCTAAAAATAACTTTGTGGAAGATAAATAAAAGGCCACAGTTGAAAACAAGATATAGTATCTTAGTTGTGCTATCCTGGGTAAATGCTGTGTAAAAATATGTAAAAGTGGGACCACACTGAAAATGAGATATTGCTGCTGTTCTAACAGCATGCAATCAATTATACATGTTTGGCATTGACAAATGCTTGCTAATTCTACTGTCTAATATACCCTAATTCTTTCAACCTTGTTTTCAGATTCATAAACAGTAGATATATATAGGATAATGTGTGTTATGAGAATTTTACACCCCCCACCTGAGTTGTTGAATGACACATAAACCCCAAGGGCGAAGCCCGAGAGGTTTTTGCAGCCATCTGACAATGACAGCCTGTGTAAAATTCGAGTTTTACACACTGCACCCCATATTTTCTTTTGTTTAGTTGAGGGGTCTCTTTTTTTGCTGAATTACATTTTAGAAAGTGAGCCTGGTGGAGACAACAGGGAAGAAAAAAAGACTCCAGTCTGCCCCTCTGTGTGCTCTGCAGCACAGAAAATAAACTTTTTATTTATTTATTCATTTAAAATTAGGTGGTTAGCACCTGGCCAGTGGTGCTACCACCAACTCACCACCCCGGCTCGGGGTGAAGTTAGAGGAGGAGGTGAGAGATGCTGGCTGGAGACAGACAGTAGGAGGGATGCCTTGGGGGCTTTGCTGCTCTTGACACTCCTCTCTCAGCTGACCTGATGCAGAGTGTGAGTATGCAGCTCCACTTGTGGGTGCCATCAATGAGAGACAGAAACTATTTTTAAAATAAAAAAACAAATGGGGCAACGTTAGGCAACACCACGGATCCCGACCACTCGCTCTTCTCGGGGAACTGCTAACATTCTCACTCAACACTCTCTTCTGGTGAAGTGGCTCCTGAGGTGAGTGCTTTTGTGGGTGAAACTTGCTGAGGGAAAGTGCTTTGTGGTGGTTGCGAGCCACAGTATGGCGCATGCTTTTTCCCCATTGAAAGGTGCCATGTGCATGCTATAATACACATATGTATATTACAGCATTTATTTTATTCGTTTTTTTGTTGACCGGGTAAGTGCACTAGACAAATCCTGCCTATTTTCAGGCACGACCCTGGGGAGGGGGATACAGATGAATGCCAACTGACCTTGAATCAGATTAAGCTGTTGGTGGTATTTTTTGTGAATTTTTAGTATATTTTTAGTGAATACACGACTTTTTCAATGGGGAAAAATATGACCCATTAATCAAATAGAGGATACATGATGGGCAGTAGTGGATATTGAAATATTCTCACTCCTGTAGAGTGAGCTCTGGATACTCATGAGTGTCGAAGGCGCGGTGACAGTATCAGAGTTAGATTCTACAGTAAGCCAGGCATTTTCCAATACATAATCTACAAATCATGTGTGCTATTTATATAATGGGGGTGAGAGCTCCAAGCATATTGTTATGTTTTCCTGTGTTCTTTTCTGTTTCTGTGTGCTGTCCGGTGTTTCTGTGTGTGGTCTAAGTCTGTGTGAGTTTTTCCTGAATGGGCTGGGAATCTCAGAAACACTATGGGAGACAGGTGAGTGTCCTTTGCAATGCTAATTGAGTAAGTTGCAGGTGCTGTAGCAGTAAGAAACAGAAACTTTTTTGTGAAGCAGTTTCATTTAGAATGCAGGCTGTAGTGAAGCAGAGATCAGCATAGTAATGGTCTGGGAATCTCAGAAACACTATGGGACACAGGTGAGTGTTCTTTGCAATGCTAATTGAATAAGTTGTAGGTAGCAGTGAGAAACAGAAACTTTTTTGTGAAGCAGTTTCATTTAGAATGCAGGCTGTAGTGAAGCTGAGATCAGCATAGTAATGGCCTGGGAGTCTCAGAAACACTATGGGACATGGGCGAGTGTCCTTTGCAATGCTGATTGAGTTAGTTGCAGGTAGCATTGAGAAACAGAAACTGTTTTGTGAAGCAGTTCCATTTAGAATACAGGCTGTAGTGAGTGAGTGGCGACATCAGCAGAGTATATATAAATGGCATTTATTTTAACTTTGGTGATGTCATCACCATTTATCACACTGCAGTGGAAATAACAGGTTATCACACTGATATTGCCAAAATGTTTGTTAATGCATCGGTTAGGGGTCTTACTAAAGTGACAAAAGCAGGGAAATGAAGTGTTAGGGTTCTCCCACCCTGCAGACACTGACAGGCATTGGAGTGTGCCTTGGGGTTGTCAGGCCTAACTCTCACCCCATTCCATGTGTAAGGATGCTGAGATGGTACAGTATAAAAAAATGGGGTGACAGGCCTGACTACCCCAAAGCAATGCCTGTCAGTGTCTGCAGGCTTGGGGTCGGAGTGGGGTGTTAGGGTTGGAAATCCTAGCATCTCATTTCTCTGCTTTTGACACTTTAGTAAGAACCCTAACTGCTGCATTAACAAAGTTTTTTTGCAATGAATTTCCTTACTTTTTCAGATAGTATAATACAGTCAATTCCTGATATATGCACATGCTTGGAACATCCTGTTTTTGAGCATACATCCAAAATGGCATACAACCAAAATTGTATTGAAATCAATGGAGCCACTAAGTAAAACACACTTTCTCACTTACTAGTCACTTTTTACTTTTAGTGAATGTATCAAATTAATTGAAAACATGCCAAGTCATCAAATGTTGCAGACTCTGAGTTGTTTAAGCTATTTGTTTTCTCCAAAGTTCCTTGTTCTGACAAACAGGCTGAAACTGAGTAAAACTTGCATGTCTTTAACAACCAGCAGCACAGTTAGCACCTGTTAAGAGGTGTGATTAACAGTATTAATGCCTGTGAAGCTCCTGTTTGGAGGACAAAGTGTGCATACAACCAAAATTCGGTGTGCACACAAGCACATTTTTTATTATTAAATTGCTAGGTTCACTGATTGAATTTTCGGTGCCACTGCCGAAAGCAGTGCCTTACGGCTGCCTGCTGACTCCTGCCTAACCTCGGGCCGCCTCCGTGGAACCCAGCGGTGGGCCCCTCTCACTAGGATCCTCAGTGGATGCCTCTGCGCCCGGTCCACAAGCAGTGCACAACAGCTGCCTTTGCCGACTCCTTCTCCAAAAACTGGCCACCTCGCTGGAACCCATCAACGGATCCTCTCCTCAGGTACGAGTGCCAACTGTTGGGAAGAGCCCCTTTCTTGTGGCTGTGCTCCAATTGGTGCGACGCTGATCATAGTGCACAGTGATTGGCTAGGACATTCTCCCCTCACCACAGCCATTGGTGGGGCACTCAGACTGCTATTTTTTCTAATTCCCGCAGCTTTTCAGTTAGGCAGGCTTGGGAGAAGTGTGTAATATTTGTTTTATATTAAGAGCTCCTAAACTCATTTGCTTTTGGACAATTGGTCTGTGGGGAAAATTAATTGTGTTTGTGGGAAAATTTCTGCTGTTAAAACTAATGCATGCTGATGTACCGCATTAAACTGCCTGATTGCCTTAGAGTTTTATGGTGTTGTTCTGCAAACTGCAAATTGTGACTGTCTCCTGCCCTCTGAAATCTCCCTTGCTGGCTCTCTCCCTCTCTCTCTCTCTCTCTCTCTCTCTCTAAGCCGAACCTCTGCATTCACTCTCTCTCCCTCTTTCTCTCTGTTTTCCTGCAGAAACTACCACAGCATGAACCTCTGTGCTCTCCCTACCCCCAGCTCCTGTCCCCCACCACCAGCTATAGTCAGTCTTGCACAGACTTGAATTTCTTCTCACCTCAACCTCTGAGCTCTCTACCCTCCCCCTGCTGTGACCCGGTCCTCCTGCCTCTCAGTTTGCACCTGGGCTCCTTTGTCTAACAACCCCACCCTGTGATTCCAACACTCTTTCCATCCTTAATCCCTTTATCACCCCCGCCCCCTGCTGACGGGCTGCCACCAGCCTCCCGCCCACAATCCTTCAATCATTGGTGGACTTATAATAACCCTCCTCGCCTCTCTTGCCCCTAGGTTCACTGATTGAATTTTAGGCACCACCGCCGAAAGTGGCACCTTATGGCTGCCTGTCGACTCCTGCCTATCCTTGGGCCACCTCCGTGGAACCCAGCGGTGGGCCCCTCTCACCAGGATCCTCAGTGGATGCCTCTGTGCCTGGTCCACAAGCAGCGCACAATGGCCGCCTTTGCTGACTCCTTCCCCAAAAACTGGCCACCTCGCTGGAACCCATGAGCGGATCCTCTCCTCAGGTACAAGCGCCAACTGTTGGGAAGAGCCCCTTTCTTTCGGCTGTGCTCTGATTGATATGGCGCTGATCACAGTACACAGTGATTGGCTAGGACATTCTCCTCTCACCACAGCCATTGGTGGGGCACTCAGACTGCTATTTTTTCTAACTCCTGCAGCTTTTCAGTTAGGTGGGCTTGGGAGAAATGTGTAATATTTTGTCCCACCCCACCACCCCCAGGCCTCCATTAAATACTCTCTGCCCTCCCACTTTGATCTATACACCTATCCACTCAGCACCCCCTGCCCTCAACCAATTGTATCTGTCCTCACCCTTAACTTTCTCTTCCCTCTCTCTCTCCCCCCTGAAGTACTTCTTTGCCTCCCTTTTCTCCCTTAACCATGGTGACTTCCAAGCTGAGGCCAACACTATTAGTTGTTGCTTTTATATTACTGCTCTGCCCCAATGTGCAAAAGGTTGCATCCTCCTACCCCAACTGCCAGCTAATGCTAACCACTGCTCTGCACTACACTACTGGCATGATAACAGGGATCCACTATAATAATCCCTTGAACCACTGCTTCGTACTATGGCTTACTCCTTATCTTCTGCAGCCCCATACGTCTGGCACACCGTGTTACCTACTGACTGTGGCAGCCCTCTGCAATAAGGCTAGACAACCCCTGCACCAGTGTGCCAAGACATACAGATGCCTAACAAGCAAGCCTTCAAAATTCTTAAAACCTCTCTCTTGAGAATTATATTTATACTGCTTCTCCTATCTGGAAATGTTCACCCTAACCCGGGACCGTATGGACCAACTACCTACCCTCAGAATAAAGCAATGGGATCCCTCACCCTAGCATCCATTAATGTCTGTAGCCTTCTTAGCAAACTCAACAATCTCCAAACCTGGATCCAACAACACAATCCCGACATCTTCTCGGTAGTTGAAACATGGCTCTCCCCCAAGATCCCTGACTCTGCGGTAGCAATTCCCGGATACTCAATCTTCAGGATGGACAAGATCTCGAAGCGGGGTGGTGGCTGTGCCATTTAATTAAAAGACTCTCTCATGGGCAGGGCCACTGGAAAATTGCGCCTGCAATTTTTTTGCGGAATCCGCAATTTTCACCATTCTCCACAAAAACGGACATGTTCTGCAATTTCTTGCAATTTTTTAGTTTTTATATTGAACTGCATAAAAAGTATTAACATTTTTAATAAAATACACTGAAATATATTGACAATTTTGCATGCAGACTTGGGTTTGGCTGAGACAATGCAATGCAAGGTAGGGCAAGGGTTTAATGTGACACTGATTTCTTTTAAATCCTTGTCTTGTTTGGTTTCAAAATCCACTGTCCAAGCATAAGTACACTTAAACACTTAACATTTGTTTTGTGTTGAAGCAGTCTATCAGAAAACTTTTTGTTGCCACACAGACAAACAAAAGATGGGAGAAAAAGTGCAAATTATACCATTCGCCTAAATGGGGTGCTAACTATGAAGCCTTTTTGTAAGTGGCAGGGCAAGTTTTTCCTTGTGATCATACTTTCATTCAAACTAGTTTTGATTCAAACATCCTCAGCTGTTTGGATGGCCCTGATGATTTTAAACTTGAATAAGCTAGTTGCTAACAGTGATCTCACTCTTAGCAACTACCCCTAGATGCTCACATGCAAAGACTACAATAAAAGCCTGACTAAAGTCTAAAAACAAGCTTATAAAACACAAAATGTATCTGAACATTTATCTTTAAACAAAATCACTGCAGCCAGAGTAAAACAAAGGCAAATTACAGGGTACCCTGATTACTGTATGATGCAGTAAAAATATATCGGTATTTTTTTTACATTTTTTGGTAACCACATAAAGCCCACTAGGCACAAGTGCCTGTTTTCAGGTACAACCCAGGAGCACTGAGGAGGTTAAGTGACTTGCTCAGAATCACACAGTATGCAAGTGGAGGTTGTTGGAAACAAACCCAGGTCTGCTAGATGTAGTCAGCTCATTCACAGTTTGTTCCTCTAACCTCTAGATTATACTGCCAGCCCCAATAACCCCCAGATTTAATGTTTAAATATGTGATTTCAAAAATAATGTACAGCACCTACAGTACAAATTCAGGGTCACACAGTATGCAAGTGGGGGCTGTAGGATTCAAACCCAAGTCATCAGATTTGCAGCTCAGAGCCTTAAACCGCTGCGCTGTACTGCCTCCACTAAAGCTCTATTATTCACCACTCTATCTGCTTATTTTTTTCTTGTTCCAAAGTGGGTGAATAGCTGGCAGAACACTGTAAACAGCTGTTGATTACACTTCATTATTCTACAACCAGAAACAAAATAACATATATTTCTTCTGGCTTTATTTAATATTGATTTGCTGGGGCTCACTTTACAGAATCTATTTAGCACTGTATGAGGTGCTTTCAAATTTTGGAAGATAGGCAACGCTTATGATAGCTTATCAGTTTAGTATTCTTTTTAGGAACATAAACTTTTCTTTATGTTTTAAACATATTCAGGTGTCAGTGTATTTATTTAGCAATTTATACTGACTAATATATGCTACAGAAAACATTAAAACCTTTATTGTGAAGCACTCCGGATCTATAGTAGAACCCCCTTAATTTCCTGCAATTTTTGCAAAACGCTCCGCAATTTTTGGTCACCTTTTCCGCAATTTTCCAGTGGCCCTGCTCATGGGACATGCTATCCAAGTTTCAAACCCAGACTCACCATCCCAGATCCTCACTATCAGAGTTCTTCTAGGGGCCCACACCAAAAATCTTACTGTAATCTCTGTATATATACCCCCAAAACACCAGGATACCGGCTTCAATAACTTAATAGAATGCCTCAATGGACTGCGCCATAATATGGAGATCATAATAATGGGGGACTTTAATATCAACTGGCTTGCTCCCGAGGCCTGCAGCTATAAGGATTCTATCACAGCACAGCGCCTCACTCAGCTGGTCCCCTCTCCTACTAGAAACAACTACAGAACAGGGTCCAGCACCCTAATAGACTGGATGCTATCAAATCGCCCAGACAGAATTACTAAAGTGTCTGTCCTCCTGGACTCGATAAGCAACCACTCGTCTGTTATCTGCTCATGGGCTACTAAAATCACTAAGCCTCCCCTGAAAATCATTTATACTAGGGTTATCAAACATGGACACCTACACCAGCTAAAATCTCACCTAAGTAGGCTTGATTGGTCTAAAATTGACTCTCTTAAGGACGTCAACAAAGCGCTGGAACTGTTCATCAGACTCTTCACTACAGCCTGTGACATCTATGCACCACTGGTCAAGAAGAAAGTTAAAGACGTATCGAACCCCTAGATTAATTCTGAACTCATAGCACAACTAAAACTTAGGGACCACCTCTGGCAGTGTGCCCGAGCCACAGGAGCAAAAAAGGACATCCAACACTACAGAGCAGCAAGAAATAGCTTTACCCAGTCTATTCGGGATGCCAAACGCAAACACTTTAGAGAGGCACTTTCCAACTCCTGGGGAGATGGAAAAAAATTGTGGAATAACCTGAAGGACCTTATGGGGAAAGAGGCTAAGTTACCGCCGACTATGTTCAACATTGATGGTACACCTACGCTCAACCCCTATATGATCTCTAACACATTCAACAATACATTCTCTAACCTGAGCAGCGTCCTACCAACTGATTTCTTCAATGTCCCCACTTCCAGCTGCATCCCAGTATCATCATCCCAAGCACACCCTACCCCACAGTTCTTCTTCCAAGAGGTCCCAATGCACCTAGCCAGAACCTACATACACAAAGCCATCAGCAAATCTGGCTACAGTGGTGACTCCTTTAATCTAAAGCTCCTTTCACTAGTTCTCAATGAGCTCCTTGAACCTCTGACAAAGATACTTAACCTTTCCCTAAGCCTGGTCCAATTCCCATCACCCTGGAAACAGGCAACTATCACCCCAGTGTACGAAAATGGAGACAAGACAATACACACCAACTACAGGCCCATCTCCATCCTCCCCCCTTATCTAAAGCTCTGGAACGAATTGTCTCTGATCAACTCATGGAGTTCCTGGATAAGTATGAAATCCTCTGCCCAGAGCAACACGAATTCCGTAAAGGGCATAGTACCACCACGGCACTGCTGGAGTTCACCAGTTTCCTCCATGACACCGTTGACCAAGGCATGTGTGGAGGGGCAGTATTCATTGATCTAACAAAGGTCTTTGACACCGTTAACCACCCGCTACTTCTAGATCAGCTGTCCACCCTTGGCCTCTCTAAACATGCAGGAAGCTGGTTTGCTAGTTACCTTGGTGACAGGGTACAACATGTCAGGATAGCTGGAGTCACCTCAGGTGAAAAACCAGTCCTCTCGGGTGTCCCCAAGGGGTTGATACTGGGATCACTACTCTTTTCTCTCTTTCTTAATGATCTTCCTAGCGTCTGCCAACAGAGAATCCTGCTTTATGTGGATGATGCAGTACTATTCACTAGGAACTGAGATACTAGCCACCACCTTATAAACCCCATAGGTGATGATTGCTAAATCTGTTGCAAACTGCCATTCAATGCCACAAGAGTGAAAACATGTTTTGGGCAGAATGTGAAAACTGACATCTGTACTGTTCATGAGGCGGTGTGAAAAAATATCAATGCTGAAAATTTGGAGTGAGAGGCTGGCCCACTGGTGCAGTGGTTGGATTTCTGCTTGCAACACCGATGACCTGGGTTTGGGAATGGGCCCAGGAGTCGGAGGGCCAGCTGGGGGAGATGGATTGAGCATCCTAGGGACTGCTGTCCTTCTCTTGGGGAAGGGGGAAGAGTGTCCTACACTTTCTGGACCCCTGGCAGAGTCTAGAGGTACAGTTGTGGCCAGTGCCGTCACTTCGGCGGGCCGGGATGGATGCTGGACATCATTGAACATCCCCACCCCAGGGATCCAGCAAAAAGTGCGGCGACCTCAATGATGCTCCACATCTCCGGCCCCAATCCCCCACCAGGTTCCTGCTGGTAGACCTAGTTCCAGGTCTGTCATTCCCTGCCTGACTTTGTGCCCCGCCCTGGGGAGGAAGCCAGGGGGGCAATGCTGGTAAGTGAACCCTGCCAGTATCCTTGTACTGGTGTCGTGAGGGATAAAGCCAGCAAGATGGCCCTGCCCTGGGGGGCTAGCCAGGGGGATTGCTGAGCAGATATAAGTCCCGGGGGTGAGGTGGGGGCCTGGGAGAGTTGGGGCTGAGCTCAGGGCAAACCACAGAAAACAAAATCAAATTTGGAGTGAAAATATAAAAAACTGCAAAAGTTATAAGCGTGTGTAGAAAAATTTCAATGACCATGTGTAAGTTGGGTGTTTTTTTGGTATTTTTGCACCACATTTTCAACATGGGCTGTTTAGGACCCCACCTCATGAACACTAGCACTGTCATTTTATTAACTGGTCCTGAAATATGATGTCGCACAGAGCTCTTGAAATTATCTTATGGGTCTGATTAATGAAATGACAGTGACAGTTTTCATGAGGTGGAGTCTCAAGAAGCTCATGCTGAAAATTTGGTGAAAAAATATCAAAAAATGGCCAGGATATCCACATAAGTTGAAAATGCCATTGACAGCCATTATACAGTACTTACTTTGATTCTTCACTTCGCGTTTCAGCTTTGAAGAGTGCAGACATGTCCCTTTCCAGAGAAGATGACAGATGATGGTCTCCAGTGGTAAGTGTAGGTCAAAAGGGGGTGGGGTGGTGAGGTGGTGGGTTACACAGTGAGTGGGCCAGGATGGAGGAGGGGGATGGGGGAGATGACGAGGGACTGTTTTCTTTTTTGCAGGATGTAAAATTAAAAATGTCATCAGGGGACAGTTTTCTTGTTTTACAGATGTAAAATTAACGCATTTCAGGACACTGAGAGTGGGCTTTACAGTGTCCCACAGTGCAAGTGGGGGTCACTAATGAAGGTCTAGGGACACTGTGAGTGGGCTCCCCAGTGTTCCACACTGTGGGGGGTGAGTGAATAGGACTGGGTGTTGGGAACACTGGGAGTGGGCTCCCCAGTGTTCCACACTATGGGGGGATGAGATATATTTTGGGACACTGGGAGCGGACTCCCCAGTGTCCCACACAATGGGGTGGATGAGATATGTTTCAGGACACTGGGAGTGGGCTGCCCAGTGTCCTACATTTTGGGGAGATGATACATGTTTTGGGGACACTGGGAGTGGGCTCTCCAGTGTCCCATACTATTAGGGGGATGGTATATGTTAGACGGTGGTGGATGCCACTAGACACCAGGGCAAAATAAACAGGAGTGCCACTCCATACAAGAGAAAAGGGGTGGCTCAAGGCTGACTGCAGTCAGCAGCATGAGTTCTAGCTCCAGCTGCAGAAGTCATGAAAATACAGAGAAAAAAGTCCAAAAAGACTTGGTGGGTGTCTCAAAATATATTTTTTAGTACAGGTGCTCAAACCTAGGTGGTCAAAAACATTGTTTTGGAAGCAACTCCATAGTTTTAGGAGCTTGCATGGTTGTCACTCATTTTTAAACTACAAAACAGACTTACAAGCTGGTAGTTTTTTAGAAAAGAACACAGTTATTTTTATTCCACAAAACACTGGTTTAAAAAACATCTTACCATCACCATCGGCATCACCTATTGAATTTGTCTACGTCTTTGTCAGCAAATAATATCCATAACTTGTGTTTTTAGGAGAACATTGCAAGCATTCTAAGCAACAATAAAGTTTGCAAATCCGGGCACTTCCCCAACCAGGAACTGCTCAGACAAAGACACCACACGTGACACGCTTATGTATCGACTTTTGTCATCTTCAGAGTGTGTTTGTTAGAATGAAAAGGAGAAATTTATGTGCAGATCTTAAAAAGACAGTGTGCCCAGAAGTTAAAAGGCAGACAACATTAAAAGTGTACAAACTTCATGCAAAACCCCAAAAAGGACATAATAATACATATATACAGATACCTTTATAGAGACTTGTATGCAGTTATACTTTTTCCAAATAGTTACATCACTGAGTCCATGAATTTCTTTTTAAGTTCATTCAAAACAACTGGACAGTTTTCATATCTATAGATGTTAAGGCAGTAGAGCTGAGAAAGTCATGCCTAAAATGCATCTTTGAATGGTCGGGCAGCATGACTTTCCTGGCTGTATTGCTTGAAAAAATGCTTAAAGGGATGGCCAGATGTATTAACGAGCCCTTTGAACGATATGAAGTCATAGCTGTATGGTTTTTCTGGCTTTTTTTTCTTTTAAAAAATGAGATGTCACTCTTTATTTATAAGCATTCTGATGTTACATATTGAGCAATGTCAGGCAGCATGACTTTCTCGGCTCTACTGCCTGAACAACTGTGCAATAAAAATAACCGTGTACCTTTCTAAAAGACTAATGGCTTGTAAGTCTGTTTTTAAGTTTAAAAATGAGTGCCAACCATGCAAGCTCCTAAAACTATGAAGTTGCTTCCAAAACAAAGTCATGAAAATACAGCTGTTATACAGAGAATACATACAATAATAATAATGTCATACAGAGAATGGGAGTGAAGCGGTCCTTTCACTAAGCTCAGCACCCGAGAATTCAGGTGCTCAGGAAACGTGTTTTGGGCCACACTTAAAAAATAACATCAGAATGTAGCTAAATTGGTTCACTTCAGCTAAGTTTTGATGTTGTTGTTTTTTTATTACACTCATTTACACATGTTTTTTTCACTGTTTCATGCTCACTAAGGGCAAAACAAGATGATGTGCACAACAGAGCTTTGCCATCGCAAAGCCATATACTTTGCGAAAGACTGAGTTACTTTCCACTAAAAACACAATCTTTTGTGTGCAAAGAAACTACTTTTGTGAGAAATACTCTCTTTCATGCCTGACATATAAATTTTACAATAGGAAATAATGGGAAAATTATCAATTTCATAAGTTTTACAACGGATACTTTTTTTTTTTATCAGACCTTCAAAAGGCACATCTGTGAGTCGATTCCTACCCTGAACATTTCAGACCAAAAAGCAGTTTCTGAGAAACAGGAGGACAAAGAAATGACAAACAAAAACATACATTTAGGATTGTGTGATGCTCTATATCTTGAAAAACGTAAAACAGATTCACACAAAATATGGCACATCAAGAGACCTACCCCTACAGATTATGCATGTCAGTTTTCATGCAAATCAGTTGAACAGTTCCAAAGTTATTAAGGTTCACAAATTCGGGTTTAACATAAAAGTTTGCACTCAATCCTAACTATACTGGTGCTACCGTGCCAGTATAATAAATGAATAGGTAGTTTAATGTTAAACCTCAAATTCTGAACTTTAATACCATTGCAACCATTCAACAGAATTGCACAAAATTTGGTACATGCTGTCCTGTGGGGTAGATCTCTTGATGTAACATGTTTTGTTTTGATCAGATATGCAGATTTTGTGCTGCGAATAGTGAAAAACAGCTAAAATTTGCCTTTCTTGGCTGTTTTGTACTCATCACTATGTGGCCACACCATTTGGAATTTTGGCCTGAAACTCTCAGGGTAGAAATAACTTGCCCCAAAGAACAAGCCAGCATTGGTTTGGGGAAAGATATTACATTTTTTAATTTCAGGTTCTGAGCATGCTCAGTTCAGTCTTTTGGATAGCTGCACGGTGCAAGAAGGGATTTAGGCCTCACATAAAGGGATTTTGACAGCTCATGACAAGGGATCATTAAAACCCCTTTTTGTGAGGAAAATTCCCTTTTTGTCAGTCACCATCTTGTTTTTTAATTTCTGTCACAAACAAACTGTTATAACTCTACCTAGGGATGTTCTCAGCAGTGAAGCAAGCATATGTTTTGCTCATGGGGACATCCTCTACTGTTCTGTGCCTTTGCCTTACTTTTATATGGCCTCAGACTGCTTATATTTAATTAAAAAAAATCCTTTTTCATGACTCACTTCCGATTCCTTTTTGCCATGCAAAAAGGGATTTTGACACCTTGCAAAGAGGGAATTTTGTCTCATGAAAAGAGATTACCAGCAGGACCATCTGGTCTGACAACTCCAATCCCTTTTTGTAAGCTGTCAAAATCCCATTTTGAAAGCTGATTCCTTTATGCAAAGTGTCAAAATCCCTATTCTCATCACAAAAAAGGACTAGGGGTTGTGAGACCAGATGGTTCTGCTGGCCATCCCTTTTCATGAGACAAATTTCCTTTTTGCGAGGTGTCAAAATCCAGGGATTTTGACAACTTACAAAAAGGGATGGTCAGAAGGGCCATCTGGTCCTACAATTCCTAATCCTTTTTTTGTGATGCAAAAAGGGATTTTGATACCTCACGAAAAGGGAAATGGCTCAGGAAAAGGGATTTTGACAGCTCACGATAAGGGATTTTAAAAATTAATCTATTTTCGTGAGCTATAAAAATGAGCTGTCAAAATCCCTTTTCGTCAGCCAATTCCCTTTTCATGAGGTGTCAAAACCCCTTTTTGCCTCGTGAAAAAGGATTATGAGTTGTGGGACCAGGTGGCCCTGCCCTGAATCCTTTTTTGTCAGACTAATTCCTTTTTTGCAAGGATTTTGACATCTCATGAAAAAATATTTTTAAAGTTTACTGTTTCTTTGCCAATTCACTGCAAAGAAATGGTTAGGACTTTCAGGCTAAAATTTACAGGGTACAAAGGCCTTGACCCACAGATGTAACTTTTACTAGTTAGGTGATAAAGTTGACATTGCTTCCATATGTATAACATTCCAAAGTTTAGAAATTTCCCATAAGATAACATTGTGGTGAGTGCAGAACCTTTCTGTGGCTATATCTCAAAAATTTGTGAAGATAAGGATTTTTCACTAAAAGCTGCTTAAGCAATTATGCAGGTTGCTAGGCCTTGATTATAATTGTAGTGTTATTTTTCCCAATGTTCCTATGGCTACTGTGATACTGTGCCATTTGTAGCACAAGGGTTACTTGGAATGTCTGTAGCCAACTGCTCTGTCTCAACAGTTATAGACAGATGGGAGCACAGGGCCCTATACACATCTATGGAGGAATGGAAGTGCGGGGCCCATAGGGCCCTGTGCTCCAACAAGCACATTAGGATATGATTACACTATCTCAAAAAGTAAGGAAATAAATTGCAAAAAACATTGTTAATGCATCAGTTAGGTTAAAGTGACAAAAGTAGGGAAATGTGGTATTAGAGTTTCTAACCCTAACACCCCCCCACCCTTCACAGACTAAGAGGCATCAGAGGGTAGCACTGGGGTCATCAGCCCTAATGCTCACCCCTTCTCCTATGCTGTACCCACCCAACCTATTTTATAATAGAATGGGGTGAGTGATAGGGTTGACAACCCCAATGCGACCCCTGATGCTTCTTATTCTATAAGGGTGGGGGGGTGTTAGGGTTGGAAACCATAACACCACATTTCCCTACTTTTGGTGCTTTAACCCTAACTGATGCATTAATGAAGTTTTTTGCGATTTATATATACCGTGTGTGTGTGTGTGTGTGTGTGTGTATATATATATATATATATATATATATTAGAAGCAAAAAACTCCATTTAATGCATCACTTAGGGTTGTTCCACAGTGACAAAAGTGAGGAAATTCGATGTTAGGGTTGAAACCCCCTTTGCTCCCCTCCAGCCCACCCCCCCAACCGGAATCGGGGTGCACGTTGGGGTCATCAGTCCTAACTCTCACCCATTCTCCTATTCCTCAGCTTCTTTCCACATGTGATGGGGTGAGAGTTATGGCCAAAGACCCCAATGCGCACCCTGATTCTGGTTGGGGGGTGGGCTGGAGGGGTGCAAAGGGGGTTTCAACTCTAACATCGAATTTCCTCGCTTTTTTCACTCTGGAATAACCCTAACTGATGCATTAAATTGAGTTTTTTGCCTCTAATTTCCCTTCTTTTTGAGAATGATAATGAGAAATAGTGAAAGGGCCCCAAGCTCCCGCCACGTGATGTCTTGTCACATAGTAACATTGTGGCCGCAAACACAAATCGTAATGCACATGGTGACGCAAAGCAAAAGAGAAAGAGAAACAGTACTGTAGACAGAAATGTTAAAAACAATGCAAATGGAACCGCAAATGAAAACGCAAAGGGTAACGCACATGGTGGCATAAACGTGAACGGTAAGTGAAACGGCTACGGAACCGCAAGTGGAAACGGTAATGGTAACAGTAATGTAAGTGCACAGACTGGTTTTCCCAAAAGCTGTATAGAGAAAGACAGTGAGTACAAAGAATGTATGCAAAATAATGACTCTTGGAACAGAAAATGAAGACTTGGAATAGTAAATTGCTTATATCTCAGGAACCATACGACATAGAAAAAAAATGTAAAAGTCATATGAATTATCACTTTCCTGGTTATTTTATACTTAGCCCCCGCTAGGGGCTAAGCATTTTTGATCTAAAAGTACAGATCTCGCGACCGCTTCTGAGAAACGGGCCCTGAAATTCGCTGTAACGTCAATGTTATCCTGTGGGGAAAACAGAAGTTTGGAGTGCCATAACTTTGACTCCCTGTAATATTTTTTCACCAAACCACTGAAAGGCACATCTGTGGGATGTTGGCTGTGTTCCTGACAAATTTAAGCCCAAAAGACCAAACCGTTATTTTGCAGCAGGGCGCCAAACGATCGCTGCAATGCGTCGTACGCGGTAATGTTATCCTATGGGAAAAAGTGTCAAATTTAGAGTACTGTAACTTTGCCGCCATGTAATATTTTTTCAACATAATACTGAAAGGGCACATCTGTGAGATGTTGGCTGTGTTCCCTCCAAATTTCAGCCCAAAACTCCAAACCGTTCTTTTGCAGTGGGGTGCCAAAGAATCGCTGTCATTTTCCCACAGCCTAGAAAAGTACTGTCGCAATTTGCGAAAACTTTCACAAAAATTTGCGACACTTTTGTGAGTGCGACACTTTCATGAGTGCGACACTACTTTGCGAAAGTACTTTTTCCAGAAATCTGAAAAATATATTTCTGGGGTGTTTTACCCCAAAATAAAGACATGGCTAGCATACTCAGGGTCCGACTAGGTGAATACAAAAAGAATAAGGTTGCTAGAGGGTCCCAAATTTAAATGCCAAGCATTTTTCTGATCACTAACCGAAAAAAAAATGGTGGATTTGCGACAGTAAAAGCGCCATTTGTGAAAGTAAAAACTGCATTTGCGACACTGTTGAACTTTTTGTTAACTTTTCCTATTGACTTTTATTGGGAACTTGTTTTTTGAATACCTTTTGAACCGTTTAATATTTTTTTATGAAATCTTTGAAAGGCACATCGGGGACCCTGGGTGCACGTTCCCTGAAGATTGCGGACCGGTCGTGCAAACCGTGCGACCTGTAGGCACGACCATAGAATTCCAAAAAAAGTGTAAATGCACACGCAGGTCACGCTTAATAACTCTGCAGCTATATATCCGACCAGTATGAAACTTGGCATATCCCAAGGCATATGGGTTTTGATTCTGTATTCCAAATTTCAGGCAAATCCGTTGAACAGTTGCAAAGTTATTAAAGTGCAAAATTTTGGGTTTAACATGTAAATGGCTCCTCAACCCTAATTATGGTAGCACTAGCTGCCATAATATATATATATATATATATATATATATATATATATATATATATATTGTGCTGGATATTCAAACTGCGCCATTCTGAGGCGCAAGCCCTTGCTGCGCAAAAATAGTTACAGAGGTGGTTCGGCGATATTCAAAGGAGTTGCGCTATTGAGCAACCTTTGAATATCACCCCCAGCCATTAGTTACTGTGCATGGCGCAGTGGAACTTGTGCCACCCAAGTGGTCAGAGTGGAGCATTCAACTTGCAGTGGCACAAGTACCATTGCGCCATGCGCAAATTTCCGATATTCAAAAGGTGACATGCAAATGGGGCCATAATTCATGCAAAGTGCAGGGGAGGCCATTTGCATCTGTTTATGGCCCCATTTGCATGCCATTAGCATGCAGGTGCGCCGATCCCTGAGGACTTGCGCCTGGCGCCTGCCAGGCAGCAGCCATTGGGGACCAATGCCCCCTGCAGCCCGATCGCTGGCAAAATAGTAAATAATCCCCCACCCCCACTGGGCCGATCGCAGGCAAAAGCATTAATCTCCCTCCCCGACTGGCCCTGACCGCGCAGCAAAGTGTCCCCCAAACTTATCCCTGGTGGTCCAGTGGACCACGTCAGTCTCGATCGTGGGCTGCATAGATGCAAAATAACCCCCAACTTATCCCTGGTGGTCCAGTGGACCGATAAGCCCGATCGTGGGCTGCATAGATGTAAAATAACCCCCGAACTTATCCCTGGTGGTCCAGTGGACCGATAAGCTCGATCGCGGGCTGCATAGATGTAAAAACCCCTGCCCCAAGACCATATCCCTGGTGATCTAGTGTCCCCACCCCACCCACCCATGAAGCCCCACTCACCCCGCCTCCCGCAGCGGCAGGCGGCAGCATCCCACCCGCCTGCCGCTCGCCACTCGCTGACTGACTGTTCAAAACAGGTTATGTAGAGCAAGAGCCAATGGGCGTGGTCTGTACAAGACAGTCCAGATTTGTGAATGAACTCATTCAAATCTAGACCTGTCTTGTATGGTATGGGCTGCATGCCCATTGGCTCTTGCTCTGCACCAATGGTGTGCAGCCCTACTGGGCAGTCAGTCGCGGGCAGCAGGGCGGCAGGTGGGTGGATGCTGCTGCCCGCCAGCCGCGGGGAGTGGGGTGGTGGGACTTCATAGGTGGGTGGGTGGGGACACTAAATCACCAGGGATATGGTCTTGGGGCGGGGGTTATTTTACATCTATGCAGCCCGCGATCGGGCTTATCAGTCCTTCTGGACCACCAGGGATATGTTGGGGACACTCTTCTGCCTACCCATCGGGCCAGTGGGGGTGGGGATTTCACACTCTTTCCCACGATCGGGCTGCAGGGGGGGCACAGGATTGGGTTAGCCAGCTACAGGTGGCAGCTGCTGTTGCGCCTGCAATACAGCAGCTCACCTGTGGGTGGCCTCGACTTGCCTTTTTGGGCTCAAAGTCCTGCAGGCGCAGGTTGGGGTTGCGCCTGCACAACTCTGCACAGCTCGCTGAATATCGGGCTGTGCAGTTTATGCATGGTTCCTCCCTCCAGTTCAGCATGCATTCATTTGCATTGCGCTGTTGCTCAGCATGTTTTCTGTGAGCAACTGCATCCTGCTGAATATCGCAGAATGGAGCAAGTTTGGACTTACGCAGGAGCAACCCTATTACGCATGGCACAACCCTTTGAATATCTGGCCCATTATATATATGTATATATATACATATGTATGTGTATATATATATATATATATACTGTAATGAAACTTGGCAGATCCAGAGATCTATGGTACCAGACTGTGCATGCCAAATTTCAGGCAAATCTGTCATATGATGGCAAAGTTATTAAGGTGCATAATTTGAGATTTAACCTTAAATGGGGTACTCAACCCTAACTGTAGTGGCACTACCATGCCACTATTATATATATATATATAGATGTGTGTGTATATATATATATATATATATATATATATATATATAGCAAAAACATCATTAATGTATCAGTTAGGGTTGAATCAACTAAAGTAGGGAAATGAAACGTTAGGGTTGAGCCCCTAACACTCCCAACAGCCCACTCAACACCCACCCTCCACAGACCAACATGCATTGGGGTGTGTCTTGGGGTCATTGGCCTAACTCTCACCCCATTCCATGTATAAGAAAGTTGACATGGCACAGTATAGGAGAATGGGGTGAGAGTTAGGTCCGATGACCCCAGGGCACACCCTGATGCACGTTGGTCTGTGGAGGGTGGATAACATGTGGGCTGGTGGGATTGGGTGGGAGGGGGTGCTAGGAGCTCAACCCTCAACCAAAATGGTGCAGGGTCTGCACCAGAAGAAATACGAGGAGAGACTGAGGCAGCTTAATATGTATACCCTTGAGGAAAGGGGGGGGACATGATAGAAACTTTTAAGTATCTCAAGGGAATTAACAATGTACAAGAGGGTAGAATCTTTCAGAAGAAGAGATGTGCAAGAACAAGGGGGCACAATTTGAAGATGGGGTGGCTCAGAGGTAATGTTAGAAAGTATTTTTTCACAGAGAGGGTTGTGGATGCATGGAACAACCTTCCTGAGAAGGTTGTGGAGTCAGAAACAGTGGGAGAATTCAAGAATGCATGGGACAGGCATAAGGCAATTCTAGTGGGGGGCAGGAGGAAGTAAGCTGTTGATTAACTAGAATCGGCAGCTTATCCATCAGGTAGGGAAATGGGCAGACTAGGTGGGCCAAGCGGGCCTTATCTGCGTCAAATTCTATGTTTCTAACCCTAATATCTCATTTCCCTACTTTTGTCACTTCAATCCTAACTGATGCATTAATGATATTTTTTGCAATATATTTCCTTACTTTTTGAGATAGCATAATAGTATCTTTATTTTACTGTGGGAGTACAGGGTCCTTTGGACCCTGCACTCCCATCCCTCCACAGATGCACATAAGTATGTAGCTATGGAAACACAGGGTTCTCTGGCCCCTGTGCATCCACACATTAAGTTATGAGCAGGCATAGCAAAATAGCAACAAATAGTCATAACTGTGCCATCTTCAATAATTTTCACCCCAGATGTTCAACATAACCTTCTTATCACCTCATCGTTTGTACCCAGTGCAGAAATTATTCAAATTCCCATCAAAATGTAATTCTGTGCAACTGTAATGCCATTCTGCACCACAGGTGTAGAAAAACATTTTTGGCAGGATTACAGCTGTACTGTTCATGAGGTGGTGTGAAAAAATGGCAATGTTGAAAATTTGGAGTGAAAATATGATAAATTGCTGAAGTTACATGTGTGTGTAGAAAAATTCCAATGACCGTGTCACTCAGGCAGTTTTAGGTATTATTGCACCAAATTTTCAACATGGCCTTTTTGGGACCCCACCTCATGAACACTGGCACTGTCATTTTTGTTACTCAGTCACAAAAGGTGATTTCATGCAGCAACTGCACCATTCCATGCCAGAACTGCATAAACATGTTTTGGGCAGGATGTGAGAAATGACAACTGTACCGTTGATGAGGCGGTGTGAAAAACTGACAATGTTGAAAATTTGGAGTGAAAATATTAAAATTTGCCAAAGTTATGCATGTGCATAGCGAAATTTCAATGACAGCATATAACTCCGTCTTTTTTGGTTATTTTTACACCAAATTGTCAACATGGGCTTTTTGGGACCCTACCTCAGAAACAGTGGCACTGTCATTTCATTAATTGGTCCCAAAAGATGATTCTGCATAGCAATCATAAAATCACCTTGTGGGACCAAGAAATGAAATTACAATGCCAGTGTTCAAGAGTTAGGGTCCCAAACAGGCCACTTTGAAAATTTGGTGAAACAATACCTAAAAATGGCCTAGATAGCAACATAAGTTGTGAGTTTCCTAGCTCCCTGAAGGAGGCGGTGGTGACACCCCTCCTGAAAAAAGCTACCTTGGACCCTGACTGCCATGCTAACTACAGGCCGATCTCTAATCTTCCCTTTGTTGGGAAGATTATTGAGAAAGTGGTGGCAGCACAATTGGAGAACCATTTAACCATCCATGACATCTATGAACCCCTCCAGTCTGGTTTTCGAAAGAGGCATAGTACCGAGACAGCACTGGTTCGCGTGCTCAATGATCTCCTGATGGCTAGAGATCAGAAGAATCATTCCATTCTCGTTCTTCTTGATCTCTCATCAGCTTTTGACACTGTGGACCATGGGGTACTTCTCGCGTGCCTGGAGTTTATCTGTGGTCTGTCAGGGACAGTCCTCAGTTGGTTTAGATCTTTCCTCACTGACAGGACTCAGAGAGTGGTGTCTGGATTAAATTCTTCCTGCCCATTCTCACTGTCATGTGGGGTACCCTAGGGCTCGGTGTTGTCCCCTATGTTGTTCACAGTATATATGCTGCCCTTCGGAGACATTGTAAGAAGGTATGGGCTGAAGTTTCACTGCTATGCAGATGATACTCAGCTCTACCTGTCTTTTGTACCCAACCAGGATAGAGCTCTCTCGGTCATTAATAGCTGCCTCGCTAAAATCCAAGACTGGATGAGTTCAAGCTGGCTAAAGTTGAACTCAGAGAAGATGGAGGTATTAGTTGTGGACCTAGGTCGCAGGGTAGAGGGGATGGGAGCTGGTTTATCCTCAGGTTTATTTCTGGGAGGTATCCAGCTCCCTACCTTTGAATGGGTGCGGAACTTGGGGGTGATTTTTGACAATGGACTGACACTGTGTTTGCAGGTGTCGGCAATTGTCAAACTTTCCTTTTATCATCTTAGAAACATCACCAGGATTAGGCATCTTGTTCCACCAGCTGACCTCCCTACGTTGGTCCACACTTTTGTGACCTCACACCTGGATTATTGCAACTCCATTTATCTAGGGCTTTCTGGGGTTGATATCCACCACTTGCAGCTAGTGCAGAATGCTGCGGCTCGATTGTTGATGGGTATGTCTCGTACCTCTCATATGTCACCAGTATTACGCGATCTGCACTGGCTGCCGATTCAGTGGCAGATCACCTTTAAAGTTGGTCTTTTGACCTACAAAGCCTTACATGGACAAGGTCCAGACTACTTGAAAGAGCTTCTGGTTCCTGTGAGGGAATTTTTATATATGCTTCTTTTTATATCCTAAAGCTATATTTGCTATAATATGCCTTGAAGTTATGCTTGCTTATAAATGCTTATAAATTTGTGCATTTACCTTTGACAGGAGATCCCTCCCCAATAAATTCACAGGACAGGTCATGCTACTGAGGAAAATATGTTGTAATTCCATTTTTCCACACCAAACTGGTAATGAGATTGTCAATTGCTCTCTTTGTGGTACTCCTGATGCCTCTATTGTTGTCACCATTCGACTGGATAAGGGTGCATTTAACTTGCTTCTTTGAATTACTGACATTGAGGCACCTGTGTCTATTAAGAAGGTCAACTTGGTGTTCATGATTATTAAGTCTATTACTGGACTACCTTCTGGCGTTGTTGAAGCACATAGCATTTGTGAAAAGGGGAAGGGGGGGTGTTCCTCTAACCTTCAACTGTCATTAGCAAAGCCAACATTATTAGTCCAGAATTGAGGATCCCAAGATTTCACTCCATCCTTGCTGCTGATTTGGCTGCCACTGTTGTGGAGCAGGAGGGGTGGTGGCGGAGGCAAGAGGGCATTGGAATCTTGATTACGCTGCCACTGGTTTGCCTTTCACAATTTCTTGCTATGTGTCCCTGTTCTCCACAAGCAAAGCAGATGATACCCTCCCTGTCCGGGTCTTTGTCCTGCCGTTCCTTCTTGCCCTTTCCCCTCCTCCTGTGGATAACCTCCATTATTTCATCCTCTCTGTCTTCTTCTTCTGTTGCCATTTCCACCTCCCTGTTGGGGCTGCTTATTGTCTCTTTCAAAATACATTAGCTGAGCCTTTTCTAGCTTTTCTTTCTTTTCCTTTTGTATCTCCTTCTGCTGTCTCTCAGCATGTTCAGCATACGGCACTAGGTCAACCATTTTCTTTGTCTCCCATCCAATGCACACTGAACTGAGCAACCATGAAAATTGTTATCGTTCTGTTTTCGTTCGGACTATCACTGCTATTTTTGCTATGGGGCTCTGGATACGAGGGAGGCAACTGCTCCCGCCGCAGCACAGAGCCATTGCACATTACCAACACTTGGTGGACTTTAATGAACTTACATGCTAATAATGCTAATGTCTCTGATTGCTATGTATGCACTAGCTCTCCTTTCTCTGCAGCCGTAGGCTCCACCTAAAACCCAAGCCTGTAAATAGCACTGAGGCCAGCGAGATTCTCGTGCCATCAGGGAAGAAACATCACTAATGCCCCAGATTATGCTACAAACAAAATAAAGAACCTAACTGTGTTTCGGGGCATGATTTTACTGCATGGTACAGCCCACCGAATGATACAAATGTGTCAACCCCGTTGTATCTAGATGTTAGACAACAGAAAATATCAGCCAGGCTTTGCCTGTGTAATAAACAATTAACCATGAGTTTAGCGCCACTGGGATGGTCCACGTTCCAATATTGTAGGCACTACAACAGCACCACCAAGTCCGAATCCACCATAACCAACTGCTCTCAAGCAGATGCCCACACAGTACATCCTGATTTCACTGCCTTGGGCAGTCTGTCAGGTCTATACTGGGTATGTGGGGATAGGGCTTATTTTTTCCTACCTATAGGGTGGACGGGATGCTGCTATCTAGCCACACTCCACCCCGCGCCCATGTATATAAGTACAATGCATCTGCTATACATCAGCGTGTAAGCTATATAAATCAAATTCAAAAGGGAGGTGCCGATGCGAATAAACGCGGTCCCAGTGGGGAAAAATTTGGGGCAGGAATCTTCCCATGGTGGGGTGTTGTTCAAAACATGCATTACATTGACCAGTTAAGCTATGAGTTAGAAACGTTAATTAATGATACCTTGAAATCAACTGACTTGCTGACAGCTGAAATTAAAGCACTTAGAATCATAGCTTTGCAGAATAGAGCCGCACTTGATTATGTATTAGCTTCGCAAGGGGGGGTGTGCGCCATTGTAGGGGAAGAATGCTGCACCTATATACCAGATAATTCCCAAGAACTTGAGCAAGTAATTGAGGGAATACGAACGCTACAGCAACATGTTCTAAGTGAGCATGCACCTGTATCGCAGGGCTGGGACCCCTGGTCATGGTTCTCAAGCATATTTGGTGACTGGGGCACTACCCTTCTTCACTGGGTGGCAGTAATCGTGGTGGTGATACTGGCATTATGACCCTAATTATGTTGCTCAAATTTCTCTTGCGACAATTGTGTAGCACCTTGTCGCCACATGCAATCTTAGCTGCCTTACTCGAGGGACCAAGACCTAGCGAATTAGCCAGGGTGTTCCCGTTCTGTGATATACCAGATGTGACTAAAGTATAATAGTTAACAAGTTGATACAAAGTATCAAGGGGAGAGTGTGAGGAATTTTTATATATGCTTCTTTTATATCCTAAAGCTATATTTGCTATAATATGCCTTGAAGTTATGCTTGCTTAAAAGCCATGCTGTAACAAAGTAATAATGAATGTAGTAGAAATTTCTGAGTTCATGTTTTCTTTTTAAGGGTTATAGAATTTGTACTGAGGTTACTTGAGGTACATTTGGGAAAACAGAAAACTAGATAAAACTGAGCAGAACTGGTTGTACCAGCCTGAATAGCAGACTTGGACAAATATAGAGATAGGAACATGCCTGGGCAAATATAATAATAACAGCACGTAGTGGCATTGAAGATAAGCTGTACGTTGCTATGGTGTGAGTGAAACTCATTGTCTCTCTCAGGTCAGCTTGACCCAGGCATATGTATCAAGCAGTAATGGGAAAGAAATGAATTGCAGTGGAAAAGTACCTCATACAAATCAACATGTTTTTCTTTTTTCTGTTACATTGCTGAAAACTTGTTATGCTGTTTTATGATTGGCTCATACTGAAATGTTAGTATTTTTCAAGATAAGACGTGCAAAATCTAGCTTATAAAAGCTGCTGTAAACTTTAATCAATGACGATCTCCTTAGTAGAAGTCCCACATGCATGTGTGAGATATTTGATCAAATAAAGCGACGTTAAGACAAAACCCAGTGGTGTGGTTTTTGCCCCGTGACGACGGGAGTGGTTGCTCAGGTAATACTTACAGTGAGAGAATTTGCGATCACATTCCCTACTGCCCCAGGTGATCTCTCCGCTTGGTGGACGAGGGCTTGCTAGAGATTCCGAGGGTGTCTTTAAAGTCATCAGGTGCTTGTGCTTTTATGTTTGTTGCTCTGACCCTCTGGAATTCTCTACCCCATCCGCTTTGTCAGTGTGTGACCATGGAGGAGTTTTAAAAAGGCCCTCAAGACCTCTCCATGGTCAAAGATTAATTTTAATTAACTGATTGTGATGGAGCTCAGATTTAGTATAGTATAAATTATTTACGGATTTGTGTTTACTATTTATTGTTCATTGTTTTAAATTATTGTAAGGCACCTTGGTTTAAGAAAGGCACCATATAAATAAAGTTTCACTTCATTTAATTTCATAAGTTGAAAACCCCACTGACAGCCATTATACAGTGCTTACCTGGGTTCTTCAGTTTGCGGTTCAGCTTTGAAGAGTGCAGATGTGTCCCGGTCCTGAGGATTGCAGCCGCCAAATTCTGGAGGTAAGTATGGGGTAAGGGAGTGGGGTGGTAAGGCTCAGTGAGAGGGTCAGGAGGGGGATGGGGAGATGAGAGATCTTTTTTTTCAGGAAAAAGGATGTTGGGGACTGTTTTCTCTTTCTCAGGGACATTTTAGAAAAACAGATTTATGGATACTGGGGTGGGCTCCCCAGTGTCCATAATTACAACGGGGGTTAGGGGGTTGAACGCTGGCACGGGGATTGGGTCCCACGATGTCGGCAGATCTAAAAGGAAATTACAGGCTGTGTGGCGGGGGTTATCCAACACCATGGGTGGGCATCCCAGTGTCATAAAACAGCAGGGGAGGGTGATCAGAGGGTGGGGGGGCCGCTAGACACAAGGGAATGACAGTGTAGGAATGTCGCAGAACTCACCACCAGCAATAAGAAACTGATGTCTACAACAGAAATTCCTTAAGACTTTTACCAGTTTTATTGCAGCAAAGCAGAAAACCACAGCAGTGGACATAAAGTACTGATATTTCACCTGATCAGCTTTATCAAAGTACTTTTCCTGCTTTGCTGCAATAAAACTGATAAAAATCTTAAGGGATTTCTGTGGACATTGGTTTTCTTACTGCTGGGGGTGAGTTCCATGACTTTCCTGAACTGTGTTTTGCTGCTGTCATGTAGAACCTCGTCCCCAACAGGTGGCTCTCTACTGTGCTTCTACACAAGGGAATTAATTAGAAAAGGGAATCGGGGTCCCCCTAAACACTAAGAAAAATGGCACTGTCACCTTTAAAATCGATGCTAAATCCTTTCACGAGACCGAAGCAGAAAAGGATTGCAAAAGGAATTTAAAGTCCAAAGTGCCATTTCGAACTAATAAAAAAGCATAGGTGGGTAGAGGATGTCCCCTAACCAAAATCCATGACTTGATTTTTAGAAAAGACGTCCCTGTAGCAGGTTTCAACATTTTGTTTCTCCCTCGCTAAGTGGGAAAACAAAATGGCGGCTGGCGAAGACGATTTTTCTCGTGAAGTGGGATTTCATGAGAGTTCCAAATCCCTCTTTTCAATTCCTCTTCACCAGCCATCCACAACCAGGGATCCATGATCAAAATTGCAGCTATCCAAAAGACTGAACTGAGCATGCTCAGAACCTGAAATTTCAAAAAGTAATAACATTGGAACAGATTAATATTTTTTCACCAAGCAAATGCTGGATTATTCCATTGGATAACCTCTTTCTACCCTGAAATTTTCAGGCCATAATTCCAAATGGAGTGGGTGCAGCGCAATGTCAAAAAATGACCATAACATTTGCCCAAAAAGGTGAAAAATGCATTTTGTGGTGCTTTGCTGAACGAAAACCACAAATCCGATCAAGATGCAACTTGACAAATTAAGAGACCTACCATTTGAAATCATATATTCCAAATTTCATGCAAATCCATTGAACGGTTGTGACGTTATTAACGTGCAAAATTTGGGGTTTAACATTAAACTGCCTACTCAACCCTAATTATACAGGAGCAACCGCGCCTCTATAAGATATATATATATACTAACATACTAACATACTATTTGCCAGCAGATTAGGCCTTATGGTCTATCGAGTCTGCTCGAACCTAGATCCTTAGTTGGGTGCCGAGACCCTCCCATCCCTTGTGCTCCAGAAACCTCTATCATCCATCCCCACCCCCGAGACAGGCCATCATCTGATACATCCCCTTTCTGTGTCTGTCCCACCCTCTCTTAAAACCCTCCACTGTGGATCTCTGAACCAGCTCACCAGGCAGTGCATCCAGGGTCCACCACACCCTCTCAGTGAAAAACCTCCTCTTCTTTTCCCCCCTCACCCTTCCACCTTCCAACTTCAAACCATGCCCTCTGGTGATGCCTTCCTGCTTTAGTCTAAAGATCCCCTCCATGTTTACCCTATTTATTCCCTTGAGGTACTTGAAGACCTCAATCATGTCCCCCTGTCTCTCCTCTCCTCCAATGAAAACAGGCAGAGCTCCTCAAGTCTGTCCTCATAAGTCAAATCCCCTAGCCCTCGTATCATCTTTGTTGCCCTCCTCTGTACCCTCTCCAGGAGCTGCATGTCCCTCTTCAAGTGTGGTCTCCAGTACTGTACACAGTACTCAAGGTGTGGTCTAACCAGTCCATTGTACAGCGGCAGAATCACTTCCTTGCTCCTAGAGGTGATCCCCCACGATGCATCCCAACATCCTGTTTGCCTTGCTAGCTGCCTCCTGCACTGCTCAGAGTTATTCATACATGTATCCACCATGACCCCAGGTCTTTTTCCCTATTGAGGCTTCCAGCGCCCTCCCAGGTGTACCTGTGTTTAGGGAGCTTCCCTACCAAGATGCAACACCTTGCACTTGGTGATATTGAAATTTAATTTCTGTGTGAGCCCAGCTTTCCAGGGTGTCCAGGTCCCTTGCAGGGCCAACCTCCCCTCTTCTCCCTCAACTACTGCTCCCATCTTGGAGTCATCCGCGAAGAGACTCATTTCACACCCTATACCCTCCCTGATGTCCGATATGTATGCATTAAACAGGATTGGACCCAGGATCGAGCCCTGTGGTACCCCACTACCAACCTCTCTAGGGTTCGAGAGCTCCCCACAGACCACTACTCTCTGAGTGCGTCCAGCTATCCAGTTTTCAATCCATCTGACCATCAAAGGGCCTACTCCTAACCCCATCAGTTTCTCCACCAGACCATTGTGGGGGACAGAGTCAAATGCCTTGCTGAAGTCCAAGAATAATACATCCACAGGCTTATCCCTGTCCAGTTCTGATGTTACCCATTCATAGAACTCCACAAGGTTGGTTTGACATGATCTACCTGGCACAAACCCATGTTGCCGACTATCCAGACCTCCCACCTCCTCCAAGTAAACCCCCAATCGTTCCTTTAGTATACTCCATTAATTTTCCCACCACCAAGGTCAAACTGATGGGTCTATAGTTACCTGGTACTTCCTTGGACCCCTCTTATGGATTGGTACCACATGTGCCTCTCGCCAATCCCTAGATACCCTCCTGTCTCAAGTGACCTGCTGAAAGCTCCGCCAGGGGTGCAGCCAGTATGTCCACCAATTCCCATAGTACTCTTGGATGAATGCCATCTGGCCCAGGAGATTTGTCTTTCTTTAGGGCCTTGAGGCTAACCACACTTTGGCGGGATGGCATCATCCGTCCCTCCACCTTACTGGTCTTTATCCTTATCCAGATGTGACACCCTGGGGTACCTATCCCTCCCTTTTCTCCATTTCTGTTGTCCCCTGATCCCACCCTTGCTGCTTCTATCCCCTTGTGCCCTTGCTTTGTAGATATCCCATCTCCCTCCCTAGTGAACACAGAGGCAAAGTACTCGTCAATACCTCTGCCTGGTCCCTCGCCTCTTCCACCCACCTCCTTCTGATCTCAATCTGCTGAGATGGGCCTTGGTTTTCTCTGCTCCCCAATGTACCGGAAGAACCCTTTTCCCTCCATGATCCCTGTGCCAGCCGCTGCTCTTTACTGGACTTTGCTCCCTCACCATATGGTGACTTTTCTAGATGCAAGCTGGTACATTTCTTATCCCTATCCCTCTTGTTTTATATTTTTTGTAAGCTGCCTTCTTTTCTCTGACTGCTACCTGTACCTCACTGGACCACCAGCATGGTTTATGTGACCTTGCTCCTCACTCGCTTCAACTTAGCGCAGATCCTGACTGCCTCATGAAGTCCCCATTTTATGACCTCCCATCTCCTTTCCACACTTGTCGTTGAGGTAATCCCTTCAAGTGATCCTGAGAATATTTCCATGCCCATAAAGTCTGCTCTGAAGTCCACTGCCAGTGTCCCAGATCTCACCCCACTCCCCCAATGCTTATTTGAAACCAGACAGTATTGTGGTCACTCCCAGTCAGGGGTCCTGTACAACCATGTCCCTTACCAGATCCCCATCTGCCAGAACCACATCCAGGACATGCCCTCCCTTGTGGGCTCCATCACATGCTGTGTTAAGAACACATCCTGAAGCCATCCAGCAGCCACTGCCCTTGGCCACCTTAGAGGACATGGTTCCCAGTTTGTACCTGGCATATTAAGGTCCCCCATCAACACCACTCCTTCCCTTTTGGACCACACTGGGCAATGATGTTGTCCAGCAAACCATCCTCTAGAACATCACTCATCCCGGGGCCCTATGCTACTCCCAGCTTGACCTTATCTCCTGCTGGGGATCGTAGGTGACCCATAAGGCCTCCACGCTTCCCTCTGCCTCTTCTACCATAGCAATTTCTATGTCATCTCTAATGAACATAGCCAGTCCACCCTCTGCCCTCCTTTCTATCCTTCCAAGCATAGTGTACCCGCATATTTAGGTCCCAGTCATGGTTTTTGTTGTCCTGTTTCCCATGACTGCTGCCACATCCACCCCCCCGAACAGCATGGCCTGAACTCTGGGCAACTTGTTTCCAAGCTCCTGGCATTTACTAACACTAACCCCACCCCTTATCCCTGATCCTTTGTCGAACCCCACCCAGATTCCCTATACTCCATCCTCCCCTGCTCCTCCTGAAACCTCCACCTCCAGTCTGTTTCCCTCCCTTGGGCTTGAAGACTACCCCTCATCTGAGGGGAGGCTTCGGTCAGCCCTCCCTTATCCCTTCCCCTTACAAGTTTAAACCCCACCTTTCTTGTATGTAGTCAGCCATCCCCTGTTTAAGGACTTCTTCCCTAATGGGGCAAGATGAAACCTGTCCTGGCATATATGTCCCTTATCCTCCCAAACCCATTCCAGTTCCCTAACACCCCAACCCATTCTTTCACCCCACTTCCTGAGCCAGTCATTAACCTCTGAGCTTCATTTTTCTCTCCACTGAGGCCTTTGGTACTGGCAATATCTCCAAAAGGAAATCTGCATCCATTATCCCGACAGACTCTGGCAAGTTCTTGGAACCTTGCTTGGATTCCAAATGCTATTTCCTCTAGATCATTAGTTCCCAAATGCCCAGGAAATCCGGTTTCCCTCACAATCCCTAACCATTTCATACACCATGAACTTTGCTCTGTGCACTGTCAGCCCAGAGATACTCACTACCTTCACCTGGCTGTGGCATCCACCCCTGTCCCTCCCAATGGATACCCCTAATCATTGAGTCTCCCAGTAACAGAACCTTAACACCGCCATCATCCTTATGGTTACCTCCACTATGCCCTCTCAGCCCTCCCCTTATCCATGATCGCATTTCATGGGAGTCTTCCTGCCTTATTAGAGACCCCTTGTCACCCTCCCTTCTGCCTCCCTCGCTTTTTTGCCCACTTAACTCAAACCCTCTGAATAGGTGTCCCTTTAACCTCTCTTATCTGAACCATTTATCCTGGTCCTGATGGTTCCTTCCCAGCACCACCATCCTACCCCCTTGTAATAGTACCCCTGTCTCCAGAGGCTCTCTGTGGGTCCCTTTAGCTAGGGCTCCATCCTTGGTACTGACCTCCCTGCTGAAGGGGCCTCTCCCACCTCCTTGTCTCCCAGTTTCTCTCCAATCATGCTCTCCTCCTCATATCGAATATGTTGCATCTCCCATTTGCTTAACATATATGTTTCCCTTCTCCTCTGGGACTATGTCTATCCTTTCCATAGCTGGTCTGTGATGCCCTATGGGTATCTGACCCCTCCCCGGCCTCTGTATAAGTTTCCTCATTTCCACCAACCCCTTCCTCCCCCTCTAGGATGCTTAGTATCTCAAATTTATTGTGACACTCTATGTCAGCCTCCATCAAGTAACCCGAGTTTCCCCTGACTGCATCTCTAAACTGACCTCTTCTTCCTCTCTCTCTTGCACTGTTCACCTTAGGAGCCCTTCCCACAGTCGTGTTTTAGGTTTGTGCACAACAGCCCCTCCTGACTCTTCCCCCTCCAGTCTCTTTGAATTCAGAATGTTCACCCTGTACGCTTTCCCCTTAGCATCAACTTCCCTATCTAAGGGTCCTCTGTCCCTAATATCCCCCCTTCTGCTTGCTGCAACATAATGTCCTGTAATTTCAGAGCGTTGCCCCAGCCTCCTCTCAGCCCCACCCTTCTGCTGCCCATATCCACACCCCTTATCCTTGGACACCCCCCAGCTCCCACAGCTTACTCCTTAACCAATATACCTCACTCCTGATACAAGATAGCTGTCTACAGAGTGGGCAGCCTCCCTCTCTCCAGGCCCAATTTAGAATTATTGCCATCCCACAGCCTGTGCAGCCTACAACCCTTCCAAGATGCTGCCATGGTGGAATTAGCCACCCTGATTATCCCCTCTGTTTATAATAGCACACCTTTTCTCAGTCCCTCCCTGGAGTACAGTTTCTCTCATACTGACTGTAGTTATTTACAAACCCAATTTCAACCCCACCAACAAAGTTCCCAAGTCTCACAAACACATACAGTCCAGTATGTGTTCGATCCCATAACAGTGTCTGTAAGCAGACACCAGGTACCGTGATGATGTCACAGGCCACCAGCTCCTGTTGCTTCAAATTTCAGTCCCAAACAGAAATACTCAGCCCTTCAATCCCAAACCCCAGTGGCTTTTCAGTATTTAAGAAAGCCTACAAAACAGGTTGTGGGAGGGCTCTACCAAACACCAGGCAAACAACACATTTAAATGTCCTTCTAATTTTCCTGCCAAACAACTATCCCCAAACCTACAATAACACAGCCCAAGTAACAGTTCAAATTCAATAGTAATTTTAACACATAGAATTAATTTCACTTACAAACTATTCAAATATTTCAGTTAAAACAAAATATAACTCCTGACCTCTTTTCTACCAACCTGTTGCTTAAGCTCCCAAGTGAACAATGGAAGCCAAGGTAATTCCTATTTAAAGACAAGGTAATTGCAGCTAATGTCCCTTCCCACTAACACCAGCCAAACAACACATTTAAATATCCTTCTAATTTTCCCTGCCAAACAACTATCCCCAAACCTACAATAACACAGCCCAAGTAACAGTTCAAATTCAAGGTACTAATTTTTAACACATAGAACTAATTTCACTTACAAACTATTCAAATATTTCAGGTAAAACAAAATATAACTCCTGACCTCTTTTCTACCAACCTGTTGCTTAAGCTCCCAAGTGAACAATGGAAGCCAAGGTAATTCCTATTTAAAGACAAGGTAATTGCAGCTAATGTCCCTTCCCCCTAACACCAGGCAAACAACACATTTAAATGTCCTTCTAATTTTCCCCACAAACAACTATCCCCAAACCTACAATAACACAGCCCAAGTAACAGTTCAAATTCAAGTACTAATTTTAACACATAGAACTAATTTCACTTACAAACTATTCAAATATTTCAGGTAAAACAAAATATAACTCCTGACCTCTTTTCTACCAACCTGTTGCTTAAGCTCCCAAGTAGACAATAGAGCCAAGGTAATTCTATTTAAAGACAAGGTAATTGCAGCTAATGTCCTTCCCTAACACCAGGACAAACAACACATTTAAATGTCCTTCTAATTTTCCCTGCCAAACAACTATCCCCAAACCTGACAATAACACAGCCCAAGTAACAGTTCAAATTCAAGGTACTAATTTTTAACACATAGAACTAATTTCACTTACAAACTATTCAAATATTTCAGGTAAAACAAAATATAACTCCTGACCTCTTTTCTACCAACCTGTTGCTTAAGCTCCCAAGTGAACAATGGAAGCCAAGATAATTCCTATTTAAAGACAAGGTAATTGCAGCTAATGTCCCTTCCCCCTAACACAGGCCAAACAACACATTTAAATGTCCTTCTAATTTTCCCTGCCAAACAACTATCCCCAAACCTACAATAACACAGCCAAGTAACAGTTCAAATTCAAGGTAATAATTTTTAACACATAGAACTAATTTCACTTACAAACTATTCAAATATTTCAGTTAAAACAAAATATAACTCCTGACCTCTTTTCTACCAACCTGTTGCTTAAGCTCCCAAGTGAACAATCTGTAACAGTGAATATATATATCCTTTTTTATTTGGTTATTAGATAAGACCCACTAGGCCCAAGTGCCTGCTTTCAGGGGTGATCTGAAAGCAGAGGGGTGGTTAAGTGACTTGCTCAGAGTCACACAGTATGCAAGTGGATGTTGTGGGAATCAAACCCATGGCTTCTGGATGTACCAAGTTTATTTACAGCTCATTACTCTAACCTCTAGGCTATACTGCCAGCCCATATTGTTATATGTATTCTAATAACAATATCAACAATAGCATCTGCCGTCACAATGGGTAGGATATTGGAAAGTAAATGAGGCACAAAGGGCTGTGTGAATGCCAAAATCCTAGAGATGGCATGCTCTATAAAAAGTACTATCCATGTTTGCACATTTTAAAAATAACCCCTTACCTTGTTCTTGGCCAAACAATTCCCACCCAAATGCAAGTGGTCAATTATAGCCTCCATCCCCTTTTAGCATCAAGTGAGAAACCAGACTATAAGTTTGCAGCAGATGGTCAGGGTATTTGGGGTTTTTACAATGCTTTAAGACAGTGCAACTCTTTTGTGACAGACCTTTATGGTGGCAAAAGAAGAAAAAAAAACATATTTAAATGCTTGTTTAACCAGGAAAGACATGCTAAACTATGGTGACTGGCTTTCAAGTTCATCCTGGGGGTTGGGGTGGGGGCTGGGGGATTACATGGACCTGCTTTATTGGCAGGAGAAATGTTGCCATGACACTGGGGAACCTCTCCTACTCTTCACTGATAAGTGCCATGGGATCTGTTACTTCCACCTGGACAGTGACCAGAGAAGTGCAGAAGGGACTACGGTTTAATGACTTATCTGAAGGAGAGCACCTCAACAGTGCAGCACCCCCCTGCACTCCTGACTACACTAGTGCCAGTTAAATCATTTTTACACAAACTACATGGTGTGGGGCTAGAACTCATGACCTTCCAGTCTTCAGGCCCCAGAGGCAAATGTACTACTTACTGAGCCACTGATATACGAACATACGAACATACGAAATTTGCCAGCAGATAAAGGCCTAGAGGTCTATCAAGTCTGCTCGAATGTGCAGCTAGCACCCCTTATTCTGCAGCTGCCCCTCCCTTCCACCCTTCCCCTTCATTAACCCTCCCCCTTGTCCTGTCCCATCCTCGTTTGAAGCAGTCCACTGTTCTACTGCATACCACTTCAGCAGGTAACGCATTCCACCCAGCCACCACCCTCTCTGTAAAAAGTCTCCTCATCTCCTCCTGAACCTTCCTAGCTCCAGTCTCATATCATGGCCCCTGGTGGCCCTTCCTCCTTACTTTGAACAGCCCCTCTGTACCCGTCTTGTTTATTCCTTTCATGTATTTAAAGGTTTCAATCATGTCACCCCTGTCTCTCCTCTCCTCCAGTGAGTACATGTTCAACTCCTTCAACCTCCTCTCGTATGATAAGTCCCCCAGCCCCTTGATCATCTTTGCCACTAAGCGCTGCACCCCCTCCAGTAACTTAATGTCCCTCTTCAGATACGGACGCTAGTACTGCACGCAGTACTCCAGGTGTGGTCTAACTAATGACCTATACAGTGGCAGAATCACCTCCTCCCCTCCCCGAGGATATACCTCTGCAATACAACCCAGCATTTTGTTGGCCTTGCAGCTGCCTTCCTACATTGTGCCGAGTTGTTCATTGACCCCTGTAATGAGCACACCCAGATCCTTCTCCTCCTCTGTCTGGGCTAGCTGACTCCCCTAGCTGGTAACTCCTCCTTGGGTTCTTCATCCCAAAATGCAGCACCTTGCACTTTTTGGCATTAGTTTGTGCCAGTGTGTCTGACCAGGTTTCAAGCTTCTTTGCCAGATCATCCTGCAACCCCTGCCATCCCCTAGACCATCCACCATCATACTTTACCTTGGTATCATCAGCAAAAGACTGATCTTGCTCTTGATGTCCCATGATATGTCTGCAATAAATATCCCAAACAACACTGGTCCCAACACTGAGACCTGTGGAACACCGCTCATCACTGCCCTTGGTGTGAGAGCTCCCACCCACCATTACCTCTGTTGCCTTCCCTGCAGCCAGTTTCCTACCCATCTCACCAGCTTTGCACCTGCCCTGTGCCTACTAACCCTTCCCAGCCTTCCATGTGGCACTGAGTCAAATGCCTTACTGAAGTCCAGATACAAGACATCCTCTGCATGGCCCTGTCCAGTTGCCTAGTTGCAGTCATAGAACTCGACCAGGTTGGTTTGGCAGGATCTGCCACGTGTGGAAACCATGCTGTCTGCTATCCTGTAGTCCTTTGGCTCTCGAGGGCCACCAGCCTCTCCTTCAGGATAGTCTCCATTAGCTCTACCCACGATGGATGTGAGGCTCACTGGTCTGTAGTTTCCCGGTTCATCCTTGGGGCCACTCTTGTGGGGCACCACATGAGCCATCCTCCAGTCCTGAGGTATACACCCCAATGTAGTGAGGCATTAAATAGGTCTGCCAGTCCTGCAAGGACTGCGCCAGCAACTTCAATACCCTGGGTGGATGCCATCTGGGCCTGCGACTTGTCCACCCTCAGTGCCTTCAAACCTCTCGAACTCTGCTCTCCATGATTTCCCATCTGCCACCACTTCCCCCTGCTTCTGCCATTTCTCCAACCTTAGGTGTCACCCCCTCTTCTCTTTAGTAAATACTTAGCAGAGTACTCATTTAGTGCTTCCGCCTGCCTCCCTGCTTCATCCAACTCCCTCCTCCCTAATCCTTACTGTGGTCCTTACAGCTCCTTTTCTCCTGATGTACTAAGAAGTCCTTCTCCCCCTTCTTAATGCCTTGTGCCAGCCTGAGTTCCACAGATGCTTTGGCTCCCCTTACTGCCCTTGTCACCTCCTTCGATTCTGTCAAGTACTCCTCCCTGTCCTCCACCCTCCCTGTTTTCTTGTACTTCCTAAAGGCAGCTCTTTTCCTCCTTACCTTTTCCATGACCTCCTTGCTCAACCAGATGGGTTTCTTAGCCCTAGCCTTCTTGCTCTGGGCTTTGCAGCAGGTTTTGGTTGCCTCCACTATACCCAGCTTATGAGCTCCCACCTCTGGTTAGTGTTCATACTAGATTGAATTCTGGCCAGGTGCCCTTTTACCACTTCCCCCATCCTCCCAAAGTTGGCCCTCCTGAAGTCCAGCACTCTTGTGCCCAGATTCCCTCCTTCCTTGCCCATATCCAATGAGCCATACTGAGCTGTGGGTCACTCCCCGACAGCGGTTCCTCCACTGTAAGTTCTCTCTCACAAAGTCCCTATTTGCCAGCACAAGGTCAAGGGTATTTCCTAACCTGATTGGTTCACTGACCATTTGCAGCAGGAAGCTGTCCTGGAAGGCATCCAGCAGTACTTGCTCCCTTCTGTTCCTGGTTGTTGGGGTGCTCCAGACCACTCCTGGCATGTTGAAGTCCCCCACAATCACCACACTACCCTTCTCGCAGGTCCTCCTGATCTGTCCCGCTAGTTCCCTGTCTAACTCCTCCTTCTGAGATGGTGGCCTGTACACCACTCCCATTCTAAGAATCCTATTCTTGGAATCCTGGATTTGCATCAAAGTGACTCCGTACTACCCTCCTCCCTTCCTCCCTACACATTTCAGTTCTTCCTTCATATAGTACCACCCCTCTTTCCCATCACTCAGTCCCTACGGAAATAACCTGTACCCTGGTACAGACAGGTCCCAGTCATTGTATTGGGTGGCCCATGTTCCGTGATGGCTGCAATGTCCACCTCTCCCTGCCATGAGAATCTGTAACTCTGCAGTTTTCCTCCCAAGGCTCCTAACATTAAGGTAACCACTCACCCTTTCCTTCCTCCCATCCTGCCCTCCTTTCCTAGCATCACCAACAATACTTGCCATTTTGTCCTTTGTCACTGTTATGAGGGTAGCTCATATGGTTTCCAACCTGTGGTCTCTGCATATCTCTTCCCTAACTGCCACCCCCACCCTAGTTTAAATTCCCAACTTCCTCTATGTACTCCTCCATACTCTGTTCAACATTTTCTTTCCCTTCTCACTCAAAGTGTAGTCTGTCCTTGGCATAGAGACTACTGTCCTCCCAGGCCCTCCCCACCCCCCAATAGCCCATACCTTTGTGTTAACAACACCAGGTTCTTAGCCATCCATTAAATCCCTCTATTCTCATCTTTCTTGTTGTGCTTGCCTTTGGCATGGGAAGTATCTCTGAAAAAGTTACTGATCTTCCTGTCCCCTCACATAATTGTGCTAGTTCCTCAAACCTCCTCTGGACTGCATCTACTGTCTTGTCAGCCAGGTCATTTGTCCCAAGATGTATAATTAAATGGGGCTTGTCCCTACCCCTTCTAGCATATTTCATAACAGACTGTCCCACCCTTTCCGCTGTCATTCCTGGCATGGCCTCCACCCAAATGTCGACTATGCTCTCCCTTGCTACCCACCTAACTCCTCTTAGTATTGAGTCCCCAGCACTAAGATTCCACCCTCTTACTCCTGCTTGCTTCCATTCATCTCCTCTTTCATTTCCAGCTCCTCTTCTTCCTCCTGCACATTATTTCCCCCCTTTTACCCTGTTGCAATTCTCCCAGAACTCCCCCGCTCAGTTTGGTCAGGCATTTATCAATTTCTCCTCTAATTTCATCATTTCCTCCTCCACCTTCTTCCTCTCTAGCAGTGCACAATTATTTTCTGAAGGCCCTTCACAAATGCCCACTCCCTCTCTCTTCATAGTAACCTGTTCTCTCCTTTCCACTCCATGACTTTTGCCACTTCTTCGCCTCCCCTCACAAGTCCCTATCTCCTCCTTCTTCCATTAGTCTTTTGTCTCCTGACCTGGTTTCCCCGGCAATTGTTCTTCCTGGCCTGGGCCCCTTCATCTCTGCTTCCCTTCTTCTGACCCTCTCCTCACCACTGTTGGCTTAAATTGCCCTCCCTCATCTCCCCTTCTACCTCCCTCCAGTATTGGGCTAAACCCACCCCCAATCTGCCTTGCCTGTCTTAGTTCCTCCTGCAGACCCTCAATCTCCTTTCTAAGTTTTTCATGTGGTTTCACACTAAACATCCTCCCACACTCCAGGCAATTTTGAAAGATTGGTGCACGCAGTTGTTGCAGCCTACCACCTACCATTGCTGTCATTGCCCACCAGCGACCCCCCACCCTTCCAGATGCAGGATACCAAACACTCCCCTAAGTCTCCCCTCTCCCTCCTCTATCAGTGCAAAACATTTTCTTTATTTCCCTTGCCTCCTTTTTTGCACACATTTAGATATATTGAGCAACTGCTTTTTATATTCCTATCCTTCCTATTCACACCCAAAACAGACTTTAAGTAGCCATTGCACAACAGCTCTCAAACTCCTACTCCTCCTTTCCCCAATGCAATATCAATGTGAAGAAGTAATAATGGAAAGCTCCTAGATCTACTTCATTTCCCTTCCACTGAGAGAGCAGTCACCCTTCACTTGCTGCTGTTCCTTTCCTGGATGTCTGCTTTGCTGTGACAGGTGCATATCCTTTGCCTGTTTGAGGAAGTGATGTCAGAACCCCTGGTATAAAGGAAATAATGGACCAAGGATGGGACCAGCCCAAGTCTTCCAGAAACAATCAGGTAGCTGAGGCCTCTGGTAAGACCATTAGCACCCTTCCCCCACTCTGCACTCAAACTTTGCAGCTAGTGAAGCCAGCAACAATGAATCACAATTCTACTCAAAGCCCCCAAAATAGGTTTGCTACCCAAAGAAACAGGACTCAATTCAAAACAGCTTCACCAACAACACATCAAAATAGGCTTGGAATTAGAAGATATGTCTCCAATTCAAAGAAACAGACCCAGTTAAATCACACCAATTATGTTTTAAAACAGAAGAAATAGGCCTCTACAAATGCAGCCTGCCACACAGTGAATCAAAGAAATGAGCCCACTTATAGCTACCAAAACAGGTTTCAAAATTCCAACAGCCCCAAACAATACCCTGCTAGCCCCTTAGTAGTAAGAAAGAAAAGAAATAACCTTCTACCAAGTAAAATCCACAAAAAACAATGTAAAACAACAAGAAGCTACTGTACTGTAGATATAATAAGATACTGCATAATATGACACAGTAAGAACAAAGATACTAGGTCCCCATATTTAAGAATCCCCTGGAAAACCACGCAAGTACCTGCACCACACATCTGAAATGCACTGGTCCAAAATAATGAGATTTTCAGAAGATGCACCATGAGGTGCGCTTGCACATGTCCAGTTGAATATCCCAAAGATGAGAGATCACGCATTGGGTGATGCGCACCGCAGCAGGGGACCAGAGCCCTATAAGGCACATGGACAGTGCAATGGATGACACAAAGCCACTTATACAGTGTGCAAACTTATGGTATTCAGCTGGGATATGCAAATGACCTCATTGCACATTCCAAGCTCATCTCCCACATGCACAGCTCATTACTGAAATGTTTGCAGGTCGTTTGCATACCCCAGGCATGCTCAGTTCCAGCTTAGCAGGGCTGCACTACCATTCCACAAAGGTGAACAGGAGGTACTGCAACCTATAAGGCAGGTGTGATGGACTGTGTGTGTGTCGTGTGTGTGTGTGTGTGTGTGTGTGTGTGTGTGTGTGTGTGTGGACTGTTTTGGCCTGGGTACAGTGCCATTACCCATAGCCATGTACAGGGTTGGAGTGAGATACGGGGGACCCACCAGGATAGTGGCCACAGGAACCCACTTGAACAAGCAACAGGGGAGGACACAGGGTAACAGGGTCTGATCAGCATACCACATGCATGTGATAACCAGCCCCATGTAAAGCATACAGTCTCCTGCACTGCCCTCACACCCTCCCCCGTATGAGAGGAACATGGTGATGACTGCAAGGAATGACAGTGTGCAGAGGGTGACCAGGTACTCAAGTGGGTGGATCCCACTTGTGTGCACCTCTGGTGTACCACCATGGGTGTATGCCACAGGTTAGTCCCTGGCCTGTGCCAGGCTGCCATCCATCCACCAGGCTACCTGGGCACCAGTGCCTCAGACAGCACCCTGGGTGCATGCCATCACCAGATGACAACCCGCAGGCTGCATGGGTGCATGCCATGGACCCTGGTCCAGTTGCTGCATTGTGGCTGTCCACTCCACTGGTGTGTCCAGGGGCACCCAACAGCACTGTCATGTGGCCACTGGGTCTCTAAGCCCAGGGTGCTGTGTGGAGGGTTGCTCCCTGGATGGTGCTGGTGGTGACACAGCACCTGTGGCTCTGGGTATGTCCATCCTGGTATGACAGCTGTGTGTGGGTGCCTGAAGCATGTTCTGGTGCACCTCTGAGAGCTGTCTCTGGATGTTCTGCCTGCAGTTCTGCAGGTTGCCTGTGTGTGGCTGGCTGATTTATGCATGTTTTTTCCATACCTAACTTTGGGCAGCTCATTTCCAAGATGTGCAGCAGATGCTCCACACATTTTGGCTAAATATAGGGATGCTCAGCACATTCATGGGAATGCCCCCTGTATATGCACTGCATACATTAACTGCACCATGGCGCATCCAGAGATGCGCAATGCATCTCTCCCTTTTGAATATCACAGTTCCATGCATGTTCTGAGATGGGCATTGCATCTCCACTTTGTGCTGTGCATCTCCCTTGAAAATGTGGGCCGTACTGCTCGGGGCTAGCCAAACTCCCAGGTAAGATCATTAAAAATAGAAATTTTACTAGATTATATTAAGCTAACACCAGGGCAACTGACCAGAGCTAGCACACAAGGAATCCAGAAGCAAGATGCAGTTGTAGTCACTCAGATACTTGGCTTCCAGGACAGTCTTCTCCACATTCTTATTGTCACTGTCCATGGCTGCTAAAAAGAGCAGTTTGCTTGAAGCTCGGCTAGTAATTATATTAGTAATGTGCCGTTATTCCTATAGCTACTAAATTATTCATTCTATACTTGCATCATTTTTGTGTTTGCCATGCACGCAGGTGTGCAGTGAACATTTTGCTATGATAGTGCATTTTGAGGGGTGTGACACTGTCCATCCAATGCACAGCAGTGTTTAACGGGTGAGTCAGTGCGAGTCAGTGCCACACCAATCATCAGGCAGGCTGATCATGACAGAGTTTTGGCTTGAATTTGAAAAGAAAATGCCTACCCACTCATGGGTCGGGTCTTCCCTTTGATCTACACCACCTAATAAGCTGATCTGTCATGACAACCTGCTGAGGAATATGAAACATCCAGGAATAGCCCTGCTGTTGCAGACGCGAGCTGTAACAAGGGAAACTGTCCATCATTGTGTTGCTGGTGCCCCTGCAACTGCCGCCCCCCCACCTGGCGCTCCCTCTCAGCACCTACCACACCACACACCCCCACAAACATAACACTGACACTGAGGGTGCCCAATCCACCAGTGTCACCATGCCACCTCCTAAGTGAAACCCCCATGGTCCACTACTGCACCGCTTCCAATGCACAACCACATCTCTAAATGGTGCTAACGTGCCAGAAGGCTCATTCATGGCTCAGCACACCCAAGTTCAGCTACACAGATTTTTTTAAAGTATTAAGGAAAATGAACTTGGGAAAGTGCAAGCTAACATGAAACAAGGCTTTGAAGTTATAGAAATCTGTGTATTAAACTGAAACCGTGATACGGGGCATGCAGGAATGCATATCCATATTCCGGCCCAGTATTGTGACTCCAGTTAAAACACCCCAATTTCTATCTGTTGCTTCTGCCCCTATAACTGTCCTGCCCACCCAACTCTTCCTATCAGCACCCACTACCCTACAACTCCCCCTCCCACAAACATAACACTGATACTGAAGGTGCCCAATTCCCCAGTGTCACTCTCTGTTGCTGCCGCCCCTGTAACTGCCCCGCCCACCCAACCTACCGTCTCAGTACCCACCCACTCCCACAAACATAAGACTGACACCAAGGGTGCCAACTCCCCAGATGTTGCAAGCTGAAATAATAAAAACCTTCCCTCATAGTTTTTTTTAAACCCTGTAAAATGAAAAACGTCTATTGATGTCTGTTGCGACCGTTACTGTCCCCCACCCAATCATCCCAGTCAGCACCCACCACCCCACTCCAAGTCCTTACTTACCTACTGGGGTTGGGTCCAATGCTGTAATCTTCAGAGAACTGCAGACATGCCTTCATGCTTCAAAGCTGGACCACAAACTGAGGAAAGAGGTATGCGGTTCAATGTATTTCAGTGGGGTATTGAACTTAGTGGCATAACTTGGCCATTTTTGCATATTTGTGCCCCAAATTTTCTACATGCCTTTTTAGACCCCCCACCTCATGGTACAATTGCGGTGCAATTAGGCAAATCTGTCTGGAAAGGTGATTTTGTGGTCCTTCACAAAATCACCTTTTGTGCAGGAGTTGAAAATGTTCTCTATCCTTGTTCATAAGGTGGGGTCATAAGAGGGCTATGCTGAAAATTTGGTGTACATATATTATAAAACAACAAAGTTATGAGCCTATGTTGAATTTTACAAATACAGGCTCGTAACTTTGGTCATTTTCAATGTTTTACTCCAAATTTTCAACATAGCCATTTTTTACAGCACCTCATGAATGTGACAGCTGACATTTTTCAAATCCTGGCCAAAATGTGTTTTGCATCCCAAAAGGTGATTTTGCAGTCCCTGCATAAAATCACCTTTTGGACAGGAGTTTATTTATTTATTTAAAAGTTTAACCAGAAAGGCACACTGAGTAGAGTACTCCTCAATTCCAGGTGCGTCCTGGGGGACGGGGGACATAAGGAGACAGAAGCATACAAGCAAGTACAGTAACAGCACAGATACATTGCTAGTTAGATACATAGCTTGGAAATACATTTGATCATACATATTTATATTTAGACATTTTCATTGTGATTTGCAGCTACTGCCCAATCATTCCATCCAAAAGGAAGCAAGGCCTGCAATTAGAACTGAGAACTGAGACAACAAGTCAGTATGGTGGTGGGAGGCCGGGGCATAATACTCACACATGCAGGGAGAGTTGCAGTGCTCGTTTATGAAGTGTCTGAGGTGAGTGGGTGAGGGCATTAGTTGAGTGCTTTCAGGGAAGGAGTTCCATAACTTAGGCATGCGGTGTCTGAAGGCTGCTTGGCCTGCCAATGAGGTCATGCATGACACTGACAGGAGAATGGTGTTTGCTTTCCTCAGGGAATAAGCGGAGGTGGGAAGAGGAGTTAGTGCAGCACTGAGGTATTGGGGGAGGGACTGGGACCAATACTTTGCTATGAACATGGTACAGTGTGCCTTCCGCCAGTCATGGAGTGAGGGCAGCTTTAGGGACCGATAGAGGTCACAGTGGTGAGTAGATGGCAGGCTGTCAAGGTGAATCTACAGAAAACAGTGGAAAGAGGGGGTCCAGTCTGGATAGGATGGATTTTGGAGCGGCACTATAGACTACATCACCGTAGTCAAAAATGGGGAGAATCATTTTCTGTACTAGTGCCCTGCAGGCTGGCAGGGGATGCTACCACATTTGTGATAGAGGGCACCCAATTTAGGATGTACTTTTTTGTGGATGGCATCCACATGGTCCAGCTAGATTCCGATATATCTAAAGGAAGTGCAAGCTTCCAGAGTAGTCCCATCCAGGGTGTGGAAGAAGGGGAGAGTTTTGAGCTGAGCAGCCCTCTGCCTCATGCCAAAGGTCATGGAGACAGTTTTCTTGACATTTAGGAAAAGTTGGCTTGCACAAAATCAGAGCTGGACTTGATTGAAGTCCTGCTACAACCTGGTTTCAACTTTAGTGGTTGAGGGGCCTGAAGCATACAAGACTGTGTCATCCGCATACATGTGTATGGAGATGTGTGGACAGGTGGTTGGCAGGTCATTTAGAAAGATGGAGAATAGGAGCAGACTGAGGACAGATCCTTGGGGGACACCAGTGATAACTGGGGAGGGGGAGGTGGATCCACTAATTGTGACAGATTGAGAGTGGCACCCCAAGTAGGAGTGGAACCAACTGGTGGCCTTGGCAGATAGCCCAGCAGTGGAGAGCTTATCTAGCAGGAGAGGGTGGTAGACCATGTTGAAGGCCTTTGCCAGATCTACAAAAATTTGTGAAGGTGAGATGTCCCTTGTCCATGCTATCAAAGATAGCTTCGGTGAGCTGTAGGAGGGAAGTGGCTGTGGAGTGCGACTTCCTGAACCCAGACTGGTAGGGTGAGAAAAAGGAGGAAGAGTTGAGGAAGGTGGAGAGTTGTGAGAGGACTAGTTTCTCCTGGATCTTTACCAGGATAGGGAGGAGGGAGATAGGTCAGTAGTTACCAGGTTCAGAGGTGTCGCCACCCTTAGAAAGCGGGATTGACAGTAGCATGTTTCCATTCTGAGGGAACGGAGGCTAAGGAAAATGAGAGATTATAGAGATCAGCCAGAGAGGCAGCTATGGCAGGAGCGGCTAAGTGAAGCATCTTGGCATCCAGCCCTGTAGGCATTTGCCTTTGTTAGATCAAGGCTTCAAAGACTTCAGAGTGTGTTATTTGACAGAAGGAGAAAGTAGGGGGAGGAGAGGAATGCGCTTGTGTGGTGGCAGCTGCGTTTTTGGGTTTTGGCTGTAAAGGGGTGAGGGTAGACAGCAGAGCAGAGGTGCAGCTTGTAAAGTAGGAATTAAAAGCAGTTGTAACAGCTAGTAGGTCAGTTTTGGTGGTTCCACCCACTTTTAGCATAGGAGAGGGGGGATGAGAGGGTGAAGAGAAGAGAGATTTGACCACTTTCCAGAATTTAGTTGGTTTGCTTATGTTAGCCTGGAAGGAAGCTTGGAAGTAACTTGTCTTGGCCTGCCTGATTTGCCTAGTGCAGGTGTTGCACAGGGATCCATATTTTGCCTGGTCAGCAGGGGAGCTGAAGACCTTAAATGATTTCCAAGCCTGGTTTCTTTCTCTGATGAGGGCCATGATGTCCACAGTGATCCAGGGCAAGTGAGCACCCCTCACCCAGGACCTTTTGAGTGGTGCATGTGTATCCCAAGCTGCTAGGAACTTGAGTTTGAAATAGCTCCATGCTTTGTCAATGGACGAGGCATAGCGGAGGAGGAACCAATCAGTGGCTGACAGATAATTTATAAGCGAGGTAAGGTCCAGGGATTTGAAAGACCTAGAGAGAATGATCCTGGGAGAGGATGATTTGGGTCTGAAAATTTTGCAGATTATGAAAACCATATGGTGATCACTTAGGGAATCAGGGACGGTGCCAGAGGCAATTACTCGATGCTGGTGGGAGGTAAGGACCCAGTCCAGAAGGGAGTGATTTGATGACTTTTTTATTTAGATGAGTGGGTTCGGTGATCAGTTGTGACAGGTTAAGCCCAGCAACTTGGTTGCGGAACTTGGAGGTGTTGCTGGATAGCCAATTTAAATTGAAATCCCCCAGGATATGGAGCCCACCACACTTAGAAAGGGATTCAAGGTGCCAAGGAGTTCCAAGATTACTGAAGCTGAGGAATCGGGAGGACAGTAAGACCCTGCTATAAATATTGGTTTTGTATGGGGTAGGGAGAGTTTGATTAGGGCTGCATCTATCAGTGTGGAAGACTTGGAAGCATGATTTGGGTGAACTGTATGGAGGAAGGGAAGTAGATAGCTAAGCCACCTGCCCTTTTGTTGCCCAGTCAGTCATGCCTGATAATGGAGTAGCCTGGATAGTGATTTCGCAGTCCTTGTGGTGTGGCTTGAGCCAGGTTTCGGAGATTACTAGGACATCAGGATTCAGGGAGAGGATAGTAGGCTGCAGCAAGGTTATTTTGTTTAGCAGGCTGCAGCCATTCAGATGCATCAGCTTTAGGCCTCGAGGTAGGCTGAGGGGTGTAGCAGTGGGTCCTTGAATATATGGAGTGTGTGGCCTGGGATTTGTCTCACTGTCTCCAGCAAGTAGTAACAGGAGGATCACTAGTAGAGTGTAATAAGGCATTGAATTTTGCATTTTATGTAGTGCCCTGTGGAGGAGAGACAGTTGTGGAGTGATTTGGGGCAGAGTACTTTAGTACTATGAGGCCAGCTTGAAAGGAGGGAGGCAGTATAGAGAGGCTGATGAGGGGCCTAGCAGTAGCGTGGGAGTTGGGTACAATCCAATGTGGAGGGTGCTAATGGGAGAGTGCCAAGCTGGCAGAGTATAGGTTGGAATAAGTTGTGCCTGCTCCTTGGGGAAGTTTGGGGGTCAGAGAGACAACAGTGGGAACAGCGGGGTAAGAAGAATGAGGTAGAGATAATACATTGTGTAAATATATAGGGGGAGAGAGAAGTATAAGCTGAAGCAGCCTCTAGTGGTGTAAGAATATAGGCTGCAGATGGGAAAGTTGACTGATTGGCTCACACCGAACTCGTGACCCGCAGTATATAGTTGCGAGTCGACCAAGGGTGGCGGTGGGGTAGCCGGCGCAGAGTTGAACATTTTCTGTGCCCCTGTTCATGAGGTGGGGTATAAGAAGGCTGTTTATTTATTTATTTAACAGACTTTAGGATTGCAACCTTTGAGTCAGGGACTCATTTACAAAGGCTCCGCATCAGAAAAAAACAAATGTGACCCCCCCCCCTACAAATGGCTACCATCTGTGCCAAGCGGGCCAATAACCCCGGAGCAACTGCACAGGACTATATTGATGCATTGGAGAATGTGTATGGGAGCCCAGATTCAGATGAGAATCTGTGGTGGAGAACAAGAAACGCTCAGCAGTACCCAGGGGAGCCATTGTCTGTGTATGTACCTCGGCTTGAAAAGCTGCTACAAAAGTGCTTCAGAAAGGGTAGTTTGCCATCAAATGAATTAGATTGAACTAGGCTGGACCAGATCCCTAAGTCTGCTCTGTTTTCAGAATTGTTTCTGCTTCAGTTGCACCTTGCCACCCGACTGGAATCGCCCCCCTCTTATGACGAGCTAATGAAAGAAATTCGGGGGTTGAGCAAAGTCCACCCCATGGGGGAATTGCACCCATATCTGTTGCTGCTGCGCAAGTGACCGAGAGTGATCAACCAAGTGAGGCTCAGGTGCAAAAGTTGGCACTTAACGAGCACTCTGAGAATGCAAAGGACTTCCTGCCCTGTGCCAACATTGGAAAGACGAGTTACTAAAGGAAGTCCGAGAGTTGAAGATGGGTGCCTCTGCAAGGGTTTCCCCCATGGAACAAGATTCTGGTCCCTTTCAGGACGTGACTGCCATGGGGGTGTGGGTGCACCCTCAGGCATCCGCTACCGATGGTGGCTCCAAGGTTGAGATAAACGGATTGACTGCCACTCTAAAGGAACTGTTAAGACACGTTGCACCACTCTCACTGCTGCAAGCAGATACTAGACCCCAGTCTCTTACTACTGCTTCAGTTCCTCATATGATGTTCTCTCCCAGGATGACCCAGAAGTCTATCATTTGTCACAACTGTGGAAAGGATGGCGATATGAAAAGAGAATGCCGGTCTCAGAAGGACTTAGAAAGAGTAGTAGACTTCAAGGGGAGCGCCGAAAAGCAAATCAGTGTACAAGGGGTGCCCAAAATAAGCGCAGTGAGGGTTCAAGAAACCCTAACTCAGATTTCTTTGTGGCTAAATCATCTGTCCAGACCTCTGCTACTGCCTCTCCAGACTGGTCCAAAATAGTGGGCCCTTCAATGGAGACTACGGTGACTGTGAATGGTATTCATACTTGGGCTGTGCTTGACAGTGGATCACAATTGACCATTGTATTCCAGGACTGGTATGACAAACACTTATCTGATGTGCCTTTGCAATCTCTGGAAGGCCTACACGTGTGGGGCCTGAGCGACAAGTCTTATCCCTATCTAGGGTATGTCTACCTCTGGTTGTCTTTTCCTGCAACTGTAACTGGTGTAGAGGAGCAAGTAGAGACAGTGGCCATAGTGTGTCCCCCACCGAAGTGTCTGATGAGGTCCCCCTGTTAACTGGGACAAATGCCCATATGTTTGGGAGACTGGCACAACTCTGTCATGAGAAACAAGGGTGACAGACTGGGAGGGTCCTGAGAATTCTGGCTCTGATCAAGAGGGACTATGATTTGCAACTGAAACCCTGAGGAAGTGAACCAGGATGAACCAGTGGGGATCGTGTGGAAGAAGGATCCCAATTCAGTGGTACTGGCCCTTAACGCCCAGTGTACCATTCAAGGGGAGGTCAGCCTCTGGAAAGATGTCAAGAACAAAATACTGATGTTGGATGTGCCAGGCAATGGAAAATTGCCAGAAGGATTATTGGTCAAGCCCAGCATCTTGCCTGCTCATGCCCGTGCCTATGCATGACGAGTGATAGTCCAGACACACAATGTGTCAGATCGGGAGATCCAGGTGAACAGAGGGTGCACCCTAGCTATGGTACACTGCACAGACACTGCAGTATTGCCCAGCAACAAGCACCCTGGTGAGATGAAGAGAGTGACCCGAGATGTGTTTGACTTTGGTGACTCCCCGTTGCCAGCTTAATGGAAGGCTAGAATTAGCACGAGACTTGCCCAGAGAAACCAAGTGTTTTCATTGAAGGAATGGGATGTGGGATGTGTCCAGGGTGTGGAGCATCACATATGCCTGCATGATGAACGGCCATTTCGAGAGAGGTCCCAATGCCTAGCCCCAGCAGACATAGATGATGTGAGAAGACACCTGCAGGAAATGCTCACTGCTGGTGTGATACAAGAATCCAGGAGCCCATATGCCTCTCCCATTGTGGCTGTGTGTAAGAAGAATGGGTCTGTGAGGATGTGTGTTGGTTACTGAACCCTGAATCAACGTACCATCCCAGACCAATACACTATGCCTCGTATACAAGATGCCCTGGATTGCTTAAATGAGAGCAAATAGTTCTCGGTGTTGAATCTTCACAGTGGATACTACCATATCCTGATGGCTCTGGAAGACCATGAGAAAACAGCCTTCATCTGTCCGTTGGGGTTCTATGAGTTTCTGAGGACACCACAGGGGATATCGGGCACCCCGGCCACCTTTCAGCAACTGATGGAACGTGCAGTGGGAGATACGAATTTGCTGGAATGTCTGGTGTACTTGGACGATGTCATTGTGTTTGGGAGCACCTTAAAGGAGCATGAGAACTGACTGTTTAAAGTCCTAGACCAGCTAGAAGACTTTGGCCTCAAGCTATCCATTGGCAAGTGCCAGGTTTTCCAAACCTCCGTGAAGTATGTGGGCACATAGCATCTACAAAATGGATAGAGACTGATCCCAGCAAGGTTGAAGCACTGACTACTTGGCCCCAGCCCCATTATCTGAAAGAACTACAACGTTTCCTGGGGTTCTGTGGCTACTACAGCAGGTTCATAAAAGACTATTCCAAGGTGAGTTGCCCACTCTTGAACCTTACCCAGGGTTACCCTCCTACCAATCGTAAATACAAAAAAGAGTCCGTTAAATAACCAGAAAAAGTATACTTCTGCCCAGTTTAACTCTTCGGGCCCCATTGGATGCCCGACTGTGAAGCAGACTTCCATAAGATCATATACCAGCTCACTCATGCCCCCATCTTCACCTATGTTGACCCCACCAAACCCTATGTGCTGCATACGGATGCTAGTCTGCAGGGTCTAGGAACGGTGCTGTATCAAGACATGAGGATGGCCTGAGACCAGTAGCTTTCACCAGTAGGAGCTTGACCCCGTCCGAACGAAACTACCCTGTGCATAAGTTGGAGTTCCCTGCACTAAAATGGGCCATCATTGACCAGTTTCATGAATACCTCTATGGGGCAAAGATATTGGTGAAGACTGACAATAACCCGTTGACCTATGTACAGACTTCAGTTAAGTTAGACGCCACTGGGCAGCGGTGGCTTTCTGCATTATCAACCTATGATTATGCTGTCAAATACAGACCAAGCCTGAACCATATTGATGCTGATGCCCTATCATGAAGGCCCACTTCCAAGAGTGATTGGGTCAGGCTGTCTGAACCTGACATTCGAGCATTGTGCCAAATGTTTCATAGAGAGGAACAGATGTCTGCGGACACAGTGGACTGTTTAGTAGATTGCTTGAGCCCTTCTGACACCTGTACACCTGTTGCTTATTGCCAATTCTCTGCTCTAGATATTAGTGCACTGTCTCAATTTGACAGTGACAGCATTCAGTGGGCTGAATCCCAAGATCCTATGATTCAACCAGCACTTGATGCCCTGCGTGCGGGGAAAGATGTGTCTAAGTTATGTTCCACTGACCTGCAAACTGCTTTATTGTTTAAAGAAGGCCCCAGTTGCATAATCAGTTGCTGTATAGAGAGACAGTAGATCGTAGTGGCAAAGTAGACAAGCAACAATTGGTCCTGCCCACGGCCTTTAAAGATTTGGTACTGAGGTCCCTCCACAATCACATCGGGCACCTCGGTATTGACAGAACCCTTGACCTAGTACGATCTCGCTTCAACTGGCCCGAAATGGGGGCCAATGTTGAGCACCATGTAAAGACCTGTAGTCGCGGCCAGCAAAGAAAAGCCCTGCCTCAGAGGGCTGCCCCCCCTTGTTAATATTACTACCAGCACCCCATGGAACTAGTCTGCATAAACTTCTTGTGTTTAGAACCTGATCAGCGGAACATTGACAATGTGTTAGTGGTTATGGATCATTTCACATGGTATGCACAAGCTTTTCCCACCAATGATCAAAAGGCATCTACCGTGGCCAAGGTGCTAGTGGAAAATTTCTTTGTCCGCTATGGTGCATCCCAGCAGATCCACTCTGACCAGGGCAGAGACTTTGAGAGTAGACTAATCAAAGAAATGCTCTCTCTCTATGGGGGTGAAAAAGTCAAGAACCACCCCCTATCACCTGCAGGGAGATCCTCAACCAGAACGTTTTAACCGCACCCTTCTAGACATGCTGGGCACCCTCCACCCAAAAGACAAGCATAAATAGAGTCAGCAGATTAGCACCTTGGTACACGCATACAATTGCATGAAAAATGATGCTACTGGGTTCTCCCCCTACTGCCGCATGTTCAGGGGAGAGGCCAGGCTGCCAGTTGATGTCTGTTTTGGGGTCTCTCCAGATGGGGTCCAAGCCAAAAACTACTTACAATATGTATAAAAACTGAAAGCTCAATTGAACCATGCCTATCAACTGGCCCAGACAATGGCCACCAAGAGAAATCTAGAAACAAAGAGAGGCATCATACCTCTCAACTGTACCACATTACGAGGAATGTTACTCATTTGACTTCGCAAAAGCTCCCTGTTCCACATTGTGAGGACTTGTTCCACATTCAAAGTCAACATTTTAAAGTAAAAATCCATAGTAAATGATGCAATAAATATATTATTCAATTAATAACAGACTTTCTGTACATAAATGCAACATTTTAACAGTATTTTGAGCTTTTTGGGTAAAGATTTGATTAAGTGTTCCACATTTTGCCCATTTGTTCCACATTTTGATAGGCAATGTTCCATATTTGGGGAACAAAAGGTTGAGAGGTATGAGAGGCATGATAAAAAAGTAAAGGCTCAAGAGCTTCGACCCAGAGACCGTATGTTGTCATGCAATTTGGGACTGCATGGCAAACACAAAATTGCTGATCGGTGGAACCATCTTCCCCATGTAGTAGTTGGAAAGTTGGATGATTTACCTGTGTACAAGGTGTGCCCAGAGAACAACTCCAAAGCTGTCAAGACCATGCACCGTAACCACTTGCTGCCTATCAGCCAAGTCATGATGGAGGCTGAACCCCCAAAAATTGAGCCCCCTGGGCTGGTGACTCGTGCTGCTGCAAGAAAGAGACAGAGTCAGCCTACGCCAGTGGTCACAGATTTAAGGTTTTCTCCGCAGCAGGCCCAGAATGATAGTAACTGTCAGTCCACTTCTGACGAAAGTGAATGCGACTATGCCCATTATCCCTCTTATGAACCAAGTCAGCTGTTTCGAGGCAACCCCCTGATTAATTGTGGGGATGAAGCTGGGCCTTCTGGACTGCCTAACCCCCCATCTTTGTCCCTGGAGCCAATGCTCCCTGACAGTGGAGTGCAAAGTATCAGGTCTGAAGATGCTGAGTCTCTGTGTATTGTGGAACTGTAAGATTTGCCTGAAGGAGGGGCTGATGGCTTGAGTCTTTCTGGTGACATACCAGAACTTGAAGAACACTATAAGAGTGCTGACCACCCCCCTTCGGTGCCTCAAAGCTTAACTGTGCCTGAGCCTTCACAAAATGAGTCAAATGTTATAGAAACAGAGCCTGCAGAACAAGGAGCTGACAGTGCCCCAAGTTTGCACGTTCCCACCCAGGCAGAGGCACCCTTCACAAGTGACGAGAATCCCCAGACAAGTGCTGAGACTACAGAGACTGTAGTTGTCCCCCTCAGAAAGACTGGCCGAGCTGTCAAGCCAGTAGTACACCTCAGTTATGATTCTCCCAGGAGGCCAGTGGATTTGCCTCTCAATGTGGTGCACAAAGGTGTTTATGTCTCACCAAGCCCACTGCCCAAATTGAGCTTAACAGCCAATTCCAGGTTGTCTTTCCCTCTCACCATGGTGCCCTGCCCCCTCTCGCCCCAGGTTAGCTGATAGGGAAAGGCCCCCTCTTGCATTGTTTAAGGTACAAGAAGTTATTACCTGATTCAGTATAGTAATGTTCAATTTACCTGTGTGAAATATGCACAATGTGTTGTCAGAATAGATATAGTATCATGAAGTGTAGTGAATATGTATAGTAAAGTAACAAGTTTATGTTAACCGATGCATGATGGTACAGACTTGACACGGACGCCAAGTTTTCTCCAGGCAGAGAAGGGTGTAACCCCCCTACAAATAGGGGTTCCCGAAAAGTCTTCCTTGAGTATGCCTAAATGCTCACTGCCAGGCTGGTGTCCTGCCTTTTAGCAGTTTAAATGTGATTGCCAGAGAGTGGCTGTATAGCCTCTGTGTACTGTCTCTTTAAGAGCTGCCTAGATTGCAGTCATGAGTAATCTAAGAGGGAGCTCTGTTGAAAGATGTAACTACTTACTGAAAATCATTTAGAGTGATAATGATAATGTAGTTTGTCTAACCTGCCCTCTTTGCAGCAAGGACTATTTTGGTCCTGGACTGCAAATTGGACCCAATCAGTACTGGTGGGACCTAAAATGGAGCCAGACTACAGAAGCTGTCTGGAGTCAAAATCGTAGAAATTGTAGTTTTGGGCTTTTTGCACCTTTTTGCACCTGAAGGGGGAGCTTTTGTTGTGACTGACAGGAGGATCAGCCAACCAAACCTTTTGGATCTTGGGGAATTTCCCAGGCTTGCTGGCAATTGAGTCAGATCTACAGTAGGTTGGGAGATGAAGAAGCAACATGCTTGAGACAAGCAAGCAGCCGTGTGAGTAGTTTTGTGTGGGAGAACTGTGGAAAGGCCTGATTTGTGGCCTGCATTTCTGCCTGCTGCCCCTGAGAGGGAGAGAAGAGAATTATTTCGGACTAAATCCAAGTCTGTGAGAACGAAGTAAGACACTGTTTTTTACCAGGATCATACCTGAAGAAGACCAAAGATATTGCTGAATGCGATCGGCCTTTTAGGATTTCCAGCTGCTTTTGAATCCCTGCTTTGTGCAGAGACTTTGCGATCGTGACTGGAGAGCGGTTTGCCTGGTACAGTAGAATTTCCTTACATGTAAATGTGCTGGGTATTGAAAGTGGGTCGTGATTTGGTTCCCCACTGTGTGCACTGTGTTCTGTTTGCTGGAAGCTTTATCCAGCCTAATCGGACTGAATCCGCGTTCATCTCCATTCGGCCTGGGCCATACCATGCTGGCCCTGCCAGACTACCCCACTGCACAGAGAAAGCCACCAACGAGAGACCTGCCTGGGGATCAGCCCCCTGCTCCACGCTTGAACAGGAACGACGCCTCGGTGATTTATGTGGGCCCTGCTTCTCCTGGCACTCCAGATTAACCACCTGTTGTCTCGATTTTCGTCCAGCCTGTGTCCAGTCTTGGGTATCGTGAGTAATCATCAGGCTAGCTCCCTGCAACAACAGCCTAATCTAAAAGTGTGTCATCTGATTGTCTTGTTTTCTTTTCATGAACTGAGCCCTCTGGCTCCAGATTACAAATAGTGTGTGTTGTACATGTTTTTCTTCCATCACAGGGCCCCAACCAGCTGCAACGTTTCTGGCTAGCCCACCATTCTTCATCCGGGTACCCAGGGTGTGCGACTGTTTATGGACCCTGAAGTGCATGCATAATTTTTTCAGTGATACAGCCTTTAAGCAAATTAACCTGATTACCCCTTCCCTTATTCAAATCCCTTAAATAAATCAGATCTAACTCTTTTTTGCATTTACCATGACTGTGGTTCCAGTTAGTGCAGGAGTACTGTACTGCTGTTATTTGCTGTGTATAACCTTTTTTTTACAGGGGGTTCCCAGGGACGAGCCAGAGGAAAGCCCTGGTGGTAAGTGCAAACAGTGTGGATACTTGTGTGGTGTATCAGGGGTATTGTGAAAGTGATTATTGTGTATTGTTCTGGCCACTAGCAAGGAAAGAGGGGGGTTACAGTGTCCTGGAGGGCAGTGCCCAGGTTAGCTTGACCACTACCAACCCTGACCTACGGGTGGAGGCACCCATTTCAGAACTCAGGCCCCTTAACCTGCTACTAGCCAAGCAGGCAGGCGTAGTAGCCCTTGGGATAGTGCCACCTAGGGGTTACACAAATAAAAACACTTACTACATATAGACATAGAATGGCAGCTAAAGGTTACAGTTTTTTCAGTTATACAATATTGCAGAATCAAGATCAACTATCCATCGCATTGAACGTGTTACCGAGAGCTTATTTTACAGTTTCAAGACAACAATAAGTTTACTGATAGAGGAAGGGAGTATTTACAGCGAAGTAGAGAATTAGAAAGATATCTTGTGAGTGCAGCCAAAGGAGGCATTGTTAATAGGTTATGTTTGGTAGCCAAGTCGGTAGGAGCTCAGTGGTAAGGTGATCCCGTAAGATGATAGATAGATGACCTGGCACTAGCTGGTACATTGGCAGCACCGTGAAGCGAGAATGTGCTCTTTGAGGGCTGACTTGAAAGGTCCTAATTTGGAGATGGAGGAGACATTGGAGGGGAGTTCGTTTTACAAGACTGGGGCCCTGTGTGGGAATTACCTTTGGGCTAAAGCAGTTCTAACCCTCGGGATGGACCACACCTGTCGGTTGGCAGTGCAGGCATTCACTGAGGTGTGGGAGGATAGGAGAGACGCAGAATCCCCCAAGGGGGTAAGCCCCAGGTGTGTTTTCTTTGTGAGAAGACATGTTTGATAAAATAGCCTTTCATCCAGGGTGAAGAGATTTGTCAGGGCATATAGGGTACAAGTATTGGGACGCTTGTCTGCCCCAGAGAGGAGTCTGCATGCTTTGTATAAGGCCAGGTGGATTTTGTTATGGGCTGTGTGGTCAGCAGCCGAGTAGATAGTGAGCCCATAATCGACTATGGAGAGGACTGAGGAGGTAACAGCTAGATTAAGGGCTTCCGGAGGTAGGCAATCCTTGTGCCGATACAATAGGTCTATACTGACATTTATGGCATATGATAGAGTGTCAATGTGTGAATGGAAGGAGAGGCTGGAATCATATGTAAGGCCCAGGTATTTATATGTAGGGACCTGTTCTAGAGGAAGGAGAGAGTGGGAGAGGATTGTTAGCTGCACATTCTTGGCCTTATTCTGTTGGTGGGCAAACAGCATGGTCTTTGTCTTTTTTATATTGACCACAAGTCTTTGGTCTATGAACCAGTTTTCAATCTGGTTAAATGTGTGTTGGAGGGAGGACTGCAAAACTGTGGGATCTGTTGAAAAATTGGCTTAAAAATATCAAAAAACAATTAAGTTATGAGCCTACGTTGAATTTTGTGAACACAGGCTCGTAACTTTGGTACTTTTCAGTATTTTTACCCCAAATTTTCAACATAGCCATTTCTTTACAGCACCTCATGAATGTGACAGCTGTCATTTTTCAAATCCTGGCCAAAACGTGTTTTTGCATCCCGAAAGATGATTTCACAGTCCCTGCGTGGCATCAACTTTCAGACAGTAGCTGAAAATTTTCTCTGCACATGTTCATGAGGTGTGGTCATAAGAAGGCTATGTTGACAATGTGGGACAAAAATATAAAAGAATGACTAAGTTATGAGCCTGCATTGAAATTTATGAACACAGGCTCCTAACTTTGGTAATGCCTAACCCACAAAGTGCACCACAGAACATCTAGTACCCCAGGGCTTCTATACCAGCGGAGAACATCCAGCATTGACAAATGCTTGTTAAACTTTGTACCTGTAGGAGATAAAAATGAGTGTTTTGTTGACTTACCAAATTTATTTTAATCTCACACCTGCATCTTTTTAAATTTTCTACCTATGTAAGAAGAAATTATTTTGGCATTATGTCTAGTAATGTTTTAATTTAAAAAAATTATAAAATGATTAATAGGTTCTTGTCATACCTCTCAAATGCTTCTTGTCATACCTCTCAAATGCTTCACATTATGAGGGACATGAGGGATGTCCCTCATTTTACGCCCTCCCAGTTATGCTGTCTCACATGGGGCATAAGACTGCTGGGAAGTGAGACCACCTAGCTGGAAACACTGCAACACCGGACCAAGGTCGAACACTGCCTTCTTAGTATATCTGAGGTCTGAGCCCAGATCAGAGCAACACTGTAATTTGGAACTATAAGGTGGCTATACAACAGTGGATTCAGACCACAGGGCTTCCCGCATTTGTAAAGCAACCTGGGTCCCAATCATATTCTCCAGGCTCTCTCCTGGGTTGTAGCGTTGTATGGACTAGGTTGGGGACAGGGTATATGTATATGGATATGGTCCGGGGTAATGGTTTGGGATTATGTGGCATGGCAGGGGTACATGCATGATGGGATCCAGGGACAGGATGATGAACCTAACACTGATCAGACTCATCTTGAGACACGCCAAGCAAGCAGCTGAGGAACCTGCCGGGACCTACCAGTGTGTTGAAGGTCTTTGATCCTGTCATCTAGGCTTGTCATTGATACCTGCACTCCTGGCTAGTATGCCCCACTGGGCTACCTGCTTGATTAGTAACCGATATTCAGACCCTGACTCTGCCACACTGGGCTGCATTGAATCCAGGGCCATACTCAAGACAGCTCGCAAGCCTCACAGACTCCCACTGATGGGGCCATTGTTTACTTTCCCACTCTTTTCCTGTGTTTTCCAACCACCAGATCACACCAATATGCTCTCTGGCTCGGCTCTCTGGCCCCCACTTGTCACTGTGGTTTCTGGGGAAGGGCTTATCATTTACAGAATTGACCCCAGGTGGGGTCACCTAAATTCAGGCTGAGAACCGGGGCTGAAAACAAAAACGAAAAATCAGGACTCAAAATCCAGGTGTTGATTCAGGCTGGCTTCTTTCTTTGCAGGCTTCAGATTGCTCGAAGTCTATGGAGACCGCTGCTACTGCTACAGTCATGGATACATGCATCTGGGGAACTTGGTGCCACTCTGCTATTAATAGGGTGTAGGCATGGGGGGAGGGTATAATTGATAAATGGACAGCAAAATCCGGTCACCACACCAGTCACACTTGGGGGACAGGTACAGCCAAGATTGGGATTAGATTAAAGTTTTATTCACTCCCATGACTCCTTCAAACAGCTTGAACCTCTCAGGCTCCTGGAAAAGTAAGGAAGCAAGCCCAGAACAAGGTGAGAAATAAACCTGAAAACAGAAGGAGAAAAAGTAAAAAAAAAAAAAAATGATACCTAGACACGTAGAGAACAGGAATGGGTGGGAAATCTGGATATCACAGATTGCCTCCCACCACACATTATTAGCACAAAATAAAGATAAAAAAAAATAGAAAACAAATCATCCTCATAAGAAAAATACAGAGGCGGGCATCCACAATCTGCACATTAAAAACAACACTTTTCCCTGATTTGACAGCTGCGGGTGCACACCTCGGTGCTCACAGAGTGCTACCTCCAGGGCTTAAATGTGCAAGTGATACCAGCAGCAGGTACTGTATTTTGGATGAGGTGTGCTGTAAGGATTTAAAGAGCCCCTGACAGCATTAGGAAAACACTGAAAAAAAGTAAGATCCATCCCATTTTCTTTATTATGTCATATATTTTCAGTAATTAATTCCCCATTTTCTTTAATACTGAAAATAGTTGCATGAAAACAGGATCCCTGTCCACTACACTATATCTACTCTGGCTTCTTCTCTACACATGACATCACAATCCCATTTATGACATCATAATTATCTCCATAAAAACATATTTTGGTGTCATAAACAGAATTATGATGTCAGGTGTAGGCAGGCAGCCAGAGCTAAAATGGCAGAGATACTGTATTCATTCAAATGTCCTTAGTAATAAAGAAATAAGGGTGAGAATTACAGAATAAAATAAAAAACATAAGCTACATTTATGCCTGAATGTTACATTTTTCAAAGTTGTCTCAACTGTGTCAGGAGCTCTTTAAAGTGCTAACAGGTGTCCAATACACCCCGTGAGAGAGCAGCACAAAGCACAAACTCATGTACAAGCACAAACAAGTATTATGACCAGAGGTAGACCCAGCATTACTAAAGATCCTGCAGCTGCAGCCATCTTTGACATTTAAATTACACACCATTTAAGCAATCCAGCATAGTCATTTTTTTCTAACACAGCAAAAAGTCACTTTATCATGCCCTACCACTCAGAGTTATAATGTACAGTACAAGATAATACACACACAAGCATTCTGCCTACTTGCTGACAGCCAAACCTCTTTAACTCGATCTGTCCCCTTTCATTTTTACTGCAGGACCCTTGTTAATATCCTGGCTCCTACAGTGATTGTGACAACTCACACAAATCTCATGACAGGGATCTGCAGCCTGAGTAGTCTGGGTAGTTTGAAAAGTACGAAGTACTAAGTACTACAGTGCAGAAATGCAATATTGTTACACAAAATGCAAATGTCCCTACTAATCATTTGTCCGTCCCCAACCCCCAGCCGTGATCTATGACAGTCATACTCTCTTCAAAACAACAGATTCCTTTTAGTAACCAGTCTGCGTGTGTGAACATAAAGTTCCCCGCCAGGCTATGAACTTCTTCTAGTGAACTTGTCCTGTACTCAAACCAGCCATAAATCACCTAAAGTACTGTCCTGCTGAAGTTGTTCTTTTAATGTTCTCTCTGTCATTTGTCACAGTGCTTCTATCATTTTAAAAGTGCTTTAACAATAGTTTTTTTACTAAGATTTATACGTCCTACTTACTTCTCCAGCTGCTTCAGTGCTCATTTTCTCAGCTACTAGCTTCATACGGCAAAAAGTAATATGAGACAAATCATTAGGTCCCACTGTTACCCCTGTTAGCTTTGCCTTCTAGCTCCACCTCTTCAACTGTACATTGCATGTTTTGCCAAGGTTCAGGAAATAGTGTTGGTATCATGTCAGTTGACATTATACTTGTTTCTTTAAATGGATACTTGTAAGGCATTCAGAGTTATTAGTGGCTGTTTTTAGCACTGTCCAGCAATGATATATGAAACAAAATTGCTTGCCACATATCTCTTATGGTGGTAATAAGGGTACTTTCCCCTGTATATTGTTCACTTCACAGAATCATAGAATCATGACAGCAGAATAGGACCTCTTGGCCCATCTAGTCTGCCCCTTCCCCCCCACCTATTCCTTCCTCCTCCTCCTTCTGAGAGCACCCACCCCACCGCCCTGCAACCCCATGTGCCTGTCCCATGCTCTTTTGAATCCCGACACTGTTTTGGACCCCACCACCACCTCCTCTGGGAGCCTGTTCCATGCTTCCACCACCCTCTCAGTGAAGAATCGCCCTCTCATATTGCCTCTGTAGCGCCCCCCTGCAGTCTTAAACCACGTCCTCTCATTTTAGTGCCCTCCTTCCTGTGAAATAAACACCCTGAGCATGCTTTGTTTACCCCTTTGACGTATTTATATGTCTCTATCATGTCCCTCCTCTCTTCCTTCTGGTCTCCAATGTGTAGAACCCCAGTTCCCTTCATCTCTGTTCATACGGTTTGCCCTTCATCCCATGTATCATCTTGGTCACTCTTCTCGGAACACTTTCAATTATATCTATGTCATTACGTGGGTATGGCCTCCAGAATTGGACACTGTACTCGAGGTCGGTCTCACCATGGCTTGGCATAGGGGCATCAGAACCTCCCTCTTTCTACCAGTGATCCTCCTTTCTGTACATGCCGCATCCTGTGTGCTCTCCCCACCACCTTGCTACACTGATTTCCCACCTTGAGGTCACTAGACACTATTGTAACATGACAGCAATGACCAGCCAACAATAACGCAAACTGATTGAAGGAAATGCAACAGCTGACTAAAGTTGGAGTGGGGATTAATCACTGGTAATGCTCGCTTCAATACGGCAATAATCCCCGCATCAAAATGCAGTACCAGAGATTGCCACCACAAATGTGCTTTGTGCCGTTGGCATAAAGGTAGCACACAATGAAAATGTCAGCAATTCCCGAAGCTACAAACATAATAAAACGATTTGCAATATCCTACCCACCCATCCACCCAGTGGTCACTAACGACTGCAAAAATGCAATGAGTAATAAACTTTTACCACAGCGGAAAGTATATGCAGAGCAGAATACCACAATGGAGATAAATTTACTTACATCTGCCCATTGTGCACCAGGTGGAATCAGTGTGTGGGTAAACTCAAAAGTAGTAAAATAGCCATAATAATGTTAATATGCACATCTTAAAAGTGAAATAGTTTGTAGTTGTTAGTAATCTGTGCAAGTGCTGTGCAACTTTGTGGAACGATGGCTACAATCCCAGAATGCAATGCATGTCACAAATCATGTATATCAGAGGAAGCAATGTCGGTGTTTCTCCAGAAAATACAAGCAATGTTGCTGAGTAAAAGGTGAAACAAACCACGATTATAGTATTTGTGGATGAGCAGGGATATAATCACCATTTACAATATATAAGCACATAACGGTGTTATTGAATGTGTTATCCAGGGCTCGAATGATGAGCACTGGATCTGTAGAAGTGTTTCTGTATGCAGTTAAATCTTTAAAATATAAAAAACAGATTCTGTGTTTTTATGTACTATCACAGTAAGCAACAATAGCGGTGACAAACTGTCATGTTATAAGCACATTAAGCCACTCTGAAGTCGGCTACTACTGGGGAATTAATGCATGGTTAGGTGGTTGTAGGCACTCAGCCTTTGGCCTTGTGCCACAACTCCCCACCTCCCAACCATGCATTAATTCCCCAGCAGCAGCCTCCTTCATCATGGCTTAATGCTTACTTATCGCCTGATCCCTCTCCTGCTTCGTGACCCTGACTTCTTCAACCCCTAGTGTGTACCCTGCCTTTGGGTTCCTGTGCCCCAGTTGCATGACTGCGTACCTTTTAATACTGAATTTTAGTTGCCAGATCTCTGCTCACCCTTCCAGTGCCCTCAGATCCTGCATCATGTCCTCAACACCCCCTGCAGAGTCTACCCTACTGCAGATTTTCATATCATCTGCAAAAAGGGCCACCCGACCCTTCAGCCCTTCCATTAGATCACTGATATAGATATTGAAAAGGAGCAGTGCCTGCACTGACCCCAGGGGGATGCCACTCATCACCCGCTCTGTCCTGGAGTACACCCCATTCACTATCACCCTCTGGCTTCTGGTTGCCTACCAGTTTTCTACCCATCTAGCTATTTTGTCCCCCACCCCCATACTTTCCAGCTTGTTGACTAGCCTCCTGTGGGGTATGGTGTCAAAGACCTTACTGAAATCCAGATAGGCCACGTCCACCACCCTCCACCCAGTAGATTACCTGTGTCACCCAGTCAAAGAACTCAATTAAACTGAACTGGTATGACTTTCCTTTTTGTGTACAGATGCTGTCTGTCATCCATCAGCCCATTCTCCACCAGGTAGTCCATCACACTCTCCCTAATGAGTGCCTCCATGACCTTCCCTACCACTGTGGTGAGGCTGATGGGGTGGTAGTTTTCCCTCAACTCCCTGCTTACTGCCTTATGTATATTGGTACCATGGTCACCTTCCTCCAGTCCTCCGGCACCCTTCTGGAATCCAGAGACATGTTGAAAAACCTCGCCACTGGGGCAGCCAACTCCTCTTTCAGTTCCTGGATCACTCTCGGATGCAGCCTGTCCGGTCTCATGGCCTTGAACACCTTCAGTCTACCTAGTTCCTCCCTTACTCTCTCTGCACTGAAAAGAATCATGTCCATCCCTGTGCCCCCTCCCCTCATCCTTAACTTGGGCCCCCTGCCATCCCCCTCTTTTGTAAATACTGAGCAAAAGTACCTATTTAGTTCTTCTACTTAATCCCCGTCCTCTTCTAATGGCTTCCCTCCTTCTCCCCACAGCCTTGCAATCCCTCTCGGGCTGGCAACCACCCATGCAGGAGCTCTTCATCCTCCATGGCCCGTGAGGTGGAGGGGGTGAGCACCATTATCCCTTGCTGCACTGAACAAAAAAACACCCACACCACTGTGGGGATTGTCTCCTGTTATTAACACCATATTCCCTACAGACTGATATACCAGGATTCTGGCTCTGAGCACCCTAAATCTCATGGCCACCATCTTAAACCCGGCACACCTCGCAAGTGCAACATGTAATGTTTTCCCAAAGCCTAAATGTGCTGCATGAAATTCAGAAGGGGCAGAAAGGCTTACTGGGTATTAGTGTGGCGACCATAAGTCACATCACCGTTGCTTGTCCCCCTGGGGGTTACTTATGAATACTCAGCTTACAGCAGTTGGCTACTCTTGCAGGATGCTCAGTATCAAGACATTGTATTGACCCTGCTATTCCCACGCTCAGTGGCGTCATGCCCATAGGGCCCGAGGGGGCATGTGCCCCCCCAATATTGTTGTGAGGACTATAAAAAAAATAATTTAAGTATTTCATTTTTTAATGGTACTGTGGGCTGCAAAAAAAATATGGTGTTTTTCAATGTCTTTTTGGTGGGTGCTGGGGGTTGGGGGTCACGATTCTTCCGAATCGATTGCTGTGGAAGACTGATTGAGAACTTCAGAACAGTTTAAAAAAAATGCTTTTGCTCATGCTGTGTTGGCAACTGGCTTTGGGACTGAACGGGGAGAGAGAACAGGTGCTGTGATTGGTTACTGCCTGGCAGTTATCACCAATCAAGTGTCTGCACATCGGAGGCACGAAGAAATAGCTTGCTCAGCAAATTGGTTCGTCAGTGATCCTCCCTCCGTGAGCAGCAAGTGGCATTTTCAGTCTGACTTCCCTCACCTGACAATTGGACTCAAGAGACACACACAGACCCGTTATCAGTTGGCTGTCGGCAGTAAGAGAGCCCAGTCGGTCGGAGACTGTGTGTCTCTCTGAGACCACAGTGAAGTTTCTGGCTGCCTGCTTCCTAGTTTAAAAAGGTCAGTAGGATGCTCTCGAATGAAAACTACCAAAATCTCTTTCTTCTCGACCTTTTGTTTTTGTTTTGCCGTTTGCTGCCAGCTCCTAGTATATTTGCTGGAATTGTCCTAACTAGTGAGGACTAGGATTCACTAATGTGGTGCAGGGCCGAGGTCCCCCAAAACATTGCCACTTTCTTTTTTTTAGTACAAAACATTGATTTATTTTGATTTCTTTTTTTGATAACCTTTCCGTTAGAAAACAGCGGTTGCTACTACATATAGGATAGTGCATGGGGAACAGTTGACAACAGGGCTATTCTTTCACCTAGTTGGCACTATGACAACGGATTACCTCAAGAGCGCAGCTCAAGAGGTAATCCGTCGTCATAGTGCCAATGAGGTGAAAAATTAGCCCTGTTGTCAACTGTTCCCCATGCACTTTTCTTTATACTGTATGGTGGAACGTCGTTTTTTGGGGAAAAAAATCACTACAGCATGTTTCTGCTTCAAAACATTTTTACTGGGTTACTAGAAGGAAAAAAGAAGTTTACATTTTGAACGTTTTCACGCTTGCCATTTTAACTGTTTAATAACTTTACATTTTGAACGTTTTAACGCTAAACATTAGTACTGCCGCTGACATTGCTGCTTTCGCTATGTGTCCTGTCTATGGAGTGAGCCTTAACTGTCAAATGCTGCTCGAGGACACAGTGTGTGACGTGCGCAGTGCAGTAGAAAAAATTGTTCTGCTACACTGACAACGTCACTAGTGTAGGAGAACAACATTTCGACAGCGATGGATTTCGGTGGAGAACGACGTTCCACCATACACTATAAAAGTCTAGCAGCAGCTGCCAAGGATAAGTCAAACAAACAAGAAAGCAAAGAAAAAAGATCAGCTAAAAGACGTATGTGGTGATTCACGTTATGCCCGTTCTGACTGTATAAGCAGTATTTGGTACTGTAGATCCGTCTTCATTCATTCCGAAAAGTTAGCTTGTTTTGCGATTTAAATGTAATCAGTCTTTGCAAAACACTAAAATTGATGTAACTAAAACACACACGTACAGTCTGTCTACCTACATACCTACTTGTATGTGTCTAGGCGTTGCTTTTAGGGCTCCAGGTTGGTCCGTTTTACTGATATTTTAGTAAGTGAATGAAGTCTACTTTATCTTGTGGAAGAAACTGTCTCTGGACTGAGGCTATTGTTTCCGCTCAGTCTTGCTGAACCATGGAATGAATAGGATCAGTATTTATCAGTCTTTATTCTTTGCTACTGATGCACCCTTAGTGACACCTCTGCACATCTATCCACTTTCATAAGGAAGTCGGACAAAAGAAACTATGAGGAGACAAAGAACAGTTGGGTTCTGAATCCTTTATTTTCTGGTACTATTTAGGCATTGCATTTTTTTTTTGTAACTTCCTTCTGTCTTGAGTCATGCACATCAGATATTTTCCAACAACAGGTTGGGTTTTTTTTGCCTATAAAATAATGTATTGCTGTGGGATATTTAGGGGATACACTATGGTCTAACTCAGAATGTGTAACTTATTTTCATGAGTTAGGTGGCAGGGCCATAACTCACAAGTGGCAGAGCCAGCAGAGAGTTATGAAAGTCCTGCCCCCACGCAAATGGAGATAAAGTGTATACTTTGACTCACTCAACCTATTGTGTACTCCATCTGTACAACATCAATTTATAAGTTATACCTTTTAATTTATGTAGTAATGTAAAGACCAAACTGGTTCTCTTTGAATTCGGCAGCTGGCTTCATGACAAAGCAAGGCTATTGGGATGTCACCAGCATTGTGAAAGTTGCCCTCCTCTGAACTGCTTCCATCCTGTCTATGTCCTTGTGGAGATGGGGTCTCCAGAACTGGACACAGTACTCCAGATGGGGTCTCACCAACTGTCTGTAAAGGGGGATAACAACTTCCTGTTTTCTGCTGGTGATGCCTCTCCCTATAATCCCAGTATCCCCCCAGCTCTCCCTACTGCCTTCTCACATTGCTTGCCAACCTTAAGGTCATCTGATATGATTACCCCCAGGTCTCTTTCCATTTTTGTTGTTGTTACCACCCCCAATTTTGTAATCTTCCCCTGGGTTTTTGTTTCCCAGGTGCATTATTGTGTACTTCTTTGAATTGAATCCAAGCTGCCGTACTGTGAAAGGACTGGGATCGACCCCCATCCAGAGTGCTTCTGTTAATTGGATCAGCTGTGATGTCTCAAGCAGGGTATTGTGACATCATGTGGGGAATAAGCAATTGCAGCCGATGAATGCTTGAGGAGCAGAGATTCTGTTTTCATGAAAATGACCTCAGTAGTGAATAACAGAGGGAAACAGCACAAAGCTAAAGTGAAATTTAAGCTAAACTGTCCAAATATTATGTTTCCCAAAGTTCTCCTGGAGGTGTCGACTGGTCTATTAATGAATCTGATCTAAGTTGTGTGGTGTGGTGCATTAATTGTTGAAAGGTATTGGATGGAGAGCTCTTCCCAGGCTGATGTTCACAGTTAGTCAAGATAACAAGCAAAGCAATGTGTTCTTTTTAATACTGTGCATTCATTAACTTAAAGTATAACTCTGGAAAGCAAATCTTTTTCTTTAGCAAATTTTTGTTAGTGCAGTACAAGGCATCAGTCCACCAATAACTTGTTTTTTTACTACATTTCATGCTTTCAAAAGGAGCTAAAGAGCTGACTGTAATATCAGTATTTGCTATGGATATATATAGACAATAAACAAATATCGACCAGTGAAACCAGTATGATGCATTAGTGACCCTAGACGTACAATACTGACAGAGGCTAACTGAATTAGCTGTTTACATTTAAGATCACGTGGGCCAGATAATCAAAGATCCCTGGATGTGCTTGGAAAAAGCTTGCATTAAGTCAGTGGTATATTTGAACATGCCTGAAGCTCATAGCGAGCGCTAATGGTTGGTCCCAATACACCCCTGCAACTGAGCCAGGCTGTATCCTGAGTGCTCCTGCAAACCACAACCCCTACTGGCCACAGGAGATGCCACTTGCAGTGGTAAATGGGTGGTTAGGGCTTGCAAATGGGGATTGCTCCTGTGAAGCTGTCGACCATATTCATACATCCCATACAAATGACCCCATGACACTGGCAAGGTGCTATGGGGTTATTGGTTTCCTGTTAAGGCCTCATTGCAAGCCTGGAGCAAATGTGGATTGCTGCCCCACCTGCCATCACCCATTCTTTATGAGTTATTATAATCCCTGTGGTCTAGTGATCCCCCAATTGCTCATCATGTATGGTTTATTTAATTCCCTGGTGTCTAGTGACCCCCCCACCCCTGATTGCTCATCCTGTTAGAAATATTATATTGTCTAGCATCCCATTGTCTGCTCACCCCAACTGTTACTATTTTTGATGGTCATATATGCCCCACCCCAGATCACCCATCCATGCCGGCAACCTACCTCTGGTAGTCCCAATGCCTCCTGACCCCCAGCCAGCATGTCAACACCCCTTTTCCCTCCGACTGTGACTAGTAATCACCCACTGCTCACTGCTCACCACCACTGGCAGCATTTTGCTTTGCACATCCAGTGTTTATAATAAATCTTACAGGACGGGTGATCAGGGAGGAGGTGGGATCACTAAATGGCAGGGAATGTAATAAATCATACAGGATAGGTAACAGGGACCATTAGATGCCAGGGAATGTAATAAATCATACAGGATGGGTGACAGGGGGACCATTAGATGCCAGGAAATGTAATAAAATCATACAGGATGGGTGACTGGGAATATGAGATGCCAGGGAATGTAATAAACCATACAGGATGGGCAACATGGGGACATTAGATACCAGAGAATGTAATAAATCATACAGGATGGATAACAGGGGGACATTAGATACCAGAGAATGTAATAAATCATACAGGATGGATAACAGGGGGACCATTAGATACTGGGGAATGTAATAAATCATACAGAATGGATGACAGGGGGACCATTAGGTACTGGGGAATGTAATAAATCATACAGGGTGGGCAACAGGGGGACCATTAGATGTTGAGGAATGTAACAAATCATACATGATGGGTGACAGGGGAACCATTAGATGTCAGGGAATGTAATAAATCATACAGGGTGGGTGACTGGGAATATGAGATGCCAGGGAATGTAATAAATCATACAGGATGGGCAACAGGGGGACATTAGATACCAGAGAATGTAATAAATCATACAGGATGGATAACAGGGGGGCATTAGATACCAGAGAATGTAATAAATCATACAGGATGGATAACAGGGGGACCACTAGATACTGGGGAATGTAATAAATCATACAGAATGGATGACAGGGGGACCATTAGGTACTGGGGAATGTAATAAATCATACAGGGTGGGCGACAGGGGGGCCATTAGATGCCAGGGAATGTAATAAATCATACAGAATGAGCAATCAGGAGAGTGGGGGAGGACCAGTGGATGCCAGGAAATTTACTAAATCATATAGGACACACAATGGGGGGATGAGGAGGGTGCACCAACCATAAGACCAGGTATGGTGAGGTGGTAAATAGTCTGGTACTAATAGCTATTTTCCACCTCTCCAGACCTTTGAATATGCAGGGCACCTGTATGCTACCATAGTCAGCTGCATTACATAGGCATGCTATCATGAGCTAGTGCCACCTGCAACTGGGTTAATGCCTCACTAAGTGTGCTTTCCAATATGGCACATTCAGGGAGCCCCTGCTTTTGAGGTGTTGATCACAGTTTGCAAGACACTAACCCATTTTGTATGCTCAGAATGGCATTCAATATTCTGGCCTTTGGCTACTAAAAATAAAGACTTAACACTTTTATGTTTACAAAGTTATGTTTATTATTTTTTTTTTTATTTACAGTTTTTTCCCCCCAAAAGTCAGTAGTGTGCCATATTTTGCGACTCAGTAGTGTGCACATTTAGGTTAGAAAGGTTGAGCGGTATGACATGTTGCTGAGTGCATAAAGATAGCTTCATTTATCGCCACACATTCAATGCGCTACCAGTTTAAAACTTATTGCTTTGTAAAACCTTTGGAGGTAATTTGTTGGTATTAGATACTAAATAAAACTGGGTTCTGTTTTGTCCTGTGCTATTCTATCCTGTTCTGTCCTGTCCTATCCTATCTGCTAGTACAGTTACTCTGAGAGCTGATCATCTGACCATTTGTTTTGGTATATAGTCTTGTTTGTATAAGCGGTATGTTTACTTGCTGCCTTATCTAACTGAGCAAACAGTAGCCATGGGCTAAAGTCTGTAATTAAAGTCCTATTTTCCAAAAACATTTCTTTGTACAAAGGTTTATCAGTGCCATGAGATTATTCTGAATTATGGTGGCATAGTTTACAGTACTGCTACAAGTGGACTAAGTAGTTGTGTGATTTATATATGGTAAAACTGAATGTGTGCATTTTGTGAGTCTTTTACGATAAGACTCACAACATGCACAAGTTCTTACTAATTCTTTAAAAAAAATTAATACAAAAGGTAACACTGTAAGTAGAATGATCAAAGGACAAAAACAATTGATCATTCCTCTAACCTACATCAGTATTATGGCACTTACAGTAGCTTGTTGGAGAACAGCTTTCTGGACTGCTAAAAGTCACCAAAATGCACCATTTGGCCTCCGTTTTTCAAAATTTTCCTGGGGACATGCCCCCAGAGCCCCCTAGAGAGGCTGAGATTTTGTGCCCCCTCCAGAATTTCTGACTGCAAGACGCCCCTGCCCACGGGATTGCATGGTAACGGTGGCCACCTTAGTGCAGTGGTCCCAGGATTGCCACCATCTTGTGAAGATTCAGATGCTCACATACTCCAGTGAGAGACATAAGTTCAGAGTTTTGATTGGCTGGGATCATTATACAGCCATTTGGGCATGTCAGGCATCCTGGATTCAGCCAGCAGCCATCTGATGTGGGTCTTCTGAAGGTACAGCTGGGAACTGGAAAGAAGCTGGGTAGTTCCAGCAGACAAGGATCTGAGTCCCACCCCACCCCACTTACGTCCGGTGGGAATAACCAAGTCTTTAATGCCCCTGTGCTCCTGAAGTGCAGTGGGGAACAAGCTCAGCGTCCTTGACTAACAGATAATAACAGCAGCATGGGGAGGGGATGTGTTCATATCTCTCAACAGTCCCTGACGTTTTGTTCAGGTACCCACCCTGAGTTGTCCCAAAACACTTACCATCTGACTATACCAATTTTGACATGTGTCCCTGTAACTTTGGGGTACTCGTCCATACCCTTTTCCTTAAGCCCTGTCAGGGATTCATGCAACAAGAGGATGAGGGCATGGTAGTGCCCTAGATATGGCCACTCACTTACAAAGGGTTCATGGGTCATTACAAGCTGAACCCTCCGGCAGCATCTGAGCATGCAGCTGTTTGTCTCAGTCGCGCCCCCGCCCACAGCACGCCATACAGAAGAACTACAGGAAGGAGTGGATGCTCTTGCAAGTGGAACCTCTGGCAGTGTCTGAGCTAGTGACTCTTCATCTTAGTTGGGACTACTCCCCCCACAGTATCCCTACACAGGGGTTACCTGAAGGACTGACCCCACCTGTAGCATCGAGTCTTCTACCAGGTGGTGACCACCCATGCTTAACTCATAAGATAGAACATCTCCTACGCTGGGGCTGCCCCACCCCCTATTTTGGGGTGGAGGCTCATGGCTCAGTAGCCCGTCAATGGGGCATTGGGTTACTAGATGAACCATGGGGCATTCCTTAATGCTCAACCGGACACTCTCTAGCACAGTGCCAATCGGCACCAAACCACCCTGGGTATTACCCAGTGCCAGTATGTCCCTGAAGAAATCAATAGAGGCTGCAGAGGAGCACATGAACACTGCCAGATTTGACCAAAAAACATCACCATAATCCCCTTTATGGGAGATGGCTGGCTAGCTAACAGTTTCCCCAAAATCCCTGCTAAACAACTTCCTCCAAGCTCATAGCAAGTCTCCCACTGTGATCTGGTGCCCGATTGCATATGGAACAGCCTTGCCCTCTGAGCCTGGTTCATCCCTGTAAGGTACACACTGTATGGAGGTCAGTCATGTCCCTTTTACCTCTCCTCTCCTCACCTACAGAGGGACAGGTGGGTCTGGGAACTCAGGACCCACGGGACACTGAGATGGCCCAACAAGTCATTGATTAATCTCCAAAACTGGGGCATTGCATTTACAAGCAAAACAAAAGAGGGTACTCTATCTTAGTTCTGGCCCCAAGAAGCTGGGTGACTCCATTTGGTGTGGTACCTCCAGTTCCCCAACATAAGGAGACCAACTTCCACATACTGTTTTGTGTCACAGTCAGGCAATAGTTGAGCAGGCTCAGCATCAGTAGCCACTGTTTATTCACCATGCATTCCCTTGCAAAGGCTGGCCCCAGCTTCCAGGGTATTCACGCAGATTCTGGTACTGCTGCCTTGACCTTCTGCTGGACAAGGGGTGCCCGGCCCACAGAGTCAATCGATTGGTTCATACTACCCAGTCCCCAACTCAGGCACTGAGGGACGCAGACATGGCAATTTACTGTCTACAACACAGAATGCGAGGAGGTAATGCAATGTAGCAGTTCAGGCTCTGTGCTATGAATCTGGAGAACTGGGCTTGAATTTTTCCTCAAGCAGGGTCAAAAATGCTTTTATAAACTGGGACAAAAACCAGCTGGTCCTCACATAAGACAACACGCACCATGGTGCAATGATCTTTTCGCACCTGGGCCTAGTGCCCAATGGAGGAAGCAGCCCACAATCTGAAGTGGTTTGTTGGGTCAAGGCGGACGCATCCCGACCAGTAAGTGGATGCATATCTGTGCCTGCTAGGACTTGCGGCGTAAAGGGTGCAATGGGTTTCAGTATGCAGGTGCAGCTCCAGAGAAAGGTCCCTTGGGTTTGAGGTCAGAGGTTGACTTGTCCTATACAATTATGGGAGAGTAGCTAAGGCTCAGGGCTATGAACCGGGCACCTGAGTCTGAATCCCACAGTCTTCAGATTATGGTCAAAAGTTTTCCGAAGTTGGAACAAAGACCACCTAGTACCCACATAAAACACCTTGGTGCGCTGGTCACCACGTGCCTCCACCTACTGACCTCAACAGAGGAGGAAGCCCACATCTGGACCCTGTTTAAGGGGTCGATACAGATGTATCCAAGCAGGCCAGTGTGTGTGTGTATAACTGCACTTGCTAGGGCTCACGGCATCAATGATAATCATGGTGCCATGGGCTGGGCAGTACAAGTCCCCACTCCTGAGACATGTTCTAGAGGCAGGGGACCAGTTGACACAGAATTGCAATTATAGAATCATTCCAGGTGCCAACATTCCGATAAGTTTACTGTGTTGGACTAACCAGGCATGCCATTGTCACAGATGCTTATGGCAACAGTTCCATCAGAGGGAAGACTCTGAGGCAGGGGAGCCAGGCTGGGCTGCCATGTCATTCACAGCTGGTGGTTACCCCAGAAGCTTGTCATCCCAACAGTGTGATGGGGATGAGAGCAATGTACTGCGTCCTGTTATTCTTTGATTCTTCTCATCACTGGCCGAGCAGTCCTGCGCTGGATGGGCAATCAAGTTTCCCATGGAATACATCGGCAAACAAAGGTCACTCGACACAGTGCGGTACCTAAAGAGGCCCTGCAAACACTAAGTTAGGCAAACCATAACCTACTGGCAAACCCATACACGTACCCAGAAAGCAAGTTAGACTCTCAAGCAGACTGACTCAGCCAAGGGACACTCAACTCTGTGGAGTAGCCTTTGGCACCCCCAGGTGTCCTTCAGGCTCTCTACGGGAGATGGGGACCATTTTAAAGGGCTCTGATAGTGCATTGCCGCAACAATTACCTACCTAGATTTCCATGGGTATGGAAGTGCTTCTCCAGATTAGGTCCACAATACCCTAGTGATGAGGTTTAGACTACTCATTTACCAAAGCTTCCCCCTGCCTAAGGACATCAGGGTATGCTCTAAACAGGACAATGACGCTCAACACCACTCTGCATCTGCCCTATGGTCCAAATCTCCCCAGCCAAGGGCTACTCCTTCTCCACAATACCAACCTCCTCCCGATAACTATGACTTCTCTCAGACATAGGCAGACTTTTCGTAAGTGGTGCACTGCAAAGGCTTGTTCACTTCAGTGGTGGGCCTTCCACAACTTCAGAAAAAAGCCTTGCTTAATCTTCCTTAAGGGTGGGGCAAATAGGTTCACAGCCTGATGTGGTCCGATTAGTTAGGGTGGTGCAAATCGTCTCTCCCTGTGCCAGGCCCACGGGTCCTCCTTGGCATCTAAATTTGGTACTGGGGGGACTTCATAAGCCTCTGTTCATTCACCAGGCCTTTTGTTAGATGACTCTTACAACAGTTTTACTCATGGCTATGTGCTATGCCAAACGGGTGTGTGAACTGCGGACATTTTCATGCTGTGAGCTCTTCCTGGTTTTTCATAACAATAGAGTACCCCTTGTCGCTGTCCTATCTTTCACTCCACAGGCGGTTTCTTCCTTCCCCTTGGAGCAGGCCATTCATTTGCCAGCAATGCTCAGGGCTCATGGGAGTGTGACTGGGGAACCACATCTGTTGGACAGGGTTTCTTTGCTTAAGGACCATCTGACTATGTCTGCTAGTCTTCGTAAGTTGGACAGACTGTTTGTGTCCTTCTCTGGCTGGAAGAAGGGCCAGGTGGCATCTAAGGAAGTTATTGTTCACTGGATCGGGGGGCAACAGTTACCACCTATCAAGGGACAGGTCAGGATTCCCTGAAGGGCATTGGGCGCTCTCCACCAGGTCACTATCAGTTTCTTGGGCAGAGAGAGGAGGTGCCTCTATGCAGGATATCTGTGCAGCAGCTACCTGGTCTTTGGTCCACACTTTTATTTGACATTACAGGATTGACATGGCATCCTCTGATAGGGCCAAATTTAGCAGGGCTATGCTTTGGGTTGCTGCAGGTTTTGACTGATCATGTGGGTTCATTATTTCTTGCCCCTGGTTTTCCTGGGTATTGCTATGAAGTCCCATATGTGATGATTTTCCTGAGCACTATAAAGGTTGCAGGGGATAGTGGTATTTACTCACCTGGTAAAGGTGATTATACCTGCAACCTTTAGAGTGCTCAGGGTCCCTCCTACAATGGACCAAAAATACACTGCTACAGCCCGAATCAGTACCTGAAGTGGCCTACTGTCATAGGTGCTGGATACTAATATTATTGGTTTCTGTGGTGCCCCTACCTAATGTACTTTGGTAGATAGGGCCTTATTTACCTTGTGCATTTATATGACTGTTTCTGTATTTGTTGCAGGTGTTGTTTTCATCTACCTGAATTTCCATGAGCCGGATACCTTATGACCTATATGGTCTGTGTAACCATCATCCTTCCAGTGATATTCTTAAGTAAATGATGTTTGTTCAGTACAAAACACTGTTAGTCTTGGTTATTTATTCTTTACTTATTTTGCCTGTTTTTTTTCTTTTGGGGTCTGTGTGTTTCCTTTTCTCTGCTAGGGAAGTTTCTTACCTGAATTTCTGGATGTAGCTGGGGGGTTGACCTCTGGCAGTCCAAAAAAGATTTATGACCATGCATCGGCCAATAGGATGGATGGAGGATAAGCCATTTGTGATGATTTTCCAGAGCACTCTGAAGGTTGCAGGTATAATCACCTTTACCAGGTGAGTAAATACTATTATTCCCTCAACCTGAGCTAATCCAGTCCTAACGGACTGGATCCTAAACAACTCCAGATCTCTGCACCTGCAACAGCACATCTACTGACTCACCTACTCAACCTCTCCTTCTCCCTCAGTGCTGTCCCTCAGTCCTGGAAGTTGGCCAAAGTTCTGTCACTTCACAAAAGGGGGGGACTTCCTCCCCAGGTAACGTATAGACAATTTCTCTCCTCCCTTTCCTTGTTAAACTGAAAAGGAAGCTTATATACACTAGACTTTCTGATTTTCTATTCTCCACCAGTTTCCTATCCCCGTTCTAGTCTTCCTTCCGGAAGCATTACTCCACCTTCTCCTCCCTGCTGTGAGTAACTGAATCTGCCTTCTTAGGGATAGATATGGGGCACATCACAGCTCCTATTTTCATCAGTCTGACCAAGGCCTTTGACTCAGTGTCCCACCCTTTCTTCCTGGATAAGCTGAGTTCTGCTTGTCGATCAGCTCCTGCTGTAGACTGGTTCTGTTCTTACTTCTCTGGCTGCCTGCAGTCAGTACAGATTGGTAGTGCCCTGTCACCCCACTTCCCATCCAGGCCAGGGTCCCACAGGACTCTATCCTGGGATCCATCCTGTTCTCAGGCTCCCTTGATGACCTCCCCACAGCATGTACCCACTTGCATATTCACATGTACACAGATGACACAGCCATTTACTTCTCCAGTCCCTCTACTACAACCATGGAAGGGCAACTCAAGCAAAACCTCCACATTGTCCTGCAATGATTTCAATCTAACCAACTCTGGGTCAACACACACAAAAAGACTGTGACCATAACCTTTGACTCCAACCAAAAACTGGCTAGACTCCCAACTCTGCTTGTCTTCTCCACCTAGGATGTCACCCCTCTCAAAGTGGTTCATTCATTCAAATACCCGTTGTGTGGCTAGACTGTAAACTTGACTTCTCTGCCCACATTGATGACATTCACACCAAGTTCCGCCCCAAACTGGGTGCCTTGTATCACATGAGCTTGTCACCAAAATGGTGCTCCATGTCTTTGAGTAAGTGGATGTGGTCTATGGCACCTCTTTCTCCACCTCCCTGGTCAGGTTGGACACCCTCTGCAATGCCTTCTGTCATTTTGCTACCAAGTCCCCCCCTCATACCCACCATTGTCAACCATAATTCTCCTCATCCATTCTATCTCTACATTCATGTTGCCAGAACCATCGTGCCTCGTTCACATTCAAATACTGGTTTGGACCCTACCCTCTAACCTCTCCTCACTCTTCTCTTCCATTCCCTCTGCCTCCCTCTATCTGCTCCAGGGATCCTCACACTTTTGCCATTCCTCATCACCGCTCCTCTGCTGGACAATCAGCCTTCTCCTATCTGCTACCTTCTTTCTGGAGCCTACTCCCATCCTCACTCCATTTCACTAATTACTCAGTTTCAAAGTACCAGCTGAAACTGCTTCCCTCCCCTCGCTCCTGTTTCCTCACCTATTGTGCTGCTTCTTTTCCCTTTACTTCATACCCCATTGTAGGTATGGTTGAACTGCCTGATTTTTGCTGCTTGCTCTTATTGTACCTACTCTGGTTTTAATGTTGTACTCTATTCCACTTTACTGTAACTTTGAACAGTGTCAATACTACATAATTACATTTGACTGTACTGTGTCCATGCTATGTATTTTCCTCCCCTGCTTCCTTTCCCCAGGATGCACCTGGAGATGAGATTTGGCTCAGTGTGCCTTTCCCAGTCACCAATTTTCAAATAAATAAATAATAGGATGGTCCTACAGCTTTAGTCACAATGCTGGCAGCCAATTTCTGCAGTGTTTACAACCTGTTTCTGCAGGCTTACATAACATTTATACAGTTCATTCTTATTAGCATCAACCCCATGCCTCTTCTGTAATATACTGTGATACTATACTTATAGTACTGTATGTAGGCAGCAGTTCCCTGGGTGACACACTCTATGGCCCCTTGAATGGAGAAGTGACCAGCTGGGAGCACAGAGATCAGCCTGCTAAACACACCATGGCTCTGAGACCAGAGCCCCTTGCCAGAGACCAGAGACCCAGATGAAAACCAGACATCCTTTGTCTTGTCTTAATAAAGACTAAAGCTCATCAGAACCTGGACACAAACCAATACCAGCCTGTGGCAGACTGGGACTTCGTAAACCAGCTGCCAACTGGGCCTTTGTGGATCAGCTGCTTAGTACATGCTCACAACTTGCTCTGTCCACAGCTGACCCCAGATTCTCCATCACTCCCCCGGGCCATCCCTGGGAAAAAACTGCTGCAGTAGATCTACTTCCTGTAGGGTGGCAGCATGAAAAGATCCTGCTCCCAAGTAGCTGCTGCAACAAAGGATGTCTCTCTCCAGGGCTGCAGCCACCTTTATGGAGGCTAAACTCCTCCTCTGAACCTCAAACAACACCCTGCCAACCACCACCACCAGGCCCTTCCACTGGGTGGAAGACTGAGATGCTGCTATTACATCCTGCCTACAGGGTTAGTGGCTAATTGAGTGCCAAATGACACAGATGTAATCAGACACCAGACCCTTTTTGTGCAGAGCTATCTTAGCAGCCCCAGCAGAAACTGGAGGGGCCAAAGCCACTCTTGGCTACAGCCTCTTCCCAACAAATACCCAACCTCCCTGCTGAAAGAGGGAGAGGTACCTCCTCTAAGGTGGATCTGGCTGATGCAGGTCTGCTAGGCCTAATTCACTATCCCTGCCCCCTACCCCCAACCCTGGTCTCTCCACTTCTGTGCTGTGGCCTGGGGGTTAATGATGCAGCCGCCTTTGGATTGCAGAAGGGAAGGAGAACATACCTGCAGGTTGCAGCATAGGGACCCACAATATGATGTTGGCATAAGTGACAGCTGCCCTTACTTGTGCTCTGATTTAAGAACTTTTCCATAGACTTCAACTATTTCTGCATAAAAATTAATAAATTCACCCTACTCCTGGTCTCTTTGGAGTACTGACCAAACAATGAAACCACAACAGTGAAGACCATTACAGTAACAGAAATCGGCAGATCACTGTAATGGTCCCCACTGAACACCGGCACTGCATCTCCTGATGTTTCGCCCCCTTCCCAAAACAACTCAGACTCGGAGTTGGTTAATTAAATACTGGGGGGTTGTAGGGGTACAGCCAACACAATGGAATACTGACAGCACAATGCTGACAATTGGTATTGTGTCTGTCAATGTGGGGGATGTCAGTGACTTTGGTGTTACTGTGGCATGGTAGATCAGGTCTCTTCACTTCTGTGCTGTGGCCTGGGGTCAATGCTGCAGCCCCCTTTTGATTGCAGAAGAGAAGGAGAAAATACCCACAGGTTGCAATGTGGGGGACCCCAATGTGATGTTGGCATAAGCAACAGCTGCCCTTACTTGTGCAACGATTTAAGAACTTTTCCACAGACTTCATCTCTCTCGTAATAAAAATTTATACATTCACCTGTCACAGGAAGTAGTGCAATTTACAGGAAAATGCAGGAAAAAATCTCCATAAAGTTTCCAGAAATAATGTCAATGTATTAGTTCTGTAAGCCCTTTAATACTGTACCTCAATACGATACAAGTGGCAAGCAAATAATTTACAATTAGTTTGCTGAAATGTCACTAAAGAAAAGCCAGAATGGAACCAAAAAGGCTGACAGTATATCAGCCCTTTGAATCCAAAGAGCCTTTTTTAAGCATCCAATCCACAAAGGTATCTGGACACCCTTCACATGTTCAGGTGTCTGGCAAAAGCTGCAATTTGTCCCTCTGCATATGCGGAGCATCCTACAACACCCTCAATGGGAAATTCACCAGCACAATCCCACCCTGCCCATGCATCTACTGTATGTAAGTAGTTTGGTTAGGGGGACTGGGGGTAAGGTCACAGTATGAGTGACCTACAGGAGGTTTTCTGCAGGGCAGATGATGTGTGGAAAACACTGACATCACACCAGGAGGGACACTGCTGTAGCACTGATGCAACTTTTCAGCATACCCACCATGGACATTTGTAGGTCCCAGATGGACCTCCACCTCTTGTCCCTACTCTATGAGATGGCATGGAGGAATGGGGAGCTAAGTGTTGCTTTTTTATTTTAAAACATGCCACTTCAGTATGGGACTACAGCAGTGCTTAAAGCAGAGCAAGGATCTACTGTACTGCTGAGCCAATCATCCAATCTGATGCCAAGGTTCTAACCTGGGTCTGCGTCTGGAATTGCCCCAGCCCTGCTTGGACCACCACACATTTATACTGAGTTGGCTGGGAGGCTGTAGATTTCACCATGTGTGGCAAAATCTGGTGGTGCATAGCATGGTTATCTCTAGGGATTGTGCCTTAACTTTTCCGGGCTATGGGCAGAGCCTACAGCCCTATTGGGATCAGACTGCAGCTCTAAAAACAGCTGATCATGGAACTCCCTTTTTGGACATTTGGAAGTATTCCTCCACAGCTGCAAAATAGTGCACTCCCCCTCTGATTTTTGCTATTTGCTTCTATTTGTTAGAGGCATCTGAAGAGAGGGGGGATGCTACTATACTGTACCTCTGAACTTCTCAGAATATAAACAAAAAAAACACTTTTTAAACTGCCATTTCTATCATCTGTCCAGCTCAGTCTAATAGATTTATTCTATTTCTTTCAGCAACCTAGGGGTTAACTTATTATCTGTTGTACTGAAATTTGCTGATGCTCTGAAACAGTCAGACAGACTACAGTATCAGATTACAGACAGTGCAGCTGCAGCTTTGTTAGCTATCTCATTCATGTGGGCACGACAGGTTGCACACACACACACACACACACACACGCACAGCATGTACTCTGACTAAATAAATTCAAGAGGACTGAATTAACAGCATACCAGGTTTTGATGATTGTGACTGAACAGCACTATACGGCACCAACAGAAAATAACTTTGGTCATTTGGTAGCTTTTCACAGCCCTATCGGCTCTGGCTAGAACTTGTTCTTGAGAGGGTGTGGCTGGAGTACAAAAGTTGCATTTACAAGCCCTAATAATGTCTACTCCCAGTGAATACACAATAAAATGCAAAGTAACCAAAAGTATCCCTCTATGGAATTAATTCAATATTTAGAGAGAGGGAGAGTTTAAAAAGCGTAAAACGTCAGTAGAAGATCTTTTTGCAGCTGTCATAAACAAAGTTAATCTTATACCTGGCTCCATGAAAAGAGCAGGTAGGTCAAGAGAAGTTGTATTATGCTGCACAGGACATTTGTGGTGCTGGATTATACTGCAGGCAGTTTTGGTACCTCCCACAGTGCTAAACAGATCTATCAGGGTACAGCACAGGAAGGCAAAGTGATATGAGGATTAGTGGGCCTTTGCTACTATGAGAGGAGAGATTGGAGCACTTAGGTGTTCACAGTGGAGAGCAGAAATGCTAGGGGATCACAATACTGATATTAAAAATATGAAGGGGATTATTAATGTGGATCAGGGGAAGTTTTCTCAACTAGTACAGGACAGTAAGATATGTCTGCATAAACGTACAGCTTTCTATACACAAAGACATGTATAGGGGATATGCAATGGGCTGACCCATAATATGTAATTATTTTCAAGTGTGGCAATAATTGGGTCTTTGCCACTTGTGAGTGGGCAGGACCATAATTCACAAGTGGCAAAGACCCAAGTGAGTTATGAAAGCCCTGCCCACTCACAAGTGATGATAAATTGCCAATTTTGAGTCAGGCTATTGTATTATAAGGGCATGATAGTGCCCTTATGGTTAGAGTTGTTACAGCCTTACAATGTTAAACCTGAATTTTTGCACCTTAATAACATTGGCATTTTTCAATGAAATTGTCCAAACATTGGTATATGCTGTCATGTTGCCAGTGTCACAAGATATGGAAAGTTTCATGATGGCAGCTTTTACAGTTTTTGAGATATAAAGTGGTCAAAAACTCAAAGATGTACCATTTTTTCCTCATAGCATAACGTGGGATTTTTTGCTCTGCTCTACAGCACACAGGGAATGAAAGTTTTCTCTGACATTTTCAGGGATGATGGGGTGTGTGCCAAGGACGGGCCTTTGGATGGTTTGGTGTGAAAATGTAAATTAAAATGATGTTTGTGATAGCTGCAGGACAGGCTGTTCAAATGGTAAATACCATTTACTGTTCGAACTGTAAATAACCATTTACTGTTCAAACTGTAAAAGCCATTTACTGTTCAAATGGTAAATAACCATTTATTGTTCAAACTTTACGCTTTAATATTTTCGTAGTTGTTATTGCTATTTACATGAAATTTGGCATATGCCTTCAGAGACTAAAGGTCTCTTGATGTTGCAGATTTCATTTAGTTGGATGTGTAAGCCTGGAGATATGTAGTCCCAAAGTATGTAAATCACCTTTTTGTTGAATTCTCTCTTTGATTCTTTTGCACTTTGCACTTCAATAACTTCGCAGCTGTTCTGACAATTTGTATGAAATTTGACATATGCCCTTAGAAACTACATTTCTCTTGACATGACAAGTTTCATTCCACTTTGCTTTGCAGGTCTGGAGATACATAGTCTCAAAAGGTTCTATGACATAATGGCGAACGTTGAAGGGCGATCGCCATTAGGGCGAGTGTACATACCGAAAGTAAAGAACAGCGATGTACACTTGAGATGACAACAATGGCGGCAATGGCACTAAAAAGTATGTGGGGGGACTGTGCCCCTCGCACTCCCCCCCCAACTAAAGACTCTCAACTCTAGGGGGGTGCATGTTGGAAGAGGAGGAGGTGAAAAACTTAGAAAAATAAGAAAAGCTGAGCACCTCAAAAATTACCACACTGCCCAGACCCTGCACCCTCCCAACCGCAGCTGGTCACCCTCACCACTACACCACATGGCCAGCTCGGCAGCCTACTGCTGCATCGCCTCCCACATACCTTCCCTCCCCTTCTGTCCCTCACATGGTATGGTTCCTGTCACCCTCCCTCACCCTTCCTCCTATCCCCTCGCTACCTTGCCCAGTAGCCCAAAACACAGATGCTGAGATTGAGTCACCGTTATTGCGGTCACTTAATTTCAGTCACCCTGTTCACTGGATACCATTCCAAAATGTGTACATCACCATTTTTTTTCAAATTCTTTCTTCACTTTTATCTTAAATGTACTATTTTGTGCTTTAATAACTGAAACAGTTTATGTGATATGCATGAAATGTGACATGCCTCATCATAAAGCAGAACTTTCATTAACTTGTAAGTATTGTTTTAGTTGAGGGTGAGAGCATGAAGATATAAAGTCCCAAAATGTATAAATCAATGTTTTTTGTCAAAATCTTTCTTCACTTCTATGTTAAACTGAATCTTTCGTGCTTTAATAATGTAGCAGCCGTTCATGTGATTTTCAACAAATTTAGCATGCCTCATTAGGGACTACTGATCTCTTGATATGGTAAGTTTTGTTATAGTTGAAAATGCAGGTGTGGCTATCTAAGAGTCCCAAAATGTGTAAATCACAGTTTTTTGTCAAGTTCTTTCATTTCTATGTTAATCTGAAAATGTTGTGCTTTAATAACTTTGCAACTGTTTAAGTGATTTGGATAACATTTGGCATGCTTCATCATGGACCATTGTTCTGTTATCAAATGGCAAGAAAAAATCTAGAAATCTCATTGGCCAAGACAGACCAGCTGACCATACATTAATTCTCTGTATACGCACAGTCATCCTGGTCCTAAACCACATTACACAATGAGCAGATCAGTCCTCCTACAACCAGAACTATCTTCCATCAGTCTCCCTACAAGCAGAACTGATCTTCCACCGCAAACATGGCTGTTACCATTACACTGTAGAAACCTTCAAACGGGCCCTAAAATTAAAATTATCTTTAATATAAAATAAAACAAATTAATTAAATGTTGTTTACCAGATTGTCACACTATCCTTACACACATAAACAAATTACAAACATTGGCCCAGATATTCAAAAGGGTTGCGCATGGCGCAACAGTGTTGCGCCATGTACAACCCACTGATGTGCCCCGGTGCGATATTTAAAAGGGAGGAGCGCTTTGCACAAATCCCAATGCACCGGGCGATCAGTAATGTATGCAGGCACAGGGGGCGTACATAAACTGCACAGCCTGACATTCAGCCCAGGCCGCAGAGTTATGCAGGTGCAACCCTACCTGTGCCTGCACAAAGTTATGCTGAAAAAAAGGAACAAGTCGAGGGCCACCCACAGGTGAGCTGCCGCATTGCAGGGCGCAACACAGCAGCTGCCACCTGTGGGTGGCCCTGGATTTGTTCCCGCCACACCTGGTGGTGCCCACCCATGCCCCGATCATGGGCTGAAGTGTAACTCCCCATTAGCCCGATCACGGGCATAATAGTAATCTCCCCCCTATTAGCCTGATCGTGGGCATAATAGTAGCCAACCCCCCATTAGCCCAATCATGGGCATAATAGTAGTCTCCCCCCCATTAGCCTGATCACGGGCATAATAGTAGTCTCCCCATTAGCCCGATCGTGGCATAACTGAAACTTTCTCTCCCCTCGAATAGCCCCGATCATGGGGCATCAGACCTCCCCCAAAGTCCACTATCCCTGGTGGTCCAGTGGACCACGAGTAGCCCGATCGCAGGCGGCATCTTCACCCCCCACTCAGAAATCCCTGGTGATCTAGTGGCCCCCACCCCACCCACCCACGGAGCCTCCACCATCCCGCCTTCCCATCAGCCAGCGGGCAGCAGCACCCCACCCACCTGCTCGCCTCGCTTAGCGATTGATTGAAGTCAGGTTGCGACGCCACCCTGGTTCAGAGCATGAGTCAGCGGGCGTATTTCCATACCATACAAGTCCAGTTCAGATATGTGAATCTATTCATTCACTATATCTGGATTCGACTTAGACGGTATGGTTGCACAGCCATTGGCTCATGCTCTGAACCACGGGTGCAGCCCCACCGAAGCTGTCAGTCAGTGGGTGGCGTGGGCAGGCAGGGGGTGCTGCCGTCACCAGCTGATGGGGAGCGGGTGGTGGGGCTCATGGCGGTGGTGGGGCCACCAGATCACCAGGGATTTCTGACGGGGGTGAAGATGACTTCACATCGGCTACTGTGGTCCACTGGACCACCAGGGATATTGGACTTTTGGGAGGTCTGATGCCCGGATCGGGCTACTCGGGGAGTTTCAGTTATGCCTGCAATCGGGCTAATGGGGGACTACTATTATGCCCATGATCAGGCTAATGGGGGAGAATATTATTATGCCCACAATCGGCTAATGGGGAATACTATTATGCCCGCGATCGTGTAATGGGGGAGATTACTATTATTCTCGCCATCAGGCAGCAGGGGACGCCGTCCCGGGACGGCTGCTGCTTCGTAGGGCGCCAGGTGCAAGTCATTGGGGATCGGTGCACCTGCATGCTAATGGCATGCAAATGGGGCTGTAATTAGATGTAAATGCCCCCTGCGCCTTGCATAAATTATGGCCCCATTTGCATGTCACCCTTTGAATATCGCAGGTGCTGTGCATGGCGCAATGGAACTTGCGCCACTGCATCTCAATGCTCCACTCTGACCACTTGCGCTGGTGCAGTTCCATTCGCGCCATGCACAGTGGTGGGTTATGGCGATATTCAAAGAAGTTGTACTCATAGTGCACCTCGCTGAATATCGCCTCTGCCACACCCCTGTGCAACTATTTTGAGCGGCACAGGGGCTTGTGCCACAAAATGGCACAGTTTGAATATCTGGGCCATTAAGTATTGTTTATAGTTTTCATTATAACTGTTTGTTTGCTAACAGTGAAAAATCTCCCTTCTATCCTTACCTGCTCATCAGGGAAATCTCTTCTGCTTTCCCTGAAAAGTGAGATAATTGAGTGTCTGGCTCTAAAACAGGCCTTTGTTGTCTGTGTGTACAGTGTTAGTGGAGGAACATTCTGCTAGTAGAATTGAGCAGAATTTTGAATCCCTGTATTCCATGGTAAACATTCTATGATAAACATTCCATTTCTTGAATGTGGGGAAACACAGAGGGGGAAAAAAACAGAATGAAGAAAGTAAGAAATAATACTATATAAACAAAGAGAAAAGGTGGCAAATGACTCACCCTGCTGTTTATCTTGTAAGACAGAGCGAGCAGTTCATGATGCTGTCAGTGGGTGTGGCAGTTCTGAACCACGCTCATGCTTGCAGCACTGGGGTTTTGAGAAGCCTCTGTTATGGCTTCCTTTTAGTTTTGTCTACAGAGTGAGGAGAATGAAATAAAATAAGGGGGCTATGTGTCATACTTAGAATGAGAAAAACAGCATTTGTGAATTGTTGTGGCTGGCAGGAGAATATGAAGCTTACGTGGGCAGGGAGGCACACACTGCATAACACTACTTTAATCTAGCACCAATAGGTGGAAGGACTATTTTATGTTAAAAGCACAGATTCACTCACATTTTTACTTATTTAAAAATGTGTTTAAAAATAAAAAAAAAACTGCTTCTAAAAATAAAGGGACATTTTATAAGCGCAATAAGACACTCTAAGGTTGTGCATTACGGTGTGATAACCGCACTCCTAGGATTGTCCCTAGGATTGCGGTTATCACACCGTAATGCACACCCCATCGTGTCTTATTGCTTACTTGATTTGGCATGCTTTGTTCCAGTTGGATGTGCAGGTGTGGAGATAAGATGTCCCAAAAAATGTGTTAATTACCATTTTTGTCAAATTCTTTTGTCATGTCACTGCGCAGAAATGGCTTGGGGTTTTGGTCTGAAATTCTCCAGGAAGATCAGGGTTTCCAACCCTAACATCACTCCCCCCACCTCAGTTTTCAATCCTAACACACCACCCCTACCCGGCATGCAGGAACAGGTATGAGGGGTGTGCCTTGAGGTTGTGAACACTAATGCTCACCCCATTCCAAGACTAAGTAAGCTATGATGGGTACACAATAAGAGAATGGGGTGACCATAAGTGTAGAGACAATGTAATTAACCCTCATATCCCTGTGGGAGCGCAAGGCCCTTTGAGTCCTGCGCTGCCATCAGTCCACAATAGTAGCCAGGCTGGAGGTCCCTGCATTTCCACAACTTGATACATATATGCATCTATGGAGGGATTCAGACCCTGTGCTCCCACAGTAAAATAAAGATACTATTATACTATCTCAAAAAGGAAGGAAATAAATATGTTGATGCATCAGTTAGGGTTAAAGTGACAAAAGTAGGGAAATGGGGTTAGGGTTGGTACAGCAGTTCAATGTTAAATCTCAATTTTTGCACCTTAATAACTTTGGCATTTTTTGACAAAACAGCCCAAAAAATTGGTATGTGCTGTCATTTTGTCAGTGTCGCAAGATCTGGGAAGTTTCATGACGGCAGCTTGTATGGTTTTTGAGACATAAAGTGATCAAAAAGCCAAAAATGGACATTTCTTTTTCCATAGGATAACATGGGACTTTTTGCCATCATCTATAACCCACACAGAATGAAATTTATCTCTGCAATTTTTAGGGATGATGAGGTTTGTGCCAACGGTGTGATTTTGAATGGTTTGGTGTAAAAACGTGTTATCATTTTTTAATTAAAATGATTTTTGTGATAGCTGCAGGACAGGCTATTTGAATGGTGAATACCATTTACTGTTTGAACTGTAAATAACCATTTACTGCTAGAACTGTAAAAGCCATTTACTGTTCGAATGGTAAATAACCATATACTGTTCAAATGGTAAATAACCATTTACTGTTTGAACGTTATGCTTTAATAATTTCATAGTTATTCCTGCAATTTACATATAATTTGGCATATGCCTTTAGAGACTAAAGGTCACTTGATATGGCAAGTTTCATTCCAGTTGGATGTGCAGATCTGGAAATATGTAGTCCCAAAATGTGTACATTACCATTTTTTTTTTTATCAAATTATTTTTTTGATTCATTTGCACTTTGTGCTTTAATAACTTCAGCAGCTCTTCTTTTCCTTTGCATGAAATCTGGGATGTTCCCTTAGAGACTAATTGTCTGTGGACTGGGCAAGTTTCATTTTACCGGGCTGTGCAAATCTCAAGATATGTAGTCCCAAAATGTGTACATCACCATTTTTTGTCAAATTCTTTCCTCACTTTTATGTTAAACGTAATATGTTGTGCTTTAATAACTTTGAAACAGTTCAGGCGTTATGCATGAAATTTGGTATGACCCATCATGAAGCAGAACTCTCATGAACGTTAAATACTGTTTCAGTTAATTGTGAGGCGTGGATATGTAGAGTTCCAAAATGTGTAAATCGCCATTTTTTGTCAAAATCTTTCTTCACTTCTATGTTAAACTGAATATTTTGTGCTGCAGTAACTTAGAAGCAGTTCACGTGATTTACATTAAATGTGGCATGCTTTGTTAGAGACTACAGTTCTCTTGACTTGGTAAGTTTTCTTCTAGTTGAATGTGTGGGTGAAGAGACATAGAGTTCCAAAATGTGTAAATCACAGTTTTTTGTCAAATTCTTTCTTCATTTCTATGTTAATCTGAAACTTTGTGCTTTAATAACTTTGCAACCATTCAAGCAATTTAGCTGACATTTGGCATGCTCCATCAGGGACCAATGTTCTGTTGATTTGGCAAGCTTTGTTCTGGTTGGATGTGTGTGTGAGTGGAGATATGGTGTCTCAAAAAATGTGTAAATTACCATTTGTGTCACATTCTTTTGTCACGCCAATGTGCAAAAATGGCTTGGTGTTTTGGTCTGACATTCTTAGGGCAGATTAGGGTTCCCAACCCTAACACCCCACCCGCCACCCTTAGTTTTCAACCCTAACACCCAACCCCTATCTGGCATGCAGGAACAGGTGTGAAGAGTATGCCTTAGGGTTGCGAACACTGATGCTCACCCAATTCCAAGAGTAAGTAAACTAAGATGGGTATGCAATAAGAGAATGGAGTGACCATTAGTGTACAGAAAATGTAATTAACCCTTAGATTTGTGAAATAATCCTCAGAAATATGTCCTTTTTTCCATTTTTCCCATTGGTAGTGTCACAATTTGTGAAAGTATCTGTGCAGCACTTTCACAAATTTATGAAAGTGTCACACCATTCTTTCATAAATTGTGACAGCCTTTCATGAAAGCTTTCACAAAATTTGTGAAAGTGTTGTAAATTTGTGAAAGAACTTGGAAAAAGCTGTTCCTTTGCCACTTCCCTGCAACTAAATGATTTGGACTTTTGGGCTGAAATTTACAGGGTAGAAAGGGCTTGCCCCACAGATGTGCCTTTTGCTGGTTTGGTGAAAAAAATTACATCGGTTCCACAGTTACAGAATTCCAAAGTTATGCAGTTTCCCATAGGCTAACATTGTGGCAGTTGTAGGACCTTTTGGCACCTATATCTCTAAAACAGTTCAAGATACGTATTTTTTGCTTAATGCAGTGCAGGCTGCCAGGCCATGATTACAACTGCAGTGGAATTGTTTCCAAAGTTCCTATGGTTACTGAGATATTGCCACATTTGCAGAACAAGGGTTACTTGGAATGTCTCTAGGCCTGTGCTATGTCTCTATACCTAGGGAAGATGATGCCCTCCATATATTGCTACTATTATACAATACTGGGAGTGCAGGGCCCAGAGGCCCTGCGCTCCCACAGGGAGATGAGGGTTCATTACAATGTCTCTACACTTATGGATAGATGGGAGCACAGGGCCATGGTTACCATTATGGAGTGATGGCAGCATGATGGCAGTCCCATGGGGACATGAGGGTTAACTGCAATGTGCCTACACTTATTTGTTATATAGGAGTGCAGGGCCCAGAGGGCCCTGTGCTCCCACAGGGAGATGCGGGTTCATTACAATGTCTCCACACTTATGGATAGATATGAGCACAGGGCCATGGATACCATTATGGAGTAATGGCAGCATGATGGCAGCACAGGGCTCAGAGGGCCCTGCACTCCCACAGAGACATGAGGGTTATTTGCAATGTGCCTACACATATGGTTATATAGGAGGGCAGGGCCTGGATGGCCCTGTACTCCCACAACACACTACAGACTGATGGAAGTGCAGGGCCCCTAGGGCCATGCACTCCAAAATCACGTACGAGTAACATTACATTTTCTCAAAAAGAAAGGAAATTCATCGCAAAAAAAAAACAACCATTAATGCATCAGTTAGGGTTTCTATTATAGTAACAAAAGTCAGGAAATTCAATGTTAGGATTACAACCCTACCACCCCTCCCCACCCACCCCCACCCTCCACACAACAGGCATCAGTGTGTGCCTTGGAATCATCAGGTCTCTCACCCCATTCTTCTATACTGTACCATATCAGCTTGTTCCTACATGGAATGGGGTGAGAGTTATGGCCGATGACCCCTAGGCACACCCTGATGCCTGTTGGTGTGTGGAGGGTGGGGTTGGGGGATGGTAAGGTTGGTAACCCTAATATTGAATTTCTTGACTTTTGTTACTGTAATAGAAACCCTAACTGATGCATTAATGGAGTTTTTTTGCAATGTAAATTTGATATACAACATTAGTTTACAAGTTATAGCTTTCAGATCTGCAGTTTGGCAGAAGCGTTTGCTTCTTTTTCTTTGATTTTAACTGCTGGCTTCAGTTCTGGACTAGGCATTGTGATGTCATCAGCATTGTGAAAGTTGCTCTTTGATTGGTCCACTATTCCTCTGTGATGACAGTAATCTGAAAAATATCCATTGTGACAACAGTAACAATAATATTTTTTGATATGTTGCTGTTACTGATGTCACTAGCTAAGATATATTTTTTATCTTGCCAATTTTACCCCCACTCCTGTTGTATATACATCACTACGTGGACTCACAGAGGTACCATGCAGTAAAGGAGACCACCATCTGCACCTGCCATGAACCCATGGTTATCCAGCAAACTCCCTCCCTGCCACTTACAAGTTCATTGAACCAATCCTGTTCAGGCAGAGGAACTACTGCATGTACTGTACATTGATAACTGGGTCAAAAGGCATTTCTGCTGGGCTGGAAAACTCTCTGTGACATGCCTGAAGTCAAGTATCACTGGCTTTGGGTCCTGAGAGGGTGGGGATGATGTGGAGAGTTGACCCAGAATTAAGTCTTCATGTGTTTCCATGCTACTGCTTGTATGAATGTCAAGAGCCCAGAAATGCTGCCACAAACAAGTCTCAAACCCTTGGGTAATGGACTACTGTCCTATTTAAAAAAAAAAAACAGCACTGGGCACAAGGCACTGGGCAGAACAGTCTCAGTCATGGAATTCCATATTCCATAATCCTCAGATCTGATCCACTGTCAGCCCTCAGTGGATCACAGCCATATCTCTTATCCCTTAATCTCCTGCTCTCGTCCACTGGCAGACATAGTCTATGATTATTTATTTTTATTTATTTCAAAAGCAAGAAAGGTATACCAAGCTGGTAACAGCTCATTTCCAGATGTGTCCTGGGGGTGATGGAGAGGAAGGACAGTGAGGTACACTAAGAACAAAATATAAATATTAGGTACATAAGCATCATAGAAACATAGAAATTGTTGACAGGGAGATCACGTGATGTCGCGGTTGGGCTATCAGCGCTAGAAGCCGTCTCCCGAGCCACCCCCTCACTCCGCATTAAAATCCTAAGCTAGCGGCTTTCTTTTTGCTTTATCACAATATCGGAGTGTCTAGGAAATACTGCTGATTGCATACATCTGCGGCCATTTAAAGGAATTCATGACCGGCAGCACGATTCGTGGCCAAGAGAGTTGGGCCTACTAGGGTCATGGAGGCCAAAATGTGCCAAGCGCCTCCGCGGCATACTCCTCCACAAACCCCCAAGAAGGGACTGAAGAGACCTAAAGGGCAGCCCGGCAATACCGGGAAGGTGCTACTATCCACAACACAGCAAGCAGGGCCTACTCCATTATCGGAGCAAAAATTTCTAGAGGAGTTACAGCCATTTAAAATGGCACTACAAGATATAACAAAGGAGATTAAGTGTTTAAGGGAGGAGCTCTCTGACACAAATCGATCAATCTCTGATGTTTCGGCATGGACTGCATCACTTGAGACATGGAAGAGTAAACTGGAGCTAGAGGTAGTGGTTTTAAAGCAACGCCTGCATAAAATGGAAATCAAGCTAGAAGATTTAGAAGGCCGTAGTAGGAGGAATAATATAGTTATTCTTGGCCTTCCAGAAGAGGCGGAGGGAACCTCTCCCATTTTGTTCTTTCAAAAATTTCTAGCCAAAATAGCTGGGCCGTCTCCCAATAACCCAGTATATATTATTGAGAGGGCGCATCGTTCACTTCACCCCAAGCCAGGCAACGGCAAGCCCCCGAGGCCGGTCATTATTAAATTATTAAATTATCTGGACAGGGCCTACATCCTGGAGCAAGTTAGAGGCCTACAGCAAGTGGTTTGGGAGGGCAAACAGATTCGTCTGGCACAAGACCTTCGGTTTGAGACGTATAACGTCTGCATGAATACCACCACTGGTGTCCAAATTGATTGCGGCTGGTATTAAGTACAAGGTCCAGTACCCTTCCAAACTGATGGTATTACACTCTGAATCCTGGCATTCCTTCAATACAGCCCAATCAGCTGCTCCTGCATTGAATAAAATGTTCCCGGACCTGTTCCCTGCTCGTTGAAGATTTGTGACATGGCACCGATGTGTGATGTTGTATTTCCTGGACTGATGGTGGATACTGGATTTGCCGCACCACAAGAAGATGGCTAGCAGGACTGCTTCAAGTGTGGCTGTATGCCATTCCCCTCCCCCCCTTTTTTTTTTTTATTTTACTTTTTGGGCACCACCGACTGGACCTAAATCATCGATGAACAATATGGACAATATGATTTTGGTGCCCCCCCTCTCCCCTTTTTCCCCTTTTTTCTTTCTTTTCTCTCTCTACGCTCTTTGTACATGTGACCCTTATATGAATATGTGGGGTGGGGGGCGGGATCGGGAGTGAAAGGTTCCTGGATGAAACTGCAGTCTAATCAGTGCGTCACGTACTGGCACAGGATGGGACATAATCCCACAGGGATATTTAGGGCCATAGGAATGACCTTGCTATTACATATAGTCTTGAAGTTAGAATTGTTGAGGGCTATGACCCATATTTTTGCCTTTTCTTGTTGGTGTAAAGTTTACCCCAATGTGGGCTTTGGGGTGCGAGGGTTGGGTGGGGGAGTGGGATGGGAATAGTTTGGGGGACTGTTTAGGGTGTGGAATAATATTTCTCCTTATCAAGCTTCAGGGTCTGTGTTGTATTATGGGATGATATATTGGTTTAAGAGGATTTGGGGACTCTGTATATATTGAAGGGAGTTGAGGTGGGTAGGGACTGTTAAGGAAATGCCACTATTTATTCAAGCGTTATCACATGGGATGTGTTCCGTTCTTGAGGAAATATGCTGAAACAAGAATATTATCCATACTTGGCCTGGTCATGGCATTCGTGTTAAAGCTTTGTTCATGGAATGTTAAGGTGCTCAATCCTCGACAAAGAGGGCCAAGATCTTGCTGCATCTTAATAAACTTAATGCAACATCGCTTTATCCAAGAAACTCATCTATCTAACTCGCAAATTCCTACTCTAAGGCGATCCTGGGTGGGACATGCACTTGGGGCAGGATTAGATACTGTAAAATGGTTGCTATATTGACTGCACCAGTATACCCTTTTCGACTGCTCAGTCGATGGTGATCCCCAAGGTAGATATATTGGTGAGAGCCATTCTGGTCAATACATCGAAGTAGTACTGGGATCAATCTATGGACCTGTTGGTGATGACCCACAATTCTTTATGAGCCTTGCGGCTAAGTTAGCACCTTGGGCCCAACTTCCCATTACACTTGCTGGAGACTGGAATCTAGTTCAATAATACCTTGACAGGTCAGTAGGGAAAACACTCTCCACACTCCTGCGCAATTGGCTCTTAAAGACCTGATGAATACCCTGGGTCTTGTGGATCCGTGAAGGACCTCTTCCCATTGACTAAAGAATATTCATTTCACTCAGTGCCCCATAACACTTTCTCCAGAATTGATTTCTTTTGTTGGGGGTTGAGCACCTGGCGGGGGTTCAGAGTTGTGTTTACCTTTCTAAGGTGATCTCGGATCACCACCCAACTCTCCTGCAGTGGGCCATGTCCTCATCTGCTGCCTGGGATAAAATCTGGAGATTTAACCCCCAGCTGTTGAAATCCCAGGAAGTAGTCGATCTTCTCTCTAAATTTATAGTTGACTTCTATAAATTAAATGTAGTATCCATGCCTAAATTAGATGTGCTTTGGGGGGCTCTAAAATGTTCATTAAGGGGGGAAATTATTAGATTGGCATCCATTAGGAAAAAGAAAATCTCCTCTAAATCCTCGTCACTTCTGCAACAAATCAGGACCCTGGAGAAATCCCTATCCCCAACGCAACCTACAAACTTTGAAAGACTAGAAAACTTATGATTTCAATATAACACCCTTTGGGTGATAGGGTCGAACACCTCCATCTGAGGGCCAAAATTAATTACTTTGATCAGGGACAAAGCAGGTAAGTTCTGGCCTAAAGCTCAGATCACTAGCTGCAGATAGGATTGTTGTTACGGTTCAGGACATGGAAGGGAAGTTTTATACTACACCTAGGGAGATCACTGATTGTTTTAAGAAGTTCTACCAAACCCTGTATTCATCCCCCTTACAACCCTATCGACGTTCTGCACTAGATCTTTTTCTCCAAGATATTGATCTCCCATACTTGTCCGGTGATCAGATAACTCTTCTACAGTCTCCCTTGACTGTGGAAGAGATATATGAAGCTATAGATGCGCTTCCTATAGATAAAGCGCCGGGACCAGACGGTTACTCGTCTAATTTCTATAAAGCTTTTAAACTTCCAATTGGGGACACAGTTTATTAGATATGTACAATTATACCTATAAACAGGGCCTATCTGATCTCACCCTTACAGAGGCAATTGTGGTGGTCCTACCTAAGCCGGGTAAGGACGCGACATTGCTATCGAATTACCGTCCAATATCGTTAATTAATGTGGACATGAAAATCCTGGCTAAAATCCTTGCTTGTAGGTTGGCCAAAGTCTGGCATACATTATTAAGCCCTGAGCAAGTGGGTTTTGTTGCCGGGCATCTCTCATCAGATCACCTGCGGAAGATTTTTCATCTCATTTCTGCATCCGGGAACTCCCAGATCCCTGCGGCTCTGGTGTCCCTGGGCTCAGAAAAGGCCTTTGACCGGGTTTCTTGGGAGTACTTATTTGATTTGCTCCCGAGATATCGAATTCCCAAACAATTTATCCAATGGATCCGTACACTTTACTCATACCCATCTGCGAGGGTACTGTGCAATGGAGTCCTGTCCTCATCCTTCCTCCTCCAACAGAGACGCATAACAGGGTTGACCTCTTTCCCCTTATCTGTTTAACCTGTTTCTGGAACCATTAATCAGGAAAATTAATCACTCTGTAGTGATCTCTGGCATTTCAATTAACCATATTCGATATAAGCTATCGGTATATGCCGATGACATCATGCTCCATATCACCCACCCATCTACATCCATACCTGCCATTTTTAATATTATACGGGAATTTGGGAATTTCTCCAATTATAAGTTAAACGTGGCCAAATCAGAAGTAATGCCCTTAAATTGTTACACTCTAAAGGCTGGCATTGTACCATTTGGACTCACTTGGATAAGAGATAAGATAAAATATCTAGGTATTTTCTTGTCACAGTCAAAGGTTAAAATGAAGCAATATAACCTGGACTGTTTAATTGCTAATATTAAATCAGATCTTAATCGCTGGGTGCTGCTTCCAATTTCTCTTTGGGGGCGCATCAATATTATAAAAATGAATGTTTTACCTCGGTTGTTATATCACCTCCAAATGTTAAATCTTAGCCTTCCTCAGTCTTGGTTTCTTCAAGTGCATAGTATGATTTCTAGATTCATTTGGAAAAATAAATCCCCAAGGCGATAACTAAGCTTCAAAGAACTAAAAGCGTGGTGGATTACAAGTCCCCAATATTTATCACTATTACCTGGCTATTAGTTGCGCTGTAGTCATAGATGGCTAAAACCCACAGAGGATCCTCCATTGTGGTTACAAATTGAAAAGTCAATTTGCGATGCTGCTGGAGTTGACATTAGATGCCTCCCGTACCTGACTATTAAAAAAATCCCCAAACAATGCTTAGATATGCCTATTATGGTTTCCATTCGAGCATGCACGTAGATGAATCAAACCCTTGGGCTTTCATTTACAAAAGACATATCCCAGCCTCTTATTAGGAATCCCAATTTTAGAATAGAGAATACTAATATCACTGCAGCTTTTTGGCCTACTGATTGTGGGGAAACAGTGGCTGATTTAACAGAAAATCAAACACTACTAGACTTTTCAGGTATCAGGGCCAAATACAACCTACCTTCCTCTCATTGCTTTAAATATCTCCAAATTTCCCATGTTCTAATTCAACATTTTGGTAGTGGTCCCTGGGACCAATACATGTTGGGCCTCATACTCAGCTCCTTGTCCATGAGCCCTTCGTCCCATCTCCTGGCCTTCTACTACAAGGAAATTCAAAAGCGAATCAGTGAACTTGAGGGTACTCCTCATTACGTGTGGGATAGATTTCTTCCCCCCACCTCATCCACTCCCCGTCAATGGCACCAAATATGGAATAGGCTATATAAAGATATCAGATGGGATCAGTACAGATTGCTTCAATTTCATGTATTGCATGACTTATACTATACACCTGTAAGGCGTAACAAGATGGGTCAGCCTTCTTCAGATTTGTGCACCAGGTGTGGTTCTCAGAGGGGTACGTCGCTCCATGTTTTCTGGGAGTGTGCTAAAGTTACCCCATTTTGGGAGTCCATTCATTTAAAAATTGACCCTGCACTGGGCCTGCAAGATGCCTTCTCACCAGAAATCTGCATCTTGGGGGATGTAGGGCAACGCTGACAGGTACTGGAGAAAGCACATGTCCCTAATATCCCTTCGTGCAGAAAATTATATTACGTCATTGGGTGGATCAACAAATCCCCACATACACAGAATGGCATAAGGAAATTTTGTTAAGCTTTGCAGGCGAGGAATACTTCATGTAAATATATCTAAAAATACTAGTAAATACCAGAAGATTTGGGCACCTCTGCATACATTACTAATTATATGATAAGACTCGCTACCTCCTGGCTTTATGACAGTGGGCCTCCGTATTGAATATGTACCATGTTTAGTCCTTGTTTCTCCGTTTTGATTGCTCCCTTTAATTGACCAGATTGTTTTCCTTCTTTCTTTTCTACTTCCCTGCTAATAGAATTCTCCCAACTACCACAGTGTAGTGGCATGGGTGGGGAGGGTTGGAGGAGGGATAAGAGGCGTTATAATTATTTAGGTGGGTTGTTGGTTGCTAATGCTAGATAGCCTGATGACTGGGCCTATGTTATTTCAGTAGAAATGATCTTGTTTTTTTGCCTAGTATCAGGCTCATGTTCGCATCTCAGTGTGTTAAGGGGAGGTGTTTGCTTGTATCCCCCCCCCCTTTTGGCTTTGCAAGATTCTTTATGTGCGAGATGTGCTGTGTACTAACTCCTGAATATATCTGTGCTGTCGAAAAGCAAATAAAGTATATTCAATATGAAAAAAAAAAAAGAAATTGTTGACAGATAAGGACTGCAAAGCCCATCCAGTCTTCCCATAAACCCTACACTTGTCTATGTCTACTGACCTCTGTCTGGTCAGTGCATCATAAATCATTTTTTAGTACAGTCTTTTTCCCAATAATACATTTATGAATATCTTGAACTATTACAAAAAATACATGCTAAACTTAATAAATACTGAAAAACATACATGGAACTAGTAGATATGCAGTATAACCTTTTTATACAGTACATCTCAACCTCCTCCTTTTGTCTTGCTCCCCCATTAACTATACATTCTGCATTTACTTTTTGATATCTGTTGTTATTACTTTGTATACCAAAATGTTTCCCCAAAAATATATTTTCAGTTCTTCAGAAAGATTTGAACTGTTTAGTTTGTGGATAGGGAGGTGCAGAGCATTTTTTTTAAGAATTTAAAGAATGTCTTATTGAAATCAGCATTTTTGCCATTGATAAAAGCCTGCAATGTTTATATGTCATTCAGCATATATTGATCATTCTTATCTTAGTCCATTCAGTATATTAAGATTATGGGCCAGATATTCAAAACTTTGCCCCGGGGCTAAATTAACACTGCCTGGTGGGCAAACTTAGTACAAAGCAAGCTATATTCAAAAGGAAATAGCCCAGTGCAAAACCAGCTGAATATAGCAAGCAAAAAAAGCCAGCTAAACAGGGCCAGGAGTGCAGGGCAAAAATTGCCCGGGAATAAGACAGCACTAAATATACCAACAGGGAAGTGCACACTGCAACTGCAGCTGATTAGACTCTGGAGCAAGCCAGTATTGCAGGTGGAGAACATTGTGTGTGATTGCACAGAGATGTCTGAAAGCTATTGCAACAATGTAAGCCACACACTGCAGAACTGTGCTACATACCTCTCAACTGTACCACATTACGAGGAACGTTCCTCATTTTACTTCACAAAAGCTCCCTGTTCCACATTGTGAGGACTTGAGCCACATTCAGTATTAACATGTTAAAGCAAAACTCTATAGTAAATGATGCAAAAAAAAAAGGGCTGAGCAGGGGTGGCACTACTGGGTGGAGGGTACCACTAGACTACCAGGGAAAACAGTTTAATGGTATTTGAAATGGAGGTCGGGATACATACGGGGGGGGGCACTAGACTACCAGGGAAATAAGTTTCATTTATTTAAAATGGGGAGAGTGTCATTGTACATGAAATGGGGTCGGGATACGTGCTGGGGGTGGGGGCACTAGACTACCAGGGAAATAAGTAAATTTATTTCAAATGGGGAGAGTGTCATTTTAATTGAAACGGGGTCAGGATATGTACTGGGGGTGGGGGGGCACTAGACTACCAGGGAAATAAGTTTCATTTATTATGTTTGCTTGCACGCATGTGCAAGAAACATAGTGCCATCATCCGAGATTTCGGAGGTGTGTCACCCCCTCCTCCAATTCAGTCAGTGTGTTGGCAGGCACGGCCCCCGTAAGCCAATGCATGCTGGAGCTGTTTATGACAAGCTCCAAAATGCGAGTGACATACAGTTGAAAGGGAGCTACGGCGGTGAGCAGCGATAGATATCGCCTGCTCATGCGCAGCTCCCCTACACACACACACACACACACACACACAGAAACTCCCCCGCACACTATAGCGGTGAAGGGTGCCCAATCCCCGTCGGCTTAACTGTCTCTCCCATCGCGATGGGGTACCCCAGCCTCCCGCTTGCTTCCCCCCAGTACAAGGTGCCACGCTGGGAGCCCACCCCAACATGGCAACAAATATCATAATACCAACGGGGTGCCCAATCCCCCGTCGGCTGAAGGCCCCCTCCACCGTCCTTGTGCCACGCTGGGAGCCCACCCCAGCGTGGCAAATGTCCACGTCGTCAATTTTTTTTTTTTAAACCTAGAAAATAAAAACGGTCCCACATAGTCTCCCAACACACCCTCCCACAACCCGCACCCACCCACTGCGCACCCTGCCTCCCACCCCTCAACCCCCCTCACCCCATACTTACCTCCGGACCTCGGCGCGATGATCTTCGGTGGACCGGGAACACGTCTGCACTCTTCAAAGCCGACCGCGAACTGAGGAAATGCCGGTAAGCTGTATAATGGGCTAGATAGGGGGGTTTCAACTTTATTGCATATCTCAGGCATTTTTTGGAATTTTTGCACCAAATTTTCAACATGGGGTTTTTGGGACCCCTTCTCATGAATGATGTCACTGTCATGGCGTTATTCGGGCCTGAAGGGTGATTTCGTGCAGTGACTGCGCAGTGACTGCAAAATCACCCTTCAGGCCCAAATAATGCCATGACATTGACATCATTCATAAGAACGGGCACCAAAAACCCCATGTTGAAAATTTGGTGCAAGAATTCCAAAAAATGACTGTTTTACGAACGTGTGTTGCGCAGTTCCTACGCAGGCTTGTAAGTTTGCGAATTTTCAATATTTTCACTCCAGATTTTCAACATTGCCATTTTACCACACCTTCTTATGAGTAGTATAGCTGTCATTTTTCACATCTCACCCAAAACATGTTTCCGCCCATGTAGCGCACAGTGGTGCAGTTGGTGTGCGAAATCAATGTATGGGACAAATTAAGAAAATCACAGTGACACTGTTCATGAGCAGAGGTCTTAAAGTGGCTATGTTGAAAATTTGGTGAAGAAATTCCTAAAAATGACTGTTTTACGAGTGTGCATTGCGCAGTTCCTACGCACGCTCGTAAGTTCGTGAACTTTCAATATTTTCACTCCAAATTTTCAAAATTGCCATTTTACCACACCTTCTTATGAGTAGTACAGCTGTCATTTTTCACATCTCACCCAAAATGTGTTTCCGCCCATGTAGCGCACAGTGGCACAGTCGGTGTGTGAGATCAATGTACGGGACAAATTAAGAAAATCACAGTGACACTGTTCATGAGCTCAGGTCTTAAAATGGCTATATTGAAAATTTGTTGAAAAAATTCCAAAAAATGACTGTTTTACGAGCGTGCGTTGACAGTTCCTCACGCTCGTAAGTTCGCGAACTTTCAATATTTTCACTCCAGATTTTCAACATTGCCATTTTACCACACCTTCTTATGAGTAGTACAGCTGTCATTTTCACATCTTACCCAAAATGTGTTTCCACCCATGTGGCGCATAATGCTGGTCGGTGTCTTGAAATCAATGTAGCGGGACAAATTAAGAAAATCTCAGTGACATTATTCATGAGCAGAGGTCTTAAAATGGCTATGTTGAAAATTTGGTGAAAAATTCCTAAAAATGACCCAAACGCACACCCCAATGCCTGTCACTCTCTGAAGGGTAGTGGTGGGGTTGGCTTCAGTTCAATACTTCACTGCCATTCCTATTACGCAGCTCTGTAACTTCTACACTACCACTGCCAATGCCAGCAAGCAAACATTCGGCATTGACAAATGCTTGTTTCAAATGGGGAGAGTGTCATTTTAATTGAAATGGGGTTGGAATATGTATTAGGGGTGGGGGCACTAGACTACCAGGAAATAAGTTTCATTTATTTCAAATGGGGAGAGTGTCATTTTAATTGAAATGGGGTCAGGATGCGTGCTGGGGTGGGACCACTCAACTACCAGGGCTTTTCATGTTATATCGCAGCTACGTGGGTCCACGATGTGGGGGGGCACCACCACATTACCGCCAGGTTTCTTTTGGTGGTATCTAGCACCACACTACAGGTTGAACTAATGCCTGTAGCACGGTGCTAGCCCTTTGAATATGCTGCGCTACTGGCATTCATGGGCACTCTCCTTACCCGGCCCCTGCATGCCATTATCTATTACCTTCGGCACTACCACACAGCACCGGTGCTAATAGGGCTTTTGAATATTGCAGCCTCGGGCAAATCCAACGCTATTCCAGCGCTCTTGTTTTGTGCTAGGCACAATGGTTTGAATATCTGCCCCTAAGTATCTTGCTGCCAATGAGATGAGGTTTATACTGTATCTTTTAAACCCTAAGAGTGTTTCCAAACCAGCTCTGGACATTTGAGGATTATAGAAGGAATCAAGGCCAAATGTTCAATCTGATTTCTTTCATACTATACAGTATGTCTGACCAATGCCATGAAGGGCTGAGCTTTTATGGCCATGGACAAGATGAAGATTTTGCAGCACTAACTGAAGATATTGATCTTTGGGAAAAATTACAGAAGATTCCACCCCAAGTCAGTCTTCTCACCTACAATATTTAATCCCCATATTGAGAGCTGTGTCAAACATGATGTTAATGACATATTAAATAGTGATGATTGTATAACTGGGAGGCCAAACTTGACAAAGGCAGAAAGAGACGGTCTAGGGGAATTAAGTAGTTTTGCAGATGTTGTGTTCAAGCCAGCTAATAAAGGTGGCATTATTGTAATGATGGATGAAACACAATATGTTACTATGGTATATAACTTGCTTAATGATGAAATGAGGTACAGAAAATTGCTATCAATTGCAACGCCTATCCTACAGAGAGCAATTTACACAGGGGTGATTGCAGAAACTGAATTTAAGTATTTTAAATCTGTTGGCATCAGTTTTTTTATGCCCTGACACAGGTTTACAAAAATATTGACAATCCTCCAGGTCTCCTATTGTCTCTGGGGTGGGATCTCTAACAAACTATCTAGATGTGTTGATTTTTTTTATGAAAGGAAGTTATTAGTCTTAGGTCCCACCTCAGAGACACAGGCAACCTGTTGGTGCAGTCAGCAGGACTTTTGTGACAAGATAGTTTCATGTCATTTCATCTGCTAACATTAGAAACTAGATAATTACCCTGCTAGAAATATATTGTGTAAATTCTGTTTTGTAGCCCAGAAACTAGATAATTACTCTGCTGACATTTTATTGCAAAAACTCTGTTTAACTCTGCTTTACAGTAATTGTATTTCTCCTCATTTTCTGCTCTGTCTTCTGTACCTAATTTTCTACCTGCCTCACTTCAGAAACATCCCCCTTCACTAGCCAGCTACTCTGGTGTGGTACCAGCCCACCGATTTAGTTGCTCAGCTCATCCCTATTTCCAGTGTCTTTGTCTCCTTTGTTCCTGAGCCCTTCCCCATGATTTACTCCTACCTTTTTGCAGGCTAATGTCTGTCTCCCCTTCCCTGTTAGGTCTCAGGCCCCAAATTGGGCACTACTCCTGACCTGTGGTGTGGCTATCTAAGTGCTGACGCAGCCGTCTGCCTCCACCTGCCCGCAGAAGGATCTCATAGGTACGCTTGCTCCCCTGAGGGCTTCCCCGCTGGTGCTGCATGCCTGCTCCCCACCCACCACCCCATCTGAGCAATTTCTTATATAGCTGTGCTGTGTCACATGATCTTGGGTGTAAATTACTAAGTTCCTGGTTTTCCATTAACAACCTATAAAAATCGGCCACAAGAGGGTCATTACATCTTCCTGTCTGACTCTTTTCGCTGAAGCTCTGCCCATCCAGGCTCCTCTAATTTTCTTACATTCCCTCCTAGTCTCTCAAGCTGGTACTTAACTCACCCTGCTGACGCTCTGTCTGTCTGGGCTTCTCTAATTTTCTTACATTCCCTCCAATTCTGTCAAGCTGGTGCCTAACTCTCCCTGCTGGAAAAATGTTTCAAAATTCTCCCTTCCTTCTCCGCATCTCTCTTCCCATCCTCACTTTCCCCCACTTCTCTATCCACCCTTCACCAACTCCAAATAACCCACCCATACACTATATCCCTAATCCCTCCACTCCCACCCTCATCTGTGCTATAACAACAACAAAAATGGAAAGGGAGCTTAAGGTTAGCAAGCGATGTAAGAAGGCAGTAGGGAGGGCTGGAGGGATACTGGGATATATATATATATATATACGGAGAGGCATCACCAGCAGAAAACAGGAAGTTGTCATCCCTCTGTACAGACAGTTCCCACAGTGGATGATGCCCTTGCCTATTTCAAGGGTAAATTCCTTATAACTTGCAACCATTATGCACCTATTAAATGCACTAGAGTTCATAGTAACCATCTCCCATGGGTCTCTCCTGAATTACTGGCCTGTCTCAGGATGAGTGATCAAGCCTGAAAAAAGCATAAGGCTTCTAATCTACCTAGTGACTATATAAGGGACCGGGCCTTATGCAATTTGTGTACCAAAGCTATCAGACTAGCAAAAGCCGACTACTTCAAATCCAAATTTCAAAATAACATTAACACCCCCTCCAAATTCTGGAAGGTAGTCCATGCCCTATTCTACCCCCTTCATAACACTCCACGCCTCTCATCAGAATAAATAACTCCCTCACATCTGATCATGCAGTAGTGGCCCAGGAATTCAACTCTTACTGTACTTTGTGTGTCTTGGCCCTCCTGGCATCTCTCCCTCCACCCCCTTCTCTCCCTGTTCCCTCCTCAGATATACTCCAGCATCTTGAGCATCTCCCTGTCTCTTTCTCCATGGTCTCGCCTGTTGCCACCCTTGATGCCCTTATGGCCCTGAACCTTTCTAAAGGCTGCTCACCCGATGAGCTTGATCCCAAGCTTCTCTACCTTTCTGCCACAGCAATTGCATATCCTCTATCTGTAATCCTCAACAGCTCCTTCTCATCAGCTGCTGTCCCAGCCTCCTGGAAGCATGCTGTTGTCCTCTTCCTCCCCAAGGGTGGTGATCCTTCATCCCTTGGGAACTATCATCCAATTTCACTGCTTCCCACCCTAGTTAAGCTCCAAGAACACTTGGTTCTCTCCTAAGTCTCTGCCTTTCTCTCGGATTCCTATTTCTTCACCCCTTACCAATCTGGGTTTTGGATAGACCACTCCACCACAACCTCTCTTCTCAGGCTCACTAACTCCATCCTCTCAGGGATGGACAGTGGGCAAATTACATCTGCCATTTTTGTTGACCTCACTAAGGCTTTCAACACTGTCTCCCACACCCTGTTACTATAGTCCCTTTCCTCAGCTGGTCTCTCAGAGGCCACTATAAACTGGTTTAGATCCTACCTCACTGATAGGACCCAGTCTGTCAGAATCGCTGATTCCACCACCCCTTCACTCAACATCAAAACTGGAGTCCTACAGGGCTCAGTGTTTTGTCCTTTACTCCTCTCAATATTCCTAAACGATCTGTCAATTGTTTGTACCTCCTCTTCCATCCATATATATGCAGATGACACTGTCTTGCTCACCTCTGACCAGTCCCCCTCAGATGTGGCAACCAGATTACAGCATGACTTTGATCAGCTTCAGCTCTAGCTTGCCTCTCATCAACTCTTTTTAAACACCATGAAAACAGTCTCAATGACCTTTGGCACTAGGCTGAGACTCTCTAGGCTCCCAGACCTGCCCACATTTACACCCTTGATGGGACTTCTCTTGAGGACACATCCTCATTTAGATACATTGGGGTTTGGCTGGACCAACACCTCAACTTCTCAGGACATGTAGACACCATCCTGAAAAAACTGTACCCCAAGCTTGGTGCCCTATACAGGAACCGTAGATGCATCCCTCTTATGGCTAGGTGTGAGCTTGTCAAAAAGATGATACTCCAGATGTTTGACTACTGTGTTGTAATTTACAGTGCTGATCCAAGTCTTCCCTACACAGACTGAACACCCTCTTCAACTCCTTCTGCTGTTTTGCCCTTGACACCCCATCGCTCCTACCACTGTGATCTCTACTACTCTCTGTCCTTGCCTTCACTTGCTGCTAGGTGCCTCTCTCACTGTGCCAAACTCACCTCCAAATTTTGGCTTGGTTCTCTACCTTCTTATCTAACCTCCTCTCTCTCTCCACCCCCCTACCCACTTACTAAGGTCCACTGATTCATGCACCCTAGCAGTCCTGTACCCCTCTATCCAAATAGGTCAGACTGCTTTCTCATACCGCTTCCCTCAACTCTGGAACTCCTTACCCTCCCCAAATTTTCCACTCCTCGTCCCCCTACTCCCTCTCCTTTGCTCTCCAAAACTTCCTCTCCTCAACCTGCACTTGCTCTTCTCGTTCTTAATCCCCTCTCCTTCTTACATCCTATTCTTCCATCAGATGTTTTGATCCTTTTTACCCTAAGTTTTGTCAACGTCTCTGCCCTCACTCCATTTTCAGTCCTCCTCTCCTTCCCTCCCTGCTAACTCAACTCCTCACCTACCTACTGTCACAGTGGACTGTTTGTATTGTGAGAAGCTGACCTATTTAAGTCTGTTGTGCAACAGCATCTCTGTTTTCTATCTTTTGCCATTTCTTGTGTTATGCAGGATGGCCACTTGCAGACACCCCTTTAAATATTATTTGTTTTCTTTCTCTTGCTTCCTTCCAAGGCTTGCTCAGATACGAAGGTCTCTGCTGAATTCCATCCCACCCCCATTAATTTTAATGGTCATATTGTACATGGTAGTAATAATGAAGAATCTCCAAACAATGGATAATAAGCTCTGTATTCCTATGCCTGTCTGGAATTAGTGCTAAAGCATGGAGGTAGACAGATAAATGTATATGAATAGGTTTACTAACCTCTTATGTCTACAGGGGTGTAATGATGCTTTTACCTACAAAGTATTGTCATATTGTTATATTGTATAGGAACAAGCCAAAACAAGGGAAAGTAAAATGGTGCCTGTGTTAAGACCAATTGTTGCGCTGGAAATGGTACGCATGGAGCGCTCCCGCTGCAGCGTTATGTCTAATTTTAGCTTATTTGCTTTTCTCTTGCCTGTAAAACATTTTTGTTTCAGAAGAGCCCAAGCAAGTGGTTGCAGTGCCTATTATAATGGACATTGCATATACTGGACCTACTTGCGGTGAGTATGCATGCCACAAAAGTAGCTACGTGCATATGCATCCCACATGGGAGTCCTGTTTGGTCCTCTTAAATGCACCCAAGACAAAAAGAAAAGGTTTGTGGTGCACTTACCTGGACTGAAGGCTTGCGGATAAGTAAAGTTTTACACCTGCTTGTAAGGGTATAGCTGGCCGTTACATGAGGGATACTGAGTCGGCTTCTGGAAGAGGGCCAAGGTCCGCCTCTTTGCTGCTCCATATCTTGGTCCCGTAGCTCTACCTGACCTGCTCATAAGAAGCCTTCTCAGTACGGGGAACAGGAAATGTTGTATAGAGGGGAGAATGTATATAAACAGAAAACAATATGTATGTAAAAGAATTACCTTCAGAAGGAAGGTGTGTTTCTATGCCCTTCATGTACACGGAGTCCCTAAAATGGGAAATAGAGCTCCCGTATCACAAAACAAGCGCTAAACCTTTTTTTAATCCAAAACATATTTTCAAAATGTTTAAGACAGTTACATATGTTTATGAACAATGTTTTAATTTATTGGAGGATTCATTTCTCTTACCCAAAGCCTCAAGAAGCTGTTAAGTGGCTTCTCGATAGGAGGTCCTGCACAGACATCTTTCAGTGTTATTCTAAGAGCCGGCCAGCCCTGACAACACACTGTTTATTACCTGACTGACTCTGTGGGAGGAGTCTAACCTATACCTAGAGTTTAATTCTTGATGTAATGCATTTTTGCAGGTTATTGTAAGCTTAGAATGTTACATATGTTGTTTAGAAACTATATTATAGATTGGGTATTAAAACAAAGTGTTTCTGAAAGAAATAAAATGTTTCAAGGGAAATGGGAGGAGTCTTACCTGGTCACATGTTGAATAACAGGTATATAAGGAGTGTAACCTGAAAGGAGATGAGATGCATTGTGTGGTCAGTGCTGAGTGCTATACTGACCTAGGTTTGCCTTTTACAAACCTTAATGGTACAGGTGGGTTATATTCCCAGCCTGTGTGACTCTAGCAGTTATTCTAGAGTACTATTCGCCAATTGCTACTATACAGACAGTGACTGAAACTGTTGATTTTGCTTTTCTTACCTTTGGTTTTATTTTGTCATTTCCAGTTCACTTTCTTCATGTTATTTTGTTAATAAATATCATGCCTGGCATCGAGAATATTTTTGCGTCCTGACAATTGTGTGTGTCCTTCTTTCCCGCCACCTCACACCTACCTAGCCATCTGCTTCCCTCTATCACCCTCTCTCCAGCACTTAGTTTAGCGTTGATAAATGATGAAATTCAAATACATATCAAATTTTCTTTTGCATGATGTTGGTTGCACAAGTAGTATACTCTGTATTAGTATATGCACTCAAGTATGTAATCTGTATTGTATTTGTATCTGACTTATTCTGTATCTGGCTTGTAATTGCAATTACTCCCCTTACCCACTCCTGCAGGCCGCACCGGGAGATGAGCAACTTGTTGTTCAGTGTGACTTCCTGGTGAAACATTTCAATAAATAAATAAAAAATGTGTGTATCTGTAGACATAAAGGTACTATATTCCTCAACAGAGCATCAAAAAGGCATCACAGCATGTAAATACTAATTATAACACAGTGATAATGCAGTGCCCATCTCCTTCTTAGTGTCATCCACTGACTTTATACTGAAGCACAACTACTATGAATTCTCCAGTGATTACTATTTGCAATTATTGGGGACAGAGATGGGGACCTGTGTGGTCCCATTGTATGCTAGTTTGTTCATTTGGCTTTGTGAGTCTGAAAGTGAGTTCACTGATGGCTTCCCATATGCAGACAGTGTTGTTCTTGGGTATAGATACTATATATTGACAGCACTGTCTGTATATAGGATGGGATGTAGAGGGGCAACTAATTTTTGTAATGGTTGAACCAACACATTAAATCTCATATTTAGATATAGAATTGAACTGACAAAAACTGACTTTTTGGGTGTGACCCTACTGGGAGAAGCAGGTAAAAGTGTCTGTATAAAGGGTTACAGAAAGCCAACAGTAATGAATTCCTCGCTGTTGGCTACTAGTGCCACCCATGTGCTTCAAAGGACTCCATACCTTACTCACAGTTTTTCTATGTCATGAGGAACTGCAGTGATGATAGGACATTCAGTCAACAGGCTGATGACTTACAGGGCAGGTTCAAAAGAAAAAGTGTCATCTTTAAAGAGGGCGTGTATTACTACCATGAGTATCAACAACACAAACAAAGCAGCCTGTTACATTCTCCTTAGAATTTAATCACTTGTTGTGTCCAATAGGGACCACAGTCCTTAAGCACTGGGAGATACTGATGTCAGATCAAAAACTAAAAGAAGCCCAAGGTGATGTACCATGAGTAACGTTCAGTAGGGCACCCAATGTTTGAGATAAGTTAGTGTACAGTCGTTACCAGAAACCAAGTACTGAAAAGCCAAACAATTGACTCCCCAGCCACCAAAGGTTTTTTTCCCCTGTAAAAAATTGCTATGCTTGCATTTAGGAGTGGCAAAGTTTTTGAGCACCCAGTGACAGAAGCCAAATGCAGAAGTGAAGAATTCATCTCTTGTAATATCACATGTGTGGTGTATGCTCTGCTATGCTCCTGCAACAAACGTTATGTGGGGCAGACTATCAGGACCTTTAAAAGATGTTTGCAGGAGCATATTAGGGACATCATTGGAGAAAGGAAGATACAGCACTGGGGGGGTGGTATTTCAATTCTATCCACAATAAAGATCAAAGAGAAATGTTTTGCATAATTTTGGTGCATATGAAACAGAACTCAAGGGGAGGAAACCCAGAGGTGTGTGGTGACTTTTTTAGTAAGGCAGGCTATGGGTGCTCAGGGCAATTACAAAAGACTGGGGGTCTGAGGTTCCACCTATGGCCCCACAAGGCCAGATGTCTGGGAGCCACCTAGGCCCCCAGTAGCTATAGGATTTTTCATGCTTTGTGGTGCATTTTAGGGGTATTTTGATACATTTTAAAATATGTATGCCACCACCACTACTGCACTGCAGAGGATGCAAGGGTGCTCTTGGTGGCTCTTTGATGCCTGGCCATGTGCTAAGACCCATGGGAGAGTGCTCTTGGGGGATCTTTGATGCCCCCAGGTGTTGCAAGCATGCCCTGAATGTGCATTTCAGGTTGCAATGCTACCACTCCACAAGGTGTATAAGTGCCCTGGAGGGCTCTTTTTTGCATATTATTAACTGAAGTACAAAAAATATAAATAGGCTATGCACAAGCTGGCAGAAATGCAATGCAATTCCTTGTACAGCACTGAGTCCCAAACTACAGTGCCTTCCGGCTTGCTGCAGTTCCTAGTGTAGACAGCCCAAGTTAATACCTAATACACTTAATACATCAGCAGCAGTGCAAACAAAAATGCAAGGAAAACAACAATTTTCTGAAAACAGTGATACTTATTTAAGATGTTTTAACTGGGATTTACTCGAAGTGATTCTCCAGGTTTTCTTTTCCCCAAACTGCACTTTACAGGGCACCCCTTGAGCTGCTAGTGGTGGTAAAACATGGAACGACCCTTGACTACAATGCACTGTGCCTTCCGCCCCTCCCCCAAGCTGCAAGCTGCCCAACCAAGTTAATTTAAGCTCGTAAAAGGGAAAGCCACTACTACAGTCCACTTCTCAACTCGGAAAGCCATCCTGATCCTGCTCCTACTATCCAGCAATGTGCATCTAAATCCAGGCCCACAAAACCCCAATGGAACTGGTAACAGCAAACCTAAGGGCCATAAAATAGCAGCAATGAACATCTGCAGCCTTCTTGCCAAGCTAACACAACTCCAGGCATGGGCTGCCCTGCACAGTCTGGACATCTTATGTCTCACGGAGACCTGGCTGGCAGACAAAACAAAGAAATCAGAAGTCACACTACCAGGTTATCAGACCTTCCAAATCGACAGACTGGGCAAAAGGGGAGGTGGATGCCTCATCTACATTAGAGACTCACTCAATGGGAATGTGCTCCCCGTTACTAATAGGGATAATGACCATGAGATACTAGCACTTAAAATTCTATGTGGCCAGAACAATAAATTAATGGTAATCGCCTCCATCTACTTACCCCCAAAAAGGCCAGTGGGGGCCTTACCAAAGTGCTGGATGCCCTGACCCCTCTTAGCAAGGTCCATGAACTCATCATCACTGGAGCCTTTAATATCAACTGTCTCAGTAATGAGGCAACCCACCTGAAGGATGCCGTGGCTAATTTGTATCTCTCACAGCTAGTCACAGAACCCATAGGAGGAACTACAAGATGGGCAATTGTACCCCCATAAACTGGGTACTCAATAATTCCCTGGCCAGAATAACTCAGGTAACAGTGCAGCCAGATACACTGAGTGATCACTCCCCAGTCACTCTTAGGTGGTCAAACAACCTAAGGAAACCTCCACCCATCACGGTTGAAAGCAGAGTTCTAAAGAGAGGACAACTGGGGTCTTTCAAGGCTGTGCTAACGTACTTTGACTGGTCACCCATAGATGCACTGCTTGATCTTGACCTAGCCCTGAACTACTTTGCTGTCAGCTTCAATAATATCTGTAACAGATTCGCCCCACTCAAAAAAAGGAAATTGAGAGGACACACCAATGAGTGGATCACCGAGGAACTTCTTACCCTCATGAGGGAGAGAGATAACCTCTGGGCCAAGGTCAGGTCCTCTGGGAAAATAAATGACCATCAGACCTACAGGGCTGCCAGAAACAGATGTACATATCTCACCAGGCAAGCAAAGGCAAATCACCACAAGGACGAGCTGCAAAACAGCTGGGTAGATAGAAAAAAGTTTTGGCTGAATATAAATAACCTCCTTAGGAATAAAGAAAAAAAGCACCCCCAACTGTTCAACATAAATAGCATGCCCGCTATGGACCCGCACACTATAGCTGAGATTTCAATGCCTCTTTCACAGATCTTAGCTCCATCCTACCACCCAACTATCTGAAGCGAGAGAGAGCCCAAATTAGTAGTGAACAAACAATGAAAAACCACCCTAATTTCTACTTCAAATGGGTGTCCACCAAGGTCTCATGGTGCTACGTACTGAAAGCACTGGGCAAGACTAGGATGGGAAGCGATGGTGTTGATATGAAGCTGGTAGCACTTGCCCTCAATGATCTCATGTTCCCTATCACAAAACCTTTTAAAAAATCACTCACACTAGCCAAATTCCCTACAGTTTGGAAACAAGCTCTGGTGGACTGGTTCAAGGACTACCTGCCCCATAGATCCCAAAAAGTAAAAATTGGAAAAGTCATATCGGGATCCAAAGAGGTGTTCATAGGTATCCCCCAAGGATCAATTCTGGGACCCTCCTGTTTAACTTGTTTTTGAATGATCTTCCCAAGGCTTGTAACAGCAAAATCATCCTGTATGCAGATGACGCTTTTCTCCTCAGTGGTAACCCCTACATTGAACATCTTGAACAGGACCTCCAGACCTCCTTCCATAAGACTGAGGACTGATTCAGTGAACATAAGCTACTCATCCATTATAAAAAAAACTAAAACACTGCTCCTATCCAGCACAAAGCTAAAGAAGAGATTCCCTGTCCCATTCATCAAAAACAAAGCCAGTGCACTGCTCGAACAGGTTCACTCATTTGTGTACCTAGGTGTCACCATCAACGATACCCTATCTTATGTTCAACATTTAGAGATGGTGGTCAAAGCAGTTAACTCCAAGTATTATATAGACATCGGAAAAAACTCACTCCAGATGTCCTCCATCTCTCTGTCACTAGCTCTTTCTTATCCATCATTGACTATGGACTGGTGGCTTATGGATCAGCCATGAATACTGCTCTGCAATGGGTGGCAACAGCACTAAACAAGGCATGTAGAATTGCCACTGGTGCTGACCAACTCACCCACACCTGCTCTCTGTACTCTCAGGCGAACTGTCTGTCACTGGAGCATAGAATAAAATTCCAAACCTGCCTACTCAGCAAGAAGGCACTTCTGGCCTCCGCCCCCCCTCCGCATCTCTGACCTCCTCTACCAAGCCGACCCAAAGTACGGAACCAGCAGTAAGGCTTTGGGTGCGCTTGCTGTCCCTTTCTGCAGAACTGCACATGAGCAGCAGGCCTTCACGTATAGAGTCCCTCTATGGCTCAATGAGTGCCTGGGAGTCTCACAAGGAATCGGAACTTAAAAAACAACTCCTCTCCAGGAACGCTTGTGACTGTCCTAGTGGCACCTAAGATGGCTCTTTCCCCACGAACACTCCTCAAAGATGTTTCTGCACTTGCCTACATCATCGACCCCTCAATTTTCACTCTAAGTAGCCTATATCATACTCCCCTTAATCTCACCTCCCCCTGCACACCCCCCACAGTCCCCCCACCTCCTTACCTGTCCTTGCAGACCACACCTCATACCTTCCAGACCCCTCCTCCCCTCTCTCCCCCTTAACTTCTTGTAATCACCCATCACTTTTGGCCCCCTCCCTCTTCTGTTGTCACCTACCCTCAGGCTTTCTCCAACCTTCCTTACTGTTTCCACATCCCACCACCCACGTTTCTGTTCTGACAAAGTCTTTCTATCAGACTGTTAACCTTTCCCCTCATCTCTACCCCTCTCCTTCTCGCAGACCACACCTCATACCCCCTCCTCTCCCTCCCCCTAATGTCTTGAAATCACCCATCACCATTGGCCCCCCCTACCCCTTTCTGTGGCCACCTACCCTCATGCTTTCTCCAACCGTGCCCACTGCTTCACATCCCAGCCCCCACTTTATTTTTTGACAAAGTTTTTTACCAGACTACTAACCTTTCCCCTCACCTCTATCTCTCTCCTCCCACCTGCCCCTGGTTCTCCCTTGAACCCATCTACTTTCCTCACTGCCAAGGATCAATTGTCTCCTTAACTATCTCCCTTCGTAAACTGTTACTGCTGCACCTCAGTGTACAGTTTATTATCATGTGCTGTATAGTATGTATTATCAACTATTTGTTTTTATTCTCTGACATGGAACCTTTGTAAAATAGCTTCTGCTCAAAGGTTGTTTCCAAATAATTAATAAATAAATAAACATTAAACCATTCAAACAGGAATTACAGCAGGACTAGCAAAAAGTAAAACCAAACAAACAAAAGCAACACTGACTCCTAGAAAAGCCCAACTCATTTTTTCATGCACACCCCCATTAAGTAGAAACTGTTTAAATGAAGTAGTGAGGACAAAGTTTTAACAAGAGCCAACAATACAGCTGCCTCATTTTCAACTTTCTAAAATAGAAACCTCTTGAGAATGCAGTTTACCTTTACATACTGTGTACTTTGCACTTTGAAAAAAAAAAACACCATATTAATCCCCCAGACTCATAAAATATGCACTTGTTTTGGGCAGAAAATACTAGGTCAACTATAATGCAAGCTGCAAAATAAGTGTGAAAATAGATTACAAACATGTGTTTAAATTTTGCTATTTAAATCAAAAATCCATTCTCCTATCTTTTTTAAGAAACTCCTCAGTGATCAAGTCATAGAAATCTTGTAAGCTGTGCAGATACCTAGGCAGTTCCTTTTCTATCATCAGCAAGGCTAAGTTGGAAAGGCGTTCTCCACCCTGAGTGTTGCATGTAAATGTCTTAATGCGCTTTAAAGTTGAAAAAGACCCTTCAACAGTGGCTGTAGAGTAGGGAATGGTCAGAATTAAGGTAGCCAACTTGTTGACCTCAGAGAAGCAAGTACCAGCTTATGCATAGTTCAGTACAACTCAAATGCACCTTTCTCTTGCAGCTGTTCTGAGTTGTAGACAGCACACAGCTCAGAATACAACTAGCTAATGTCTGAAAAAGTAGGACTGGATGATTCCATAGATTCAAGAGCTTTGACAGGAAAAGATGTCTGGAACTCCTTAAATCTTTTTGGATTCAGCAACTGGACTAATGCAAGTTTCTGTACACTTTCAAATCGTACCGATAACTGTTCATTGATATTGTCCATGACCTCATAGGAGAGATGCTTGTATGTAACTTGGGCTTGGTCTTCTGATCTTTCTTCTCTTGCTCTTTTTTCCTGAGTTTCATGTGCAGCTAGCTCCGTCACCTCTTCCAAAACTTGTCAAAAGGTTGTCACTTTTGGCAAATTTGCTCTAATGTCTCATTAATCTGCTGAATACAAAACCTGATATTGTATGTCTTGGTTTGCAGAATGTCAAACAACACTTCCATCACTTTGAATGTGTTGCTGTAGAGGAAAAGGAGAAACACAAACCAAAAATCATCAAGCATGGTCAGAAAACCCTTGGCTGAAGAAAAGCCTGAACATCCCAATCTGCTGGATTTTGCACCACACTCTCAAACAGTTTGATCAGACCTTCTCTGCTCTGCTTTACAGTTTGTGCAAGCCTCAAATGAAAGTTCCACTTTGTGGTACAAATGGAAAGCAGTCTCTGTTTCACAGTGCTTTGAAGAAGTTTGCACTGCCTTGGAGATTGAGAGAAAAACACGGATATTCCTTCCAAATTTTTGAAGAAAATGCAACATACTTTGAATACTGTTTGCTGCAAAACTGAGGACAAGATTTAAAACATTAGCATAGCAATGAACAAAAACTGCATATGGGAACTTTTCATGAACACATCTCTAAAGCCCACTTATGTCACCTGCCATTACTGCTGCACCATCATATGTCTGAGCTACCAACTTGTCACCACATTTATATGTCACCAATACCACTTCAACATGCTCACAAAGGCAAGCTGCATTTTGATTGCTACTGACATCAGTAAACTGAACAAAACATTCCACAACATCACCATCCTTGGTCATATACCATAGTATAGTTGAAAGCTGGGACTTACTGGCAGTGCCTGAGGTTTCGTCAAGCAAATTAGCAATGAACGGTGCTTCCTCAAATTCTTTGGCAATGGCATTAAGTTAGACTTTACTTCCTGCTTCAATGAGGTCATTCTGAATTCTGTTCGATGTTCCAGAAAAAACAGTCAACATTTTCAAATGCTGCTTAAGTAAAGGACCAAACTTGTTGACTAATTCTAAGGTTTCTTTATAATTGCCACAGTTCAGGGAGTCATCTGATTCATCATGCCCATGAAATGATAGCTCTTGTTCTCCAAGATGACACACAATACAAATTAGTCTTTGCAAAATAGTAAGATTTCCTTCACCCCTACTGTCCCCTCAGCCCTCGTCGATCCACCGATGAGGGATTGCTAGAAATTCCCAGGGTTCGTTTACAGACTTCTGGGGCAAGGTCATTTAGTTTTATGGCCCCGACCTTGTGGCATTCTCTACCTCATCAGGTGCGAGAGTGCCTGATAGTCCAAAGTTTTAAAGTTGTCTTGAAAACATATCTTTTTAGCATAGTGTTTTCTGATTTTTAATGCTGCTGCTGTATTTATAATTTCATTTTTTTTTATTATTTATTTATTGATGTCTTTTAATATTTGTTGTACAGGTGCCTTGGTTTTAGAAAGGCACCTTTTTATAAATAAAGAATGATGATGATGATGATGATGAACTTTTTCATTGTGTTGTCTTACAGAATATCTCCATTGCTCATCTAACTGAAGATCAATGTGAGCTTGTCCAAATGTTTGTGCCTGTATACAAGCTGCTAGATGCTGCTGGCTAGTTTCATGACATCCGCACGCATTGTTTAAATTGTTTAGGTCATTGTATCCTGGCTTATTCCACACTTTCTTTTCACTTACAGAAAGTAGCATGGCCAGCAGAATAGCCTGTTGGTTTCCGCACACCCACAGATCCTTCCACATTTCTACATTGCTTCACTGAAATACCACTTGAATTCTTTTCCTGCTTTTCTGTAAGTACAGTGCATCCCACTTAAACGCATACCTGATAAACGCATAACCGCAGAAACGCATACAATTTCAAAGTCCTGATTTTTTTCCTATACTTTCTATGCTAAATAGACCTCTTAAATGCATAAAATGATCCCTTTTAAATGTATATTTTTTTTCCTCAGTTTTGGTGTTCAAGTGTAGACTAACTGGTCCAATTTTACAGAGATGCCTTGTAGCTGCTTTACTAATTAGCAATTAATTGCATGTTAATGGGCTGCTCTATTTAAAATGAGGTGTTAATCACCTACTTCAACCTTTAAACCATCAAACCCAAGTCTAAGAAGCTCCCCTCTCCACACTGAAGTCAAAGCAAAGAACCCAAAAGTGTGTCATAGAAGCACTTTATATAAATCTCAGAAGCACCCTACCTCACACAAGAATCAGACCAAAGAATGCCATAGCATGTCACACATCACTTTATCCCAACCAAAGAAGTACTTAACTGATACTGGCATTTCTTTTCCCTACCCAGCCCTCTAGCACATACTGCAAGTTGCATTCACTATAAAAATAATACAAGATCTGATAAACGCATAGCCCTCTTAAATGCATAATTTTTGCTGGTCCCAAGGGTATGCTTTTAAGAGGGTTGCACCGTATTAAGTAACTGCAATTTTGGTTTTAGGCGACCATTTCTTATAATCTCTGTTTTCGTTATGAAATCTCTTGCATTAAATGGATTACTCTACAAATTATGCACTAAACTTTCCATTTTGTTGTGCTAGCATTCCATCCATCATAAAGTAGCTGCAGCTCCCAAATGATTTGTGCCAGAGCTGAAAAGAGAAGAGAAATAGAAAATCAAATCACATCACCCCCACCACAGGAATCTAAGACTGTTAACACTAACAAAATAAAAAAAAATAGAAAACAAGATTACATCACCCCCACTCTAAGGATGTTAGACTGTTGAAATGACTTGCTATCTACTTATGGGTACAGGAATTTCTTGCATTTGGTAAGGGCATTTATGGCCAAGAAACAGTTCTTCACAAGGTCAGATCAGGTGCATCTCTTGTTTTGGTACTTTTGTGACCATAAAAGTCCACATATAGGTTAGTACACATATATACAGTATATAGAATCGAAAGGTTGTGTGTTCTAGACCCACATCAGGCACTTGGAGTAAATCCTAATACTGACACTGTAGTTTATCATGAGGGGGATACTGCACTCCTGAGGTGCTGTCTTTCAGATGAGACAGAAAATCAAGGTCCTATCTGCTTATTCTGGTGGTTGTTCAGGTGGACATTAAAGTGTCAAATTGTTTTGTCTGAACCTCCCCAGGGTGTCTCCATTGAATTCCTGGAGATATTTTCCCCACTGTATCAATGACTTTTGACTACTCCTGCCTAAAAAGCCTTGGGCATTTTTACACCCATTATTGTTCCACGGTCATAGGCTAACCATGACATATTGCACCTTGGTCACTTGGTAGAAACTTGTACTGCCAAGTGTTTCTGTTTCTGTCTAACATGTACATTTAGAAAAATGTGATGAGCTGTATATACCTGTCCTGATCCAACTAGCCTAGGGGTGTATACGACAATGTTATAAGTTATATTATGACCAATCCAGTCCTTGAGCTATGCTCCAATCCTATGTATGATGACCTGTATATATCTATCAGTTGAACTAGCTAGTCTAGAGTGTATAATCTGAAATGTGCTTACTACTATATGTTTCCCCAGCGTCAAATGATGTATTTCCCACATGTTTGTTTACTGTGACAAAAAACTGTACTCTCTTTGCCATGTCTCCTTGACTGTTGTTCCTCATGTTGTATTCTCCCAGGCCGTTCCTGAAAATAGGCATAATACTTGTCTAGTGTACTTACCCAGTAAACAAAAGCTAAATAAATAAATAAAGATCCCATGGCACTTCCCATAACCAGTAGGAGATTTTTTTTATACAGCCATTCTTTTTCCTAACATATAACATAATAATATTTACAACCTCATGAACATCTTATTCCTCACACCGTTATATCACATAATTTATTCAGAAATTCTCAAATCAAAATATGTTTACATTATACAGCCATTCTTTTTCCTAACATATTCTATACTTAATAATTCAAAAAACAGTCAATCTTCTCCAAAATTTCTCCATTATTAATTTCTTTGTTTTCTCACTCTAGTACTGAATTAAAACTGTTTTACCTTTTTTTATTATGAAACTTCGTCTTTCTTACACATCCAGTACGATGATTTCCACCACTTACAATATCTATTATAACTTTGAGTTTTCCTCTCATTATTTTTAATGGTTTGTACCTGATTGTAGAACATTTGGAATAATTGTTCTTGTGACATCTCTATCTGTTGCAATGTCAGCCTACATCTGACCCTCCATATGCAATATTTTAGGCATAGTAATATTAGAATGGAGATGGGGAATTTTCCCCAGTGTCCTAGGCAAATTTCCCCCCCATTCACTAAAAAATACCACCAACATGGTTCAGTTTTAGTTGGTTACCATCCATATCCACCTCCCCGCCCGGGTCACCCCTGAAAAAGGGACTTATAGTTTCAGTGGTCTTATCTGGTCAACAAAATTCAATAAATAAATAAATAAACCTGCAATGCATTTACAACTAAATTATATTGGGCTTCCAGCCATAGTCCACATGATTCAGTGCCTGAAAAATCAGCAGCAAGATTGACCCACCCCCATGAGGTAAGAAAAAACTGTTTATTTTGTTAAAAGTAATTGCTGTTCTTAATCAGCACTGCAAGAATAAACATTTTAAAATTACATGCTAAAAGTTATTAAATCACAGCAATAGCTTTTCACTACATTATATAATGAAGGCGTCTGCAAGGTACCACAGCAGATGGGGCTTTGTCTGCAGGCATGTACTGAGTGACACCTGGGTGGGCAGATAGGTTGTGAGGTAGCTGCCCAATAAGGGCGGAGGGTAGGCAGGTGGGAATTCCAAGGGGGGGAGGTAGGTTGGGGCCAGGGGGAGGAGCATAGCCCATAAAAGGGGCTGCACCTGAGAGATTTTTTCTCTTTCTCCTCTAACTCAGGTCTGATAGAACAGCCCCAGAGAGAACATCAGGGGATTTTCTTTCAAACAAGATATTAGGGCAGCAGCAGGAGTTAGGCCTTTTAAACCTGAAACATTTTGGTAAGTGCATTTTGTTCTAACTCTCAGGCTTTATCTGAATTTCACTGTCAACAGGCAAGCAGCCCCATGAGGTTAGGTAGTTACTTTGTGTTGGCTGTATAAAAAAAAAGGAGTTTGGGGGGGTTTAAAACTGACTAAATTGCTGGCATGGCCGGTTTTAGGCACCAGCAAACCCTGCAATCGCAGGTGGCCCCCTGCTTATAGGTGGCCCCAACTAGAATGGTTTACCTTAATTATTGTAAATCTTTTTTTCTTATTATCATCTTAAAACAGCAACAAAGGACTGTGCAGATTTTGATGTGGGATCATGACTTCATGAAAAGCCTTTCTGAGCTGTGACTTAGGCAATCAGAGGCAGATGGGTAACAATGGATGTGAGAAAATGAACAGTATGCGCTGACACTGCAGTCTCTCGCTACATTTTTTTAAAGATGCCACTAGTACTGAAAATACAATAAAATGATGTGTGTATTGGTTACAGTCAAACATATGGGGTGATGGTTGGCCAAGTAGGGGGGCCCCCCCATGACTTCACTAATCTGCTGGGGGCCCCCAAAACCCTGAAGCCAGCCCTGAATTTGCTGGGAAGATTGTTAACAACTGAAGTTGGTTTGTAACTGATAATTTCAGCTTTGAAGTCAGGTTAAATAAACTTGGGGAAGGTTTCCACAGCACATTTCACAGATTGTTGAGTTAATGAATACCTGTTTGTGGTTGCCTGTTACAGATTCCAGTTTTAAAGGGATACTGTCAGCTGTCTAGGTGCCAAAATTGAAGCAATTCACAGACCTGGGTTTAGTGGCTACAGCAGTCCTCTCCTACATGAAAAATCCAGGGAAGCACTATGTGTTCCCAAGAATGAGTTAATTTTAATATTTTGAAGCAAAGCTGAACCCCCCAATCTGCTCCCATCCAGTGCACCAGCCGCAGATACGCTGTCACCTTTTCCAATGACTCTGAAGCACCCACAGGCTCATCCATGCCTCCCAATACCCGAGTTCAGCAAGAAGCATACTGTTGTAGAGTAAAAAAAAAGCTGAACTTGGGAAAGTGAAACTTACTTTGAAATGAGGGCTCTAAGTTATAAACATTAAGGTCAGAAAGCTGAGCTGTGATACTGAGCGTGCACTTATACATACGCACATCCTGGAGGCTATGCATATGTAAAAGCACATACCCAGTGTCATGGCTAAGCCTTCCAACCTTTATTTTTATAACTTAGAGCCCTCATTTCAAAATAAGTTCCACTCTCCCAAGCTCAGCTTTTTTTTTACTCTACAACAGTATGCTTCTAGTTAAACTCAGGTATTGGGAGGTGTGCACGAGCCTCAGGGTGCTTCGGAGCCATTTGGAAATGTGACCGTGCATCCACAGCTAACATGCTGGATGGGAGCAGGCCATGCAGCTTTCAACTTTGCTTCAAATTATTAAAATGAAATTGTTCTTGGGCACAAATGTTGGTTCCCTGGATTCTTCATGTAGAACTGGACTGCTGCAGTCACTAATCCCAGGTCAGTGGATTGCTTCGATTTTAGCACCTAGACAGCTGACAGTGTCCCTTTAAGCTGTTTAACTGGCTCCCCTTCCCTACTGCATTGACTCAGGTCATGTACTTCCACAACTTCATTGGAGTCACATAAAATCAGTCAATTTGGCTAGCAATTTTCAATGCTTTTTCTTATGGCCATGTGACTGCTTGTTGAAAATATTGAATCAGTGAATATATATAACAAAAAAAAGGTGAGAATTCCCTTGGGCAGATGGCAAGGCTAAAATCTAGTATCAAAAATGCATGTGGGCGGGGGGGGCACTGCTGAGCTAAGAGTAGTACACGTTTGTTTGGAGCTCCGCAATTTCATGCTAAGAACTCATTTCTAAACCTGCTTATTTGGATATAGTCTGATGGGATAGTGAGATCATAGTAAATGGGTTCTTAGAGGTTTGAAAATAGATAAATTCATTTCTCCCAAAATTCACAGAAGAGGAGCTATGGCGCGAGAGCCTGAGGTGGCTCTCTAGTCATGGCCACAGCAGGAACCTCTCCCAGTATGCAGACGCACTCTGATATAGCCCCACCGGCCTCTCACCGGGGCGGGCAAATTGCCGACGGCACCCAAGAGGGTGTGGGCTAGGAGGGCCACCCACCGTTTGGAGGAGGCGGCCCCCCCGAGCAGGTGGCACAATCCGAGGAGCTCCTCGGATAGGGCTGGCCAAGACCCTCCCTATAGGGAGGGTCAGGAGAGGGCTTCAAAAGGAGCTGTCCCAGGGGATCTCGCCCTCCTGGAACAGCTCCGCAACAAGAAGTTTTCTTTCATCTCGCCGTGGGTTTTCTCACTTGGCTTTTGCAGCCGGCTTTTTTCGTTTTTCGCTCCGTTTTTGTCGCCGTGTCAGCTTTTCCGGCGCCATTGGCTTTTTCTTTTGCTTTTCCGCCGGACGTTTTCGCTTGCGCTCCCGCTTTGAGTTGGCCTTCCCGGATCCTGAGGTGAGTGTTTCTGCATTTATTTCAGTCTGTTCACCAGGGTGCTGGCCGGGCTACGGGGAGTTGGGTTGGGCTTCTGCCCTCGTGGTTACTGGTGTCCCCCCATCCTAAGGAGGGTTCCCCGGAGCAGGTCTTTTCCCAGTGGGTTCCTCCCTGTGGAGTTTTTCCGGTTTTCGGCTCTTTTCCTTTTTCGGGTTGTCAGCTTGCGGTTTGTGGTGGCCTCTGTTTCCCTGCCCCCTTTTGGCGCTTCCTCACCTCAGTGGCGCCCCCGTTTGTCAGTCTCTCTGCGCCTTTCATCCGCAGCCTTTGCTTTTCCTAGTGGCTTTTTTGGTTTTTCCCTGTGTGTCTCTGTTGCCAGCCGGTTCTTTCTGGGAGTTTTTGGCCTTTGGTTGCCCCGCCCCTGCCTCTCCTCGTGGCTCCCCCCCCTTTTTTGCCCCAGGAGCTTACGCCTGCAGTTGTCCCCTTTTGTTGGTTTGATGTCTCAAGTGTTGGGCGTCTTGTGGAATGAGCGGTTCATTTCCCGTGGCGAGATGAATGTTTCGAGCCATTTTTGCTCCTCAGGCTTTTCCATGGTGGAGTGCCGGCAGGTTAGCTCCGTTTTTATAGTGGCTGCCCCCTTTTTCTTGCCTTGCGTGTTTTGGGGTCTGTAATGTTGAGAGCCTCATGGTTCATTGGTTTTTGCTCCAGAGTGCCCCAGAGTGAAGAGATTCTCTTCGTGACGGTGCGAACGCAGGCTCCAGTGGGCTTGTATCCTGCTCGTGTGATCGCACTGTTTTGTGGGTATTGAAAAGTTGAATCTTTTCAGCGTTGGGTTTTTTCTTCACGAATTTGGGTTGTTGCCTTGCTCATTCCTGGTGCTGTGGAAATGGGATATTATGGGGTTTTTCCTGACATAGGGCGAGTGGAAATGTTCTTGAATGAACACCGGATGTTTTGTTCTCTGGAAAAGAAAAGCCTAATAGTTTGTTTGGAACTGAGCGTGTTCTCCTTGGTAGTGAGGAGAGCCATACGCTTCATGTTATTCGGTGGCACTTCTTGGTGGTCGAGGTTCTGTTATAGAATACACTGTTCCTGTTTATTTGTATGCCCGAGTGAGGAAACAAGCATGTGCGGTTGTGACCTGGATAGCTATCTCAGCCTGTCGGTTGGGGTAGTGAGGGGAGGGGGCGTTCTTTCTTTCCTTCTCTGCTTGCTGGCTGAGGGTGGGGTCTGTTGCTGTGGAAGAATCACACAGACTAATCATTAGGTGAAGCTGTATAAGGAGGGAGTGGCACAATTTGTGTTTTTTTTTTCTCTCTCTTGTTAAAGCTTCCTTCCTGTCTTTTTGGGTGGAGCAATAACAGACTTGTAATGTTCAAAAATGGCACTCTAGAGCACCATAAACTTCTTAGTCCGGGGTAAAATATGTTCAGGAAATAAGTTATTGTTTAAAAAAAAAAAAAAAAAGCTTAATGAGAATTCTTGTTTGTCTAGACTGTTTTTCTACACAATTTCAGAATTTCCCCCCGGTAGCCCTGCCCCTTTTTAATATGGTTTTGGTTCTGAAAAGTATCCTCTAAAGGGGAAGTCAACATGGTTTAGTACTAACAGGATGGGGTACAGCAACAAGAGGAGCCTGGAGCAAATACAGACGGGCTAGGATAGGGCATTCAGTTAGAGAGAGGATATAGGGGTAGAACGTTAACTTATAAAGGGCAAGATGAAGGTGTATTAACTAATGTTTTGTCTCATAGGTATTGCATCGTTGAACACTGCCTTGCCCCTTAATATCAATAGCTAAAATGTCCGAAACACAGAATAACCACTTTCTGGACAACCAGTCCCCCCAAACCTCCACGCAGGTGCAGGGCACCGGTCAAGACCTTACGGTGCCGGGAAGCCAGACACAATATGTAGCACAGGCTATCCCAGTGCAAGGGCAAGACCAAGCCTTCCACGAGGCCCTGCAACACCTTAAGGACATTGGAGGATCTGATTGGCTATCAACCATGTCCGGGTTAGAACCAGAAATACTAGTAGCCCATCAAAACGGGCAACAGAAAACAGTGGCAGACCCCCCTAACATGCCAGAACACAGGCCACAAGAACCAGTGGATGATGTGGGTCAGCAGCCTAGGCGTAGCCAGCCATCGGCCCGATGGTTAGAATCCATGGCTCAGAAAAATCTGTTGCTAAAAAGGGGCAGGGCAGGCAGACTAAGCGTAAGTCTTCACCAGTGGCAGAGGCGGAAAAAAAGCGAACGGAGAAAAAACGGAACAGAGCGGAGGGGAATGCATCTAGGGCACAACCAAGAGAGGAGAACGAAGAAGTGGAACAAGTAACAGTGGCCCAGCCACAGAGGGGTGAGTATGAGGGAGATCAGGCCAGCGATGTATCAATAGATTTAGTGTGGTCTGAATCTGATAGTGAGGGATCACAATACAGTGACAGCATAGAAAGGCTGCCATTGGAATCGACAACAGAGGAAGCAAGGCATAAGAAAGGGATAAAGAACCTTGAGGACATGGTCAAGGCCAAAAAGATAAGGGAATGTAAATGGAAGAGGGCAGGGCGCAAGGTGGACAGGATGGGAGGACGTGGCCAAAAAACAGTCGGTAAGGAACCCCTAGGAAGAAAAAGGGGTCAAAAGGTAAGCAACCAGTCAAGACACCAGGGGGCTCCAGGGTTCAATCCCAGGCCGGTGATACCAGGGCATCAAACATGGCAACATAACCCCTTTATGTGGCCCTTTTTGTATGGGGCAACAGGCAATATGCCCATCACTTGGCCAGCAGTGACCCCTTGGGGCTCCTTACCTCCTGGTTTCACAACAACCCTGCAGGGTGGAATGCCCCCCACCATTGTAGGGCCTCAGGCATTTCCAACTAATGAACCTGGTGAGGGTTCCTCCCTGGGCACAGCCGGGGCTGCTGGGTCAAGAGAGGATTATAGCTTAGGGACACACCACTTGACCGAATCTGCAATGGCAGGAACCGATGCAGCTCAGGTAAGTCACAAAGGAAGCGTACAACAGAACACCATGGTGTTTGAGCCTCGTTCGAGCCAGCCTCACTCCATTTTCTCCCAAAGGGATGGGGGGAAGGGGGTAATGCACAAAGGGCAGTGGTTCAAGTATGGACAGGTGCTGGGCCTCCCACATTACAACCCCTCCCAACTAACACGGAGAACAGGACACCAAGCTCACAAGATCAAGAGACTGTAGCCTCTAGAATGGATAGCACTCCAAATACTGCAATGGGGGATAAGTCAACCAGCACAGTATCTGGATCCCCAGAGCATTGGGCATATGCTGGGGTAGAAGACCCATTGGGAGATCACTTATCCGACACTGTTCGGGAAAAAATCTGGAAAGGGGAATTCATAGGCATGTTCTCTTTACTGCATAGGGAAATCCCGGAGGTGAGTGACAAGAAAGGGTATAAACAAGAGAGGCCATGGTGACCAAAGGTACCTTTCACATTTGAGAATTGGGCAGCCGCCTTTGACATATTTATGTCAGTTTATGGGATGAAGCACCCTGATAAACTAATTGCACTTTTAAAATACAGGGATACCATAAAATTTGCACACCTCTCATTTGATGGATATGCATGGTTAAAATACGATGAGCAATTTTGTCTGAAACTATCTAGGCAACCCAATCTCAAATGGGAAAACACACACATAGACCTGTGGGTTCGCTATATGATGCGTGGCCGGCCTAATGTTGTGACATACACGGATAGTGGTCATGTTATTGCAAGGCAAATGGATGGAGAACACAGGAAAGAGCAGAGGAAAGGGTCAGGGAGGAAGGCCTGTTACGACTACAATAAAGGGAAATGTTTTCGTTCCTTTTGTAAGTACGGGCACATCTGCAAGTCACGCGGAGGAGAGCACAGGTTCTCTGAATGTACACGTCAATCCCCCAGGACATCAAACATCGAGGGAGCAAGCAGTGAAAAGGGAAAGGGGTCTGGGAAATTTGGCTAACTCACCAGTACGATTAGACAGGATGGCCCCCTGGCTCGACTGCTACCCAAAAAAATCAGCTGCAAAATATATACACGATGGTTTCAAGTATGGTTTTAGGATACCATACAAGGGCCCAAGGGTAGAAACCACAGCATGCACTCTCAAGTCTGCAATTTTGCTTCCCAACATCCTGGAGAGAAAAATTGTTAAGGAAGTGGAGGCAGGCAGGGTGGCTGGACCATTTGATTACCCCCCAGTGCACAACCTCAGAGTATCCCCATTGGGGCTGGTTCCCAAGAAGGAAGCGGGGGAATATAGGCTCATTCATCACCTGTCCTACCTGAAAGGTAATTCAGTAAATGACTTCATCAACCCGGAGGATTGCACAGTGCAATATACAAGGTTTGATGTGCCTCTGCGCCACATACAACAGCTAGGCCGAGGGGCAATGATGGCAAAGAGCAACATCAAATCCACTTTCCGTCTGCTACCAGTACATCCAAGTGACCAAGATTTACTGGGTTTCAAAGTGGGAGGTTGATGGTATATGGACAAGGCTATGCCTATGGGATGCTCCATTAGCTGCTCAGCCTTCGAAGCATTCTCAACCTTTTTGGAGTGGGCCACCAGAGAACACACAAAAAACATACATGTAGTCCATTATCTAGATGATTTCCTATTTATGGGGCCAGGGGGAGCTACATGGGGAGACGCCAAGGCTTCACCTCACTGATGGTATTTATGGTTTCCTCTCGCCGAAAACTATGGCCCGCGACTTGTCTCATACCTGGGCATAGAAATAGACTCCGAGGCTATGGTTTCCGCTACCACAAGACAAGGTGGCACTTTGTGCAAAATGTTGGGTGAGATGGAAAAGAAGAGGTGACCCTACAACAGCTGCAATCTGTTGTAGGCCACTTGAATTTTGCATGCCGTGCAATTCGCCCAAGCAGGCCATTCCTTAGGCGGATGGCATCAGCCACAGGGGGCGCTTTAAAACCATATCACCACATCAGACTGACACACGGCATAAAAGCAGACCTACAGGTTTGGGAACTCTTCCTGAAAGATTCCAATGGTATCACCATCTGGCATACACCAGCAGACCAATTTTTGGACCTGCACATGGTGACCGATGCTTCAGGGGGCATTGGTTTGGGGGCATTCTGGCAGGGAGCATGGTTTATGGGACACTGGCCACAGGAGGGTGTTGAAGGACTCACAAAGAATATCACCCTTTGGAACTGTTCCCATCATGGTAGCCGTAAGGGTGTGGGGACACAAACTTCAGAATAAGAAAGTGCTGTTTCACACAGACAACAGGGCAGTAGTGGACATATTGAACTCGCAGACATCTCGTTCAGAAGATGTGATGAAGGTCTTGTGGGTCTTTGTGTTATGCTGCTTACGGTACAACATCTCTTTTAAGGCACGTCATTTGCCAGGAAAAGAAAATGTCATAGCTGATGCCCTGTCTCGATTTCAGCTCGAGCACTTCAGGCAGTTAGCCCAGTGGGCGGACCAGTTCCCAACAAAAATACTGGAAGCAGTCTGGAGACTAGGGAACCAAGATTGCAGCAACTGGTACAGCCTGCTGTGGCCCCTGACATGGAGGAGGTATGTAGGTAGCTATGAATCTTCCAGCAATTTTGTGGTCACGAGGTAAGCGTGGAACCACACAATACCCAGAGACAAGTTCAAAGCTACATCCTACACTTAAAGCGGGAAAATCCCAGCGGCTATATGCCTCAACTAGCAGGCATTGCCTTTCTTGAAATACGGTTTCTGACCCAACCAACAATTTCATTACAAAGAAAATGGTGCAGGCATGTCTAGACTCGGAGGGTAAAAGGTGGACACAAGGAAGCCCATAGGATTATCTGAATTGTCCAACCTCCTGAGAGCACTGGCGGTCACTTGCAGCTCTGGCTATGAAACCAAGCTTTTCAGGGCCCTATACACATGTGCATTTTTTTGGGCTTTCCGGGTGTCTGAGTTGGTACCACAGCCCAACTCACCGAGCCAGAACACCAATCTCCAGTTGAGTGATTTCATCATCTGGCAAGATAGACTGTGTCTTCAGCTGTGAAAATCAAAAACTAACCAGTGCAGCCCCCCGGCTATGATTACGCTGTTTAAGGCCCCACCAGGGAATATCTGCCCATGGATGGCAATGAAGGAGGTTGGCGGGTCGTCCCACGGAACAGGGGCATTTGTTGTGCACGGGATGGAAAAGCGGTCACAAGACGGCAATTCACTGCGTCCCAATGTAAAGGGTTTATGGATGGCGGGAGAAACCCGACCTCATATAACACCCATTCATTCCGAATCAGAGCAGCCACTGAGGCAGCCAGGTGCGGTTTAAACGAGGATCAGATAAAAGGGTTGGTAGATGGGCTTCAAAGGCGTACATGGGTTACATAAGGCCTCAGCAAAGAACAGCAGCAAGTGATGTTGGGGAACCCAGCACAAGTTGGGACTGATAGTTCAAATCCGAGAACACTCACATGTTTCTAATTTTGTTTTACAGGCATGTCGGCAACATCCCCTCAGATATGGATCGTGGGTCATTCGCACGTGAGGGAGGCGTATAGGAGGGCGAAAACACAGCAATATACAACTCAGCTGCACATTCCAAGAAGTCGAGCTGTGATAAAATGGGCAGGAAAAGGGGGGATGAGGTGGGGGGCATTGTGTAAAACAATCATTGCATTGGGTTCATTGCGTCGACCACCGCTCGCGCTGGTGATTCACCTGGGAGGGAATGACTTGGTCACCCTAGGGGCAAAGAGATTAATTGGGGATATGAAGAGGGACTTGTCCCACTTAAAACAGCTATTGCCTCGCACCATTCTGAAATGGTCACGAATGTTACCACGCCTGCATTGGTGTGGTGAGCGAAAGGCAGGGGCTATGGATAAAGTGCGGAGGTCCGTGAATAGGGAGGTGTCCCATTTTGCAGCCTCACTGGGTGTGGAGGTAATCAGGCACTTCTTGATTACAAAAACAGATATGGGATTTTATAGCCGGGATGGGGTTCATTTATCAGAGATGGGAAACGATGTCCTTAACAATACACTTAACGATTTCTGTGAGACAGTGCTGTTTGGGAAAAGTAAGATCCCTTGGGCATTAGTGGGAGATACTGGTTGTCACAGTATGAAGTGGCAGTAAATTCATGGCTGACCCTGGGTAAGAGGCTCCGGACATAAGAAGAGCTGCGATTGGGTGTCACCTGGAGAGGCACGACCCTAGGACGGGTATGCCTCGGAGGATCGGGAGAGGAAGGCACCCAGGCTGGGTGTGCACGAAATGCTGGGATCCAAGACTCAAGAGGAGGAGTGCGCCCCTGATGGGCATGCTCCTCATCAAGGGCTAGGAGGCCCTAAATTGGAAAGGGGGGAACTGTCTTATGGAAAGACACGGCCTCAATGGGTCTGTTGGACTAAAGGGCCAGAGTTCCCTCAAAACAAGCCGGATGAAGGAGCTGGGGTTTCAGCAGTACATGAATTAGGGCTGCCCTAGGGGTCTTACGGATGGGACACGAATGTACATATGTTACAATTTTCTGTATAGCTTGGTGTATGTATATAATATATGTAAAGTGCATATCTGTAAAATTGTGATGTACCTATTAGACTCGAAAAGCCAAGTGTCCCATGTAATGTATTCAATTTTGTTTAAGTAAAAAGAGCTGCGGCCCTTTTTTATACCAAAAAACAGCATGGTGTCTTGATTGAATTGGGGGTCCGCTTTGGGCAATAGCCCACCGGCCTCTCACCGGGGGGGCAAATTGCCGATGGCACCCAAGAGGGTGTGGGCTAGGAGGGCTGCCCACCGTTTGGAGGAGGCGGCCCCCCCGAGCAGGTGGCCCAATCTGAGGAGCTCCTCGGATAGGGCTGGCCAAGACCCTCCCTATAGGGAGGGTCAGGAGAGGGCTTCAAAAGGAGCTGTCCCAGGGGATCTCACCCTCCTGGAACAGCTCCGCAACAAGAAGTTTTCCCACCCTCCCACCTCAAACTTCTGGGCCGTAGCAAGAGATCTGTCACGGCTCTAAAAAAAAAAAAAAAAAAAAAAAACCTAATAAATGGCAGTAAATTCATGGCTGACCCTGGGTAAGAGGCTCCAGACATAAGAAGAGCTGTGATTGGGTGTCACCTGGGAGAGGCATGACCCTAGGACGGGTATGCCTCGGAGGATCGGGAGAGGAAGGCACCCAGGCTGGGGCATGCACCGAAACACTGGGATCCAAGACTCCAAGAGGAGGAGTGCGGCCCCCGACAGGCATGCTCCTCATCAAGGGGCTAGGAGGCCCTAAATTCAGAAAGGGGGGGAACTGTCTTGCGGAAAGGCACGGCCCTCAACGGGTCTGTTGGACTAAAGGGCCAGAGTTCCCCTCAAAACAAGCGGATGAAGGAGCTGGGGTTTCAGCAGTACATGAATTAGGGCTGCCCAAGGGGTCTTACGGGATGGGACACGTATGTACATATGTTACAATTTTCTGTATAGCTTGGTGTATATATAATATATGTAAAGTGCATATCTGTAAAATTGTGATGTACCTATTAGACTCGTAAAAGCCAAGTGTCCCATGTAATGTATTCAATTTTGTTTAAGTAAAAAGAGCTGCGGCCCTTTTTTATACCAAAAAACAGTGTGGTGTCTTGATTGAATTGGGGGTCCACTTTGGGCAAAGGGCATGAAGCCCAAATCACAGGCAAAACCAACTTTGGCATCTATCCAGTCCCTCCTGGCTGAATTCCAGGCAGATGCCCATCAATCAACACTCAGGATTAAAACCTCGCTCGCTGAGATTAATACTAGGTGTGCAGCTATGGAGCTGAGGGTCAAGAATGCAGAACAGGCTGTCAAGAGTAATGAAAAGGAGCTTCAAGTGTTGTCTGGCAGAACTCTTACCTTGGAAGGAGCGGTAAATGCTGCACTTCATGAACAGTTGTCACAAGCATCTAGGCTGGATCATTTGGAAAACAATGCTCTCAGAAGAAACCTAAGACTTATTGGGTTCCCTGGAACTGTTCCTGTAGCTGATTTAAAAGTTACTATCAAAAATGCATGAACGGCAGTATTTTCTTTGGAGTCCCCGCTTGAATTGGAGAATGTGTACAGACCGGTTCCATGTCAATTCGGCAAATAAATTTCAGTGAGTGTAATATTGGTGACATTATAACAGCGATGACAATAATAGCACACGGCAATTTCAGCACACACACAGAATCAGCTACCCACTTAGAAAAGTAAGGCTCCTGTTGGTTACAGCATTGGCCGCTTTATTTTACACAACTGTCACTGAAACTTTTCTGTGTTGTAATGCAGTGATTGCTATTATTGCAGTCGCTATAATAGCGTCGCTGTATTTGACTCACTGAAATTGTTTTGCCATATTGACGTGCTACTGTACAGACCTCCATCTCGTTCAGCTAAGGAGTCCTCTATTGAATCTGAGAAGGCAAGATTTGTCATACTTACTTTTATAAGCTTGGTAGAATGAAATAAACTCCTTCAACTAGCTCGAACAAAAAAGCAATGTTTTTATGAAGAGCACCGCCTCCACTTATATCCTGACTTTTGCATACAAACTCAGCACAGGCGAAAGCGTTTTTTGCCGATTATGTCTGAATTTAAGGAAGCGGGATTAATAGCTAGTCTTTTAGCTCCAGCACACTTGCGGGCACAATTCCAGGGGAAAATGCATTATTTCAAAGGTATTGACTCAGCGAAAAGTTTTTTTGAGGCAAATATTAAGCTTCCAGAGGATATCGGCTCTGACCTAGAGGAAGATGATGCAGAACTTATGGAATACCATCCAGTTAATATCTGAAGCTATTGGTGATTAACTGTCCAAAATCTCTACCCCATTGAGGATTATTCTTTTGTTTTTTTGTTTTTTCTGGTGCTTCTGTAATAGATTTAGAGGGGAGGAACAGGAAATGTATAAATTGGGTGAACTTTAATATATTGGAATTGATTTAAAGGCTGGGAAGTAAAAGCTTGGAGCACTCTCAAAGTTTACTTAACAAACATATTGCCTATTAAGCTATGAGAAAAGATAATTATTTTGGTTTTCTTTTTAAAAAAATTCCTTTATACTTTATTAAGTACATTCTGTTTGTAAAATTCTTTCTTAATGTTTTCTAAAGGATGTAAAGTGCTTTCTTCTTTTTTTCTTTCTTAAGGAATTAAAAAATAAAGTACAAAAAATATATAAATAAATAATGCATGCATGCAGGACTTTTGGTTATATATCTATCTGAAAATGTAGGCATTTTGTGCATGCTGGAAGCATTAGGGGACTAGATAGAAATACTAGTTCTGTGACTGCCTAAAGGTTGTTTTTCTTGGTGTGGAGAGAGAAGCTTTAAATATGGCATTTGTAACCGTAAAAATTTTAAAAAAATCATTGGCTGAGTGGTCCACTTTAGCATGCTATTAGGTAGAGGGCAAGCTCAAAGTCTCTGACACTTTATCTGTCAATCAACAAGGTACCCGAACCTCTCAGTGTGAAGCCCTTATTTGCGAGGTCACAGACTGCATCTCCTCTTAACCTGCCAGCCCCTGCTGCTCCCAGGGTGTGGACATGGGAAATGCGGATCGCTCAAAGCTATGTTTAAAGTTCATTTACAGCCTGCCTCCCATTATCCACATACCTTCCTGACTTGCAGTTTCAACTCCACTTTTTTGATGTTTGAAGTTTGAGGTTTACTGATTCTAACTCATGCTACAGACACGCTCATTCGCTCACTCACTTCTACTGTGCAGCCTCACCATCGTTTTCCATCCCTGCAAGCCTTCTTTCTGCTATTACTTACCTGTACATGTGGCAATGTGTGTGTGGAGAAAGACATATTTTAACTAAGATGGAGGTAAGTAGAGGTAAGCAGATCCTGACATCAGTATCCAATGAGAAAGTATACCAGCAAAGTGACAGCACTATACTGTAGAATGACTGTGTTCAGCGATAAGACTCAGCATCAGAGCATGCACAGATACAGGAGTTTCTGAAAAGTACTGAGGGGCAGAACTGCTGATTTATGATTTCTCCTGGGAGCAGTTTGTGTAGCATATTAACTAAAGCTCACCTCCGAGCCCAAATGCATAATAACAATAGGGGCCCTGCTTATCCAAAACCCTGTTTATCTGAATGTTTTTCATGTTCCCCAAGACATTCAGATAAACAGGGTTTTGCTGTACATATGAGGAAGAATGTTTGGTCCAAAGACACAAAATGCTTGGAAGGCAGGAAAACAACAATGTGGGACTGTTTGTTCAATGAAACCACATAGGCTAATTCAGCCCACGTATTTTTGGGGCCTCCAGGTCATTACTTTCTAAAGCTTTAAAAGAATTTAAAACTACCCTCTCACTTCAATAAGATATAATAAAATACAACTAAATTTCACTGACAAAAGACTTTAAAAAGAGAATGTACATTGCGAATACCCTTACATTACAATGGCTAAAAGGCATGCAGCCAAATCCCAGGTGATATCTAATTTCATACGGTAGCACATATTGGCTGCCATTTCACATTGGGGCGCATATGTGGCCATGCCATTAAAGGGAGATTAATGTCTTTAAGGCTGGGAATAGGTCAGAAGCATAGGGGCCAGGTTGGGGGAGGGAAGGGAGGTTGAGTATAGGGTAACATAAACATATCCCCACAAGCACTGTCTTGACATAAACTGTTTAACAGGATCAGCGGAATTTTGCTTTTAACTATAAAGCGCATTCATTTCAAATTTTTATTGCAATACTACTCATGACTAACTGTTGCAGGTATCTCATACCAATGTTCATGGATGTCACTAGGAAAGGGCATCACTACCAAGAAAACACGCCATTTGCAGTTAACATGACAAAAAAGTTTCAGAGCCAGTAGGGCAGACTTCTTCTAGAGTGGTCTTGTCTAACTGGGCTATAGTCAGTAGCCGTAGCTGCTGTTGGCAAAACTGACCCCTTTCAAGCACATTTTGAGATCAAGTTGATTTAGTAATAACAAAGGATTTACAAAGTGCAGACATAGTTTTTGGAACCACTGCATTCATATCATGGAAGCAGTTTGTGGTTTTCTATGTATTAATAGTAGTATTTGTAAGCATAGCAAACAACGGCAAGTTTTCAAGTTAAACAACAACTTGAAAAAAGAGAAAAAAGTGGCAGTATGCAGCCTGCCACCATGGGTGACAATTGCACCATAGCATGTAACTTCACTGAAAATAATACAGTGACCAGTCATTTACAGCAACAAAACTGACAAAATGACTGGTCTCTGTAATGGTCATGCAGGACCCCAGCACAGCTTTTCCAGGTCTTGCATACCCTCCCCAAAAAACCTCTGCCCTGGAGGTGATTATAATAAATTCTGGGGGTGCCGGGGGTCACAGCCCCCCACAGAAAACACACTTGTGTTCTTGATGGTGTGACTGGGCTGAATAAGGCCCTGCCTCATTTGTTATGCAGAAAGAGTTAAATGCAAGGATCTGTTCTGTCCTTTCCTTTTCTGTCTCTTGTCTGTCTGATTGCACAACCAAATTTTCTTGTGAGACCTAGTAACTGATCACTCTGACAGTTTTGCAATTCTCCACCCCTCGCTATCTCTCTGCCTTCCCTTGCTGTTTTTCTCTTTTCTTCCCCCTTGCATATCTGCAGGTATAAAAATATAGGTGAATCTTTATGTGGAAATGTCACTGATACTGGGATCCCTTTATTTAAAAAACTGTATATACTTACACTGTTGAAATGATTGCAAAACGTTATTTGGAACTCAAGGGGTTAACCTGAGATGCAATTTTAAGCCTTTTGCAGAGCTGTGAACAAGAGGTCAGTTCTGGGTCACTATGTTCTTTTTGCTACACCTGCATCGAAACTGACAAGCACATTCTGTAAATGTACAAGAACATTCTGTGAGAAGCAGCACATCTCTTAACGAGCTCCCTGCAAAGACTGGTTATAAAAGGAGCAGCAATGTTTTGAGAGAGAGAAAGAGCGAGAGAAACTGAGATTGAAAATTGAGAAGAAATTCTCAGAAGGAGGATTTTGTTTTCTCTGTTTGTACTGCCTTTGTAAATAGTTATGCTGAATAATTTGTATTTTTATTTTATTACTAATAATAAAATGCTATTTGCGAATTTTGAAACCGCTCTTGGTTTTCCTATACTTCCTGACCTATGCCTTAATGACAGATGGTGTGAGAATTGGTATTTACACCATGCATACTCTAAGCCAGGAGTTTTGTGCATGGGTATTAGACCTAATAGCAGGAAAGCATAGCAGAAAGGTATGGATTCTCCATCAGCAAGCCCAGGAGTCATTACCAGAAGAATGGCAGCAAAACTAGAAGCAGAAACAAAAGCCCAAATTGAGACTGTTCAGGCAGCACCAGAGATGGAAAAAGAACAGGCAGTGTCAGAACCTGAAAGCCTGACTGCCTTTTTCCAATGGTGGGCAATACAACAAAAACAGATACAGAAACAGAGAAAAGAAGAAATGCAGCAACTTGAGAAGCAGAGAAAAGAGATACAGTGACAAGAGCAGCAGGGAGAGAAGATATGCAGCAACAGGAGCAGTAGAGGAGAGAAGAGATGCAGCGACAGGAGCAGTGATGGCCGGATGCCTTGCAAGCTATCAATGGCAGAGGATCTGGTACTGATCTAGACTAGCAACAAAACACAAGCAACTTAAAAGACATTAAATTTACAAAGCCGTGTCCCTCAGATGATATCAAAGCATACTTGACTTTTGAAAGGGTTGCTACAATTTGCCAGTGGTCAAAGCAGCAATGGCCAATCGGGCTGGTACCTTACCTGACAGGTAAAGCCCAACTTGCCTACAGCAATATAGACACTGCACAATTAGAAAACTATGACCTTGAGAAAAGAGAAATCCTGAAGAGATATGACATTTCAGGAGAGACTTACAGGCAGAGATTTCAGTCTCTGAAGTTTAACTCAGTCGACAATCCTTAAGAAGCCTTCACCCAACTCAAAGAACTCCTTATGAAATGGCTTCAACCAGAGGGCAAAACACTCCCACATATCATCGACAAATTTGCAATGGAGCAATTCATCAACATCTTGCCTACAGATGGGGTAAAAGAACATCGACCAGAAAGTGGACAAAAGGCTGTTTCTTTGGCTGAAGACTACCAAATGGCCAAACAGATGCCACAGCAGTGAGATAACAGCCAAGCACTGGTAAGATACTCTTTTTCCCATTTAAACTCTAAGTCTGATAAGAACTCTGGTGGGTGTAACAAATCTGCACCCAAAGACTTTATTTTGATATAACTTTAATAAGCCAGGTCATATTGCAAGAAATTGCCATAGTAAGAAGAGTGAAACTGAGACAGATTTGTCCTTAGGAAATTGGGGCAAGTACTTAACAGATGTGAAGGTGAGAGATAAGACTCTGAAGGGACTTATAGATTCAGGAAGCAGACAGACCCTAGTATATATTGAAGTGCTGGGAAAACAATGTCCAAAAGGACAAGGTACTGGTGTCATCTGCATCCATGGGGACACTCAATACTATCCCACTAGCCAAGTGACTCTGACAATTAATGGGGTGTCACACCAAATAAAAGTGGGGGTAGTACCTAAGTTAACTGTACCTGTGATTATTGGAAATAACATTCCAGGATTTACTGAGTTAATCAAAGGGGGGGGGGGGGGTAAATCCTGATATTTCAGCAGCTGTGGTGACAAGAGCTCAGGCAAAGAAACTCTCAGATAGTGGGGATACATTTCTTTTCACTGATTTTGATTTGGACTTGTTTGAGCAGAGCTCCAAGATCTAGAAGTCCAGGAAAGAAAGACAAAGCCTGAAGAAACAGTGGCAACAAAAGACTGATGAACATAAGGGGGTTAACATATGAAAATGCTGACACTAAACTGATCACTGATTGTGATTTTCTTTCAGAGCAAGCTAATGATGTTTCTCTCCAGGGTTATTTTAAGCAGCTGGGGGTAAAACCAAAACAGGGTGAACCTATGTTTAAGAAATGTAATGGGCTACTGTACAGAGTTTGGGTTAAACCCCAGACACAGTACCAGATAGAACAACTGGTTATACCACAAAACTACACATCTGAGTTGTTACAGATAGCACATGATAGTCCTATGGCAGGTCACTCAGGGAGGAGATCACACCCTTGCCAGATTGCTGTACAGATTTTACTGGCCTGGAGTTCATGAAGATGTTGCTACCTATTGCAGTTCTTGTGCCGCTGAGTGTCAGAAAGTAGCCCCAGTGACTAAAAAAGAAAAGGTGCTCCTGGTGCCCCTATCCTTGGTAGATGTGCCTTTTGAGAGAATTACAATGGATGTGGTTGCCCTCTTAGAGAAAAGTAAAAAGGGTAATTGAGTCATTTTGGTAGTACGTGACCATGGTAGTCAATACCCAGAGGCAGCTACAAACCATACTGTCACAGCCCCAAAAGTGACAGCAGAGCTTGCCAAAATTTTCAGCAGGGCGGGCATACCAAAAGAGATTATTACTGATCTGGGTAGTAATTTTGGTGCTGCTTTACTGATGGAGCTTCTGGTATCACTGCCATAAGAACCTCCCTTAACACCCTCAGACAAATGGTCTTGTTGTGCATTGTAATCAAACCTTAAAACACATGTTAAAAAGGTTTGTAAAAGGGGAAGGGAAAGACTGGGACAAGAACATTCTGTGAGAAGCAACACATCTCTTAATGAGCTCCCTGCAAAGACTGGTTATCAAAAAAAACAGCAATGTTTTGCAAGAGGGGGAGAGAGAGAGAGAGAGAGAGAGAGAGAGAGAGACTGAGATTGAAAATTGAGAAGAAACACTCAGAAGGAGGATTTTGTTTTCTGTTTGTACTGCCTTTGTAAATAGTTGTACTGAACATGTTCTATTCTTATTTTGTTGTTATTACTAATAATAAAACACTATTTGTGAATTTTGAAACTGCTCCTGGTTTTCCTATACTTCCTGGCCTGTGCCTTGATGACAGATGGCACAATGTGGACCGCAATGGTGGTCGACATTGAACCATCACTGTAAAGTCGGTCGGCAGATTTTCTGTTGAACCATCTTAGTGGAACCCAATTGCACTGATTAAAAATTACTTCATAAAAAGGGTATTCTTGAACTCTTGTTTTCATAACTTTGAAAAGACAAGTCCATTTTTAGGGATATTGCCACTAAATCAGTAATAAGAAGAGTTCACAGATTCACTTTCTGGCTTGCAGGTTTACCTCCAGCTGGGCACTCACAAAGGCCTGGGCCCACACAAAAAGTTCTGGCTAGTACTGGGGAAGATATACTGAGTGGTAATGTAATTTGGATGCAAAATGCAGTTTAAGCTGTGCAAAGCGGGTCCCTTTTGTTAATAACAAAAGGGAGTCATTAGCACAATGAGCCTGACTGCCCTGAGCTCAGCCAATGGTCCACTCCATCCACTGGATGGAACTTAGATAATTGTTTCAGTTGAGGATCAGGGCTTCTTCATATTGTCTCTTCCATTTCTGCATGGTGAACTCACTTGTTAAGTTTCAGACAGGATACATGCGCCGAAAGAAAACAGATTTACAGAACCTGCTTTCTGGTTGAAAATATATACACATTTAATTGGAGAATGGTGTAATTTAATTAGTTTATTTATTGGTTAAATAAATGGTTTCGCTGGAGACTGGGCTGCAGGCTGGGGAGTATTTTGTTTTACTGGTAGTATTCAACAACAGTAGCAGAGCCCAAAGCAGGAGAACTCTAGCAAAGTATAAAGGGCAGTTTTCAGTTGAGAAGCTGTGGGGGGACTATGCAAGGGAGGGTGGGCCTTTGCAAGGTATAAAACCAAGAGTTTTATGTGGTTTACAGCTGGCTTCAGGGAGGGGTTTCAGATCCTGTATGAGGGTCCTTACCAAGCTTACAAGGCAGACAACTTGAAGTCAGCCAGGCAGCAACCGGAGGTCATGCGAGCTAAACTAACAAAAGAAAGTACAATGGGATGGGTCAGTGGGCCCTATGCATCACCTGTGTGTCCCTGGCTTCAGGTCTCCTCCATTGGGCTAGTCCACAAGAAAATGCCAGGAGAGTTCAGGGTGATAAATCACTGGTCATATGGGGGGAGGGTTGGTCAACTACCATACTGACCAGGTGCACTGTTTGACAGTGCAATAGAGGTGGTTCAACAGTTAGTGGGGCATTGGAATTAAAGGCCAGGCTCCTTGGCAGGCGTGCATGTGGCATATGGTCAGGGTAGGACAGGGTTGTTCCAAACCACTCCACAGGAAGTGAGGAACAGCCAAGAGGGAGGATATGGAAGTGGGGCAGGAGCTGTTTGCATGCAGAGTAATGTGATGTAGATTTAAACATGAATGCATGGTCTGTGGCAAACCGCATCTCTTCCAGTAGTGCGGGACAGGGTCAGGAAGTTTTTTCCCATTTCAGAAGGAACATGCCAAGGCTCTGAACACCCATTTTATTTTGTTTTATTTTATTTTAGTCTTTGGTTACTGGGTAAGGGCCCACTAGGCACAAGTGCCTGTTTTCAGGGGCGACCTGGGAACACTGGGCGGTTAAGTGACTTGCTTAGAGTCACACAGTATGCAAATGGAGGTTGTGAGACTCAAACACAGGTCTGGTCTGCTGGATGTCCCAAGCTCGTTCACACCTCATTCCTCTAACCTCTAGGCTCTACTGTCAGTCCCATAAGGGTGGTGTGCTGTGAGAGAGGGCTAACCAGCTACCCTGATGGGGTGGCCGCTCAGTCCTTAGCTGAAGGGTTCAGGGTGGGGTTTTGCATCCCATGTGAAGGATCATGGAGAATGTATGAAGCAGACAACCTAAATCAGCCAGGAAGTGACTGGGGGCTAGGTGTAGAAAGTCATGGAAAGAGGTAGAAGCCAGCAGGATCAGTGCCTCCCTTTTCAGCACCCTCAAGCCCTTGGCTCATAGATCTTTAACAGGAGCAGCCAGTGCCTCAACAGTGTGGCATCAGAGCCCTGTGACCGGAAAGAGTTGGAACTCTTTATAGATGCATCAGGAGGTTTAGACTTTGGTGCCTATTTCTGGGGAAATGGTGTGTTGGCCAGTGGCCACCCTCCTGGGCAGCTGTAGGATTGCTAATGGAGATCACCCCATGGGAAATTTTGCCCATCTCAGTGACCTTAGTGGCATGGGGTGAACATTTGAGGGACAGCTCCATCATCTTTAGGACAGATAACACTAGAGTAGTTTACACCATACTGTATATGGTCAGCTAGAAGGCAAGGGCTTGATAGGCACCCTCATGAGGGTCTTGAATTAAATTGACCATGGCTTAACATCCGGTTCAGGACAATGTACCAGGTGTTGATAATGGGTTGCTTGTACTTTTTCTCATTCGCAGTAGCAGAGATTTCAAAAGCTGTCTCCAGAAACAGAGAGAAATCCTGGAGAAGTCCCAGCCTACCTCTGAGAATTGGTAACATGGAAGCCTAGGAGTTACTCAGGAATTCATTAATGTAAGGCACACAGGTGTCTTACCAGAGGGGGGATAGGGGGCTTTCTGAAGCTGGGACAGGCTCAGGGGTGGGAAAATGTTTGGCTCTTCCTGGTACACCAACTCTGCTCATATGTCCTCTGTAGGAAGTGAGAAGGGTCCACACCAGCAGCAGCAGAGGGTTAGCACTTGGCAGGCATAGCACAGTTCTCAACGGTCATGTGTTATACTGATACCACTAGGGCCTTCCCCCTTCAAGTTGTGGCATGGATGGAACCAGACAGTTCACAAGCAGCTGGATGGCTGGTGTCCAATCAGCACCGTGCTCTTGGGACAAGTCTGGAATGAGCTTCCGACAGTTGCTCATCACTATCAGAGGCATGCTTGTTCAGAACCGCCTTTTCAGTGGCTTTCTGTGGGGCTTTTGAGGATCCAAATTACTGTAGCCAAGTGGCAGCTGACTTTCCAGTGGCACTGGGCACAATGATGTGGTAACCACGGTGGAGTGTTCGTCAAGTATGCGGGAGCAAGATGGACAGTAGTACTCAGGGGATTATGGTGCAGCCTGAAATCACCTCTTGGGGTACGATTGGATATCCACAGGGGCCCACATTGATGCGGCCAGGTGGGCAGAAGGAGGTGACTCATTCTATGTGCATACTGATGGGTCACCTGTCAGTGTTTCAGTCAGGCACATTTTCCACAAAACCTTGCAGAAGCTTGGGGTTGGCTCAAGGAGTTCAACATTCATTCCTGTCAATTTGTAGTGGTGTGAGACCACATATGCTTTAAACCCTTGTTGCAGAAGTTGGGGCATGATGTGCAACAATTTAATATCCTCTCCTTTAGGACTGAAACTGCCTCATATGCCAGGGCAGAAGAGTTAACAGATGGACAGATTCAGGCCCTTGGCTGGCCGAGGTTACAGGCATTGAAACATTATGTTAGACTACATACAGTGCTATAACATCTTGTTTTGTCATGACGGGTGACAGTGCCCAGAGGGCACAGATCTGGGTATATGACCACTCCTTTATTCACTGGGCTGTTGTTTGGGTAAGGCAGTACTATGGTGACAAGAACCTGTTTCTGGACCCCTGGCAAGCAGAGGTGCGCTGAATGGGGCAATGAGGGTTGAGATGGTGTAAGCTGCTTCCAAGGTTGTGAGCCAAAGCTTGGCAGTGGGAACCCCCCAGAATTTTGGTGGTGTACCTGGGGGAAATGGTTTGGGGACCATGAAGTCATTGGACTTGCCGCAGAAAATAAAGATGGTCTTGGCCCAGGTGAAGGAAATGTGCCCACAACTGCACATAACTTGGCTTGATCTTATTCAACAGCAGCAATGACAGAAGGCCTGCAACCCCAGAGCAAAGTAGAAGGTGCACAGGCTCCATAATGTAGACCTGTGACCATTTATGGACTTTATTGAGGGGTCTGTAGTGAGACACCCGGAGACTGTGGTTAAGAGTCCTGAACTTTATGGCAAAGATGGTGTACACTTGTCAAAGATAGGGCTAGATAGGTTTTTAGAGGGCATACAAAGGGCATTGGAGAAGGTGCTGTGTGATGTGCTTGTGGAGGGGTGAGCATGGCAGCAATGCTTACCCTGTGGTGGCTCGGTAGTCTTGGAAGGTCTGTACAGAGGGGTAACAAGGGGTCTTGAGTCTTGTTCAGCCAGATGATCTTGAGGTTGAATGGAGGTTGGTGCTGGATGGTTGGGGTTCCCCCCTTCAAAAGGGGGCAGTCAGGAAGGCAGCCTCCTCAGGCTTATGCTTGCTGCATGGCGGTATCCTCTGGCATGGGAGGATATGTCAACAACCATTCAAGGGAGCTGTCCCTCATGCCCCAGAACTGGTGTCCTCGTGGGGTTTGGTGATTGGTTAGGCGGACCCCAGTGGAGAGGAAGTCTGCCAATTGTCTGAATCAGAGCAACCTGATTGATGAGTTTACCAACCAAAAATACCTGCTGTGCACATCTGCTGATTTTGGTGTACTGGTTGAATAGCTGAATAATAAATACAAGGCTGTGGACATTTTTCTCCAAAGCTCATTGTCTGTCTCAGTCTGTCCAGGTGAACAAAGGGATGTGCCTTATAAAACAATAGTTTCTAATACATGGCACTTTTATTTTACTTGGATTGAAATGATTATTTTCTATTTGAAGATAACTGTTTAAATATATTTAACCTGTTTTATCAGTGTATTTTCAGAAATGTTTGTTTTTGTTTTTTTTGTAGGCTTTGTATGTGAGCATGTAGTTGTGAGAGATTACCAAGTAGGGATCACTGTCACCAACCCTCTCAGAAGTACATTCAAGTTTATAATTTGCATGACCATCCAGACTCCTCACACAGGTGAATCAAAATCCATTCAGAATGAATGTATGTATACAAAGAAAACCTATTCTACCCACTCAAAAGCAAGTATTGTAGTTAATGGTCCATTTAGGCTAAATGGGACAGTTTGCACCTTTTCTCATACCTATTGTTTCAGTTTCTGTAGCAACAAAAGGTGTCCTGATAGTCTGCTTCAACACAGATCTTAATTGTTTAAGTGTACATATGCATGGCATGGGGATTTTGAAACCAAACTAGGCAAGTGAGTCACATGAAAGAAGAGTCATTTTATGCCCCTCGATTTGCATATCAACAGTGTAAACAGTAACAATCCCTCCACCATAGCAAATGCATTTAATGCACAATTCTCTGATCTATTTTTTTTATTTAGTTGTTTAACCAGGAGTAGCACACTAAGCTGAAAGCTTTTTTACAGGTGCGAACTGGGAGCACAAGGAATTTAAGTGACTTGCTCAGGGTCACACAGTATGCAAGTGGAAGCTGTGGGATTCAAACTCAGGTCTGGTCTGCTGGATGTCACCAGATTTGCAGCTCAGAGCCTTAAACCACTGTGCTATACTGCCTCCTATGTTGTCTATGTACACCAAACCTACCTCTAGGGTGCCTCAACCCCTTCCCCCCCACAACTAGCTTCTTTACCTGACAATCAGGCTCCTTGCCCTCCCTTCTGCTTTAAAGTAATTAACGTTTCTGAAGTTAGAAAACTGCTTATGAGCATCCCTGTATCCAAAATAGCTGGTTCTGATGGGCTTGAGCCAAAACTGCTCTGGCGTGCTGCATTGGAAATTGCTCCCTCTGTTACCAGGCTGTTCAATCTGTCCCTCATAAGTGGAGTAATTCCCTCTGCCTAGAAATTATCTCACATTGTCCCTGTCTTTAAGAAAAGTGACCCAAAAATCTTCAATAACTATAGGTCTATCTCCATCTTACTTGTGCTTAATAAATTATTGGAAAAATTGGTAGTTACCTAACTACCTGACCACTTGACAAAATACAACTTACTATCACCCCACCAACATGGGTTTAGGAGTGGTCACAGTACTGCTATTGCCTTGCTCACACTCACTAATCATATTACCTCTGCCATGGATAGAGGGGAATATACAGGCACTGTATTCATAGACTTAACCAAGGCTTTTGACCTTGTGGATCATGTTATGTTCAGCCACAAGCTAAAAGGCCTCGGTCCCGCACCCCCTTCCCATAGTTGGTTTGCCAATTATTTACACCATAAACAGCAGCTAGTCAAGCTAGGTACTACCTTCTCTGACTTCTGGAATCGGGGTCCCTCAAGGCTCAATATTGGGAATGGTCCTATTCTCAATCCATATAAATAGGCTGCACAAGTGTCTGAACTTTTGTACACCTATACTGTATGTGGAAGACCATACGCTTACTGTCAGCTCCAGAAATATAAGTGACATAAACATGATGTTGTCTAAAGATCGGCAATAAATACAAACCTGGCTGCTGTAGAATAGGCTACTGATAAATGTGGCAAAGACACAAGCCATGCTGTTGGACTCCCCCAAAATAAGGAATTGCCAAGCCCCCCTTCCAGGTTGCCTGTTTAGATGGCACTTTGCTGAAGGTGGTGCAGTTCTTCAGCTAGCTAGGGGTTACCCTGGATCCCACATTCGATTTTGACCTGCATGTAACGGCAACCTATAAAGCTGTTAACTCTAGATTGGGCCTATCCAAAAGAATTAGACACAACCTTACCCAGCATGCCTGCCTGTCAGTTGCAAGGGGTTTGCTGCTCACTAAGTTCATGTATAATGTCACAATGTATGCACCCTCAGCATCCAAGCTTGTACTGAGACGGTGGGATGTCACTTATAATAGAACATGTTATTTTGTACTTCCCAACAGCAGATTTGTCCACCACTTTACACTACGAAAAACTTAAAATGGCTGCCCCGAAGCATTGTGAGACCATGCACTAGGAAGTGTTATCTACAGCATGTTAAAAAAACAGTAACCCCAACAGCTTGCAGAGTGGCTTCAGCCACATCATAGTCCGTATCCACTAAGATCATTAGGCTGTGGTTGGCTTGGGATCTCTAAGCTGAGAACTAACCTTGGTTTAGCAGCATTCCAGCAATTTGCTCCGAAGCTATGGAACAATATTCCAACTGAATGCCGTGCTTTTGCCACTGCAGAGCGTTTCAAAAAGTTCCCTTTGTAAGCACCTCCTAGGTACATCCATATACAAATGCTCCCCCAAAAGGTGAACTTGTTTCATAGGTTTCATATGTTTCATAGGTCTATTACAAGTCAATAACTTGTGCCCATGTGACTCGCCATTTCTCAATGGATTGTATTACCTGTAATATAGTTGTCTAAATTTATTCTGAATGTAACTATATTGTTACTTGTTACTGCTTCACCTGGTAAGCCATTCCATCGATTTGCCACCCTCTGATTTATCCATGCCCCTCTTTTGTTCTTGTTATATTTGTCATTCCTAAATTGGTAGCAGTGAGATCTGTTTATACGAGTACACAGCCTAGATTTCAAACCTATGCATTCCCACAGATTCCTGCTTTTAAAGGCTGAGTATACCATGCATACTGTAGGTCACCTCACTGCCTATACTGTATTTCAAAGTGAACAAACCCAATTCCTGAATTCTGTCTTCATTACTAAGGATTTTAATATTATAAATATTCCTGGTAGCTTTCCTCTGTACTCTCTCAAGTCTTTCTATATCCCTAGTATGATGCAGACTCCACAGTTGTGCTCAGTACTCCATCAGTGGTTGGACCATAGACCCATAAATGGCATCAACACTGTTTTGTTCCTACTGCGTATATTTCTCAATATGTAATTTAGCATTCTATTGCCCCTTTTCATAACTTCTATAATATGACATTTGAAGGTTAGGTCATTACTAATGTATATTCCCAGATCCTTTTTGCAGTTGGTGTTTTTTAATACTTTACCACTTAGATAGTATTTATATGACTTTTTTTGCCAAAGTGCATGATACTGCATTTATCAAGATTAAAAAAACAGCTTGTGCTCTAGAACCCAAGCCCCAATTAAGTCAAGATCTTCCTATAGGTTTTGTTTGGCTTGTTGGTTGTTGAGATGGCACCTATTTAGCAGTCATCTGCAAATGTACTCATCCATGATTTTTTTAAATGTTTATATAAATATATATATATATTAAATATATATATATATATATATATATATATATATATATATATATATAGTAACACGGTAGTGCTACAATAGTTAGGGTTGAGGAGCCATTTACATGTTAAACCCAAAATTTTGCACCTTAATAACTTTGCAACTGTTTGACAGATTTGCCTGAAATGTGGATTACATGATCAAGACTCATATGCCTTGGGATCTGCCAAGTTTTGTACTGGTTGGATATACGGCTGTGGAGTAATTAAGTGTGATCTGCACATGCGTTTACGCTTTTATTGGAATTCTACGGTCGTGCCTACAGGTTGCCCAGTTTGCACGACCGGTCTGAAATCTTCAGGAAACATGCAGCCAGGTCCCTGATGTGCCTTTTGAAGATTTCGGGAAAAAATATTAAACGGTTCAAAAGTTATTCAAAAAACAAGTTCCCATTATAAGTCAATGAGAAAAGTAAACAAAAAGTTCGACAGTGTCGCAAATGCAGTTTTTACTTTCGCAAATGGCCCTTTTACTGTCGCAAATCTGCCATTCTGTTTTCAGTTAGTGATCAGAAAAATGCGTGGCATTTAAAATTGGGACACTCTAGCAACCAAATTCTTTTTGTATTCACCTAGGATGCTAGCCATGTCGTTATTTTGGGGTAAAACACCCCAGAAATATGTTTTTCAAATTTCTGGGAAAAGTACTTTCGCAAAGTACTATCACACTTGCGACACTGTCGAATGAATTTGCGAAAGCTTTCGCAAATTGCGACAGTACTTTTCTAGGCTGTGGGAAAATGACAGCAATTCTTTGGCACCCTGCTGCAAAAGAATGGTTTGATGCTTTGGCCTGAAATTTGGAGGAAATGCAGCCGACATCTCACATATGTGCCTTTCAGTGTTTTGTTGAAACAATATTACACAGCGGCAAAGTTACAGCACTCCAAATTTGACACTTTTTCCCATAGGATAACATTACGGTGTCCGACACATTGCAGCAATCCTTTGGCGCCCTGCTGCAAAATAGTGGTTTGGTCTTTTGGGCTGAAATTTGGAAGGAAGACAGCCAACATCCCACAGATGTGCCTTTCATGGCTTGGTGTAAAAATATTACAGGGAGCCAAAGTTATGGCACTCCGAACTTCTCTTGTTTCCCATAGGATAACATTACGGCATTTGCAGCGTCTTTCAGGGCCCGTATCTCGGAAACGGTGCGAGATATGGACTTTTCATCAGAAAAACACTTAGGAGGGGGCTAAGTATAAAACTAGACAGGAAAGTCATAAATCATATGATTTTTAAATTTTTTTTCTATGTCGTACGGTTCCTGAGATATAAGCAATTTAGTATTCCAACTCATCATTTTCTGCTCCGAGACCCATTATTATGCATACATTCTTTGTACTCATTGTCTATCTCTATGAAGCTTTTGGGGAAAACCAGTCTGTGCGTTTCCATTATTGTCACCGTTGCCCTTTCCACTTGCGGTTCCGTACCCGTTTCACTTACTGTTCACGTCTACGCCATGTGCGTTATCCTTTGCGTTTTAATTTGCGCTTGCATTTCCGTTATTTTTTACCATTTTTACCATTTGTGTCTACAGTACTGTTTCTCTTTCTGTTTCACTTTGCGTCACCATGCCCATTGCCATTTGCGTTTGCGGGCACGATTTTACTATGTGACAAGACATCACGTGCCGGACCGTTCCCGTCTACGCCACTGTGTGCGTTACCCTTTCTGTTCTCATACGCACTTGCGTTACCATGTGTACCACTGTTAGCGCTTCTGTTTGCGTTGCTGTTCCTGTTACTATGTCACAAGACATCCCTCCGCCGCATTACATTCACTATTTCTCGTTAGCATTCTCAAAAAGAAGGGAAATTAGAGGCAAAAAACTGTTTAATGCATCAGTTAGGGTTGTTCCATAGTGACAAAAGTGAGGAAATTCGGTGTTAGGGTTGAAAACCCCCTTGGACCCCCAGACCACCCCCCAACTATTGGGTGCGCATTGGGGTCTTCGGTTCTAACTCTCACCCATTCTCCTATACCTCTGCTTCTTTACACATATGATGGGGTGAGTTGGGGCGGCGGCGCCAATGCACACAATGCCAGTTGGGGGGTGGGAAGGTCAAGGTTTTCAACCCAACACCAATTTCACTGTCGCTGTGGAACATCCATAACTGATACATTAAACTGAGTTTTGCTCTACTAATATATATATATATATATATATATATAGATAGAGAGAGAGAGAGAGAGAGAGAGAGAGGGATAGATAGATAACAAAGAGGGTAGGTCCCAAAACAGAACCCTGAGGGATTCCACTTGTAACATTTCCCCACTCTGATGTGTAATCTCTGATATTGTTTCCTTGACGTTAACCATGCAGTTATCCACATAATCATTGGAATCATAGAATTTTTACGTAAGCAATAATACCCGATAGGGTGGGCGGTATTGGGCTATACCGGACCGCCCAGGGGCGTAATGAGGCCCGACGCCACAGGCGGAGGGCCTTATAGCCCCTGGGAGGTCCGGTATAGCCCATACCGCCCACCCTGGAGGGTATTATTGCACTTAGAAAATGGACCACTGAATTACGTTTGTTAAAAAAACATATTTTTATGTTTACATGTTAAAACTCTCAGCTGTTTGAATTATTTTGTAATAAAATAGTTCCTCCGCCTACATTATTGCGCTTACAAAATGGGCTACAGGTAACAGTTATATAAAATATTTAAAAAAATAAATACAATTAAAAAGTAAAAAGCAATAAAAAGTTAGTTTTGCAGTAAAGTAGTTCCTCTAGTAGGGCTAGTAGAAGGTTTGGCTGCTCTTTCCAATTATTTTTATCCCACTCTTCATGTGCCTTAGTTTGCTAATGGAAGGCCCCACACACACACACCAGTAAAACTGGAGGGCTGTATTTTAGGGCTGTGGGCTCTCACTCCTAGACACACTTTGAGTAGCTGTAACTTTTTTTTCTCAGTTTAACAGATTGTGATCAGTATTGCAAAAGGATTTTAAGTTTTAAAGCAGTTAGCATCTGTTTTCATGTGCAGTGAGTGCTGAGAGCACAGAATGAGGAAAGAAAAGAAACATTGCTGTGCTGTCAGTTCTCTTCTCCTGCCATTCCCCAGAGCTGGCTGTGTTTTTTTTTTTATTATTTTAGTCAGTAATGAGCTTGCGACTGTGATTCCAAAAGGACCGAAAGTTCAGAAGGAGCTGCTGCCCGCTTTTAAGTGTACCACAGTTGTGAGTTGTTCAGAGGTGAATTATAGAAATTAAGTTTTTTTTGTAGAAAGAGCAGAGTTCTGTTAAAAAGAAAAGCATTTGTGCTCTCTCTCTCCCCTGTTAGTTTGACGAGGGTGAGCTGTGGATGCCATCTGTTTTTGCGAGTGGAATTCCAGTTAACAAGGATTTTCCTAAGCTAGCACTACCAAAGAGTACGCTTGCATGCAGTAGCTCACTCTTCATTACCATCACCCCCTCTTCCCATACCCACACACATGCTGTATTACTATGTACTAGTCTTTTATTTACTGTATTTATTGTTTTAAACCAGTAACTTGCTGATGGCGCATCTGCTAACTCGCTCATTTTTTCTCTCTGTCTTGCGGCACCACATACTTCCCAGCAAACCGCTGTTCAGTTCTCTGAATTTTTGAAACAGTACAAACTCAGTTCAGTTGGTGGAATATGTGCTTTAACAGGGGATGGCACGAGAGGAGTGGTATTTTCTTGAGTTTCCATACCGCAGATGGACGTCCATCTGCGGTATGAAAATCAAGAAAATACCGCTGCTCTCATGCTCGGTCGCAGTGTTACAGATAATGTGCTGACACAGCCCTCACTTACTCTGATTACATGCATACATACATAGATACATAGACAGTGTCGGCAGATAAGGGCCTATGGCCCACCCAGTCTGCCCATTTAAGTTTGTAAGTTCAGTTTATGTTTTCCAGGAAGTATGTTGCCCATTACCCCTGACCTCCAGAATTCCTTTATGTCTATCCCATGCATTCTTAAATCCCGTGATTGTTTCAGCCCCCACCACTTCCTCTGGCAGGGTGTTCCACTTGTCCACCACCCGTTCTGTGAAGAAATTCTTCCTCACGTTTCTTGATTGTGATTGTGATTGTGATTGTGGAACTGGAAAGATTTTCTGGATGGGCAATGGTTTTATCTGCCCAAGTAAAGGCTGTTTTATTTTATTTTTATTTATTTATTTATTTTATTTTATTTTGGGTTGGATGGCCTGCCCACTAGTTTTCAGGCCAGCTATGCAAGCGGGAAAAAAATGTCGGCGAATTTTCTTAACGTTCGAGGTGCCCAAGGATTTAATCAGAAAATGGGCACCCCGAGTAGGCTCCTGTTCTTAAGTGGGCACTATTGGAAAATAAATGAATCTCTTGTCTGATGCTTCAGCCAATGAGATTCATTTATTTTCCGATCCCATTTTCTAAAGGTTTTTAGTGTTAACTCAAGGACCAGGTTGATAATGGCTAAGTCTGAGTTAAATATATTGCTTGCCCCATGTGTTTATCCATTTCTGCTTTAAACAGCTTCATAGTTCTGCTTTCTACTGCTGTGTCAGGGAGTCCATTCCATACCTTCACCACCCTCTGTGTAAACCAACCTCCTCTAAAATTTTTCCTATAATTTTCTCCCTTGATCTTTTTACTGTTTAATGATCTTAGGATTTATACTCAGCTCATTTAACCTATTAATAAGCTCCATGTGTGGTACAAAGTCCAAAGACTTGGAAAAATCAAGGTAGACCACATCCACAGATAGTCCCTCTTCCAAGGCCAGGCTCACTTGATTGAAAAAGTGTGTAAGATTTGTTTGGCAGGATCATTTTGGTGTAAACCCATGCTGTGTTACAGTATGTCAATCTTGCCATTTTCATACATATATATTTCAAGATGTTCTTTAACATACTGTTCCATTATTTTGCTAATTATGCATGTTAAACTATTTGGTCTATAGTTTTTAAAATCACTTAGTTCCTTTCTTTAATATGGATGTCACGTTTGCAGATCTCAACTCACTTGGCATGTCACCTTCTTTTAAGGATTGATTAAATAACAATGTTATGGGCCCTGCCAAGTCTGCTGACAACTCTTTTAAGATCCAAGAATGTAACCCATCTGGTCCTGGTGATCTGTATACCCTCAGGTTACGTAGTTTGTTTTGAACACTATGGATGTCAAAATCTATTATGTCACTGCTATTATCCACTAGATATACCGGATCTTTGTTTATGCATTCACTTGGCAGATAATACTTACAAAGTTTTTATTGAAGTTATCTGCCATTTGCTGCTCATCATTTGTTAAGCACTCTCCCACCTGCAACGCTCCAATCTTGCCTGAGGTAATTTTGTGACTCTTTATATAGTTGAAAAAAAGCCTTTTTGTTGTCTTTAGCTTTTGTTGCAATTCTTGTTTCTTCTTTCCTTTTGGCCCTTTTAATAGAGAGTGTCACAACCCCACTCAGCAGGTCAGCCCTCTGCTCCCAAAGTGCCAACCTCTGAGCGTAGTATTGTGAACAGTTAACAGAACAAGGTAACCCTCTTGTCTGTTTCTTGGGTTCAAGTCACCTTTGTCCCAAGATCTGGAGGGATTCAAACTGATAACCTCTTGTTAGTGTACCCAATTGTCAGGCTCAGATAATTCTGTCTTCAGGGGGCCAGATATCTTTGCCTACTGGCACCTAACCAGGTATTACAAAATGAACCCTTAGAACTCTATGCAAGACCTAGAGAACTCTTACCTGTTTCCCAGTTTGGTACCACAAGAAGCTCATGCACAGTGTCAACTGTAAACATCTAAGCTTCACTTATAAAAATAGAAGTTTCAAGGCACACCAGGCAGTTTCTGTTTTTAAAATATATATCTTTACTTTAAAATAGGTAAAAATAGGAAAACAGTAAGTACAGAACACGATATCCCAACACATACAATCTTAAAAACAAAACAGGTTTAAAAGTGCAAATTCCTACAACCCATACACTCAGACTGGTCTTATCTAAGGTATCCTTACTTTCTTAATCTTTCAGTGCTTTGATGTTCCTCTTTCTCAGTCAGAAAATGAATGTCTCTCTCCCTCTTTAAGGTCTGCTCAGTATACGTAAAAGCAGTCTTGAGCCGGCTTGCTCTCTGAGGTCACCTACCTCTGCCTTGGTGTATTAAAAGTTATATTTTATAACACAGGATGTCCTAATAAGATATTTTAAAAAATAGGTGACATCAGTGAATCTCCTCCCTTCATGTGACTTCCCCAAACCAGTCTGTGATCTGCTTCACACAGACATCAAAGTCTCTTTGATGTAATTAACTGGCTTAGTCTGTCGATACCCAAAAAAAAATGTATATTGGACTTCCCAATTTAGTCTGGGACCTGCTTCACACAGACATCAAAGTCTCTTTGATGTAATTAACTGGCTTCCTTGAAAGACACCCCAAACACATGCATAAGCCCCTTTCTTCATGACACCTAGTGCAAATCAAAGGATTTCCCTGAGGACATCATAAATGGATATTTTAGTTCCTGGCTTCAAAGAAAACTGACAAGCTAATTGCATCCCAGATATCTGTAGTTTAGCCTATGTCCTGTCCTTTGAACTTATACGGGGGGGGGGTTTGATGTGTCATTTCAGCAAGACAGTAGTTTCTCCTGACAGACTCTCCCCTACATATTTTATATTGCAGAAAAAATATCATAGTGTAATCAGAACCAGCTGTCCACATGCCATAATCCTCCCCATCTAGACTGAATTTGAGGGCTCTATCCCCTGCATGGGAAGAGCTTCCCAAATCAGTTCACTCCTAGTAGACACAAGACAGCCCATCTGAGTTTTGATTAGTCATTCCAGCCCTATGTAGAATGGTCATGTCATACCCTTGCAAAGCAAGACTCCATCTTAGCAATCTACCATTGTTTTTCCCCATCTGCATCAGCCAAACCAGGGGGTTGTGATCAGTCTGCACCACAAAATGCTGCCTATACAAGTATGGCTCCAATTTCTTTAGGGCCCACACTATGGCAAGACACTCCTTTTCCACCATGGAGTATACCTACTCCCTGGGAAGTAACTTTTTACTCAGGTAGTCTATTGGGGGATCCATCCCTTGGCTGGATGTCTGACTCAGTACTGCCCCAATACCCCCATCTGAGGCATCAGTCTGAACTATGAAAGGTTTGCTATAGTCAGGACTTGTCAAAACAGGAGCACTGCACAGTGCATCCTTTAGTTTGCAAAAGGCTTCCTCACAGGCTGGGCCCCAGTTAATTTTCTTAGGCATCCTTTTCTTTGTCAGTCAGATAGGGGAGCAGCCAGGGCACTGTAATTGGGTACAAATTTTCTATAGTACCCTGCTGTCCCGAGAAAACTCCTGACCTGCTTCTGAGTTTCTGGTCTGGGCCATGCCTGGATTACCTCTATTTTTATTTGGTTAGGACAGAGCTGTCCCTGGCCTACCACATGCCCGAGTTATGCCACCTCTCCCATGACCACCTGGCACTTCTCTGCTTTGACAGTGAGCCTGGCCCTCTGTATCCTGCCCACCACTTCCCTAAGGTGGGATAGGTGTTCCTCCCAGCTGGTACTAAAGATGGCAAAGTCATCCAGGTACACCATGGCGTACTCCTCAGCACCATTTAACACCTGGTTCACCAACCTTTGGAAAGTGGCCGGGGCATTCTTCATTCCAAAAGGCATTACTTTAAACTCAAATAAGCCTATTAGAGTGATGAAGGCTGACCTCTCCCTAGCTCTGTCTGTCAACTCTACCTGCCAATACCCCTTTGTTAGGTCAATGGTTGTAAGGTAGGTTGCCTCTCCCAACTTGTCCAGGAGTTCGTTCATCCAAGGCATCAGGAGGGCGTCTGACTTCATGACTGCATTCAGTCCACGATAGTCCACACAGAAATGAGTTGAGCCATCTGGCTTGGGCACAAGGACTACGGGTGAGGCCCAGGGGCTGTGGGATCTCTGGATTACCCCTAAATCCAGCATCTTCTCCACTTCCCTTCTAATGTCCTTTTGGACAGCCTCTAATACCCGATATGCTGTCTGCTGTATGGGCGTCTGTGTCCTTGTCTCCACATCATGTGTCACTAAAAGGATTAGTCCAGGCTTGGCGCTAAACAAGGGGACAAAGTCTGCTAAAACTTCCCTTACTTTCTGGATCTGGTCCAGGGCCAGATGGGGAGACAATTTTACTGCCTCCACAGAGGACTCCTGCTTGCTTTCCTCCAGCAGGTCCAGAATGTGGTCTCCTTCGTCCATCCCTTCCCCATGACTACACACTGCAAACACCATGTCAGCCCTATTTGCATATGGCTTCATTATGTTGACATGGTACATCCTTTCTGTCTGTCTTTGGTCAGGTAATTCCACAATGTAGTTCATGTCATTTAGCTTCCTAACCACTTTGCACAGTCCTGCCCACTCAGCCTGCAGCTTGTCTTTCCAGACCGGAATAAGGACCATGACTTCCTGACCCACCATGTACGAGCGAGCTCTGGCTCTGTGGTCATACTACACTTTTTGTTTCTATTGGGCAGCTGCCAGGTTGCACTGGGCTGTCCCCATAAGCTCCTTAAGCCTTTCCCTAAACCTAAGGACGTAATCCACAATGGGAGTTCCCTGGGTGGCATGCTTGCCTTCCCAGTCCTCCCAGATCAAGTCTAGGGGCCCATGTACCAGGCGTCCATATAAGAGTTCAAAGGGGGAAAATCCTGTCGACTCTTGGGGCACCTCCCTGTATGCAAACAGGTGGGGAAGGTATTTCTCCCAGTCCCTCCCATGCTGTTCAGCAAACGCCCGGAGCATTGACTTTAGGGTACCATTGAATCATTCCACAAGTCCACAACCTTGTGGGTGATACGGTGTCATGCATCTCTGCACCACCCCACACTTCTCCCATAAACATTTCATCAGGTCTGACATGAAGGAATCCCCTCGATCGGTGATTACCTCCTGTGGAAACCCAACATGGGAGAAAATCCCAAGTAAGGCATCTACCACTTTGTCTGTCCTCAGAGAGGATAGGGCAACCGCCTCTCGGTACCAGGTGGCATAATCCACCACAGCCAGGATGAATCTCTTCCCTGAGGAGCTTGGGGTATTTAAAGGCACCACAATATCCATTCTCACCCTCTGGAATGGCTCCTCCACTATGAGCAATGGGATCAGGACTGCTTGGGTTTTCTTGCTCGCCTTCCCTATTTCTTGGCACCGGTGACAAGACCTGCAATACTCCTTCACCTGCTGGGTGAAATTAGGCCAATAGAAATTCTGGGCCAACCGCTGCATAGAGCACACAATTCCCAGATGACCAGACAAGGGAATATCATGTGCAATCTTGAGCAACTGCTTACGATACCCCTGGGGAACAACAAGCTGCCTGCCTAGCATCCCTCCCTCTGGCTGTGCTGCCTGAGTATACATAAGTCCATTTTCCCAATAAACCTTATGTCTGCCATCACCTCCCTGTGTGCCGTCTGAGTCTGCCCAAGCCCTCAGCTTCTCTAAACTAGGGTCACTTCTCTGAGCAGCTGCAAACCCCTCACACATTCCCAAGGCATGGGACAGGTCCCCTTCAGTCACTAAACTAGGGTCCCTAGCACTAGCATCAGGGCAGTCAGGATCACTGTCAATCCCAACCCTCTGACAAGGGGTCACCCTCCCTCTTCGGAGTAACCCTCTGTAGCTGTGTGGTTACTTGTTACTGGGGAAATTTCTACCCCCTTTTTATCAGTCTCCCCATCTGGAGACACAGGCTGGGGAACCAGCCTCTCAGTGGTTTCCACAATGGTTTCTGTGGAGTTCAGGGAAATACAATTTTCCCTTGCCACGTGGCTATAGGTAACTGCACATACCATCCCCTGCTGGAGATTGTTACCCAGGATCACATCCACTGCTAATGTTTTGGCTACAGCCACCTGTTGCACAGTTCCCCATGTTTCACCCCAGTCTAGGAGAACACTAGCGAGGGGCAATGTTTTCTCCCTGCCTGCAATGTTTTCTCCCTGCCTGCAAAGTCCTGTACAGTGACATATTTATTGGGTATAAGCAGACCAGGCTGGTTGGAGTCGTATCTTCTCCAGTTCATGTTGCCTCTGGTGCTCCTGCTCCACACTGTCAGTGTCTCTCTGTTCTCACTGTGCCTCTTGGCATTCTCGCTCTGCTTCATGGTCCACCTCTCACTTCTCTCACTCTGCCTCACGGTCTGCCTCTCGCTTCTCTCGCTGCCTCTTCTCCTGGAATTCCAGCTCCATCCTGTGCAACTCAATTTGCAGCTTGAGCACCTCTGGATCCAGGATACTGGTGACCTTCCCCTGGTGCTGTGGCCCTTCACTGACAGTGGCCCTGTTGTCCTCCTCATCAGATCTGAACACTGGACTGGCCATTAGCCCTGCCACACTTGAGGGTTGGTCCTTTTCGGTCATGGTCCATGACTCGCTGCTATGGGTATCTGCTACCATCAGGGCATCTATGAGGTTCTGCTTGCTGGCTTTCACCACAACTGGGACTCCTCTGTCCCCACACAACTGCTTTAAGGAGTCTACAGTGTGCCTGCTGTAGTCGGAAGTCATCTTTCCTAACTACTGCTACTCTGACTGGCACTTTAGAAAAAAAAATAAAACGGGCAGGAACTTGACTGTAAGCCAAGGGATATAGTTCTGTTTCATTTTGAAATAAAACACTGCCTTTCTTTTTTTTTTTTTTTTCAAGTGAGCTGAACAGTCTCAGGCTGACACACTGAACAGTAAAGCTTATACCACCAAACTTTTTCAGACCGCTGCCAATCAATCTGTCACAACCCACTCAGCAGGTTTGCCCTCTGCTCCCAAAGTGCCAACCTCCGAGCATAGTATTGTGAACAGTTAACAGAACAAGGTAACCCTCTTGTCTGTTTTTGTGGGTTTGAGTCACCTTTATCCCAAGTTCTGGAGGGATTCAAACTGATAACCTCTTGTTAGCATACCCAATTGTCAGGCTCAGATAATTCTGTCTTCGGGGGGCCAGATACAGTGTCTTTGTCTATGGGCACCTAACCAGGTATTACAAAATGAACTCTTAGAACTCTATGCAAGACCTAGAGAACTCTTACCTGTTTCCCAGTTTGGTACCACAATAAGCTCATGCACAGTGTCAACTGTAAACATCTAAGCTTCACTTATAAAAAAAGAAGTTTCAAGGCACATCAGGCAGTTTCTGTTTTTAAAATATATATCTTTACTTTAAAATAAGTAAAAATAGGAAAACAGTAAATACAGAACAAGATATCCCAACACATACAATCTTAAAAACAAAACAGGTTTAAAAGTGCAAATTCCTACAACCCATACACTCAGACTGGTCTTATCTAATGTATCCTTACTTTCTTAATCTTTCAGTGCTTTGATGTTCCTCTTTCTCAGTCAGAAATTAATGTCTCTCCCTCTCTAAGGTTTGCTCAGTATACGTAAAAGCAGTCTTGAGCCGGTTTTCTCTCTGAGGTCACCTAACTCTGCCTTGGTGTATTAAAAGTTATATTTTATAACACAGGATGTCCTAATAAGATATTTTAAAAAAATAGGTGACATCAGTGAATCTCCACTCTTCATGTGACTTCCCCAAACCAGCCTGTGATCTGCTTCACATAGACATCAAAGTCTCTTTGATATAATTAACTGGCTTCCTCTGACGATACTCCAAAGAAATGCATATTGGACTTCTCAATTTAGTCTGGGACCTGCTTCACACAGAGGTCAAAGTCTCTTCGATGTAATTAACTGACCTCCTTGGAAGACACCCCAAACACATGCATATGCCCCTTTCTTCATAACACCTAGTGCAAATCAAAGGATTTCCCTGAGGACATCATAAATGGATATTTCAGTTCCTGGCTTCAAAGCAAACTGACAAGCTAATTGCATCCCAGATATCTGTAGTTTAACCTACGTCCTGTCCTTTGAACTTATACCTGGGGGGGGTGATGTGTCATTTCAGCAAGACAGCAGTTTCTTCTCACAGACACTCCCCTACATATTTTATATTGCAGAAAAAATGTCATAGTGTAATAAGAACCAGCTGTCCACGTGCCACAGTGGGTTTACACTCTTTCACTCTTTCCTTAATGATTTGCCAATTATCAGGTGTTGGATTCCTTTATGCTTTAAATATACACTTTTTTTCCCTTCTTACACATTTCTTAATGTTATTATTAAACCAAGATGGTATTTTTCCATTATGATTATATTTGGTTCTTATTGGTATATATAGGTCAATACACTAATTTAATTTGCCTTTAACTGTTTCCCAAATGTCTTGCACATTACGTTTATCGAGTTCTCCTTTGCAGTCCCATTTCATCATATGACTCCTCATGCCTGTAAAATTAACTTTATTGAAGCATCTAGTAGTAGTTTTCCCTTTTCCATTTGTATTATTATACAGCATTTTAAATTCCACCATGTTATGGTCACTAGATCCTTGAGGCTCTCTTACTTTACATTTACTGATATCCTCTTCCATATTGCTAAAGACCAAATCTATGTTATTTCATCCTCAAGTATCTTCTTGTGCATATCATTCTAAGTTGTTAATTGTTAGGATGTCAATTAGACTATTTTCAAAATCTGCTGTTACCTCAGGACTTTCCCAACAGATATGTGGCAAATTAAAGTCTCCCGTTATTAAAGATCTACCATTTAGTTGCATATTCTTAATGGCATCAAGGAACTTCATGTTGTCCTCTATTGTTAAATTTGGTGCTCTATAACATACATCTATTGTAATTTTTTTTTCCAGTCTGTATTAGATCAATCCACACCTGTTACATGTGGTTGAATTGGTCTGATTTTACTTCTAGTTCATGTGCAGTAATACTACTTTTGATCAATAGTGTCACTCCTCCCCCTTTTTTGTTAGTACGGTTTACACTATATGTATTATATCCAGAAATGTTTTGACCCCAGTCCCCATTTTGCCACCAAGTTTCTGTAATTGCTCATAATCCCAATATATTCCTGTTTTAGAAGAAGTTCTAGTTCTTCAATTTTATTTATTAGGCTTCTAGCATTGATTAACACTACCTTAAACTCTGGTTCAGTGTGTGTCTTTTTTCCTCGTATATGTGTCCTCTGTTGTATCAGTTTTTTAATGGGTGTTGTTCTATACATATATATATATAATATATATATATATAGGTTACTTCAGTGTCTCATTAACCTCTCCCCTTGTCTGTCAGTTTAAAGCTGTTTTTGAAATGTCCTCACAGAAGATGTTGGCTAGGGTTCTACTTCCCTTCCTACTGAAATGGAGTCCATCTTAACCAAACAGGTTGTATTGACAATCACATTTTTCCCATAGTTTGATGCATCTTATTTTTCTGTAGGCACCGTTGTCTTAGATTATTATTTACTTTTTTTAATCTTATTAGTCCATCTATATCTTGCTCATGGTACTTGTAAAATCTCTGATATGACAACCTCACAACCCCTATCATTTGAGGATTTGAATATTTGTTTATACTCATTCATTAGCTCCTGTACATTCTGTTTTCTAGTCCAGTCAAACCTCGATTATCCAGACATCGATTTTCCAGATTATTAACTCGTACAGACTAGCGACCTGGTCCTGAAAAAGTTATCCTCCTATCTGTAACATTGATGTGTGAATTTGTTTATCTGGACGATCGCTTATCCAGACAAATTTGCTATCCCCGGTAGGTCCAGATAATCGAGGTTCAACTGTATTATTAGTTCCTGCCTAAAGGATTATCAGGGGATTTTCACCTGCAGACTTTAATATATTGGATGTCATTTCCCCTATTTCCTTTATTGTAGCCCCCAAGAAGCTACAATTAGCCACATTTTCTATGTTTCCTTGTGTTGATAGTGATCCATATATTTGATCATTGAATCTCCTAGGATATATATTTGTCTGGGATTACTTGTATTACTGTCATTTCCTTTTTTCAAATTTAATATACTTTATTCATATATGTAACAATGCAGAGTTACAAATATAACAGTAAGCACAATTTTGACTGAAAGCTAAATCCAGCTATTTAGACCGAACATAGTAAAACCAGTTAAAAACTAAAAGTATATATCAATTAACGATATCTCTGCAGTTGAAGTAGATAGTTACAATACTTTTGTTATGTTGTTATACCTACCTCCCCTTCCCTCCAACCCTTCCCCCACAAACCACTGGATGGTGTGTCAAAATATCTACAGGTTCCACCCAACCTATTAAGAGTTATACCTGTAAATGTGAAAAGGTACTGGGAATAACGTGTAAAACAAGGAAAGATAGTGAGAAAGGCACCAATAAAAGACAGACCTAAATTATTGCATGTCCTTTATATAGTCAACAAAGTCTGCAGTGGTTCCCAGATCTTCTTATACCTGGATAGGTTACCAGAAATGTTTGCTACCAAGCGTTCAGCTTGTAAGGCAAACAGGATTTCCCTATACCATTCTAGAATATGGGGGTATATTGATATAACCAATGTTGAAGGACAACCTTTTTTGCACATGCTGATATCAAGACCATATGAGCTTTTTGGTTGCCGATAAGGGAGTCTGAAAAATCACCCACTATACATATTTCAGAGATAAACGCATCTGATAGCCCCAACAATGGGTCCAGATGAGTATGAACTGAGTTCCAAAAGAGAGTGATCTTCTGGCAAGTCCAAAGAATATGGTATAAAGAGACAGGTTTCTGACCACATCTGGAACAAAGTTCAATGGAAAGATGACCTATCTTAAATCTTATGTAATCTCACTGAGGTGTAATAGAGATTGTGAATAATCTGGAATTGCACAAAATCATATTGGTTCCATCTTATAAACTGATATAGATATCTCCAGATGAGAGGCCAGTTCTTGGGAGATGCAGTGGGAGGAAGAGTCTGATCCCAACCACATATCCTGGGGCCCTCATTGGCAGCCAGAAATGTTTGTAGTGAATGATAGTAATATGATACCAGATGGGAAGAAGGGGCATAAGAAACTAAGGGAAGGACCACAGAGCCAAAGGGGCTTTGCCACAGGCCTGTGCCAAAAAATTGTGTGAGCATATGGGTTATCTTAAAATACTTAAAACATGATAGGGCAGGCATAGTTCTTGTGCGCTCTGAAAGGGAAGCAATTTGCCATTCAAAGTTAGCTCTTGAACTGTTTCTACTCCCATATCTGGTCAACAATTCCTGGACAGCATTCGCCCAACTATGCGCAGGTTAGGATTTCCTGTAAGGGCTGAAGAATATCTTGACCTGGGCAAACCTTCAGGAAAGAACAGCTGTGAATGGATCTGCAAGGATGCCCCAAGGGGAGTGTCCCATAGAGGGAGAGGTAACCACTTCCTGGATAAAAAGGAAAGCGTCCTGAGAGCTATACCATAAAGCGAACAGAGGGCACATTCTATATCTACCCATTGTGGAGTATAATTTCAAGCTTCCACTGAATATAACCAGTAGGACAGCCTGTTAAAATGTAGGGCTAAATAGTACATATAAAAATTGGGCACCTGTAGACCACTATCCTATTTAGTCCTCATTAATTTTGAGAGCACTCTGCAAGCTGCCTTACCCTGCCATAAGAAGGAAGCAAGAAGTCTGTGCACTTGGGTAAACCAGAATTGTGGAGGAAACCAATTGTACATCTGTAGGGGGTACAATAACCATGGTAGAACATTCAACTTGATAATATTTAGTCTGCCCCATAATGAAAAGGGTAGGAGAGACCAAAACTCTAGATCGACTTTGACATGAGAGATGATTCTCATGATTCTCATGACTGTTAATTGTGGGGGATTTCAATGCCTGGGTCGACGATGAACTCTCTGGTTTTGGTCAAAATCTCCTCCAGTTGATGATTTCACTGGGTCTAACACAGGTTGTTACCTCCTCAACCCATATAAAAGGTCATTCATTGGATCTGGTCTTCCTTTTGGATATGGAGATTGCTGACTTGGGGGTGGAACCAGTCAGTTGGTCTGACCATCACACCATAAGGTTCAGCTTCAGGGCTCCCCCTAATAGGTCTGCCCCTACGGAGATGATTCATTACCGCCCTTTAAGGGATATTAGTCCCAGTGACCTGATGGTGGTACTGGACCTATCGGGTTTGTCTGGTGAATGCATGAGTCCAGATGATCTCGTATTGGCCTATAATAAGGCTGTGGGAGATGCTCTGGACAAGATTGCTCCTGTTCATGTTCGGCCTCTCACCCTCCGTTCAAGGAGTACTTGGTTTGATGGCTCCTTGAAGGAGTTAAGGAGAGTAGGCCGAAGGTTGCAGAGAGCATGGAGGAAGTCCAGAAATGATGCTGACAGGCTTAGGTTGATGGCACATTATGACGGCTATCAATCAGAAATCAACCGTCAGAAGGCAGAATTCCTGTCCAGGGAGATTTCTGCTGCACAGAATCGACCGGCTCAGCTTTTCCGGACTGTTGAAAGATTGTGCAATCCAATCTGTCTACAGCCCAGAGAAGCCTTTTCTCAGCTAAGATGCGAGGAGTTCGCTCAGTTCTTTGCAGATAAGGTTGCTAGCATCAGGTCCGGTATCAGTCCAACTCCTCCTTTAAGAGACTGCAGTTGTCGACATGAAGTGATATTCACCCGGTCTGTCTGGTCAGGTTTTCGCCGGCTGGAGTTCACTGACATTGTGAAGATCATCCAAGCATTACGGCCAACCAGTTGTAGTTTGGATCCGGGTCCTACAACCCTCTTGGTGGGATGTTTAGAGGTTATCTGCCCGATCCTTGCTGACATTGTCTGGAAATCCTTGGAGAGGGGGGTCTTTCCTGATCCCCTTAAGGAGGCGGTAGTTCGACCACTCCTAAAAAATCCTCCTTGGATCCAGACTGCCTAGCTAACTACCGGCCTATCTCTAACCTACCTTTTGTTGGGAAGGTTATTGAGAAGGCGGTTGCGTTACAACTGGATGATCATCTTACAACTCACAATGTCTATGATACTCTCCAATCTGGTTTCAGGAAGAAGCATAGCATGGAGACTGCCCTTGTCCGGGTGTTAAATGACCTCCTAATGGCTAGAGATCGAAAGGCATGTACCATTCTGGTACTTCTCGATCTCTCTGCAGCATTTGACACTGTAGACCATGGTGTGCTGTTGGAGCACCTGCGATTTATGTGGACTGTCTGGAACAGTCCTCAAATAGTTTCAATCTTACCTCACAGACAGGTTTCAGAGGGTTACCACTGGAATTTATTCCTCTGGTGCTCACTCCCTGCCTTGTGGGGTACCGCAGGGTTCCATTTTAGTGCCCATGTTGTTTGCAGTGTATATGCTGCCTTTAGGAGATATGATCAGGTGAAACAGCTTGGGTTTTCACTGTTACGCAGATGATACTCAGCTGTATCTGTCCTTTCCGCCCGGGCAAGATGGTGCTCTCTCCAAGCTAGACAATTGCCTTACTGAGATCAGATTATGGATGAGTTCTAGCTGGTTGAGACTGAATCTGGATAAGACTGAGGTGTTGGTAGTGGATCCGGGTCGCCCGGTGATGGGTTTGGGGGCTGGTCAACCGCCAGGCTTATTGCTCGGTGGTATGTCGCTCACTACCTCAGATCAGGTGCGAAATCTGGGCGTTATTTTTGACGAAGGCTTGACCTTAAAATCTCGGGTGTCAGCCGTGGTCAAATCCTCTTTTTTTCATCTGAGGAATATCACCCGGATTAAACACCTGGTCCCACCGGGCGATCTGCCAACGTTGGTCCATGCCTTTATCACTACCCGTCTTGACTTCTGTAATTCCCTGTACCTAGGGTTATCTGGGGTTGATATCCGTCACCTCCAGTTGGTGCAGAACGCAGCGGCAAGGCTTTTGACTGGGATCTCTAGATCCAGTCATATTACGCCTGTGCTCTGTGAACTGCACTGGCTGCCTGTGAGGTGGCGGATTACCTATGAGGTTGGTTTACTAACCTTTAAAGCCCTACATGATCAGGGACCTGGCTACCTGAAAGATCTCCTGGTACCCTATTGCCCCCTCCATCCTCTCCGCTCCACCAACGAGGGATTGCTGGAGATTCCCAGGGTTCGATTAAAAACATCTGGATTTCATGCTTTTGCCTTTTCTGCACCAACCCTGTGGAATTCTCTACCTTGTTGGTTGAGAGATTGTCCAACCATCGAGAAATTTAAAAATGATTTAAAGACATATCTATTTGGTCTAGCTTATCCTAGTTATAGCTTTTAATTTATTATTTTAACTTATGTATTTATGTGAATTATTGTACAGCGCCTTGGTTTTGAAAGGCGCTTTATAAATAAAGATGATTTGATTTGATGATAGCATCTAAGTTGTATTGTTTAAACTTATTTGGGGAGGTGCTGAGAAAAATTCCTAAATATTTGAGTTTGTCCTTTCTCCAGGCCAGGCTGAGGTGATCTATGTCTGCTTTAAAAGTTTTATTATTAAGGGGCATAATATCCATCTTGGTAAGGTTAAGTTTGCTATAAGCTATGACACCGAACTGAGAAATGATCTGTAATGCTGGAGGGAGTGAGGTAGCTGGAGAGGATAGGTGGAACAGAATATAATCTGCGTAGACAGAAAGTTTGTACTCTGTGTTGTGAATTGAAATACCAGTAACCTGAGGAGTAGAGTTAAGTTTCCAGATGAGAGGCTCCAAAAATAAATTGAATAAGAAGGGAGTTAAGGGCATCCTTGCCTAGTACCCTGATATAGGGAAAAGGGCTGGGATCAACATGCCGTTGCACAGTACTTGGGAAGTAGGGGAAGAATATAAAGCTTTGACCCATTGTGTAAATTCACATATGATACCAAATTTTGGTAAGACACTACACAAATAACCCCAGGAGACCTTATCAAAGGCTTTCTCGGCATCCAGGGACACAAAGGCTGCAGGAGTATGTAGATCCCTTGAAGCCGAGAGAAGGTGTGAAATTTTACGGAGATAATCAGCTGAAAGTCTCCCCTTGACAAACCCCACCTGTTCCCGACTGATTAACAAGTCCCAGATGAGACCCAATCTACCGGCCAGTACCTTTGAAAGAATCTTAAGGTCTACATTGGTAAGTGAGATCGGTCTATAGTTGGCAAGCAGCAATAGATCCCGGTCTGGTTTGGGAATAACCACAATGGAAGCGGTGGTTAGTGAGGGGTCAGATATGCCCTTTTCAGAGATATAATTATATGTATCTAGGAGAATAGGAGCTATGTGTTCTTTTAGTGCTTTGTAAAAATTTGTGGTAAAACCATCCAGGCTGGGAGCCTTATCCATTATTGTCATTTTCAATGTCGGTGTTTTAGTCATCATTATTCTCATTTGTCTTTTTGTTTTCATTTACCATGTTAAATATCTCATTAGTTTGTTCCTCTATGCTGTCCATTAGATTAAGAAGAGGTGCAAACTGATTCTCTACATCCAATATGAATTCATTTTCCTTCTTTTCTTTTCTTCTTTTGTGCTCTGTTGTTGTTTACATAGCACCAGTCATCACCTTCCTTCACCATATCTTGCTCTTTTGCTTGTATGTTAATTTTCAGACTCATTTTGCACTGTTTCATTTTCAGCATGTGTCATTTCAACCCCTCTTTTATTCTTAGTGTCTTAATCTAAAATTCTAGATCAAAGATTTTAGTTTTTAGATCTTTAAATTCCACACATTGGGCACATATAAAATAAACCTCTACATGTTTCAAGAGTAATCTTATCACATGTAGTACATATGGATTCATGACGGGTGCTAGACAAAATTTTTGTTGAATGCCCCATCAGCGACACCGACAGGTTGACCGCATTCTGCAGTCGGCTGCCGGTTCCCACAGGCTGACTGTGTTTTCTTCGGGGGGGGCTTCGCCCCAACCCCCCCACGCAGGGGGCTGTGCCTCCCGCACCACCCTTAAGGATTATCAACTCTGAGTCGGAGCTGATTGGGGGGTGCAGGACCCCCAACAGACAGCGCCTGGTGCCAGCAGGTTTCCCTCAGTGGCATGGTGCTGTAGTCGCTGTGGGGGACCTCGCTGGTGAAATGTCGCTGTCAGAGGGGTAATCGGTACATATGATTCCTAGTTTACCATTTTTTAATGCTACTATACCGTTGTCCGTTTTAAAGGTTGTTTTCTTTTATTATTATGTGCGTTCCTTCTCCTTTCACAGTCAGATCAGTATCCCTTTAAAGTGTACTACTGGTGTGTAGTTTATGTTCAAGTTTGCAGTTAAATCTTGTACACTTTAGTTCTTTATACATTTCATATGTATAGCTAACAAGGATATGGTTTTTTAAACTACTACACTTCAAAGCACTCACAGAGTTTACGCTTTGCTCTTTCTTGAGCAAAACTGTAACAACTGGTGACTGTTAGGACATTCTTCTTACTTACTTCTTGGCATTGTGATTGCCGCACTAGGTCTTGCCTACCTGAGTCCCTACAGCCCCCGCAGACACCTGCTGATACACGCTGATGCATGTGTCTCTGTGTGAGTCTGGGCACGGGTAGACTTGCACTCACCCTGCTCGAGCTTGCCCTGCTCGCAGAAGGGCTCAGTTTAAATCCCTTGTGACCCGGAAATGCCTCTTTCAGGTCACAGATGTAAGACCCAAAAGAACAAGATTTTTAAACCTAAGAAATAAAATCACCTCTCCTCGGGAGATATATCCTGCATGGAACTAGTGCAGTTCTAAGTTTAAAACAGATCTGTACCACCATACCACATCAGGCATGTGGAGCACTGGCAGTTTCTCAGGCTGCTTAGATGAACTACAGCTCCCGATATGCATTAGCAGCACTTCCAGCAATGTACTGTATGTTCTGTTGTCTAGTGCTACCAATCACCACCCACAGCATTGTGCACAATAGTATATAATAAAAATATCAAGGCCTTAGGTGGTTTCACAGTGTTGCACCTCCAAACAGTTACGAGGTACAAAACTATCTGTCCCAATCTAGCCCACTGGCAGAGGGGCACCATTTAAATACATTGAGACCCAGAAGTGCATCTTTCAGGTCACAGATGTGAGATACTAAAGAACAAGTTTTTTTAGAACTAAGAAATAAAATCATCTCCCCTCAGGAGATGCATCCTGCACAGAACTAGTGCAGTTCTAAGTTTAAAACAGATCTGTACCCAGTTGAATTTCTGCTTGCGACGCCAGCGTTCCAGGTTCGGGAGCAAGCCCTGACCACTGGAGGGCCAGCCGGGGGAGAAGACTTGAGCATCCCATGACTGCTCGTCTTCTCTGGGGAAAGGGAGGGGACCAAGGTCCGTAGCTTGCCTGAGCCAGGGTGGAGGCTCGAGGTATGGCAAGTCCTGCAGTCACAGGAGGGACTGGTCAAGAAATGTGGTGGACATCGGCGCACGGCACCTTGACGTCAGGGCGCACACTGCATGTAGGGAGAAAAATGGAGGAAAATGCATCCCGGGGCATGGGTAGATGGAGCACCAACCTGACCTAATTACGCTGCCGATCACTGGGGACCCGATGACACTTGAAGATATTGGGCATCAGGGCCCCACCCTGTACCCACCTGGGGGTACAGCCACGGCTCCATGGGGGAACCTCCGGGGGAATCAAGGTAAGGCAAGACATGGAGTGGTCTAGGCGACTCCCAAAGAAATGCAGCTCCGAGGTGAGGGGAGGAGAATAAACAGAAAGTTAAAAAAAAAAAAAAAACAGATCTGTACCACTGTACCACATTGGGCACTTGGAATTCCGATAGTTCCTTGTGTTAGATGAACTATGGCTCCCGATTTTCTTTAGCAGCACTTCCAGCAACATATGTTCAGTTGCCTAGCACTATCAACCACCATCAATCACCACCACAGCAATGTGCACAGTAGTATGTAATAAATGGTATATATAGTATATAATAAAAATATCAAGGCTTTGGCTACTGGGCTCCTAACCCAATCGTGATTCTGCGTGCCACTATAGTATTTTGCTTTCTTGCCCAGGGACGACATAAATGTTTTGTATGCTGTGTGTCTAAGATAATTATATTCTATTGCCATGTGACTCTCCCTATTGTACTTAGCACCTTGCCTGTTGTTGTGATATATGTGTATATATATGTGTATATATATATACATATGTATATACATAATATCTATCTATCTATATATATATAGTATACCACTTTTGCTTACCTTGACTATTGCTTGCATCATGCCTTTGTTACCTACCTATGAGCGTGTTGTTTATTGCTTTAGACTGTAACCTGTCGGGTGTTGCACCACCCTTGTTGTACCTCTCTGTAATCATGTTGCTTATTGCTGTATATTGTTTACTGTCGGATGTTGCATCACCCTTGTCTGTCACTCTCCTAGATTGTACCTGAAAACAGGCAGTTTCTGCCTACTGTACCTACCTGGTTAACAAAAACTAAATAAATAAATATATATTGCACCCCTCTTCACGTCACACTGTGTTGTTTTGGCCAAATCCAAGTCTGTGCACCAAATTGTTAACATATTTGAATTTCCTTGAGAATTTAAATCTTTTTATACAATTTCAGTCCAAAATTCAATACATTGCATGAAGTTGCGGATTTTGTGCTGAGAATAGTGAAAATTGTGGATATTACAGAAAATATTGCTCCTTTTATGAGACACCAATTCAGTAAAACGTGTTTCACTCTCAGATTTTTTTTTTAATTCTTTGGTAACCAGATACAGCCCACTAGACATAATGCCTATTTTCAGGGGCAACCTGGGAGCACTAGGGAGGGTCACTGAGTTGCTCAGGGTCACACAGTACACAAATGGAAGTTGTGGGAATCAATTTAGGAAAAGTAAATACACATCTATTACATAAATACATAGACACCGTCGGCAGATAAGGGCCTACAGCCCACCCAGTCTGCCCATTTGAGCTTGGAAGTTCACTTTATGTTTTCCTAGAAGTCTGTAGCCCCTTACCCCTGACTTCCAGAATTCCCTTATGTTTTATCCCATACGTTCTTAACTCCTGTGATTGTTTCAGCCCCCACTACTTCCTCTGGCAGGGTGTTCCACTTGCCCACCACCCATTCTGTGAAGAAATTTTTTCTCACGTTTCTTGTGAATCACCCTCCCTCCAACTTCATCCCATGCCCTCAAGTCCTAGAACATATTTTTTGCTGGAAAACAGTGTATCCTTGCACCCTGTTCATCCTTGTAAGATACTTGTATGTCTCTATCATATCCCTTCTCTCCCTCCTTTCCTCCAGGGAGTACATATTCAAGTCCTTCAACCTGTCCTCATAGGACTTGTGATGCAATCCATGTGCCATCTTTGTTGCCCTCCTCTGAATCTTCTCTACCCTGTCTATGTCCTTACATAGGTAAGGTCTCCAGAACTGTACACTGTACTCCAGGCGGGGCCTCACTAGTGTCTTGTATAGTGGAATTATGACCTCCCTTTTCCTACTGATGATGCCCCTGCCTATGCATCCCAGCATCCTATTTGCTTTACCTGCTGTCTTGTCGCACTGTTTCCCTACTTTGAGGTCATCTAAGATGATAACCCCAAGATCCCTTTCCTGCTTGGTGCATGCTATATCCTCACCCCACAACTAATATTTGTTCCAGGGTTTTTGTGCCCCTTATGCATTATCTTGCACTTCTTTACATTGAATTTCAACTGCCAAACCCCTGACCATTCTTCAAGTTTCTGCAGGTCCCTCCTCATTCTGTCTACACCCTCTGGTGTGTCCACTCTGTTACATAGCTTTGTGTCATCAGCAAACAAGGAAATTCTGCCTTCTAGGTCCTGTGCAATGTCACTGATGAAGATGTTGAATACAACCAGTCCCAGTACTGATCCCTGTGGTACCCCAATGGTCACTCTTCCCTCTGTAGAGTGACAGCCATTTACCACCACCATCTGTGTCCTGCCGCCCAGCCAGTTACCTACCAACTGCACTACTGTCCTGCTCACACCCATATTCCCCAGTTTGTTTAATAGCCTTCTGTGTGGCACAGTGTCAAAGGCCTTGCTGAAGTCCAGATAGGCCACGTCCACTGCCCTCCCCTGATCCACCTCCTTTGTCACCCAGTCAAAAAATTCAATGAGGTTGGTCTGACGTGACTTCCCCATGGTGAAACCATCCTGTCTTGTGTCCTGTAGTCCATTGGCAACCAGATGTTCCATCAATTTCTCCTTCAGTAGTGCTTCCATGATCTTCCCCACTACAGAGGTGAGACTGACTGGTCTGTAGTTCCCTGCTTCCTCTTTGTTCCCACTTTTGTACAAGTGGACTACATCTGCTGTCCTCCAGTCTTTGGGTACCTCCCCGGTTTCCAGTGATCAGCTAAACAGGATTGTCAGAGGTTCAGCCACCACCTCTCTTAGTTCTTCTAGGACCCTGGGGTGCACCCTATCTGGCCCAATTGCTTTATCAACTCTTATTCCTTCCAGTTCCTTCAGGATCCTTTCTCATGTAAAGGGACTTGTGTCCATTTCTGCACTGTTCCTACCCCCTGTACTCAGTTCAGGCCCATTACCCTCCTCTTCCTCCTCAAAGACTGAGCAGAGATACCTGTTCAATATGTCAGCTTTAATGTTGTCCTCCACTACTTGGCCCCCATCCTCCCCCTTCAGTCTCACTATCCCTCCCTCCCTTTGCCTTTCTTTTTTCACTTATGTACCTGTAAAAGGTTTTGTCCCCTCTACCCACTGATTTTGCAGTGCACTCTTCTGTTTGAGCTTTGGCTTCCCTTACTAACCTCCCTGCCTCCCTTTGCTTCTCCTGGCACTTCTCCCTATTCCCTTCTGCCTGTGTCTTTTTGTATTGCTTGAACTCAATCTTTTTGGCTTTCACTTTCTCCGGTACCTCCTTGGAAAACCATAATGGCCTTCTCTTCCTTTTCCTCTTGCTAACCTGCTTAATGCATAATTCTGTTGCTCTTGTAATCCCCATTTTTAAATATTGCCCACTGTTCCTCAACCCCTGATTCCCACCCCATTCTCATTAATGCCTCTTTCAAGCATCTCCCCATTTTCCCAAAGTCTGCCCCCTAAAATCCAGGATACGTGTTTTTGTGTAGTTTGGTTCTGTTCCTTCTGTGATTTCAAACCACAGTGACTGGTGGTCACTGTTCCCCAGGTGCTCCTCCTTTGTTATCTCCATCACACTGTCCCCGTTTGTGAGCACAACGTCCAATATTGCCTTCTGCTGAGTTGGTTCCATGACCAGGTGCTTGAGGAAGGCACCCTGAAGGGAGTCTAGAATAAATCTGCTCCTGGTTGATGCTGCTGCTGGGAGGCTCCAGTCCATGTCTGGAATATTGAGGTGTCCAACCAGCACCACCTCACCCTTGTCTGCCATCCTTTGGATGGTTAGTATCAGCTCCCTATCTGTTTCTTCCTCCTGGGCTGGTGATCTATAGACCATCCCTGTGCAGATGTCTGGACCCATTTTCCTTTCCAGATTAACCCACAGTATCTCTCCCCAATTTTGTTCCTCCTGGATCTCTGTTGCCTTTATGCCATATTTCACATAAAGTGCCACTCCTCCTTCCTTCCTACCTGCCCTGTCTCTTCTGAATATGTTGTAGCCACGTATGGCCATCTCCCAGTCATGCTTATCATTACACCACGTCTCTGTGATGGCCACAATGTCCAGGTCCAACTGCACCATAACAGCCTCCAGATCTTCCATCTTGTTGCTAAGGCTCCTGGCATTGGCACACATGGCTTTCCATGATTTGAACTCCCTGGACTGTTTAGCCATTCTACTCCAGCCCTGCCCCTAGTTGTCCTTTATCCCTGGTTCTTCTGCTGTCTGCCCTTCTGTTGAATTTTGCCCCCTTTCTTCTTATCCACCTCTTGGGTGCTTATCTCCATCTTTTGCACACTGTTTTGTAGAGATATCCACTCCTCCTGTTCACTGGTTCCACTGCTAGCTGTGGGGGGTGGGCAATTAGGTACCCTTCTTGCTGGCCTGCCACTCCCCCCACCTTGGCTAGTTTAAATGCTTGTCCATGTAGCATTTGAACTTATCATTGCATGCTTTGATTCCCTTCCAGGACGGATGCAGGCCATCAGACTTGAACAAGTCTCCATCCCTCCAGGTAGGTCCGCAGTCACCAATGAATCCAAACCCTTCCTCACAGCACCAGTTCTTCAACCATGAGTTAAAGTTCTTGGTGTGTGCACCCCTACGCTCTCCCATGCCTCTCACAGGTAGTACTTCTGAGAAGGTGACAGAAGTAGCTACTTGCTTGATACCCTTCCCCAATTTCCTAAACTCTTCCTGAACTTCCATAGGCTCCCCATTTGCCAGGTCATTAGTACCTAGGTGGATAATGACATCCAGCTCACCCTCCCATCTTGCCTTCCAGCAATCCCCAGGATCTTCCTCCCATCCCTCCATGCCATAGCATCTGGTAGGCACCTCACTTCCCTGTTCTCCCCCTCCTGTGTTCCTAGCTGGATCCCTCTTATGATAGAGCCCCCCACCAGGATTCACTTCCTCCTCCTCTGGAGTCCACTGTTCTCCCCACTGAGATCACTTCCTTGGTTGACCTCCACATCCTTCTCTTCCACTTCTCTGGGTACCTCTGTTTGGGTATCCCCATTTGCCAGTGTGGCATATGAGTTCTGGAGTGGAATAGGATCTGGGATGTGCCTCTACCTGACCGCCCTAACCCTCCCTGAGTCCACCATCATCCAAGTGCTCCTCGTCCTTGGCATCCTTTGAGGCAGCGGCGTTGGATTGGGTGTTCTCTGGATAAGGGTGAAGGTACTCCTGACCCAGTTTACTTCCGCTCTGAGTCTGGCTACCTCATCCCACTGTCCAGAGAGATGCCTGTAAACAGGGCAGTACCTCAGCATCCAGAAGGTGTTCCTGAATATGGTTGCATCGCAGCCACTGCATTGCACCACTCCCCACATTATACTGCACTTATATTGCTGTTCCAGTACGTGTCTGTTACTGAAGCTCTCCTAGTTCCCTTTTTATTAATTTAGTGTCCTAAAAATCCTGACACCAATCCTCAGATACTTTTCTTTAAAGAAGGGGAAAAAAATGAGTCAAAACAATTGTTGTGCCGAGGGTGGGCTTCCTCCCCCTTATGCCCCTCCTACTCCACAACCTCTGCAAGTCCCTCAGCCTAGCTCCTGTCAATCGGATTTAATTAAATTCAGTTCAAGTCAGTTTTATTTATATGGCGCCTTTCAAATACCGAGGCACCTTACAAAAGATTAAAACAACTTCAGCATAAAATTACATATATAATAAATAAGATAAAATAATAATAAGCAGTCAACAATATTAGGCTAATCCCCAAAAGCAAGACTCCATAAAACAGTTTTGAGCACCTGTTTAAAACCCTCCATGGTCGGGCACTCATGTACCTGACAGGGTAGAGAATTCCAAAGGGTAGGGGCCGCATGCATGAATGCATGGGCCCCAGCAGGTTTTAGACAAACCCTTGGACTCTCTAGTAACCCCTCATCAGTCAAGTGGAGCAATCGCCCAGGGCAGTAAGGGACCAGAAGTTCTTTCAGGTAGTCCAGACCCTGTCCATGTACGGCTTTATAAGTCAGAAGCCCGACTTTGAAGGTGATTCACCACTGTACCGGCAGCCAGTGCAGTTCACGCAACACCGGCAAAATATGACAGGACCGAGAGGTTCCCATCAATAACTGGGCCACTGCATTCTGCACCAGCTGAAGGGGGTGTATATCGACCCCTGGAAGCCCTAGGTAGAGGGCATTGCAATAATCCAGGAGAGAAGACGCAAAGGCATGTACCAGCATAGAAAGGACACTGGACGGAACGAGATACTTAACTCTGGAGATATTTCTCAGATGATAGAAAGAGGATTTGACAACTGCTGACACCTGTGAATGCAGTGTCAGACCCTTGTCAAAAATTACCCTCAGGTTTCGCACACATTCAGAGGTCGGGAGTTGGAGGCCCCCAAGAGAAAGTCCCAAGGGTGACCCCACCCCAACCCCTCTATCAGGTGACCCAGATCCACCACCAACCACCTCAGTCTTTGCCGAGTTCAACCTCAACCAGCTCGACTCATCCACTCCTGGATTTCAGTAAGGCAGTTATTAAATACTGAGAGAGCTCTATTCTGATCAGGCACAAAAGAAAGATACCGCTGGGTATCATCGGCATAACAATGAAACCTTAGCCCATACCTTCTTACAATGTCTCCGAGGGTAGCATGTACACTGTGAACAACATGGGGGACAGCATCGATCCCTGAGGAACCCCACATGACAAAGGGACTGGGTCAGAGGAGTAAATCCCTGACACCACCCTTTGAGTTCTTCCGGTGAGGAAAGATGAAAACCACCTGAGGACCGTACCTGACAGGCCACAGATGAACCTCAAACGATTGAGCAGGACCCAATGGCCCACAGTGTCAAATGCTGTAGAGAGATCAAGAAGGACCAAGATGGAGTGGTTCTTCAGCTCTCCAGCCATCAGGAGATCACTGAGCACCTGAACCAGCGCCACCTCAGTACTATGCCTCTTTCGAAAACCGGACTGGAGAGGCTTGTAGACATCATGGATGGTCAAATGGTCCTCCAGTTATATGGCAACTACTTTCTTGATCAACTTCCCCATAAAGGGGAGGTTCGAGATTGGTCTGTAGTTTGCATGGCAGTCTGGGTCCAAGGAAGCTTTCTTCAAGAGGGGTGTCACCACCACCTCCTTCACAGAGCTAGGAAACTCACCTATTTCCAGGGAGCACCAGACTATCCATGTTAGGACTGAGTCAAGAATGTCACTATAACCCAAAATCAGGATAGTTAGTTCCGGGTCCAAACTACAGCATGTAGGGTGCATACCCTGGACAATCTTCATGATGTCCCCGAGCTCCAGCTGGTGGAAGGCATTCCAGGAAAACTTAGGAGCATATAATTAAGAGTTGGGGCGGGGGAGGGGTGTGTGTGTGAAAATTTATGGCAATTAAAGACAGCAAAGGAATACACCACCACTACAAGCACACGAAACTAGGTTTTAAATTTTCAACAGCCCAAAAACAATTCTAAGAAAAGGCAGCAAAGAAATTACAATGCCACTAAAAGCCCACAAATCTAAGTTTAAAACAAAAACAGCAATGAGCAGTTACTGCAAAGCTGGTTTCATTTTCTTAAACAAGAAACTTACCCAAGCACACACACACATACACACACACACACACACACACACACACACATATATATATTTACAAAACGGGTAGGAAAAATTATCTCTGCTGGTTGTTTGAAATGCATCACATGACCATGCATATATCAGATCGGCACGCACACCTGCACTTTCACCCCATCCAAAACAATTCTGCCATTTATAAAGATAGATAACCCAATCTAGGGTGTGCGGTGCGCAACCTGATACACGACGCCTTGGTGGTGACGACCGCCCGTGGCCTCTGCGTATCATCGTACCCAAGGTGTGGTTAACAGAGAGAGTATATCGCACACCTTAGAGTGGGTTATCTATTATATATATATATAAATCAGAAGTAATTGCAGGCAATGACATATAGGTGATATTGCTTATTTTCAGATTGCAAATGCATATATACTGTACCCACCCACCCCTTTTCTCTGGCAGTAGCAGGGAGATCTGCCAGCAGAGATCAAAATATGTTAAAATGTGCCTACTGTACAGTAAGTTTCACCAAAGCCAAATAAACTTTCACATTTCAAGGTATAACTCATCCTGTTATTTGATAGAATGACAGCCCATTTTTCAGGGCTGCATGGGCGGAGCCTGCAGTCCTTTAATGAACAGAGTGAGGACTCTGCATTTTTTTCCTTAATTAAAAAAAAACCCAGATTCTCTCTGCCCATCACAACCCTGCCCCTCTCTGGTGCCCTGTGCTCTTTTAGTGCAGCTCCTCCCCACCAAGCTCTTGAAACCCTCCTGCCGTAGCCACGCCTTATTGTACCAATCTATCTACCTGTTTGTTTTTTATTAAGCATCTGTCGACACACTACAGAAATCTATCCACAAATGTGCTGCTTCCTTCCCACTGTCTATCTCTCTCGGTCTCTCACACACGCACTGTGACCAGTGTTCCTCTGCACCAAGCTCTCGAAACCCTCCCACTACCGCCCACTGTGCACTGTACTGCCCCCACTCCTCTGTTCCCGTCCCCTAGCCATAGCCGTAGCCGTGCCTTACTGTACCAATCTATCTACCTATTTGGTTTTTATTAAGCATCTGTCAACACACTAGAGAAATCTGGCACTGCTGACCACATGCTACAATATCCACAAATGTGCTGCTGTCCATCCCGCTGTCTCTATTTGTCTGCCGTGTCCGATCAGCTGAGAACTGATGCAGCTTTGGGGTAAAAGTGCTGTTAGTTTTGGGGCAAGTTCAGCAGTAACCACAGGTCCTAGACAGTCATGCTATACATGGCTGAATAGCTGCATCCCTCCCCTTTCCAGCAATATATAACATGCCTGCCTCTCATAACCCAGTACTGAGATATGGGCTCCGAAACCAACTCTGCTGTTCAATGAACAAGCGGCAATGCCGATTATCCAATGGCGGTCCTACTGCCGGGAACGGAGTGATCAGGGCTCTGGGGGTGACTGGTGGGTTTGAGGCAAATATGAAAACCTATGTTTGTGTGAGATTTAATAGTTATTTTACAGATTTTTTTTCATTATATAAGGAACATCCCTATTTGAGCAAGCCAGGGGAATCATTTCTTTTTCATATATATATATTCACTGTATATCTATCCACATATTGTCTGCACTGCTTTGGATCACATTTCTCCAAGTTAGAAATTGTTCTGTACAGTAAATGAAAAACCAAAGCCAAGACATTGGGACAGTATTTTCTCTTATCACTTGGGAAGGAACTGGGTTTAAAGGAGACCCTAAAATGCAAAACCCATGATACAGGCACTCACTTCAAGGGGGATCCTGAATTGCAAAGCTCAAGAAACGTCCCTGCCAATGCTTTCCCTACCAAATCCTGTGCATAGAGGCAGGGTGCCAACCAGAGTCTTCTTCTAGTTTTAGAATCAATACAAGTTCTGCAGTCAGTGCCACTGAGAATTATTGTATTTATTTATTTGAAATATCGAATTTACAACCTTTGAGCCAGACGGCTCATTTACAAAGGTACCTCGTCACGTGGAGGACAGAATAAAAACAGACAGGGTACAATTACAAAGGAAATAGCCATCATGAATGGGTTACAGTCATTGTTTACAGACATTATATGCAGTTTTGGATACAGATATTTATATAAGCATAGCAGAAAAACATTGTTAACATGAGCGAGCATCCGTTACAGTATAGTGCATCATATTCATGGGCCAGACATTGTTGTAAGAGGTTGCAGTCCATAATGGACTTTGTCAGAGGTTTGGGTCATTGTGGGCATGAGAGCACAGGCTTGTTACAGTTACAGGAGTGGACATTGAGGAGGTGGTTGCGGAGAGCGACTTTGAAATGGGTAATCTTGGGTGTGCTAGTGGTGGTGGCTGGGAGTGCATTAAACCAAACAGGGGCCCTGTAATGGAAGGATCTCTGGGCAAGGGAGGTTTTTACCCTGGGTACTGCCAGTATAGCTTTGTCTGAGTTGCGGGTGGAGATAGAGGGGGTGGCAAGTTGGAGAGAGGCGGTGACCCCAGGAGGGGAATGGGGGTTTACAAACCATGCTTAAAGCTGGTTTTATTTCCTGGGACTGTACCTCTCCTTACAAAGAATATTCAATGCTGTACCTCATAATGCTTTGAAACAGCGTGCTCCCTCTCACCCCTCTTTGTCATTATATGATGCTTTTGCATATTCAAATTCTTGTTTTTCTATACTATAAAATTAAACCACTTCAGAATTAAGAACATAGAGGTGTAACCATCTGCTGTGAAATTACTCTTTCCTAAATAGTCATAATACAGTTTATATTTATAAAGGCACTAACAATAATTATTGTAACCCCACCCTCATTTTATTTCAGATCATATTCACTGTACAATGTGTGTTTAACCCCAAACCCATTATACACAACTACCTCTAAACTCTGGTAGTTCTTTGGAATTTATAGTAATGTATCTTCCACTGTGACACTTAGCTCAGATTCTCAGGGTGTTTTTATTTATTTACTTGTTTTGCTGTTGCTGTTGTTTGTTACTTCTTTTACTGGAAAGTTTTTTTAAGGGTGTTCCCTGGTGTTTCGGCAACCCCATGACAAATTCATAATTTTTTGCCCAGTACATGATGGTCCTCTAAGCATTTAAAATCAATATTAAAAACATGGGTTACCATACTTATTTCTGAGTTACACAGTGAGACGTAGTCCTTCTTTGTGGGAAAAATCCATAAGGGGTCAGCTTGTGTCAGATTGTTGTAGCATCATTGGTTTAGGTGTCAAGATGAGTGTAAAAGAAAAAGTGAAACAAGCGTACATCATTTGTCATGATGTGTACTTCATTTTCTTCCACAGATGCAAAAATAAATAGTAAATTACCAATAAGATGACACCCTCTTATACTAAAAGTGCCAAAAATGTGGGACATATTTACATGTTTTTATGCAAAAAACCATCAAAATCCATGTCACTTTCATAAAATGTTTTTGACTGAAGTAGAATGTGGTTGTGAATGTAGCAAAAAATATAGGGGTCACCATGTTGCTTTAGGTTATATCTGCTTTTGAAGTTGCAGTTTCAGATCGGGTCAGCTCAGGACAAAGCATAATTAGAAATCTCAGTAAAAAATAAAACTTGCCAGCAATCTAGTCAAACATGTCAACAGTATATACAGGATGACACAGATTTACTATAACTGAAATAGAATAACCAAAGACAGAAAGACATTGATATAAATTGCCTTGAATGATGCCACTGGCTGCAGCTGTGGGAGCACATTTCTTTGCAGCCATCCTGTATATATTTGTAGCTGGACATGACATAATAGGATAAATCATTATTCTAATAACACTTTCATAAATTTAAGAATGTACTTGTGCCAGTAAACAGCCTTGAAAATGTTTTCAGCAATGTCCGAAAATTGGGAATTTGCAACACCAGGGAACGTCCTTAACATTTACAGCATGTTTTTTTTGCATTACTCTTCCTTTCCCTGTAGAACAGGTACATTGCTCAGAATGACCCTAAATATTCTGGGCCAGATATTCAGAACTGCACTGGAGCGCAGCGCAAATCCGATATGCACAGGTGCAACTGGAGCAATATTCCAGATTATGATGCTGTAGTGCGCCAGCGCAACCCGGCTGATAATATGGCACAGTTGAGCAATGGCAAACTGCCAATGCACCATGGTGCAAGGAATGGTGCACCATGGTGCAAGAAAAGGTGCGCCATGGCACAAACACACACACACAGTTGTGCCACAGCAGCAGAGCAATGGGAGGGCACGGCACAGAGAAGGACCCATGAACAGAACAAGGGAGGCACAGCGACAGACCCCAGGAGGCCACCACCAGCTGGGCACAGCAGGGTGTGAACAGGCACCCACACCCCTGCCCCCGTGCACAACAGTGGCACCATAGTGAGACACCAGGAGAAGCCAATGGCCAATTGAGGGCTGACCAAGGGGACCCCCGCAGGCTACATGCCATGCCCCCCCCAACACAGCCAGACCAGAGTAGGACACACCCAGGACCATGCAGCCATGCACACACACCCACAACACATCCCTGACAGGCCACCCATGGGCACCCCCATGACACACCCACTGACAAAGGGGGGGACACCACCACAGTGGGACACACCACGGCACACAGCAGGGACACAGAGCAGCACAACAGGCACCCCGACACATGCACACTACAAGGATAGGCACTGGGTCACTGCAGCATGGCTCCGCATGCCACCTGCAAAGTAAACTCTGACACAGGCAGGTAGGGCAAAACAATGTATTGAGTCACAGAACAGCCAACTATGTACAAATATATGGGGGAGGGAAGGTGTAGGACTGAAAGGGATGGGGTCAAGGAATAGGGACTGTACAATGGGAAGGGGGACTGGTGGGGGAGGAAAAGCAGGGGACACAGGGGATGGTAGGGTGTCCATCAGTAGCCGCCATGCTGTGCTGCCCCACATCTTCCATGGCGTCTGCCAGCAAACACCCACCGGTGGATCTGGATCACTGCCTTCATCGTAGTTGATGTAATCAATATCAACTGCCGCAACAGCCGGTAATACAGCGGCATCCTCTTCTGCCTCTGGACACCTAGGAGAAGGGACAGGACAGGCCATCAGTGCAGTGACCCCAGAACCATGCCCAACCACTGTGTGCATAGGGCAGTGGGAACACACACCCCCAGAGGGCCTGCACAGGCTGCCCGCAGGGGTATGGACTTATGCCTGTCAGCAACGCGGAACACCACTACAGTGCACTTCAGTGGCACCTGCCGCCCAGTAGCCACCCAACTGCGCATTGCCAGTCACATGGCACAGTGCCCAAGCAGCACCACAGCACCGACAGTGGTGGCCCAGGCACACATCCACCCCACCAACAGCTGGCACATGTGTACAATGGATGCACCACAGTGGCGGACACCAAGCATAGTGCATCACACCCAGCCCCTTGGCACACAGCACAGGTGGCCATGTCTGGACCCATGCCCCCACCAACCCCAAACAGACATGTGGAGGCCCATACAAGTGCCTACCTCCTCTCCATGGCCCCACAGGTGCTGGGTCCACTCTGGTGCCACCTCCTGGTCCTGCAGCCAGCTGATGCCCTGGTGCGGCAGTCGCCGCAGCTCTCCTCTGATTTTCAGGGCCTGGGAATGGAACAAGGACAGGAACACATCAGTACACAGCTACTGGAAAGGCTCCCCCTGCACAGTGTGGTCCCCTGCCTGGTGCAGTCCGCACAGTAACAGGGCAACGCAAGCGGTGGTGGGTGATGCATCCCGGCGATGCACACAATGACAGCCCACCACCCTGCGTGCCATGCCAGGCAGCCCACAGTTCACCACAGTACAGCACCAGGGTACACATGCATGCTGGGCCTACTCACCTGGCTGTGGCACTCGCCCACACCTGACATGCACCTCCAGGCATCAGAGGTGACCTGGATCCCTCTGCAGGAGGTCCCCATACTGATTCCAGCACTGTTCACCGGTCATGACCACCCCAGTATGCTGCACTAGTGCAGTAGCAATGTCATCCCAAACAGTGACATGGGGCTGCTGTAATGGGGCCTGACCATACAGCTGTGGTGCGTGGGGCTGGACACAGTCCTTGAGGCTGGCCAGCTCCACCTGTGTTCAGTTACTCGCTCAGGCTGCCCTCTGCTGTGCCAAAATGTTACTGTGTGCCGAGGTGCAAAATGGCGCCCATAGCTGCACGTGGCAGCAGCATGTGCCAGATGCGTGGGCCGAGGTGATATGCACTGTGCCTGCCAATCGTGCAATGGCACAGATGCGTGACATGGACATGGCTGGGGGAGCCCACGTGTGTGGCTCGGTCAGGGTGAGAGGTCACTGCAGGGGTCAGGGCATGCTGCGCACAGTGCATTGACTGCACAATAGCAGACATGGCACAAACACTACACCATGACTGCTATTGGGCAATCAGCACACTGTGCACAATAGGTGGTGGAGCATCACACAAAGCATGTGCACAGTACCACTGCACACTATGCATGCATGCATAATGCACCATAGCATGCTCCGGCGCATCCAACTGACTTGCTCTAGGGCACTCTCACTGCGCATGGTGCAAATACGCGATACTCAGCCGCCACATGCTAATGAGCTCATCAGCCAATGCATGGTGCAATGGGGAAATTAGCATATCATTACCATTGCACAAAAGCACATTTGCATATGATGCACCATAAAAGCACCATGGACCAACACAGGCCATGGACTGGAACTGCATCCTTGTGAGGTATGTTGCGCATGCTGCAGGAGCACACTGAGCACAGAGGGCATGGCATGGGGGAAGGCACTGGGAGCTGCAGCCACTGACAAACTGTGCTGTCCATTACCATAGCAAGCTACATGTTGGGACCTGAGGAGGTTGGGGAGCATGGGCCTGCCTGCAAGCACAGGCTCAACTTCATGAAAGCAGAAATAGATGCCCTGTTCAAGATCTACATTGACAGGAAGCTGCTCCTGAGCGGTGCCAAAGGCACACCACAGGCCAGGGCTGGGGCCTGGGTGAAGGTGGCCAACTGCATCAACCAGCAGGGCAGCCACCAGCGGATGGTGCAGGAGTGCTGCAAGAAGGTGGGCACTGACAGGAGGCAGATTAAAAAGAAGAAGGCGGCCATCCATGCAGCCCAAACTGCCACCGGAGGGGGGCCTGATGATGCGCCACAGCTCACGGCTCAGGAGGAGATGGTGGCAGCCACCATGTGCCGCAATACCATAGAGGGTGTGCCTGGTGGCGGATTCCAGACAGGTGGCAACCCATCTCTGCATGATGCATATGGTGGCATCATACAGCATGCTGTGGCATGATGATTGGGGGGCACATGTGACCACTGCTTCACTAACTCACCCTTTTTGTCTTCCAGCACCGGCACACCTGTGAGAGGAGGATGGGGTGCCGGCAGCAGCCGTGGATGCTGGTACAGCCCCGGACTACCTGCCATCCACCTCCATGGGCATCTGGGGGCCTGGGAGGCCACAGTACACCACCACTGTCTGGCCGGATGTCCTGGGCATGGGGTCGGATGAGGCCCTGGATGCGATCCTACAGGATGCCAGACATGGCATCCTGTGCATGGAGACGCAGGTCGGGGCAGGGTCCGATACCAATAACGACCTCACCGTGAGCCTGGGCAGCATGGGCAGTGTAGTAGGAGAGACACCCATACCAGGCACAGACAGTGTGCCCAGTGACCTGTCGGCAGGGGACCAGCTGCCTGCCGCCACTGTGGGTGCCATCGTGTGCACTGCCACAGTGGTGCACTGCAGTGGTGGTGGTGTGTCCACACAGGTGCTGGGCATGGGTCAGTGGCTGGAGGGTCAGTGGCAGCAAGCTGCTGGTGCCTCAGGGCAACTGGACGCAGGTTCCACTGCCGGGGTGCCAGGTAGGGACACACTCCATGAGGGCCCAACTGTGCAGAGTCCACCTGAGAAGGGGTCTGTGCAGCATGGCTGGTCATCACTGGAGGGTTGACGTCCCACCCAGATTCCCCAGGATGCCGACCTAATGGCTGAGCACACCCATTTGCTTCAGGCCTCCGTTGAGCAACAGGTGCAGGTCACCGCTGAGCTGCGTGCACTGCGTGTGGAGGTGCGCCAGCTGGCCGAGCAGTGCAAAAGGGTCATTGTGCAACTCCTGGTAGGGATGCAGCACATGTAGGAGGCCTCAACGGTGTCCATGGAGTGCATTGCACACCTCATGCAGGAGGCCATGCCTGCATCCAGGGATCGCACTGCACAGGTGGTCTAGGATAGCTTTGCGCTGATGGCTACCACAGGGCGTGGCCAGCCACCATGGACACCACGCAGTGCATCGTCCATCCCACACTCCCGGCATCGGGTGACACCAACACTGTTGATGCCGGGCTCTGCTGTTGGAATCCCAGGCACGCCTGGGGCAGGCCTCTTCAGGCACCTACGCACCCCCGTGTGGATCCGGTTGTGGTCCCATGGGTCGACCCCTGGGGGGGCATTGCAAACACCACCTATTGCCGGTGAGCAGCCCGTGGCTGCTGATCGGCCCCCGCATGGCCATCCCTATGGCCGTGGTGGTCAGGGATCCATGCAGTAGCCCTGATGTGCAGCCCACCCTGTCCCCAGTCTGCTGCTGCTGCCCAGTGTGTGCATGGGTGGCATGTGCATGTGCATACCACAGGCGTGGTGCCAGTGTGTCACACTGCATGCTGCCCATGTGCATGCTTGCCTGGTCACTGGCCCATATGGTGTGACATGATGAGGGCTGTTCTGCGCCGGATGTGCCTGTGCAGTGGTGCTATGCTTCTGATCCGCACCACATGCCAATGCCTGGGCGTGTGGGAGTGTGTGTGTCTGTGTGTTTATGTGTGTGTGTGTAAGCACATGCATTGCTGTGTGCTGCTGTGTGCAGGTGTGTGTAGTGGGGTGTTGCCATCCCCCATGTCCCTGCACCACGCCTCTGTGTGTGCATGCCCATCGCCATGCTCGCCCCTGCCTGTGTGTTGTACCTGTGTGTGTGGCTCTTGAATGTATATGGCACCAGCTACCTTGGTGCACCATAGTGCTCCTGCGATTGTGTTGCGGTGTTGTTGGACCTGCATCATCAGCCTTGGATTCCTCCACCCAGGGGGACTGTCCACCACCCTCCGGCACATTGTCTTCATTGTCCCCACTACTGTCGCCCACATCAGCCTCGACAGCTATCCCACGATCAATGGCCATGTTGTGCAGTATGCAGCAGGCCAGGAATAAGCCACAGGCTTTCGAGGGGCTGTACTGTAGGGCTCCGTCAGACCTGTCCAGGCAATGGAAGCGTGTCTTCAGCATTCCAAATACATGCTCTATGATGTTCGGTGTTCTGGCATGTGTCTCATTGTAGCGTTCCTCGGATGGGGACAATGGGTCAATGGGCACCAGTAGGGGGTGAGCAGCCAGGGCCTCAATGAGTAGGCACTGTCACCTGTGTGGATAGGGACATGGTTAGCTCTCTGTCTGCCCTTGCTGTGCCCCTTGCCTGCCCTGGCACCCTCACCTGCATGCCCACCCCCGTTCCATTTCCCTGCTCGTCACCACTTGCCTGTCCGATACTCACCCACTAGGTGGCATATGGGGATGTCCCCATGTTCGAATCTGTGGCACAATGCAGAGCAGTGCCAGATGAAGGCATCATGTGTGCTTCCAGGGTGTGTGACACAGACACTGGTGATGTGCTCCGTGGCATCGCACACACCACCTGACAGTTGATGCTCGGGCTCCCCTTCCGGTTGATGTACGCAAGGCCCTCAGGGCCAGGTGGCATGCAGATGCCCACATAGGTGCAGTTGATGGCCCCAAGCATGCCAGGCATACATGCTACCCTGTGGAAGTCCTGTATGGCTGCTGTATGCTCCACCTGTGTGCTGGGGAAATGGATGTATTCTGAAGCACGTGGCAGCAGGGCTTTGAGGAACTATGTGAGGAGGCGTGATGTGGCCAACTGGGTTATGACTTGTGGTGTCCCGTTAGTCTCTGGAAGGCAACCGTGGTGAGCAGGCACATGACTGCTGTGACTTTCATCTCCACTGACATTGCATGACTTCGTCTAGTGGGTGCCTGCATCTTCTCACTGCACAGCTCACAGAGCTGCCTCAGAATTGCCCTATTCAGGTGGTACCGGCTTACTATCTCCTTGTCTGTGAAGTTCTTGAATGTGGTGTGGGCATGGTACCACCTGTGTCAGGCATACCACCGACGGGCCCTTCCTTGACCATGTCACTGTTCCGCCTGCCTCCTCATACCCCTCATTACGGCCTCCATCATGCATGGTGCACTGTCCATGGCCCCTGTTGTCTCACCACCCCCTGGGCGGTTGGCTGCAGATGGGTGTGTGGCACCGTGGTGCACTGCCTGGCACTGTGCCTGCTACTCCCTCTCACTCTCACTCCTGCTGCCGCTTCTCCCTTTCCGGCGCCACCTGTGCCACACTCCCTCTGTGGCTGCCTCTGTCTGTCTGTCTCTCTCTCTCTCGCTCTCTCTCTGTCCTTCTTTCCTTCCTTATGTCTTTCTCTCTTTCTTTCCTTCTTTCTGTCTTTCTTTGGTTCATATCTCTCTCTCTCTCTCTCTCTCCCTCTCTCTCTCTCTCTGTCTCCTTCTCTCACTCCCTCTCTCTCTCTCCCCTTCCCTTTCTCGCCTGGTGCAAGTGCTGTCCGTGTGCTTGCACCTGGTTTTTATAGGCTCAAGTCTGCTCGGTGTATCTTAGATTTGCTCCTCACATGTGCCACGGTTCAATATCGCACTGCACTGGATATGCATGGGCATGACCCCTGCCATTGCACCTGCATTCATTATCATAACGCATTGGCGCACTGGTACTTGCGCTACACATTGCCTCCCACTGAATATGGCTCGATGGCGCAGTTCCATACTTGCGCTGGCATAACTCAGTTGCGCCAAGCGCAACTCCTTTGAATATCCCGCCCTCTGAGTTTTACTCTTGTTTTTGTGAGATTTTTGTGACTGTCAGATTCTAGTGAAAGAGAATGAATGTACAAGAATGAAATGCAAGATAGTGGCATCGTGTAGCTGATATAGTCTTGTTTTTATTAGGGCTGCATGAACGGAGCCTGCAGTCCTTTAACAAACAGAGTGAGGACTTTGCATTTTTTCCTTAATTAAAAAAAAATGATTCTCTCTGCCTATCACAACCCCACCCCTCTCTAGTGCCTGTGCTCTTTTAGTGCAGCTCCTCCCCACCAAGCTCTCGAAACCCTCCCACCATAGCTGTGCCTTACTGTACCAATCTATCTACCTATTTGTGTTTTGTTAAGCATCTGTCGACACACTACATAAATTTATTCACAAATGTGCTGATGTCCATCTCGCTGTCTATTTCTCTTGGTCTCTCACACACACACTGTGACCAGTGCTGCTCTGCACCAAGCTCTTGAAACCCTCCCACTACCACCCACTGTGCACTGTACCGCCCCCACGCCTCTGTTCCCGACCCCTTAGCAGTAGCCATAGCTGTGCCTTACTGTACCAATCTATCTACCTACTTGTTTTTTATCAAGCATCTGTCAACACACAACAGAAATCTGGCACTGCTGACCACATGCTACAATATCCACAAATGTGCTGCTGTCCATCCCGCTGTCTATCTCTCTCTGTCTCACACACACACGCACTCTGACCAGTGCTCCTCCACGGCACTCACATCAACATTCTCTCAGTGTCTCTCACACGCTGTCACCTGTTCACCAACACACACACACACAGAGAAAGAGAGACTCTTCTGCAGCAGAGACAGGGACACAGTGAGCAGCAACACAGAGACACAGAGCAGGGGGTGATATTGATCCAGGACCCAGCACCACCTCGACTACAGGACACTGCACATAAATGGGGGAGAATTCAATATGCACAGGGGGCTATACTGATGCCACTCTCACAAGTGACACTATGCTACATGTGTGAGGGGGTATAGTGCACATTTCTGAATGCATCTTGTTGCCTTTCAGGTATTGCTTTCAGCCCTGCAAAAGCTGGCCCATGAATGTGCTACACACGGTCATGCACTCTCTCTCTTTCTCTCTTATCTGCCTTTATGGGGCACTGGCAACCAAATGGGTTTTGAGCACACAAAAAACCCATACGAGGGATGCATAAATTCAAAGCACAGTCCAAACTCTCACATCAGTAGTTTTTAATAATTTCCAGGTTAAAACAAGACATACAGACAGGAATCCTGCCTGACATGTTTAAGACTCAGAAGCCATTCACCGACACTTTGTTTCTTTGATTCATTATAGTATCCTGGTGGCTCCGAACTTTCACTACTTGCTGGACTCCACTGAATGGTGACAGTGTCAAATACTTAGTTGAGAACATTTATTCAAGCCCAAGACAGTAGTTCTGTACCTCCATGCCTGTTGTCCGATGAGTTTGAGCTCACCTTTGTGCTCTAAAACAGTGATTTACTGCAAACTGTATTGTCCCCGAGGTCCAAATGCCCTTCACAACGAAAATGTCTATTCTCTGCTGCTCTGCCATCCTGTTCATTAATATAATCACCAATTTAAGACTTAAGACTTTCATGTGGGGGAAAGCCTACTCTGGATTTTCTTGATTTTCTTGTATTTATTGTATTTGGTTTTATCTTGATGTGCAGCACTTTGGTTATATGAAAGGCACTGTAACAAATACATTTTATTATTATTATTAATTAGAAATTAAAAATAATCTTACAACTTCACTAACTTCATTATGCAGCCCTGGTGGATCTGACCAGATTTTATTTTGTTGACAATAATGCGGAGAAATAGCTGTTTGAGGACTGCCCAATGCCTTAATGTGCTACCATACAGGAACCACAGTACCACAGGCAGACTTGGGTTGCTGGCATGGGCCAAGCTTGAGGAAGATGGCAGATGGTAGTGTATCTCAGCCCAAGGAAGTTGGGCACCTGTGCAATGCTACTGCAGTAACCCATGGGGTAAACCATGGTGCTTGTTCAAGCTCTGAGATCTTTAGATCGTGTACAAGGTTGGTAGAAGCAAAGCCTGGAACCAGTGGGACATTGAAATGATGGAAACTAGCAACGCAAAAAGAAGGTGGCAAAAATATGCATCTACCAAAGTAACAGCTCCACCACACAGAGGTTGGATGAGAGGGGCAGGGAGTCACCGTGCTTCTGCACTTTATCTCACCGTGGGATCATCCCATTTCCTTTTATCTTTTCTTTGCACTTTTCCCATTTTCTGCACTGCCCATGGCACTACATACTTTTTATAAATTATTTTCCAGATTATTCAATATCCTGTTTCTCCATTTAGTCCACTTTTTATGGCTAAATGCTGTATTCTCTGTGTTTACATTTACATTGTTGACTGTACTAAACACAGCTACCACATTTCTATTCAGTCCATAGACTCCTTCTTGTTCCGGATCAGAGATATGTAAATAAACCAGTTCTAGGTCAAAAAGTTATTTTTGTCTTTGAAAATCTCTCAAAGAATATTTTTTGTGTACAGTCCATTATTTTCCAGCCTTTTAACATCACTTCTTTTTTTATATATCCAACATTTCAAAGTTTGCATACCTCTTCATCAGGTAATAATGGCTCAAAATCAAACAGATAAATCCATTATAAATGTTATACTCTTTGACTTTTTTATTCTATGTCTTGCATGAATAGTTAAGCTTTGTTTTTAATTATTTATTAGGAATTTGGACTCCAATTTCCTAATAAATAATTTAAAATAAGATTAAATATTGATACAATAAACATGGAATAAAAAAGTCAATGAATGTGACATTTATAATGAATTTATCTGTTTGAGTTAGAGCCATTTATTAACTACATACTTTTTGCCATTTTTTAGACCAAACCATGATTTGTGTGGTCAATGAAAGCACGCAAGTCAAAGCTTGTTTCCAGGTGTGTACTGTGAGCACAAGAAAGTTATATGACTTTCTCAGGGTCACACAGTATGCATGCAGTGGTAAGGGATTCAAACCCAGATTGCTAGATTTGCAGCTCAGTGCTCTTAACCAGTGCAGTGGAGCCTACTTATAAGAACACCCAATTTGCCATGAAAAAATAAATGTTCTAAAAAACAGGCTGTTCTTATACATGGGCTTCCTGTTTAAATGTCTGGCCAGCTGCAATTTTACATTTTGGTCACACGATGGTGCTATGGGAACATGAAATAGATCACATTGAAACAAGAAATCAGTGTACCATAGGTGTCACAGAGCCAATAAGACCAAGATGGTCCATGTAGGGAGTGTAACAAAAGATTTATTTAAGATATACTGTAGTAAAATGTATTAAAAATCAAATCAAACACTAAACAAATAAACAAATACTGTACTACACTGCGGAAGTTATAACCTCCTATCATGTTTTAAAATAATCAGTCAGTTCGTCGATGTATGCATCAATGTTAAAAAGTAGTCAAATCAGCAGAATCCTTACTTAGAATATAGTGGTGCAGCTTTCTCATGTAGTCCATTATCTCACTGGCTGCTGGTGGGTCAACAATGTCTGATGGGCTGGCGTCTTCATCTTCGGATTTTACTTCCATCCTTCTTCTTCTTTCAGAGCCACTATGTCCCGAGTTATCTCCTCCTCAGTGATAGATCCAGTAGTTTCCACATCAGAGTCAATCACAACATACAAGGTAAACTCTTCAAGCAATAGACCCAGTGCCTCCACAGTCTCCTCCACAGCAGCTGGTGTAGTTTCACTCCAGACTCTCTCAAGCACTCGATTATTGTCAGCTTCTGAGTCAAAGTAAGAGCCGTTCTTTGTTTCTGTTTCACAGGGGTCTCCATATATACCGTTACTGAATTCAAGCTAGTGTATACACTTTTCAATGGTTTTAACAGCTTGTTTCAAGCTGAATACAACAAGTAATGATAGTTAATTAACACCTGGCCTCATACCAGGAATTGCTGCATCCCAGTTGTGAGAGTGTGGGCCATGGCCGGATTAACCTGTATGCAAATTACACCATGGTATAGGGCCCCGGGGTTCAGGAGGGCCCCCACACTGTTTAATTTAACTTAATTTCCTTTCCCTACCTGGCTAACTGCGGCTGCTGACCGGCCGTACTTGCCATACTGTCATGCAGCTGCAGGGTCATCACATTCCACCATCATGCCAAAAGAAAAGTCCCCCCCTTGGAGTCAGCCCCCTCTCCACTCCAAGCAAGCCTCTCAGTCTCTCTGGCGCTGCCTCTGGCTCTCAGTGGGTTGGGGAAAGCTGCACAGAGTAGTCCACAGTCGGTCCACCCTGAGCCCCCCACCGTAGCCAACCATGTCTCAGAAGTCCTCCTGAAGGTGTGGCTACTGGGGAGCAGGAATCTGTCCATGTGTGCACATGTGTGACATCAGGGTGTGTGGCCGGGCAGTGAGGAGTCGAGGAGAAAGACAAGTGGACACCAGTCAGTTGATCTGTCAGACGGAGATTGTCTCCATCGAAGAAGGCTACTAGTACTAGTTCAGAGCGGACCGGGCCAGGAGGGTCACCCAGAGTCGAGTCAGACTCACCACCGTCCAATGCTTTTTTTTTCTTTTCCGACTCCAAGAGTCAGACGGACTGCATACTGCCATGCTGCTCGTCATGTACTGGTGTAGTCAGTGCTGCTGCTGGGCCTCTGATCCTGTGAGGAGTTGAGTCCTGCTGTTCAAGTCCTGGGGCCGCTGGCTCGCCGCCGGCATGATCTTTCTCTCCAGACATTTATCCTCCTGATCAATGATCAATCAGGCCACAGTCACCAGGTATGTTGTTACTGCATGACAACACTGTTGACTTTCTTATTTTGTCTTCTTTCTTCTTGGATTTGGTGGATTTGGTTGTTGGATTGGAAACGGCGGGAACACTTAAAAGCAATTGAATTTGAGAAGCAAAAAAATGAAAAACACAGAGAAAATAATTGCATTTACTGTTGCATGGGGATGACGTGAGGGGCTGCTACTAGCCTGGGCTCAGGGCAGGGGCTGCAAGATTCTATAGCCAGATGGGGCTACCTGGCTAACTGTATTCACTGCTTGAATTTATTTGATGTATCATTTATCAGAAATCTGGGAGCAAACCACATTGCTCTGAAAGGATTCTACTTACTAGCTGCACCACTAAGTTAGAGGTTAATTGTTAAATTGATGAATTCTCTGGTCGTTGCCGCCTTGCCAGCCTGGCACCGCAGAAGAATGGCATGTTGGCATTTAGGGCCCTCCGAGCCCCAAAATATGACTAAGAGTAGGGCCCTCACATCCATTAATCTGGGCCTGGTGTGGGCTATCAATGTAACCATGCTTCTCACACTCTAGTAGCAGCAATCAGCAGCAAAAACTGTTCCTTTATCCAATCTGAATGTTACTACACTATAAACAGGCTTTATGCCAATAGGAATGCATTGTAAAAAATCGGGACACTTTGGTCATGTTCTTATAAACGGAATGTTCCCTTATCTGATGTTCTTATAAGCTGGCTCCACTGTATGATATACCACATCCAAGGTTTGCAGCTCAGTGCTCTTAACCAGTATCATACATCACATCCAAGGCTTTCAGCTCAGTACTCTTACTCAGTGTCATACACCACATCCAGTCTAGTTCTTCAGTTTTATACAGGGTGGTGAACCATAAGTATCTCCTTTAATAAACAGTCCCACCATCAGGCATGGATTGGTGATGGCAGAAACTTTAACAACAAAAAAATACCTTACGATCACATAAACCATTCAGATTTTGTGTCATTTATGTAGTTTGGGCCTGGGGTGACTAAATGCTGAACACACTGCAGTAAAGGATTACAGAATCTGAATGGGAACATCCCCTGGGGAACATAACATTATCCCTTGCAACCTTTCCAGTGCTCAGAGATTCTTCACAAGTTTGTTATCCTCCATCTGCCCTATTGGCCGATGCATGATTATACTGTAAATCTTTTGGACTGCAAGAGGCCAAGCCCCCAGCCATGACAACATAGTCCAGTTTACTTCGTGCATCCCTTGAGGCTGGTCATGATCTTTGATAGCTCCCAAGCTCTCAGGCAATTTTTTTAACAAAACCTTATTTTCTACATCTTTCCTATTTTACATAGCGCACGTTGACAGATAGAGCTCGAGTTAACCTACCTTAGGGTTTTCTGACTCACTCTGCATGCTTTGCATTAAAAACAAGCATTTGTCAATGCCGAATGTTTGCTTACTGGCATTGGCAGTGGTAGTGTAGAAGTTACAGAGCTGCGTAATAGGAATGGCAGTGAAGTATTGAACTGAAGCCAACCCCACCACCACCCTGCAGAGAGTGACAGGCATCGGGGTGTGCATTTGGGTCGTCAGGCATAACGGCCACGCCATTTCACCACACCCCACTCTGCAGAGACTGACAAGTGTGACGTGTTCCTTGGGGTCTTTGGCCCTTCTGCGCACCCCATTTCATTAGGAAATACGGTGAGATGGGTGCGATATAGGAGAATGGGGTGAAGTTTGGGGCCGAAGAGTCCAAGGCATACCTCAATGCCTCTCAGTGACTGCAGGGTGTGGAATGGTATGAGCATCACAGGCAAGAATCCCAAGTCACACCCCTGATTCCTGTCATTCTCTATAGGGTTGGGCTATTTAATTGAAAAGCCTAATACCTCAGGCATTCGTTGGTATTTTAACTCCAAATTTTCAACATGTTTGTTTTGTGACCCCACCTCATGAACAGGGGGAATATCAGTTTGGCAGCCGAAAGCTGCTTATGCACAGTGACTACGGAATTTAGCACCACAGGTGCAAAAATATTCCGAACAGGCTGTAAAAAATGACAGCTGTAATCTTTCATGGGGAGGTGTAAAAATGGCTATGTTGCAAATGTGTAGTAAAAATATTTTTAAAAAATGGTGAAGTCACGAGCGTACATAGAAACTGTGCAACGCCCACCCGTTATATAATTAGGTTGGGGATATTTTATAGCAGATTGTCAAATGAGGCATTTTGGTGCCTCCGATCATGAACAGTGTCACTGTGATTTTCTTTATCTGTGCCGAACAATGATTTCCCACAGCGACCACGCATCTCTGCACTGAAAGTGTGAAAACACACTTCGGCCATGTTGTGAAAAATGGCAGCTGTACTGTTCATAAGGAAGTGTTGAAAAATGCCACTAGTGAAAATCTGGACTGAAAATATTACAAAGTCATGAACTAACAAGGATGCGTGAAACTGCACAATGCTCACTCGTAACACAGTCATTTTATGGACTTTTGTCACCAAATTTTCAACATAGCCATTTTAAGACCTCTGCTCATGAACAGTGTAATTGTGATTTTCTTAATCTGTCCTAAACATTGCTTTCGCACACCAACAGCACCATTGTGCGCTACATGTGCGATAACACATTTTGGGTGACATATGAAAAATTGCAGCTGTACTGTTCATAAGGAAGTTTAATAAAATGGACATGTTGAAAATCTAGAGTGAAAATATTAAATTTGCAAACTTACGAGCATGCATAGGAACTGTGCAACGCATGCTCGTAAAAGTCATTTTTAGGCATTTTTTCACCAAGTTTTCAACATAGCCATTTTAAGACCTCTGCTCATGAACAGTGTCACTGTGGTTTTCTTAATGTGTCCCATACATTGATTTCGCACAGCGACTGCGCCATTATGCGCTACATGAGTGAGCTCACGTTTTGGGTGAGATGTGAAAATGACAGCTGTACTACTCATAAGAAGGTGTGGAAAAATGGCAATGTTGAAAATCTGAGAGTGAAATATTGAAAATTACCCAAACCTATGAGCGTGCGTAGGAACTGCATAGCACGCGCTAGATAAAACAGTCATTTTTAGGAATCTTTTCACCAAATTTTCAACATGGCCATTTCAAGACCTCTGCTCATGAACAGTGTCACTGTGATTTTCTTAATTTGTCCCGTACATTGATTTCTCACACCGACTGCGCCATTCTGCGCTACAAGGGTGGAGACACATTTTGGGTGAGATGTGAAAAATGACAGCTGTACTACTCATAAGACAGCGTGGTTAAATGGCAATGTTGAAAATCTGGAGTGAAAATATTGAAATTTCGCGAACTTACGAGCCTGTGTAGGAACTGCGCAACGCACGCTCGTTAAACAGTCTCATTTTGGAGTTGTGGCACCAAATTTTCAACATGGAGTTTGGGCCCCTTCTCATGAATGATGTCACTGTCATGGCAGTATTTAGTCCCAAAGGTGATTTACAGAGTCACTGGCAGTCACTCTGGAAATCACCCTTTGAGCCATGACAGCCATGACAGTGACATCATTCATGAGAAGGTCCCAAAACCCATGTTGAAAATCTGGCAAAAATTCCCAAAAATGCCTGAGATATGCAATAAAGTTGAACCCTCCTATCTAGCCCATTATACAGCTTACCGGCATTTCCTCAGTTCGCGGTCGGCTTTGAAGAGTGCAGGCGTGTTCCGGTCCACCGAAGATCATCGTGCGAGTCCGGAGGTAAGTATGGGGTGAGGGGTGTGGGGAGAGCTGGGTGCGCAGTGGGTGGGTGCGGGTTGTGGGAGGGGTTCGGGAGGCGACCGTGGGACCGTTTTGTTTTATAGGTTAAAACCAAAAAAGGCGTCGTGGACCGCTTGCCACGCTGGGGTGGGGCTCCCAGCATGGCACAAGGACTTGGGGGCCTTCAGCTGACAGGGATTGGGCACCCTGTCGGCAAAAAAAAACAAAAAACGTGAGGATTGCTTGCCACGCTGGGGTGGGCCTCAGCGTGGCACAAGGACTTGGGGAGGGGCGGGTTCAGCCGATGGGGATTGGGCACCCCGCCAGCAACATGATGGATTGCCATGCTGGGGTGGGCTCCCAGCGTGGTCATCAACAATGGGAGGAGGGAGGAGACAGGCTAGATCGGCCGGCGGGGTTGGGCACCCGTGGGCTGCTCACGCTGCGTCGAAGCGCGCGCCTGCGGCTGGGGGAGCTGCACATGAGCAGGCGTCTTATAAGCTGCTCACTCAAGCGTAGCTCCCCTCTTTCAATCATGACGTTACTGCATTTTGGAGCGGTCATAGACAGCTCCAAAATGCATTGGCTTTACAGGTCAAGGCTCGCCAGCACAGTGCCTGAATTGAGGAGGAGGTGACACACCTCCGAAATCTCCGATGAAGGCACTATGTTTCTTGCACATGCGTGCAAGCAAACATAAAAAGGAAAAAAGAACATATACATACTGTACAGTTGCACCAGTATAGTTAGGGTGAAACTGTACTATTATGTTAAAGTCCAAACTTTAAAGACTAATAGCTTAGAAGCCGTTCAACAGATTTCCATGAAATTTGGCAAGCTTAATCTCTAGGGGCAGGTCTCTTGATCTTCTGAGTTTCATAGGAATCTGCCAAGTGGCTTCTGAGATATAAAGTGTTAAAGAAACAGAAACATTGTTTTTTTTACATTTTCTTTCGACAGCTGGATCTCAGAAATGACTTTATGTTGTAGGCTGAAATTTTCAGGGTAGAAAGCCCTTGGATCACAGATGTGCCTTTTGAAGGTTTGGTGAAAAAATATTAATCCATTCAAATGATTCCCATTATTTCCTATGGGAACAGTTAAGTGTTTAGTATGTAAGTAAGATTTGCGCAAATTAGGGCAAAATGCGAAGATCGGACGTTTGCATGGTTAAGGTGCAAAAATAAGACTTTCGCAAGTGTCCTGGTGTGAAAATCTGACTTTAGCAAGTGTTTTTTTTAATGCAGAATCCTGCATCTAAATTTGCATACCCCCCAAAAAAATTCCTGTTTTTGGCACCGACATCGGGGTGCCCAATCCTCGTATCAATGTGTATCCCACCCTCAACTATTGTGGCACACAGGGAGCCCACCCCAGTGTGCCCAGATTGTTTTTTATTTAAAAATCTTTCCAAGACTGGGATGCCCACTCCTGATGTCAGATGTCCTGAGCTCACTTACTTTGCCAACGGGTTGCCCTATCCCCCTGTTGGCATCATGTATCTCCCCCCCAACTCATCTGGCACACTGGGAGCCGACCCCAGTGTGCACAGATAAATGAAAATTATTTTAAACTTGCTGACACTGGGATGCCCACTCCCAGTGTTGGATGCCCCCAACCTAGTTTCATTGCTGATGGGGGTGCCTAATCCTCCTGTCGGCATCATGTACGCCCGTACTTCAAACTCATGTGGTACACTGGGAGCACACCTCAGTGTGCCCAGATTAATGTTTTTTTTTTTTTAAATCTTTCCAACATTGGGATGCCCACTCCCGATGTTGGATGTCTCCTCCCAGCCCACTTTCATTGCCGACAGGGGTGCCCAATACCCCTGTCAGCATCATGTATGCCCCCAAGACTCATGTGGCACACTGGGAGTCCACCCTAGTGTGCCCAAATGTATTTATTTTTTTACAATTAAACCTGTAAATGAAGAAAACCATCCACTGAAGTCTTTTTTTTATTTTAAACACTGTAAAAAAGAAAACACTCCCTCATGATCTCCCAACTCCCCTCTCCCCATCTCCACCCTCCCTCTGTGCACCCACCTCCCCACACCCCTCCTCACCCATACTCACCCTCTGGAGGTAGGGATCGGTGATGATCTCTGGACAGGGGACACGACTGCACTCTTCAAAGCCGAACTGCGATCTGAGGAATCAAGGTAAGCCGTATAATGGGAGTCAATGGGGGACTTTCAACTTATGTTGATGTATCGGCCAATTTTAGGAATTTTTGCACCAAATTTTCAACATAGGGTTCTAGGAACCCCACCTCATGAACATTGGTACTGTCATTTCATCTGGAAAGGTGATTTTGTGGTCATTGCGAGGAATCACCTTTCAGGACCGAGTCACGAAACAACAGTGTCACTGTTCATAAGGTGGGGTCCCAAAACTCTGTGTTGCAAATTTTGTGAAAAAATTCCCCAAAATTACATACATTACAAGCTTGTGTTGTGCAGTTTCTACGCATGCTCGTAACTTTGCCAATTTTTAATATTTTCACTTCAGATTTTCAACATTGCCATTTTTCACACCTACTAATGAACAGTACAGCTGTCATTTTGCACGTCCTACTCAGAACATGTTTTCGCATCTGTGGCACAGAATGGTGCAGTCGCTCTGTGAAATCAACTTTTGGGATGGATTAACAAAATCACAGTTGCACTGTTCATGAGGAGAGGTCCCAAAATGTTGATGCTGAAAATTTGGCAAAAACATTCCAGAAAATGACCGCGTTACGAGCATGCATTGCACAGTTTCTACTCATGCCCATAACTATTTTCACTCCAGATTTTTAACATTGCCATTTTTTTCACACCACCTCATGAAAAGTACAGCTGTCATTTTTCAAATCCTACTAAAAATAATTTCACAAAAAACAGTGTTACAGTTACGCAGAATTACATTTTGATGGATATTTGAAAGTTTGCTGTACTGGGTACATGTGGTGAGGTGCTAAGAAGGTTAGGTTGAACATTTTAGGTGAAAATCATTTCAGATGGCACAGTTATGACTATTTGTTGTTATCTCTCTATGTCTGCCAGTAACTTTATGTGTGGAAGTGCAGGGGCCAGAGACCCCTGTGTTTCCACAGCTACATATATATGTGCATCTGTGGAGGGATGACCCTGTGCTCCCACCATGACATATGGACACTGTTATACTACCTGGATTGAGGGATGGGTCCCACCGTGACATATGGACACTGTTGTACTATCTGGATTGAGGGATGGGTCCAACCGTGACATATGGACACTGTTGTACTCAGGGGCATCACCAGGGGGACAAAGTTGGGGAGGCTAATGCCCCTTAGTCAAAATCCTAACAAAGCTAGGGGGGTCCAGGGGCATGCCCCCCCCCATAAAATTTTTGAAATTTTACCTTCAAATGGTGGCTTTTCCTGCATTTTAGTGGTGAAAAATATGTTTGAAAAGCCTAGTTATCAGCCATCTATTTAATGGTACATGTGGAAAAATGTGGTTACTGTTCCTCCAAGGACAGGTTACAGGAGGACCCCAGAGCAAATAAGAGACCAGAACAGCAATTATCCCAGCAGATCTGCTGGGAAGGTTACAGAAGAATCCCAGAGCAAATAAGAGACTAGAACACAACAGCCAGACACCATTATCCCAGCCAGCAGATCTGCTGGGAAGGTTGCAGGAGGACCCAAGAGCAACAAGAGACCAGAACAGCCAGACACCATTATCCCAGCAGATCTGCTGGGAAGGTTTCAGGAGGAACCCAGAGCAAATAAGAGACCAGAACACAACAGCCAGACACCATTATCCCACCAGATCTGCTGGGAAGGTTGTAGGAGGACCCCAGAGCAAATAAGAGACCAGAACAGTCAGACACCATTATCCCAGCAGATCTGCTGGGAAGGTTTCAGGAGGACTCCAGAGCAAATTTGCAAGGAACATACCCGCTCCCCACTTAGTACATCTCTCCTGATCCAGCAGAAAGACTGCTGAAATGCCGGAAACGACCCTGGAATGCTGCAGAGCAGCAGTGTGTGAATGCTAGTGGTGGCAGTGTGGTAGGAGCGGTGCAAGCTGATGCAGACAGCAGTGCTCCAGGTACTTTCTGTATAAACGTGCCTTTTTTGTCTCAGGTGTGAATCTTGCAGCTAAAAGCAGGGTCCTAGAGTCAGGTCACAGTCTAGGTACATTATGTCTCTCTCACGTGCCCGCACTTTACAACTTGTGTTTTCGGTGCTGAGCAGTGCCCAACAGTTAGGAGAACTTGGTCAGAAACCAGTTTTTAGAAGACGGTTTTGTTCTTTCTAAATGAAAGGGCAATCTCATTTTCCTTTTTTAATAAATTGCAGCAGTCAGCATGTACTAACTTGTGATAAATAACCTTGCCCTTCATAAACATCTTCACCTGCAGTGTGAGACATGGGACACAGAACAGTGCTTTTTGATGGCATCACTATGATTATTACTTCAAGTAAGTTGATTTCCGTAAGGGTTTTACACCTGTACTTGGTCACATTGCACTAGTTTTTCACCCCCATACTGTATGTTTTCAAAAGAAAACTGCAACAGTTTGCTTCAATTGACAGTGTTATTCCTCCTTGGCTACCAAATAAAACCTACCCCCCACCATAAAACCACACCACAGCCCCCCAGCTAGGATCAGTGTCACCTCCATCTCAGAGTGTCCACCTGGTTAGCACCAGCAGGGTTGCTACTCCCTTTCAGTGCACACTAGGTTCACCCACTGTGTGCTCAGATGGCTCTGGTAGAGTCATCCAGTGTATACCCACCCGGCCCTGGCACAGCACCCTTTTGGCGTGTGGTGACTGGCACCAAAGGTCTGCCCATGTTCAGCTGGAAGGCACAGAGAAAGCTGGCAAAAGCTCCCCAGCCCAGCGCATACCCAGCTGGTACGGTGTTTTGCAAAACCTGCAGAATCCCCCCATGTGCACAACCAGCTACAACTGGCAAAGTTCCACCTGTCAGCCAGGTACACAGCCTGACCTAGCAGGTGCCCTCCCCCAATGCAGTATCAGCTGGTACCAGCACAGCACCCCCCCATAAAGCATGACTGGTAGAATACAACCATCTTCCCTACAAGTGCACCTGACTGTAGCAGATGAATACCTCCCCCAGTGGAACGCACGCTGCTGGTACCAGGCTATAAATTGGACAGACTGGAAAAAGAAAGGCATCTGTACAGTCAAGGACTTACTGACACCAAAAGGGGAACATTTTGAAAAATTTCTAAATTTACAAGCTAGGTTTAATATCCCCAAAACTGATCTATGGAGATTCTAACAGATTAAAAACGTATTTTACCAATGGAAAAAGAGAAAATGTACTTGCTCCACCTGTAAACTTATCCAGACATGAATGAAAAGTGATGAGGGCCTGGCTGGTTGCATTTACCAAAGCCTCAGCAATGCTGCCCCAGATCCCTCTGCCCCATCCAAAGTGAAACGGCAAAGCTCACTTAAAACAGTAATCTCAGATGAAACATGGGCCACTGCTGGCAGCTAACACACAAAGCCTACATTGACCAAAACAGCCTTCTAATGCACAAATTACTGAAAAGGGGTATCACCATGAACAGTTAACGTCAGGGGGTGCAGGTCACAGGCAGCCATCCTTAGTATGAAACAAACAGTCCCGAACAGGCCTGCACTTCAAACCACATAGCAAATAAGTAGACCAGACTGCAGTATTGCAAATAAACTTAAATTTGATTTATTCAGGTCTAAGCACAAAATAGATGCCTTTACCTCAGTGCTTCAGTGTAAAGTTTCATCATTGGGTGTGGCTTCAAAGAATTACACGTAACCTTATATATTCCCCATAATTAATTCAGCTGAGCAACATTAACTGATACATACAAAGAAATTTAAAGTGATGTTTTTGAAGTAATACATTTTCATTTCAAAACATGGCCGGGCAGCTCATTCATTATTTGCATCAATATATTTTTGAGTATATTTCAAGCTAAAAAGTTGAAATAAAATAGTTAACATCAAAATGATTTTAAAATAAAGAAAAGGATAATGTTAGGAGAAACAGCCAAGTTTGGAGGTTGCCTGTATGTTCAAATGACTGGAAGGGATCTACATCACACATGGTGAAATTGTTAGAAGGCAAAATTTGTAAAGTGAAATTTCGTGGAGGCGAAATGAAAGAGGAAGAACCACAGCACTCAGTGATCACCCTTATGACCCTTTGTCAGACTTCTCAGTTTCTCGGGGATCCACACAAGATAGTGTCCACAGACCTACAAAGAACAAGAAACAAGAAATATGAGAAGTAACATTGTGACATTCAATCCCGATACATAACCTTCAAAACATGCTGCTTCTTTTTAAGGAACAGTTTCAGATCTAGTTCATCATTTAGCCCAATGAGTTTTAAGCTTCTCATTTTATAGATCTACTGACTCTCTCTCTGGAGATTGGAGGAGCATGTTGACTCGATTGCCAATAAATTTAGGGTCTGGGACATGGTTGATCCCCAAGAATCTTAAACATCTGGGGTCAGAACCATACTTCCTCAGATAGTGCAGTCCCACTGGTTTGTCAATCCACTTATTTATTATGGAGCGCTGGGGTAAAGGCATCTACCTTGAGCTTAGACCCGAATAAATCAAATTTAAATTTATTTGCAATACTGCAATCTGGTATACTTATTTGCTGTGTGGTTTGGAGTGCAGGTCTGTTCTGTATTGTTTAATGCGCAAATATGAATTTAACTGCCAAACTCGATCATGTACAAAAGACTATTAACACACATAGGACCTTAGTGGATTCTCATGAAAAATGGATCGAGGAGCTGAAGGTGTGGCTGGGGACACAGGAGGAGTGATTAACAAAGGCACTCGCAGCGTGTTTGTGCGTGGTTGAAATCCGCATCATTTTCCACTTTGTCCCTCCTAGCTGTTGCAGTGCAGAACGGGCTGGGGGATCATCGGGGATCCATTTTGGTACTTTACTACACAAAAAAAACAATCAAGTGGGTCAGGTCCTTGTCGCTGCCAGTAAGGGTACACACTGCACAGCAGCTGAGTTGCAGCCAGTCCGGTCGGCGAGATGGAGTTGCAGGATGGGAGGAGTCAAGCAGATGGATGGCTTAATTTTTACCTCAGTCTAAACTGCATGCAGAATCAGATCAGCGATCTGCATGCAGTTCAGATTGAGGTAAAATTGGGGCAGACAGAGAGGAGAACAATCCACAGGTCAGGAAGTGTGCTAGCTCCAGCTCAGCTGCTGTGCTGGGAGGGGTGCATCCAGTGACAGACAGAAAGTGTTGTGTTGTACTCAGGACATTGAAGCTAATAAATAAATAGAATTCTGCTGCTGCCAGAAAATAAAATTTAAATTGAAGTTAGTGAGTCCCTTTAGTTGCTTAGGGCTCGGCTCGCGCTGCTGCCTTTGCCTTGCGACTGTGCGAGTCACTCCGTCCACTCCGCTCGCTACTCTGTCTGCTGTCTCTCAACTCGAGTCAGAGTAGATGGGAGTGTCAGTCAGATATTTTTTTCCCAATCTCCTCCAGACTTCAGTAGCGAGTCACAATCGCAAGTTGCAAGGAAGTCAAGTCAGACACACAAAACAAATAAAAAAAATGTATATGGCTGCTATTTATTTAGGTTTACTGACATGATTGGGGGGCTTTAACTTAGAGTGAGGGGGCTATAGCCTCCCCAAAATCAACGTGGTGACACCACTGGTTGTACTATCTCTACGGAGGGATGGGTTCCACCTTGACATATGGACACTGTTGTACTATCTGGATGGAGGGATGGGTTCCACCATGACATATGGACACTGTTGTACTATCTGGATGGAGGGATGGGTTCCACCGTGACATATGGACACTGTTGTACTATCTGGATGGAGGGATGGGTTCCACCATGACATATGGACACTGTTGTACTATCTGGATGGAGGGATGGGTTCCACCGTGACATATGGACACTGTTGTACTATCTGGATGGAGGGATTGGTTCCACCGTGACATATGGACACTGTTGTACTATCTGGATGGAGAGATGGGTTCCACCGTGACATATGGACACTGTTGTATTATCTGGATGGAGGGATGGGGGCACAGGTTCCAAAGGACCCTGTGCTCCCACAGTAAAATGAGGATACAATTATACTATCTGAAAAAGAAGGGAAATTCTTTGCAAAGAACTCCGTTAATGCATCAGTTAGGGTGAATACCACAGCAACAAAAGCAGGAAGATGAGGCATTAGGGTTTTCAAACCTAATGCCCCACCCCCAGAGTTACCACCCCTACCAAGCTAACCCAGCCCTCCACCCTCCACACACCAACAGGCATTGGGGTGAGCCATTGGGTCATCAGGTCTAACTCTCATCCCACTGCCCTATACTGTAGCGTGTAAGGTTGTTTACATGTGGAATGGGGTGAGAGTTGGGCCTGATGACCCAAAGGCACACCCCAGCACCTGTTGGTGTGTGAAGGGTGGGGGGTAAGGTGGTAGGGGTGGGAACCCTGGGTGGGGGGTTAGGGTTGGAAACCCTAATGCTCATTTTCCTGCCTTTTGTTGCTGTGGTATTCACCCCAACTATTGCATTAATGGAGTTTTTTTGCAAAGAATATATATATATCAATGCATATGACAAGAGAAACAGCTCCACAATGCATGTGCAGGGGATCAGGTTAAGCTGCACCCTCCAGTAGCATCCAGCTATACAGGCTGGGACCCTCAGCTACTGTCCCCATCAGCTGGGTCCTGAGGAATGGATCCTCATGCTGCACTTACTCAAAGTCTGGCAGTTTGTACACTACGTGCCCTATGCAGCAGGCACTAAGACCCAGGGGAGTACAATAGCACGATAGGTGCCTTGGGGCACTTGGGGCACTGATGGACTGAACGCCTGCAGCAAATCTAAGATGAACCCACGTTACATATGTCCTGTGGCTGCACTGACATTCATAGAGGATGTTACATTTCTTATGTTTGCTTCTGAAGGAGTTAGACCTCCCTGCATTAGTCTGCAATCCATATGGGGGTTCCATGCTGCCAATGGTTTTCCAGGGCCATCACATTTCCCCCAATCTGTTCAACAAAAATAGAGGGCAAGGGCCATTTTTCCTTTGTCTCCACACTGTAAAACACCCACACCAGGCTAGGACATCTTCCCTTGCACCAACACTCACACAGAGAGACTCTGTGCCATCACTAGCACCTGAAATCTCATGGCTGCCATGTTACAGATGGTGACTTTTGTGAGCATAGCCATCGTCCTTCAAAATCAGAACCTGCACAGCGCAGGAGTCAGAGGGGGTGAACTTTTGGGGAGTCCGCTCACCGACCCTCACAGAATCAACTGGTGCCCTGATTTCAGGGCCAGGACAAGCAATAAGGGCATCCAGAATTGGCAGCAGGTCAATCTCACAAGACGCTAAGTCTTGGAGACAGTGGCCATTCTGACCATGGGGTATCACAAGATCTTGAAGGAGTAGCTGCAATCTTGGTGCAGTTACAGGATGGCAGCCATATTGGGCAAGACATTAAAAATGAGAAATGCCACGAGAGCCGAAAATCCAGGAAATGGCTGCCTGGGAGACTCTGGTGGCCGTATTGTGTGGGTTCCATACCTCATGAAGACTTAGCAATCTGGGCTCTTGGGCTTATCACAGCCTGTCTTATCTGCACTGTCATAAATTTCGTGATTAGATTGCTGCTCTCCTAAGGGGCTATGTTTCTGAATCAATTTTTCTGTCTGCCTCCTACAGATTATTGGGTGAACATTGACTCCCTGCCATGCCTCCCTGGAATGTGGTGCCATGCTACAGGAGATTTGCATGGGGAGGACCTCTGTGCAGTCTGCACAGTGTTGGAGACAGAGGACCCTGCAGCTCTTGGCTTGATCTGGACTCCACCCAGGAAGATCCATCTCCTCCCACAGCACTGATTACACTAAATACAGCACAAGCTGGACTCCTGTTTCAATGGCTGGAAAAGCTCAAGCCAGCAATAACAAAGTCAGCAGCAGGATTCCTCAAAAAAAACCCTGGGTGACCCAGTCTTCCAGCCCACCAAAAGAAGGCACAGGAAGGCAGAGAAGAAAGTCAGCACCTTCAAAGATGACAGCTTGAATCAAGACCCTGGGCAGTCCTCCGAAAGCTATGCCCTGCGGATGACATTACCGAGTTGGTACAGATGATGCAGGAGGTTCTCCAGGTCCCAGAGGAGCTGGAGAAATCCCATATCCTGATGGATACCCTCCTCTCACCACACCACAGTTCAGTGAAATACTGTTTCCCCACCTGTGTAGCCCTCAACACCATACTGAGGAAGGAACAGGAGGCAAGCGAGATATCCAGGATCCCAAAGAAACGGGCCATGGAAAAGATGTACCTGCTCTCAGAGTCTTATAAGTCTGCCTGGTTCACAGCTCCTAAGGTAGACACCCCACTTTCTTTCATTTTTTTTAATTTATACTTTATGGCTCCTCCACCAAGCCGATGGGTTGCTCCAGCCCTCCCTCAGAGGGCTCGTACTCCAACCTGAACATGTCAGGTCATCATGGACACTGTTGGCTCCCAGCCATTTTCTGCTTTTTCTCCCCTGGTACACAAACCATGCAATGGGTAAGGCAGCTGCCCCTGCCTCTGTGGGAACAGCAATATGCCCTGGACAGGTGCCCTCTGCTAGTCTGGGTGACATGCCTGTGCCAACACCCAGACACCACTGATTGTCAGTCTAGAGCATGCTGCACTGTCCCCTCTCCCCAAGGAAGGAGAGCTGTCTATGGATGCTCAGTCCTTCCTCCCACTACCAACCCCCGAGTGACCCAAGTCCATTCCTGAACCCAGGTCGTGGTGTGGCATGAGGTGTGGTGTCCGGTGCCTCAACCCTAAGTGCCACTGGACTGGCTAGGACACCTCATTTCCAACCCTTGCCAGATGAACTGTCATTCCAGTTGAGAGCACATCAGCCCTGAAAGATCCTATGGACAAAAATGTTGAAGAGTCACTAAAAAAGATTCATGTGGTCATGGAGATGGTCCTATCAGCAGACACAGCCATAAGGTATGTAAGCAGAGCCATGTTGCACTGGGTGGAGACGATTGCAGATAACCTCACTGATAATTTCCTGCTTATGGGGCATGATTACTATGCTGTGTAGGCTGCATGCTATATAGTAGATACCGTCGCAGACATCATGAAGTTCGGCGCCAGAGCCACAGCCCTTACCAACCATGCCAGGTGGGCCCTATGGCTCAAGCTGTGGCAGGCAGATGTCCAACCCAAGACAATGCTTATGAAGCTTCCACTTAAAGGGGATCACCTATCTGGAGACACACTAACACCGTTCTTCAGAGACTGGACAGGGACTAAGCAGATGGCAGACAAGAAAGACCTTTACCCACCATCAGGGCAGTCCTTTCTCCCCAAATTCAAAGGTTCAAGAGGCCAAACAAAATTTACGGCCAATCAATTGTTATGAGGTGGGACCTCATGATGATTCCAGTCTCGGGTGGCCTAGTACAAAAATAGAGAGGCAACTTTGGCAGCAAGGCAGACATCAACAGCAACAAGTCCAGTGGGGGCTCCACCATAAGAACCAAAGAAAGGAGGGGCCAGGCAGACAGCCCCTCCAGTGGGAGGGCCAGAATCAACATGTTCACCAAATGACCACAATTGGACAAATGGGTCTGGGAACTCATGACTCATGGTTATTCCATAGAGCTCACACAAAAGACAATTCCACACAGACCAATGATATCCTTAATGCCCCTGGACCGCATCAAAACAGAGGCTGTTCATCAGTAGTTGCTCCATCCATCTATCTATCTATCCAAAAACTGGGCCATCATGCCCATGCCCCAACATGAGAAGGACACAGAAGTGTACTCTATGTTCTTCATGGTCCCCAAGAAAACAGGTGGACTCTGTCCGGTCCTCGACCTCAAATTTCTCAACAAGTTTGTGGCCTACAAAAAATTCATAATGGAGAACCTCAAGCCAACATTGATAGTGATTCAACCAGGCAATTTTCTTACATCAATCAACCTAAAAGATGCCTGTCTGCAAAATCCAATTCGCCCTAGTCCCCAAAGGTTCCTCAGGTTCAATATCAATGGCCAACATTTCCAATACACATGTCACCTGTTCAGGTTGGCATCCACCCCGAAGGTATTCAAAAAGACACTGATAGTGATTGTTGTGTCCACCCACAAAAGGGGAGTACACATCATCCCATACCGAGATGATTGGCTCATACGAGCAAGGTCCCTGACTTGGGCACAGATGGACACAGACTCTGTGGTTTATTGCCTACAACAGCATGGCAGGGTCATAAACTGGGACGAAAGTCAGCTAAACCCCATACAACAAATTGCCCACCTCAGTGCAAAGATCAACACGAGGCTGAGCCTGGTGACCCCAACAGAGTAAAAAGTAGGCAGCATGACCAGGCTCATTGGGTCAATACAAAGACATCCCAACTGGCCAGATAGAGATTTTCCTGGTTAACTGATTCAAAACTCATTTGCAGGATTCTGGGAGTAGCTTGAGGCGCTGCTAAATGCTACACACCTGAGGAGGAGCTGTGGAGCTGGACCCATGGAGGCTTTTCTCTGTCTGAAACAGGTATGCCACTGTTGTCACACTGATACCTGTAGACAAGTGTATTGGTTCTTTCGGGATGACTTGTGTGGTTGTTTGCGGTTTGCATCCTGCTCACTGAACTCCCATGAGGAGACTGGGTTTCTTATTCCCTGCAGTGGGGAAAGGTCCCCGCAAGTGAGAGAGGAGAGCTCTACAGAGAGCCATCAGACAGCAAGCAGACAAGAGTTAAACCCAGAAAATTCAGAAACTCTGAAGCTGCAAAGCTATGAAACTTTTAACAAAACCTAAATCAATTCAGAGCTATTCTGCACTTTATGTTAACTCTGAAGAGAATTATATAGTTTACTCATCTTACTCCTTTAGAGAATAATACACACAGAAAAAGTGTGTTTTATACTTCAAAGTGGTAAGAGGCTTTTATGTACTCTCATTGTACTTTTAGCTTTATTTAGTTTTTCACTGGGTTTGTTAATGCATGTTAATGCATTTACTAAGCAACTGCTAGATACATAATTTTAGCTTGGCGCTTTTGAAAGATCTGGTCCCCAGTTGAACCGAGTAGTAACCCAAAATTTGGGATAACTAACTTTGGTGACTGTATTAGTATCGTGGTAGCGATTATAAAATAGTATTGGTTTGAACATTGATATTGATATAGACCATTATCAAGAGGTATATGGTACCTAGATTTGCATCTCAATATCTGCAGATACTAGAAGAGAAGGAGCAGTATTAAGGTAAAGAAGCTGGTAATTTCACTAGTAATTTCATTGGTAATTCCATTAAGAAAACAGCCACATTTTCAATAAATACATATTTATATTTATTCATACAAACATTGAAAATCCCTTGAACACGTGGAAACATGACTATATTGGTTTAAGCAATTACTTGGAGCAAGTTAATATACTCTTATTAGGAAAGAACATCCAGCAGAAGCAGATAAAGCAGCTCTAAAAGGGATACACGTGCTTTGAATTGAGCTTGTTAAAATGATCGTGGACCCCTTAATACTTATAGTTGATCCGTGGTTGAGAGTGCTGAAAGTGATGCAGTCAGCTCACAGACAAGAAAAATGCTTATGTGGGGTCTTCTAGCTGCATTCTGAGCTGATGCATATGCTGGCAACTTTCAACACTCTGACAAGGAAAGATATATAGCACACAAAAACGTAGTGAAATAGAAGCTAAGAAATTAATAAGTAAAATCAGAATTTAGCAGCTTTCTTTTGTCAAAGTCTCAATGAGTAAATCAGAAAACTAAAGAGCTGCTTCTTGTCTGCTCCAGCTTAGCTCCAATATGCAGATTGTGCAAAGTTCTCCAGAAAATCAAACGCTATTGCTGGAATGGAGAAGTTACTTTAGACCAACAATAGCAGTTACGGATTTCAGCATCTTCTACTTGGAGTATACAAATTAAAATGGAAAATGAAATGTAAGTTAGCAAGCAAAATAATATGTAATTTAAATATTAAAATATTTTCTTTATATACTTGAAAACCTGCTATTGTTTATTTAAATACATCTTGTCTCCCACTGAAAATACTTAGAGCCTATATTGGTAGACAAATAGGAGTCTTTCTCTAATCATTTGTAAAAAGAGAGGGTGGTTTTATAAAAAACTCTTTCAAGTTATTCAATGGTTGATAATGTTGGATACAGAAATGAAGGGTAATGAGTACCAATGCCTGTAGTTTAGGAAACAAGCTCCCTAAACTGGTGGCCTTTATGGAAGAGGGATTCCTGGATATTGTGGCAGTCACAGAAACATGGTACACAGAGAATCATGGCTGGAATGTCAGCATACCAGGGTACACAATATGTAGGAGAGACATGGAGGGTAGAAAAGGATTAGGAGCAGCTCTCTATGTAAGGGAAGGGATAAAAGCAATGGAACAAAAGAGTAAACAGGGAGGAGAAGAGGCACTGTGGGTCACCCAGGAGACTGGAAATGGCACCACAATTCACACAGGGGTTGTATACAGACCCCCATCTCAGAGAAAGGAAATAGACAAGGATATGATAGAAGGCATCCTTAGGATGGCAGAGAAAGGGGAGATATTGTTGATGGGGGACCTAAATATGCCAGACGTTAACTGGAGCACCTTTGCTGCAGCCACATCCAAGAGCAGAACCATTCTCGATGTCCTACAGGGGGCATGCCTCAGACAGCTGGTGTTGGAACCCACTCAGGAGGGAGCAATCTTAGCCCTGGTACTCTCAAATGGGGACAGAGAGAGGATCTCAGATCTAGAAGTGGGTCGCCATCTGGGAACAAGTCACCACCAAACAGTGTGGTTCACGATAAACTCAGCTGCAGAGTCAAGCCATACAAAAGGGCAGGTACTGGACTTCAGGAGGGCTGACTTTGCCAAAATGGGAGAGTGCCTCAGAAAAGCACTAGCAAATAGGCAAGAAGGAGGGATGGAGCAACAATGAGGAAACATCAAAACTGCCATCACAGAGGCAGCAAGCCTTTGTGTGAAGCAAATAAACAAATCAAAACAAAAGAAAAAAAACACTATGGTTCTCAAAAGAGGTGGCGGGGAAGGTTAGGGAGAAACAGATAGCATTTAGGAAGTATAAGGAAACACAGAAAGAGCAGGACAGAGAACTGTACCAGTTAAGGCTGAAGGAAGCAGGGAAGACAGTCAGAATAGCAAAGGCCCAAACTGAGGAAACGCTAGCCAACTCAGTTAAGAAGGGGGATAAAACCTTTTATAGGTGCATTAGGGGGCTTAGAAAGACAAAAGGAGGGATAGTGAGGCTGAATAAAGGGGATAGTGGGTGGGCAGAGAGGGACAGTGAAAAAGCAGGGATACTGAATGAATACTTCTGCTCAGTATTCACAAAAGAAGAGGAGGGGGAGGTACCTAATCCAATCAATAGAAGCACTCTGGATAGGGGGGGGTTAATCCCAATCCTTTCACAGAAGAAAGGGTTCTGAAAGAACTCCTAAAACTGAAAGTGGACAAAGCAATGTGGCCTGATGGGAGTCACCCCAGAATTCTAAGAGAATTAAGGGGAGAGCTAGTGGCACCACTGACTACCCTTTTTAACAAATCATGGGAGGATGGTGTAGTACCTGAGGACTGGAGGAGGGCAAGGGTGATTCCCCTTCACAAAAGTGGGAGCAAGACAGAGGCAGAAAAACTACAGACCTGCCAGTTTGACCTCTGTGGTAGGGAAAATGATGGAATCACTTCTGAAGAAAAGAATTGTTATACAGTGGTGGCTCTACACCAGGGCCTGCCAGGGCACATGCCCCAGTAAAAAAATGCTGTGCCCCAGTTGGTGCCCCATATGGTGCAGAACTTCCCCCATAGTAACAATATTTCAGTGCCCTGGCTGCCATCGGTTGTGCCCCAGCTGTGCCCTGGTAACCATTTGTGGCTAGAGCCGCTACTGATTGTTAAATACCTAGAGGCCAGTGGGGACTGGACCCAAGGCAGCATGGATTCACAGTGGGAAGGTCATGTTATATAGAATTTTGACTGGGTGACCAACGTAGTAGACCAGGGAGGGGCTGTGGACATGGCCTACCAAGACTTTAGAAAGGCATTTGACACAGACCCACACAAAACATTAATAAACAAATTAGCCAGCCTGGGAATGGGTCCCAGGGTGGTAGCCTAACTAAAACATTGGCTGGACAACAGGACACAGAAGGTAATAGTAAACGGAGTCCACGCTGAAGAAAGGGGGGTTACTAGTGAGGTACCACAGGGTTTAGTACTGGGTCCAGTCCTTTTAATGTCTTTATAAGTGACATTGCAGAGGGACTGGAAGGAAAAGTATGCCTCTTTGCAGATGACATAAAGATCTGAAACAGGGTTGATACACAAGGGGGGTGAAAAGGATTAGAAGGGACTTGACAAAGTTGGAGGAATGGTCAGAAGTATGGCAGCTTGGATTCAATGCAAAGAAGTGCAAAGTAATGCACCTGGGAAACAAAAACCCAGAGGAAGAGTACACAATGGTGGGAGGCAGTAACAACAACAAAAATAGAAAGGGACCTGGGGGTAATCGTATCAGATGACCTAAAGGTTAGCAAGCAATGTGAGAAGGCAGTAGGGAGGGCAGGGGGATACTGGGATGTATAAGGAGAGGCATCACCAGTAGAAAACAGGAAGTTGTTGTGTTGGCATTGCACACAACCAGAGGCACGCATCCTTCATATACTTTGGTCCTGCCATAACTTGGCCTATATTGGAGAATGGTAGCTTCTGATATCTCCTTAGTACTTAATTACCAAATAGCCCTGTTGGACCCCTGACTGTGTATGGGAGACACTACCACACTGGGACAGCTAGCCAAACCTCACAGAGACTGGAGCATGACAGCTATCTTGGAAGCCAAATGCCTTCTCCTTAGACACTGGTGCCAGACAACCATCCCCACTGGCTCTGCCTGGCATGCGGTGCTAACTAAACTATTCATCTTTGAGAGACTCTCCCATCTCCAGAAGGGTAATATGCACCTTTACTATAACAGATGGGAACCACATCTCAACTCACTCTTCTGAAAACTCCCAGCACTACCTTCCAACCCCCCCCCCCGCTGTCTGGGCTGTCCTGCCACTTTCACACTGGGACCTTAGACTAGTACTGCCCTAGCATAGAATTTGGAACCCAGATATCAGCATCGGCTTTCAATGTTCATACTTCTTTGTACCTATTGAGAAAACCTTTATAGTTAACTTTAATCTCCTAGATTAGATGCATCATGACAGTTTTGTAATGCATCATAGGTTTGGGACAATTTATACACTTAAGGATATTTAGCAATTGATGAGTTACTATTTGCACTTGTAATACTTGCAACCATACTCCTGTCTTTAGGTGGCTGGTTGTATGGCTCACCATTTGTTGTATCAAATATAAAAACACTCAATCAAATATTATACGATAAAAAAAAAAAAAGAAAACAGGAAGTTGTTGTCCTTCTGTACAGACAGTAGGTGAGACTCCATCTGGAGTACTGCATCCAGTTCTGGAGACCCTATCTCCACAAGGACATAGACAGGATGGAGGCAGTCTAGAGGAGGGCAACTAAAATGATGCAGGGTCTGCAACAGAAGCCATACGAGGAGAGACTAAAGGAGCTTAATATGTATACCCTTGAGGAAAGGAGGGAGAGGGGGGACATGATAGAAACTTTTAAGTACCTCAATGGAATCAACAAAGTCCAAGAGGGTAGCATCTTTCAGAAAAAGAGATGTGCAAGAAGAAGGGGACACAATTTGAAGATAGAGGACGGCTCAGGGCAATGTGAGGAAGTATTTTTCACAGAGATGATGGTGTATCGTATGGAACTGCCTTCCTGAGGAGGTTGCAGGGTCTAAAACTGTGGAAGAATTCAATAATGCATGGGACAGACATAAGACAATTTTTGTGGGGGATAGGAAGAAGTAGGCTCTTGGTTAACCAATATCTGCAGTTTATCCAGTAGGTAAGGAAATGGGCAGACTAGGTGGGACAATCAGTCCCTATCTGCTGTCAAAGTCTATGTTTCTATGTTTTTATGTTAAAGTTTGGTCCTAAAATCTGATTCTAATATTAGACTTTGGAATTGGTAGATAGAGCCTTATTTAAGTATATGCTCCAAATATCAGTTTGTGCTGGGAATTACCCTTGCTCACTCACATTCTCTCACTAGACTGCTTCATCTTCTACATAAAGAAGAAGAGCAGTTCCACTAGTGCAGAACTCAGAACAGTCTGGAACACTGCATATTGGTCTGCCTTGCTTCTGAAACAGACAAAAGTTTCCAAGAACTGTAAGCTAAAGGCAAAAGCAGGAAGGTCAGGAAATAAGAACATCTTAGGACAATTTGGGACTCCTCCTGCAAAGCAATAAGATTTATAGTGTTGGAAGAGCAATTCCTGGGACTTGATATTAGCTGTATGGGTATAAGTGCTTACTCTATTAATGTACAAATATTATTGAAGAATACTTATCAACTCTGACCCTGGTCATAAAGAGTTACATTTTAAGACAGTAGACACTAGGTTTAATAGGGGTTCTAAGATTTAGCATTTATAACTTAGTAATTTATATCTCAAGTGGTTTGTTTAATTGGTTAATCAAGTCAGGAGTACATAGGTGTAATTTTCAATAAGCACTTAATAGTACACTTGTTTAGAAGTTCTACTGCATTTTGTTATTGTATTCATAAGCACGCAATAGCGCACTTTATTAAGAAGCTTTATTGCACTTTGTTATTGCACTTTTGCCATTTTGAAATACTTTAACCAGCTCTAAGTTAGCTGAGAACATTTTATTAGCAACTGATTTGAGGCTTAGCTCAGATCAGCTCCTGTTAAGCATCAATATTCTATCTTATTGCATTACAACCATCAGAATGGTACATACAATGAGCGAAAAAATGTTAACCAGGAGGTTAAACCATATGAAGGTAAAAGACAAGAAAACATGCTAGAGGAGGTGCTTCTTTTATTACCTTCCAAAAATAGGAAAAATATAAAGGGCTTAAAAATAGAGCAACCAACTATTACGGAACTATGGGATGTTAACCAAGTCCTCCCACGTATATTTCAACTTCTATTACAAATAAGTCAAACAAAAAATGAGGGAGGACAGGCATTAGAAAGTAAAAACACTAAAGAGGAGATAGAATTAGAACTTAGCTCTTACATAAGACTCACTGGTGGATCTCAATTTATTCTAATATTTGTGATTCAACAGAATCTACAAGGGAAACAGACATATATGAGGCAACTCCACTAGCAGTTTTCTACATATAATGAAACAGGACAGGATTTTGAATTTGCTAATGCATCTTTAATGCCTAATTATCAATTTACTCTCCCGAGAACTAAATAAGGGGAATCTACAACTAATAGAACTAACCAGAATAAATTAGAAACAGTACTTACAGACTTTAATGCAATAATAGAAGGGTTAAAAAGGCTGGAAGCAGAGATGACAAATGTAAAGTTATATACCACCAAAGGAGAAGAACATGCACAGGGACAAAACCAAACAGCGCAGGTTGTGCGAGAGAAACCAGAGACTTCAGAAATCCATTATGACAAGGAATATCTCACAAATGAGGTACATTTTTTTGCTAGCTACACAATGTCTAAACAAATGCTAGAAATAATCAAAGATAGATATTAGGCTGATACAGTTATTTTGGAAAACCTGACCATGATTAAGAATGAAATTACTAATTTAAGAACAGATGTTTTTATAATAAGGTGCTTCTAGATAGAATTAATAAAGCAAATGAGAACCAGAGGGAAAACCAGTTCCACTGATGAGAATAGTACAATATGGGAACAGGGTCTAGAAAAAAGAAATAAAGCTATCCAAGTAGCCTTACCTCCATCTTTTGACAATGATAAAATATGTGAATGTTATATGAAGACTAATACTCAAGAAAAGAGGGAAATTAAGGAAAGAAATTCTAAAAAATAAAAGTAAAAATAAAAATTATAAAAAAATAATACAGATAGATGAAGGTTCTAAGGCTGTAATATCTGACAAAAATATCCAAACAGAGGCAGAAATACAAAAGGGTAACACAAGGAATAGTGATAAAAGCCAAAATGATTCAAATATAGTAAATAAAACCTTAAAAACAAAGGAAGTAAATTATCAGACTAAAATAACACATAGCAAGAAGATGAACCAATCTGAAGAGATACGCATCCAAAATGAAGCACAAAGCTCAGGGAATCAAAATGCAGAGCCAGAATATTTATATGAAAAGACAAACTACACAGTTCCCGGAGAAGGGAAAGAATGTGTCCTTAACAGTCTTTGCAGAACTTATTAAGGAAAAGGAGGAAAACTCAGAATGTCTACTTGAAATATATGGTGTAGCGAGGTTAGAAAAAGAAACACAAAACTCATTACAGGAATGGATGACGCAATTATTACAGATCCGACAAGAACAAAAACAGATCTTGGTAATGAGACCTCCAAATGAGAAATTACAAGATTGTATTGTAGTGTACTGCCAAACAGCAGACACAGCAAACAAAATACAGGAAAAAATTAAATTTTAATCAATGTAGAATGACCATACTCCTCCACAAACAAATCAAATTATACAAGAAACAGATTTAATAAAGCAAAATATCCAAAATAATAGGAAACTATCAGAAGAAGAGAACTATTTTGATATTTGTCTGGGAAACTGAAAGAAATGATTCCATAAGAAAGATCAAAAATGACCTATTATCATTTTGGACTCATTCCTTACATTTAAAATGACCTAAAAATGCCATTTAATGACTTACGGTAAATAGACATGCGTATGGCTCAATTCAGATAGACGTACCCTTTAGGACATCACAAATAGCCAAAATAGTCCTTGATCAAACAAGCAAACTTGACCCAATGGGTATGTGTGTATATATATATATATATATATATATATAAAATTCCAACTCAGATCTTAACAAGCCCTCTTGTAGGAACAAATTGTCAAGAAAAGACAGAGGACAACTACAGTATATGAAAGTAACCAAACCTGATGAAACGCAAATAAAACAGGACTGGGATTATGGAACTATTTCGATTTTTGGCTGAGTGACAGAAAAATGAGCCTATAAGAATGATTAAAATGATCTACTGTTATTTTGAGATGATCCTTACATATATAGAATTACCTAACAATGCCATTATCTGGCTTAAGATAAATAGCGATGAATATGAATCAACTCAGATTGATGTTACTTTTAAACTACTATAGATAGCCAAAATAACTGAGGAGCAAGCAACTATATGATCCTTAGGTATACACATGGTCTCCTCTCAGATGTTAGCAAGTTCCTCTGCAGTAACAAAAATCAGGAGTCGATAATGAACAAAAACTTGGAATTAAATAATATATTTAGCATACTAGAGATCTCTTCTGCAGAATGACAACTAATACAATCAAATAAAATAAAGGTAAATACAATTCTATCCCTAAGAACCTCAACTTAGAACCAACTACTTTTAAGATTTTGTCTTGGAATATAGAGGGTCTTCATCTAAAGATAGCAGATGCAGAAGTAAAAGAATTCATAATGCATATGACATCATTTGTATACAGGAATCCTGGTGTTCAGAGAATTTTCTACCATTCCTTCCAGGATACTGTAGTTATGATATACCCACTAGCAGGGATACGAGTTACGTTAGATATAAGGCTAGGATAGTTATATATGTTAAAATCTCCTTAAACTGCACAGTTGCTAGAATAAAGATGTACCTGGATAGTTTATTGGCCTTAAAAATAGAGGGACAAGACAAAACTCCTATCATTCTAAATATTTGTTTCCCTCCAAATAAAATAAACTTGTATGAGCCAAAATCAGATATTTAAATCAGAACTGAAAAAAAATATCTGAAAGTTGGCAAACTTCATCTATTACAATATTGAGTGATTTTAATTCCAGAATGGCACCTCACCTAGAGAAAAGATTACAAATAACACAGAAGAAATTACCTCTTATATATCAGTTATTAACCCAAGACTTAAGTGTGATAGAGCATCTATACATTTTAAAACCAATGAAAGAGGAAAGGCACTAGAGAAAATGACGCAAGAATTAAATATGATTTTAATAAATGGACATACAAACAGAGATACCATGGGATCCCTGACATTTAATGGGCCCATGGGAGCATCTACAATAGACTTGGTATGGACAAATTTAGAAGTCACAAGAATAGCAGAAGACCTTAAAATCATAGAAAGATATGAATCACCACATCACCCATTGGCACTCCTGCTAACTGCAGATGGCCCATTGGATACCTTTCAAACTTTCCTACCAGTAAATACAAATTCAGAGATTATAAACCAGAGAAGAATTAGATGAGATTCTAAAAAAGTTAACAGCTTCAAAGATTTACTAGTCACACCAGTTAACATACATAAGAAAGAACAAATAACTTACCCACTAGATTATGTGAAAGCCAAGGAAATATGGGAATTAATAACATCAATAAGGCCGTACTGTGTTGAACAAAGAATAATCATCTTGAGCAGTTTAGTTGGTAAGACATGGTATAACAAAAACTGTGAAACAGCCAAAAGGAACTTGAACTATAAAATAAGGAAAGCTAAAAAAGAAATATCTGATCTCAGGAAGTGGGCTGTTATATTGAATACATATAGGAGAGAATACAAACAAATCCTGAAAAGGAAAAACTTAAAATAATGTAAGTACTGTATGTGGAAAATTAAAGAAAACAATGGAAAATAAGGACATCATATCCTGTTGGAGATTAGTGGTACAAGGCTATAATAAGTACCCTAGAAATGTGGAATCATACATAACTCCAAATACATGGACAGAATATTTTAAAAATGTATATTACTCTATAGAAGAACAGAAACCAATATCCAGAATAGTAAAAAAAGAGCTGATTTTCCCCATTCCAATTTACGTCGAAGAGAATGAAATCTATACAGCTTTAACAACATTGGCCTCTAATAAAGCCCCCGGACCAAATTCAGTGATAGGTGACATTTTTAAAAGCATTTCTTCACTGGTGGTTAGCTATATTTAAAACATGTTTTAATGCAATTATTCAGGGACTAGAAATCCCAGAATCTTGGAAAGGTAGTACGATCTATCCAATATATAAAAAAGGAGAGAGGAAAGATCCAAACATGTATTGTCCTATTAGCCTTATAGATGTTTCTCAAAAGATATTTACTAAAATTATACTAAAACATACAACTAAATGGCTAGATGATAATTCAAAGTTAGTGAACTCTAAAATGGTTTTCGAGCAAACACGCCCACTGCTCAACCTTGTTTTGTATTAGACCACTTGGTCTGGAAATATGTATCAATTAAGAAACATAAACTTTATTGCTGTTTTGTAGATTTTTCCACAGCATTTGACAGCATCAGTAGAAATATACTTTGGGAAAAGTTAGAAGAAGTAGCATTAGATCCAAATATTATAAATATAATAATACGACTTTATTCAGATACATGGACACAGATCCAATATAATCAAAATGGAAAGACTACAAGATGTTTTCTAACAAATAAAGGTGTCAGGCAGGGTTGCTTGCTGGCACTGATTTTATTTAATACATACATCAGTGCAATACTAGACAGCTTGTATGAATCTGATTTTTATTCTCTGAAGATAGGCAACAAATTAATACCAGCACTTCATGTATGCAGATGATCTGGTTTTGTTATCCACTTCACTTCAGAGTCTGCAGAGAAAACTGAATTACTTCTCAGAAATATGTAAACTCAGCAACTAAAATAAACAAAGATAAAACGAAATTACTGGTGTTTGGTAATAAGAAAAAATGGTACCAAGGATATGGATAGACCAAGAGAAACTAAAACTGTGAAAACAAATGATTATTTGGGAGTTAGATTCTCACAAAACACCAATTGTATAAATCATAAAGCAATGATATTGAGCAGACTGGGGTCAGCCTTGACTGCCCTCTGAGGCTCAGACTGTTTAATACCAAACTAGGAAGAAGCTCAATTAAGGGGGCCTTAAAGGTGCTGAATGCTAAGATCAAAATAAGCATATTGTATGCAGCAGAAATGTGGAGTCAGGAAAATATGAGAGACATTCAGGTACCAGTGAGCAAGCTATATAGACATCTGCTCATGGTGCCTCAATCTGTCCCCTCTGCTCTGTCATGTCTGGAACTGTTGCAATTCACAACAGAGTCAATGGCCAAAGAAAGGAGGCTCCTATTTTTACTAAAACTTTTTTTTTGCTTCCAGAAACCCCAACTTCCCAGACAATGTCTGGAAGAACAAATAGAATATGCAGATTGAGGTCATAAGACATATCTGACCACTATAATTAAAGAGAAGCTCTTCCTTTTGGGCATCAGCTCAACTTTAAATGAAATATACACAAAATCGTGGGAAGAAATTAAAAGTACCGTTATAACCCTCGTAAGACATACTGATATAGTAAAACATTTTTTTTAAAACTAAACCATTATAAATGCTATAGATGGTAAAAACAAACTAAATTAACTCACAACCTTGAAGGTTATCTAATTAAATTGACTAACCCAGAATCGTGGTGTAAAATAACAAAATATAGAATGAAGTTACAAAGCAAATTATTTGTATTTTATCCAGAAAAGGTCTGATACTCTCACGCCTTATTGTAAGTGTGGAAAATCAATGGAGGATGATTTGAAGCACGTTGTCTTAGTATGCCCATTGTACAAGAAAATTAGGGATAAATGGCTTGGAAAAATTTTATGTCCATTCAATTTACCAGCTGATAAGATTATTGTGGAAATATTCAATGACGAAGGCAAAAATATACTGTTAAATGTAACTAGCTACCTATGTACTGTTTACCTGTAAATGTTATAAGAATTACCACTGGAATCTTGAATATTTTATTGATTGTAAAGCATAGAAATGCAATGTATTTATTTGACTGTATAAATGTACAACTATGCTTAAAATGTTTTAGTGTTTTATATTGTAATGGTTTTAAACCAAACAATAATAAATTAAACTAAACAGGCCAGTGCACACATATTTGCATCTGCTAGGGCTTATGGCATCACTGATAACCAAGGTGCCATGGGCTCAACTACACATGTGCCCACTCCTGAGATAAGTGCTGGACACATGTGACCAGTCAACTCAGAATCTAGAATACAAACTCAATCCAAGCCCAGACATTCTGCGTAGCCTCAAGTGGTGGGTGAGCAAGTAAACCCTGGCAAAGGGCATGCCACTGTCAATTATGCCAATGGTAACTATAACAACAGATGCAAATCTTCTCAGATGGAGAGCCATGCTGAGCCATCATTACTTGGGAAGATGGTCCCATCAGAAGCTTGTCTGCCCATAAACATACTGGAGATGAGAGCAGTGTTCAGGGCCCTGTTATTCTTTGCCCTCAGATTACACGACAGCCAGTGCTGATCAGAACCAACAATCAGGCCACCATGGTGAAGATAAACAAGCAAAGGGGACTCGAAGCACAGCAATGCTCAAGGAGGCATTAAAAACCTTATGATGGGCAGAACAAAACCTGCTGTTGCTCTCTGTCACGTACTTGGCCAGCAAGCTGAACTCGCAGGCAGACTGGCTCAGTTGAATGACACTCAACCAGGCAGAGTGGCAGCTGCACCCTCAAGTTTTTCAGTCTCTCGACAGAGATAAGGACCCTTTCAAGTGGATCTGGTGGCATCCCACCTCAACACTCAGCTGCGTTGATTCCACTCCCACATTCCCAACAATCAGGCCAAAGAGATTGACACACTGGTGGTGCCATGGACTTTCAACAAAGATTATATCTTCCACCCATTCCAATGACTGCTAAAGTGCATCTCAAAAGGGCCACGAAGTAACAGTGCTGATGGTAGCTCCAGATTGGTCATGGAGATCTTAGTACTCTCTACTCTGAGTGATATTGATTGACACCCTTGGTGCCTGCCTGCAATGCTTGGATCTCCTCAGCCAAGTACCAGTCCTATACCACAATCCCAAATTGCTATGCCTGACAGCTTGGTGCTGAAAGGAAAAGACTGTTGAGTGAGGGGTATCCACCCCAGAGTGGTTGATTGACTCTTGCACTCTAGAAGACAATTGACAAATAAGACTTTTGAAAGACATTGGCAAGTCTTCTGTAAGTGGTGTACAGCAAAGGGCCTATCCCTGTCAGTGGTGGGATTTCCCCAAATCCTTGATTTCCTAGCTGATGGGACTGAGAAAGTCCTGGCCTACTCCTCCTTGAGGGTACAGGCTTTGGCTATCTCAGCAGTATGGGGCTCCCTTCCTAGGGTGGGGCAGATAGGTTCACACCCTGATACAGTCCTGCTGCTAAGAGCAGTGCAGATTGCTTCTCCCTATGTGAGACCCACCTTCCCCCCTCCCCAGCAACTTAATCTGGCACTGGATGACCTTCATAAGCCTCCTTCATTCCCAATTCTCCAAATTGGACAACCCTCAGAACTGTTTTCTGATGGCTATGTGCCCAGTCAGTTGGGTGAGCAAGTTGCAGGCACTTTCATGCTGTGAGCCATTCCTTACTTTCCATAACAACAGGCTGTCTCTCATAACAGTTTCACCTTCACTCCAAAGGTGATCTTAACATTCCACCTAGAACAGGCCATTCATCTGCTGACCATGCTTGTGGACAGAGATAGCTCTGATGTGGCTCCTCATCCACTGGACATGGGTTCCCTGATTAAGGATTATCTGACTGTGTCTGAAGGTTCTCCTAAGTCAGGCAGATTGTTTGTATTCTTTTCTGGTAAGAAGGTGGGTCAGGCTGCCTCCAATGAAGCAATTGCTAAGTGGATAAGGGCAGCTATTGTAGCTGCCTACCACAGAGCAGGATAGGATCCTCCTGTAGGCATTAGAGCACATTCTACCAAGGCATTGTCAGCCTCTGGGGTGGACAGAGGGGGTGGCTTAGTACAGGATATCTGTGCTGTGGCTACCTGGTCCTCTGTTCATATCTTTGTCTGCCACTGCAGGCTGGATGTGGCATCTGCAAGTAGAGCCACGTTCAGCAGGGCCATGCTTCAGGTTGCTTCTGGTTCAGGATGACATATTGTTTGTCTCCCACCCGAGGGTTTCTCCTGGGTACTGTTACAAAGCCCCACTTGTGAAGAATCTCTGAGCACTAGAAAGGTTACAAGGGATAGTGGCATTTACTCACCTGGTAAAGGTGATTATATCTGCAACCTTTATAGTACTCAGAGTCAAGGCACACCCCAATGCAGTTCAGCTGCTAAGGGTGGTGCAAATTGCATCTCCCCATGTGAGACCCACATGCCCCCCCACCCGGCAACTTAATCTGGCAATGGATGACCTTCATAAGCCTCCCTTCATTCCCGATTCCCCATATTGGACAACCCTCAGAACTGTTTTCCTGATGGCTATGTGCCCAGTCAGGTGGGTGAGCGAGTTGCAGGCACTTTTGTGCTATGAGCCATTCCTTACTTTCCATAACAACAGGATGTCTCTCATAACAGTTTCACCCTTCACTCCAAAGATGATCTCGACATTCCACCTAGAACAGGCCATTCATCTGCCGACCATGCTTGTGGACAGAGATAGCCCTGATGTGGCTCCTCATCCACTGGACATGGGTTCCCTGATTAAGGATTATCTGACTGTGTCTGAAGGTTTTCCTAAGTCAGGCAGATTGTTTGTATTCTTTTCCAGTAAGAAGGCGGGTCAGGCTGACTCCTAGGAAGCAATTACTAGGTGGATAAGGGCAGTTATTGTAGCTGCCTACCACAGGGCAGGACAGGATCCCCTGTAGGCATTAGAGCACATTCCACCAAGGCATTGTGAGCATCTTGGATGGACAGAGGGGGCAGTTTAGTAGAGTATATCTGCGCTATGGCTACCTGGTCCTCTGTTCATACCTTTGTCTGCCATTACAGACTGAACATGGCATCTGCAAGTAGAGCCACGTTCAGCAGGGCCATGCTTCAGACTGCTTCTGGTTCAGGGTGACATATTGTTAATCTCCCACCTGAGGGTTTCTTCTGGGTACTGCTACAAAGTCCCACTTGTGAAGACTCTCCAAGCACTAGAAAAGTTACAAGGGATAGTGGCATTTACTCACCTGGAAAGGTGACTATATCTGCAACCTTTATAGTACTGAGAGTCAGGGTTCCAGGCAGTCAGCATAATGTTGGATTTATACCTAGTATGTTCTGTAAGGCTGATATATCAACATTATATTATGTTATCTACTGTGTATGTTACTGAATATTGTTTTGTCTATATGAATAATGTTATCATCATTATTATGGATGGCAAATTTTTTCTATGATATGTACCTGTTGCACCACAAGACCTTTCCTGCCATCTTTCAGTAAATGACCCTTATGCATAATGTTATTATCTTTAAAATAACTGATCAGTAATTGTTATCTATGGGCTGACCCAGCTGATATTTGCCATATTAGTCGGCTGGTTATTACGGCATTCACGAGCCATGTCATACAAACTATGCCGCTACCTCATTGACTCTTGTTTGTGGGCGGGCTTAACAGTTCCACAAACATGGCAGCTCTGTCTCTTGCTTACCTCAGAGCCGCGACAACATGTCCTGTCCCTATTATTTTGTTTAAATATATCCAGTTGATCCTACCTTTCACAGCTTTTCAAAGCTGTATCTGGTTGATCCTGCTGTTTGTCTGATTGATTACATTGCCAGCGAATGACCACAAACATTTTTTTCTGTAAAGGTATCTGGTTGATCCTACCATTCACCCCCCCCAAAAAAAAACCCTTCTAGCTGGTTGATCCTGCTGTTCATACATTTGCGGGTGTATGTGGTGAGCCAGAACGGAGCCCTGCATTCACCAGCACGATTGGGACTACAGACTAAAGTAAAAAAAAGTAAAAAGAAAATAGACATGAAAAAATCAACTTAGGGAGAGAGAGTGGTGTGTGTGTGTGTGTGTTTGTGTGTCTGTGTGTCTGTGACACATGGTCACAGAAATCTGGCTGGAAAAAAATTGCTGACCAGTATATTATATAAAATTAAAGTGTGCATATGAGAATTTAAAGCAGACCCTCACTGTGGGATGCTTTGATAAACTCCTCAGGCTTCGCACTTGGGGTTTATGTAGTATCCTACACTCGGTGTGCATTAAATTCTCATATCACACACTTCCCCATCCTTTATTCTATATATTATGGATGGCAGATTTTTTTCTATGATATATACTTGTACCACAAGTTTTTTTCTGCTATCTTCCAGTGAGTGACCCTTTTTTCACAGCATTGAAAGTGTTGTTTTCCTGGTCACCTGTTTCTGTTTTTTCCTATCTGGTTTTGGGTTTGTTTATTCTTTCTCTGTTGGGGAGTTTCTCACTTGACTATGTTGTCTTGGCTGGGGGCTTGGCCTCTGGCAGTTCAAAAGATTTATGATCGTGCATTGGCCAGTAGGATGGATGGAGGATAACCCAATGGCAAAGAATCTCTGAGCACTATGAAAGTTGCAGGTATAATCACCTTTACCAGGTGAGTAAATTCCATTTATCAAGGGAAGACAAACATCTGACCTTGTTTATACCAAAACAAGGCAAGAAAGTGTCAAAGATTATCCCTTCCCCCCACCTCTCCTTAAGGAAACACTCCTGATGCAGAGGCTAGGATCTTACCTTACTGAAGTCCTGATTCAGGAATTTGAACCTGACTTCTCAAATGTCATGAATGCAAAGAAAATTCCTTTGACAGAGAAAAATGTAGTAAAAGTACAACCAGTTTTATTAGAATTTTACCCTAAGCACAACTATAAAAATTTCCAGAGGTGCCAGAGGGCTGCCTAGAATGTGAAAAATGCACCACCAAGATTACTAAATTGTTAAACTAGACAGCTTGCCTATATGGTCTTGTTTGAGTAACTTTCACAGTAATGGACAAAGGCGGACTGAGTATAAAAGGGTGTTGCAAACTACAGGTTGAGGTGTTGGGTCAAAAGATCTTTGCAGGATAAAAAGCTAATAATGTCATTTTGCGTGGGGGAAGGGTACTTTTATGCAAGCAAAATGTTTCCATTCTACAGGTTTAACTGTATTTGAGTATCAGTGTATCTTATGTGTTTAAGTTTTAATACATAATTTTTTTTATCATTTGCCTGTTCATCACGTTCTTAATGCTGCTACTGAAAATACATTTTCATGCCTTTTTACGTCTGCAGTAGGCGGAGCCTGCAGACGTTTTGCATCGGAAAAGGACCTATGTAATGTTTTCTGTCCGCACAACAGATGAAGTGTTAAAATAGTTTCTTCCGCGGACAGCACAATTACTACGCTGACTGTAGTTGAAGAGCCCTATTTTTCTTGCTGTTTGATGTCTTTAAAGGTCCCCTCCACCGGAGAGTATGTTTAACCAGCCCCAACTCTGCCCCACATTGCCACACAGCATTGTTGACAGCCGCAAAATCTGTCAATCACCTGAAGTAAACATGGAAGTAGGCAATTCTGCAGCTTTACATACTAATTAATATTTTAACAATACCCTCTAAAAATGCTGCAAATTCCCATTTGTTTGCAGCCAACAACTTTGATTTATTGGCATCAGTGTCTGTGGCTGTGGCCTGTGCAGTTGTGCCATATCTGTCTCTCGTCTTTCTGATTTGCCATTCTCGTTATTTTTTGTGAAGTGGACTCTGACCAGAGCTTCTTTGTTTTGCTTCAGCTAAAATGCTTGTCAGGCATGTCTGATGCGCAGTGCCTGCCCCTATCTCTCAAGGGCTTATGCCGTTCTTAAACTGCCGCCACCTTTAGAAAAACCTCACTGGAGTTTTTAAAATGTGCATTCCAAAGGTTAGTTTTCTGTAAACATTTTATGCAAGATTGTACTCCTCTTAGTCAGTGTCTTAGACTGTTGAACAAGTAGTAGTTTAAATGCTGTACACCTGTTTCAGTTCGTTGTGCAATTCACATGGAATACTGCCCTTTAAAATGTAAAAATAATTTATTCCCATGAGAAAACACATATACGTAAAGGGTAATGTAGTACTGCATATTGTATGAATGGTGGTCAACTCAACGCCTGCCTGATTTCTTTCATAAGCATACAGTATGTTGAACAGATTGCATATATGGATGGCAGCTCCAAACAATAGAGCTTTAGCACCACCAAACTGTCACCAGCAGCAAAAAAACATAAAATCAATAAACCTTAGACCCAGGGGATCATACTTATGTGAGAGAGGCGAGAGCGGTGGAGATTTTTTGTTTTCATACTGAAGAGGCTCTCTGTCAATATACGGCCTAACGTTTTTATTACTAACCCTTACTAAACTCTCTTCCTTGTGAAGTAAAGTATATGAAACGACACTGCCATGGAACACAAGTAACTATCTGCATACAATAAAATATGTCAATATGTATTTATACAGTTAATCTAATAGGAATTACGAAGTTGGTCAAACGTTTATGCTGCTCTGTGAGGGTTGCATATGTCTTTCTGGTTAAAACACACTTCAGCTTCAGTTGCACCCCACCCTCCTCATGCTCTCCAATGCAATGTATCACATTATCTGCAAACATTAACTCATGTCAACATTGTAGTAAATATAATACATTACACTTCATTCCACTTTTTCTACATGGTCAGGACATGGTGCAAAATAGTATATCTCTCGCTGCAACTTAATGATAAAACTTTATTCAAAATGTCATTATGCCTGTATGTTCGCCTTACTGCATTTTCATAGTTCAAATGCTTTACGGAGCTGCTGACCAGGTGTGCTTCATATAACTACTCCTGTTTGAAAATACCACCCTTTAGCTGCTACCGCTTTTGATTTGAGTTTGGGTTAATTCTGTATAATTAATGTGACATTAAGACCCATTGTCCATTTTTTTCTGCACACCAGTCACTTTTCTGTTAATGTTTGAGGCCTGTGACTGCGAGGTTATAGTTTTGAAGACAAACTCCTTATCAACTTTCCAAGCTAACTGGTAAACTCTTTCCTTTTAAGTGTAAATGACATTATTATTACTGTTACTATGAATGGATGACGTTATTATTACTACTGCTGTTGTCAATGCTATTGTCTATTTTATGCTCTGTCGGGTAAAATGCTGGTTAGTAGTGAACTTGTGCTTACTTCTGAACACTTAACATTCTGAGGGCCTTTGGAATAATATTACTGAACAACAATAATTGAGTGAAAGCAGTGTATATGGTTAAACAGACTGAATAACTCCCTTTATAATAAATAAATAAATAAAAAATGCTGGCCAGTTGTAAAATCAGAGTACACACGTGCGCGCACACGCCTGGTTCAATACCTTGGTGAAGAACTTGTTGCAGTACACTGTAAATGAATGTGTTAACCAACTTGTTTTCTCCCATTGAGCTGTCTACTTTCCTCTACAATGACTGTCTTAAGTGTTTCTTCCTGAGGGCTATTTACCCCCTCACGTGGTCCCGAGTTGGGGTCATGGTTACTTTCTGTCACATTCCTGGGGTATAAATAAGTGTGATCAGAGTGTAGATAAATATACTTGTATTTAGATTGAGCATTACAGGAGCCGAACTGACTGTGCCTCCCGGAGTTGTGTGTCTCCACAGATTTGCGTATCAGTTCAATAGTGCTTCAGCAGCAGAGATATGATGGTACAGTGGTACAGCACCTGTTCTGAACTGGATTTCTGCACCCCTTCTAATCGTGGTCGTAGTCTCTGGTTCATTAACTGAAGGATGCTGGGATTGTCGGGGGACAAATATCATATGATTTTTGTGTGTTTGTGTGTGTGTGTGTGTGTGTGTGTGTGTGTGATCCAGGAGCTGTTTATGAGAAACAATGTGTTAATCACCATTTCCTATCTCGTTTAAAGGCACCTGGGGCTAGACTGGCTAAAAAGGAGATCTCTGCAGCTCAGTCTGCTCCAGTCAGGCACATGAATTGAGACCAGAGGGGTTGAGGGCATACAGCACACAGTGGGAGGCTGCTGGAGGGTTTCTATACAAGTGCAGTAAACTCCATGTGGGGCGGAGTTGGGGTGGGTTAAACATACTCTCCAGGGGAGGGGACCGCCGAAGACATCAAGCGGCAAGAAAAATAAGACTTTTCAACTACTATACCTTATACAGTCAGTGTAGTAATTTGGCTTCCATAGGATATAACGTAATCTATAGGAAAACACAGGAAAATCATCTTGGTGTTACAGGGAAAATGCCAAATCAATCTGGGAGCACTGTATGTAGTAGCTGGCTACATAGGATGTGTGCTATACTTCTACTAATAGACAATTTATTTTCTTCTTTAGTGTTAATCTGTGTAAAAAATAGCTTAACCTAAATTGCAATGTTCAGCAAGCCATTGGGTGGGGGGAGGGGAGGTAAATCCGATTTATGGCTACCTACTACTGGCCTTGTTCAAACAACTAGGGCCAGTCAGAAGAGTGGGAAATGTTAATCCACTCCGGCACAGAGCTGAGTGTCAGAATTGTTTGCCTCTGGAAGACTGGCAGTGGTCTGAATGGACCATATTACCCCAGCCCTTTCCTCTGTTTTCATTTATTTGACTCAAGTTCTCTCAGTTTGGTAATTGAGATCTGCTGTTGTTTTTCTGTTGTGTGTTTGGAATGAGTTGCATTTTGTTGTCTGGTCTGCACTGTGATGTCTAGTCTGCCTGTCTGTCTTGAGGAAATAAATGACATGAGTTTTCATATTTAGTGCTATCGACATACATAATTGCCTCAGCTGCCCTCCTCACTGTTCAGGGTGGTGATCTTGAATGTGGTGATGAGGATTGACTCAGCCAGTATAGGTTGCCACCAACCTCCTCAGGGCTTAACTGCGTAGCAGTCATCGAAGAAAGAGATCAGAGCAACAATTGCCTTTCCTCCTTAGACCTTGGCCAAAAGAACTACAGTGATGTGCAACTGTGCAAGGGAGTGTAAATTATTTGCAGCATTTAAATTGGGTGTTTTGTGTGAGATATGTTTTTACCATTAGCTGCCAACTATGTATCATGAAATCTTTGTGTGTGTGTGATTCACAATGGGTCGTCAACAAAATTTTTGTCGAACGACCTGACAGCAAAACCGCAGGTCGACTGCATTTTGCAGTCAGCTGCCAGTTTCTGAGAACTGCAAGTGTTTTCTTCAGGGACTTCACCCCCACTTAGGGTGTATACGTGGTGTGTGTGTGTGTGTGTGTGTGTGACTGTGTGTATCTGTGTGTGTGTGTATGTATTGTGTGGTAATGATGCTAACCTACTGAATCTGAATCAGATTAGCTGTTTCTGCAATGTCAATTTCAGCTTATTCACAAAAAATAAAGTGAAGATTAATTATTTTGTACTGTAACACCAACAACTGTAAGAAGCACTCCAGAGTTCTGTTTATTTAAGTTCAATATGTAGTCTGTAAAAGGAAACATATTCTTAGGAGCAGCGACTTGATATTTAAAATATGCAAACTTGCCCTATGTCAGCCTCCCATACAGCATTTATTGCCCAACAGAGACTATGCTGGCCAAGCCAGGAAAAGCCTAAAGTGGACTATGTTGGTCCATCTTGAGCTGCCCATACTAGACCCTACACTATGTGAACTCCAGTGACCATATTGGGCACAGCGGACATTTGCACCTTGAACTCCATAACACAGAGACCCTTTCCACCACCACCTCCATGCTCTCTTAACAGCTTCATGCAGACGGTAGGCTCTGACCAGAGCTTGTTCTTCTTGCCTTGAAACTTTTACTCACTTTTCTTTGTTCTTCCTAAAATTCAACTTGCTAAACTTCAGCATATCCATAATGATGCTGCCCATCTTGTCACATGATCCGAGTCAATAAATATGAACATCACCTTCATTCTCAAAGTAAAGACTTTTGCTGGTGAAATGAACATTTCAGAATATACTAATTCTGCACTCTTTGGGCCCGATTCTCGAAGGGCCTATGGCCAGATGCAAGCTGCGGCAAACAGCAGCTCGCCGCAACCTATGGCCAGAGACCCTGCACCTGATTCACATATGGGAAGGATATTGGTGCCTAAGTCCCCACACCTGTGGCAACCCCACCCTTGCGGTGAATACATAATGCATGGACAGGGGTTGCCACAGGCACTTTGCGGTGCAAACCCAGTGTGCCCCATACTGGAACGGACATGCCCCAAACGTATGGGACCCATACCACTTGGTGGGCATACTGCACATAGGACAGACTGCTGCACATGCAGTCCAGTCAGGGACTGGCTGTGGAGGTGTATGGAGGGTTGTGCTAGCCCTGGCTCTGCCCGGGGCTGGGGGGTAATGGGGGCACTACTGGCAGGTGTTGGGGGTTGGAGGACACCGGACCACCAATGGGGGAGTGTGCTGTATCCCACCGATGGCATAATTGGGGGTCTGGTGGGGGGGGTTCACACCGCAATTGCCGTTGTGGGACACATCGGGGATTGCGGTGTGGGTACCCACACCACTATGCACCCAGCGGCGGACACAGGGCAGCCATTTCTAAGTCTCTATGCCAGCCCAGGTTGGTCTATGGGGACTTAGTTACTGTCCCTCTGGGCGCTGTCTTTGAATTGCTCCTCTGGGCTATGGCTGCTTGTGTCTAGCACAGGGCACCCTTGCACCTTGTCGTAGCCCATTACTGGGTGCAAGGGTGGTGCAGGACCTGTTTGGGGAAGGCAGCCTGCAGTTGACGCAGGCTACCTTTGTGAATTGCACTAAGCAGTGTCAGGGACTCAAGGTGCACCTTGCACCATATCTTTTTGGTGCAGGCACCTTGCGTCTGACGCTGGCCTTTGAGAATCGGTCCCTTTAAGTTTAAAATCCCTTATCTAAGTACATCAACCTCAGTATCTTGTTGAACTAATTCCTTCACAATTTTGTTGCCTCTGCCTCCCATCCTCAGGGCTGGATTAACGTTTTGTGGGCCCAGCACCAAAATGTTTTGTGGGCCCTCCACCCCACTTTTTGTTTTGCTATCCTTTGGTAACTGGGTAAGGCCCACCAGGCACAGGTGCCTGTTTTCAGGGGCAACCCAGGAGCACTGATCTGGCAGTATAGCCTAAAGGTTAGCGTAACGAGCTGTGAATGAGCTCGTACATCCAGAAGACCTTGGTTTGATTCCAACAACCTCCACCGGCATACTGTGTGACTCTGAGCAAGTCACTTAGCCAGCCCAGTGCTCCCGGGTCACCTCTGAAAATTGGCACTTGTGCCTAGTGGGCCTTACCTGGTTATTAATAAATAAATAAAGTAACTTGCTCAGAGTCACACAGTATGCAAGTGGAAATTGCAGGAATCAAACCCGGGTCTGTCTGCTGCATGTACCAAACTCATTCACCAATTGTTATTCTAACTCTCTAGACTATACTGCTATCCCAGAAAAGTCCACTAATTTTACAGCAGAGCCAGCCAGGATGCAGTGCAATATATGACATGTCACAAAATATTGCATGACAAAAGGGCTTAGTTGTCCCTGAACTGCATTAGTCCCTGTAGCATATTGCAGCAATCTGCAGTCAATTTGTATTGTATCCTGACTAGCTCCAATGTACATATATGTGGAATAAATTATTCCTGCTCAGCATGTATATAATGTCTTTTTACAAGATTGTCCAGATTGAATCGATTATGAGTGGCATACCCATAAGTGAGAAAATCAGTCACCGAGATACTTGTTCTCCACCCAGCAAGAGACAGTGGCAATCCTCAAATTGGTACATGCTTGGGAAGACATTTTTAACCTGACAATAGTATAGCAGAAATATTTAGGAAATTAAAATAATTTGTGTAAAAGCTATGAGGACACCAGAATATGCAAATTAATATTAATTTTGTGAGAATTGTATATTGAGTACCATTTATTGGAGTTTAACTAATTTCATATATTTATTTATTATTTATTCAGTCATTCATTTTCAATGGCATCAGTATTATTGCAAATGAAAATATATTCTGTGCTTTCTTGGGATTGAAAGATGAACAAAGTAGGTGATTTGATACTTTTGGGGATAAAAGCATAGAACTCTGGGGCCCAGATATTCAGACTGTATCCAGAAAGGGCACAAGTGGTTGCTCCAGAGTGAGAAATAGCTATATTCAAATGAGATGTGCAATCATGCATCCCATCTGAATATTGCAAAAGGTGAAGGCGGTGCAAATGGGGTTCACCGAGGATGTGCGCTCATCCCCTGCAGTCTGAATACATGGAATGGGATGTGTGCGCATCCTGGGGTTGCGCTGAGTGCAAATTCCAGATATTCAGACCAACATATGCAAATCGGGCCATTATGCATGCAAGGTGCAGATGGGGCCATTTGCAAGTCATTATGGCCCCATTTGCATGTCTGGAGTAGGGATGTGCCGGCAGAATGCACCGGGCGCCCTGCAAATGCCGTGTAAAACAAACACTCCACATCTCCCTGGTAGTGCAGTGGCCCCCCATACCCAACCGCGAAGTAATACAATGCACTCTACCCCGATATTCCTTGGTAGTCTAGTGGCCCCCCTTCCATCCCCGATCGTGAAATATATGTATTCTCACCTCAGGAATTCTTTAGCATCTATTGACAGAAGCAGTATGCCAGCTGGGTTCAACTGCCCGGAGAAGAGGAGTCAATGCAAGTGAGAAAGGCATTGGCCAGTCAGGATAGAGATAGAGTAGAGTGCTGCCTGCAATAGCCTGAGGAACCTCAGAACTTTTTCTCCACTGAACTGGCAACACTGCCCCAGAGCTCTCCTCTTCAGAGACCTTCCTGTGCCATTTTCTTTCTTTTTGAGTGCTGCTTTCAAGGTATCTTGTATATTTTTGTCATTTTACTTATTTTTTACTGCAACTGCTCTAGGTTCCGCGCAGTCGTGGTTTTTTTTCGTATTTTTCCGCTTAGTTTTCTGAGTAAAAGTTGCTCGGCGTCGATAAATTTTTGTTTTATTTAAATAGTTAGTTTTCAGTTTTTGCAGTGGTTTTACTGCTTTTATGCTAAAATCATCTAATTGGTTTTTTCACGTGCGTGCGCTTTCTTCCGTTACGCACCTGCATGAATTTCTGGAACCCTCTTTTTTCTTCCCTATGTAAGTTTTATATATATTTGAAGGGTTGTCCCCCTTTTTTCTGTGGAGATACCTTTTGTGTGACTGTGCAGTGGGCTTCTGTTGACAAGAGGTGTGGAGGTGGTTTCTGTTCTTTTCCACTGTTGTGAAAAAAAAAAAAAAACCTTTTACCTCTAGTAAGGTTAATTTTGATTTGTTAGCTTTGGCCTGTCTCTTTACCATGGCCTGTCAGTCTACCTCCTCCTCCTCCTCCTCCTCCTCTAAAAGCGCTGAGGAGGGTACCTCAAGTCAACACAAAAGTAATGACAAGTCCTCTAGGGACTCCAGTGAAACTAAGTCTGGTAGAAGTAAAAATTATAGCCAAGCCTCTAAAAGAGCTTCAGAGCAGGTTTCTGAACCTGCCCCTACAAAAAAGTCTAAGAAAAATAATAGCACTACTGTCCCTCCTCTCGAAAGGCATTCGGAGACAACAGTAACTGATAAAAATGTGCCCTCTGAAGATGATTTAGCAAAAGCTTGGCATTTATATCAGACTTTACAATCTATGGGTGATATTTTCTCGGCTCCTGTGGGACCGAGTGATTCTCTCCTTGAGGACCCCCACACCTGGGGTTTTTATTTTGATGAGGGAGAGGATCATGGTGATGTCTCACCTCATGGGGACCCTCTTAATCCTGACGGCCACCCTGGGGTTGGTGTTAATGATGATACTGATACAAGTGAAGAAGTCTCTTCCTTTTTTACATTTTTAAAACAGATGGTGGACACCCTGGACCTGCCTCTCCAGGATGACACCGATCAGGAGATGGAAGACTACTACAGTACGTAGAGATGATGGGCATTTCTCCTCCTAAGAGGCTCATCCTCCCTATCCACAACACTTTGAAGAGAAGTACTTTTAAGGTTCTGGAAACCCCTTCAACATCTACCAGGGTAGACAGAAGGATTGAGAAGAAATACCAGCTCACTAAGTCTACTGCTGATTTTCTTTATACACATCCAGATCACAGAAGGGTAGTTCAGACAGCGGCCTGTGACAAAGCTAATGTGTCACTGTCTGTGCTTCCACCAGAGAAAGATTCTAGAAAAATAGATCTTATGGATAAGAAATCTTATGCTATTGCTCTCTCTTGCTACATGATGTCTTCTTTCATGGCATAAACAGCCAGATATCAGAGGGCTCTGTTAAAAACTGTACTGGCCATTGTGCAACATGGGGGACACTATGCTCAGGGATGTTTCTGAAACTGTTAAACCAGCCGTGGAAGCCACAAAGTACCAGTTTCACATGGCCATAGATAATAATGATACAGCCTCGAGGGTCATGGCTCAGACTATTTCTCTCAGACGTTTTGCTTGGTTGAGAACTATTAGTCTTACCCAGGATGTCCAAGCCCAGGTGTTAGACTCCCCCTTTGAGAATAACTCTTTCTTCGGGGATCATACTGAAGTCTATATGAAAAGAATGGATGAATTCAAACACACGTACAAGAGTAATTCAGCAAAAGAAAAGCCCCCTCCCTCTCAGAAAGCTCACCATAGAAAGGGTAGGGGTAGGGGTTATTTTCCTAGGACATTCTTCCCATGCCATATAACATGGATTTCTCTCAGATGAGAGGTTTTTTCAGAGGTAGGGCAGGAGGTCAGAAGAGCTAACCACCCCTGTTACTTCTACTTAGTCTAGACAGCAGTCTTCCTGACTCCTTGCTGGTTGCCTCCCTCCCTGTGGGAAGGCTCTCACACTACTTCCATTGTTGGCATCAGATCACTTTAAACAAGTGGGTTTTGGAGGTAGTGGAGCAGGGCCTATCCTTCAGTTCGAAAGATTCCCTCTCCACAGGCCCTCACAACCAAGACCTTCCTCCCCTGCAGAACGATTACTGCTGGAGGTAGCGGTCAAGAATCTCATGAGGGCCAAAGCCATGGAATGAGTGCCACTTTCCCAATGGGGAAAGGGTCTTTATTCCAGATATTTCCTGACCCTAAAGAAAACGGCGAATGGTGACCTATTCTGGACCTACGATACCTGAACAAGCACCTGACAAAACCAAAGTTCAAAATGGTTACCTTGACTCAGGTTATACACTCACTAAAGCAAGGGACTGGCTAGTCTCTGGATCTGAAGGATGCCTACTTTCATGTGCCAATAAGGTAATCCCATAGAAAGTTCCTCAGATTCCGTCTGCCCTCCGGGCATTATCAGTTCGCAGCCATGCCTTTTGGGCTCACTTCCACTCCCAGAGTATTCACCAAGTGCCTGGCAGTGGTTGCAGCTCATCTCAGAAGACAGGGAATCTCAGTCTGTCCCTATCTGGATGACTGGCTGATTGTGGCCAACTCGTCCCAGTCGGTTTCAGAGGCCTTACTTCAGACAAGGCATATCCTAGAGTCTCTGGGCTTCCTTATCATTGAAAAAAAAATCACATTTTCAGCCTGCCCAAATTCTACACTTCATAGGGGCAGAGCTCAACACCCTGCAGGGCAAGGCCTTCCTCCCTTCGGACAGGGTCAACTCTTTCCTTTCCCTGCTAAACTCATTCAGTCCAGGCCAACCAAGACCAGCCAGACATTTCCTCAAACTTCTCAGTCATATGGCCTCAATGACCTGTGGTACTGCCAGGGGCTAGATTCCAGATGAGGGACATTCAGTTTTACCTAAGGTCTCATTGGTCCCAGAGAAGAGACCCTTTACAAAACTAGTCCCAGTCACAGAGACGTCTTTGATCCATGGACTGGTGGAAAGATGCAGACAATCTCAGGGTCGGGTATCATTTTAACTCCCCAACCCTCCCAAATTTTGACTACCGATGCTTCCTTCTTGGATGGGAGGCCCATCTGGGGGACTTGTCCATAAGAGGGACTTGGACTCCAAGGGAATCCTCCCTTCACATCAATCTTCTGGAACTCAGAGCTGTGCTCCTCGCCATCAAGGCCTTCACTTCTCAGCTCAGGGGTCAGTCTGTGCAAGTAAGGACAGACAACACAACAGCCATGTTCTACATCAACAAACAGGGAGGGACTCGATCAACCAAACTCTGCACGGAAGCCATGAGGATTTGGTCCCTTACTTATTCCCTGTCGGCCATCCATCTCACGGGCAAGGACAACATTTTGGCTGTTGCCCTAAGCCGCATCAGTCAGGGCCACCATGAGTGGACCCTCAACAAGCAAGTCCTTCACACGGTGTTCAGAAGATGGGGCATCCCGGATCTGGATCTGTTCACATCCAGTCTGAACCATCAATTACCCCTGTACTGTTGCAGACCCCCAATTCTGGGGACGATCCCCACAGATGCGTTGACCTTAGATTGGACGGGGAGGTTTCTCTATGCATCCCCCCCTTTCCTCTGTTGTACAGAGTACTTCTCAAGTTAAGGGAACAACTGGCCACCATGATTTTAGTGGCCCCTGATTGGGCGAGACAGCCATGGTATTCCCTGCTCCTCTCCCTGTCGGTCAAGAAACCCATTAGACTTTCTTCATGTCTCAGCCTTCTGACTCTTCCTCACACCGGAGTGGTGTTTCCCAACATCTGGTGCCTTCACCTCAAAGCCTGGTACTTGAGGAGTTAGAATTCCCAGACTCTTTGTATTCAGAGCAAGTACTGAATGTTTTACGGATGGCCAAAAAGCCCAGCACAGGGAAAACTTACGCCTCCAAGTGGAGACGTTTTCCTTTCTGGTGTAGGGATAAGGGCTTGAACCCTTTACGGGCCTCTCCTCCTTCCTTATTGGATTACTTGGTTCATCTTTGGTCTAAAGGCATCTTCCTTAAGAGTTCACTTAGCTGCCATTTCGGCCTACCTTTCTGCAGGTAAAGAGAAGTCACTTATTTCTCAGCCCATTTTCAAGAAGTTTTTCAAGGGACTTCTCCATTTGCACCCCCCTGTAAGGGAACCAGCTCCCCCATGGGACCTTAACCTCTGTATAGCCAAGCTCAGGGATCCTCCTTTTGAGCCTATGGCTACAACTGACTTGAAATACGTTACCTGGAAGACTGTCTTCCTAGTGGCCATTATCTCTGCCAGACAGATTTCAGAGTTGCAAGCCCTGTGTACAGATCCTAACTACATTATTCCCCATAAGAACAAGGTTGTCCTGAGGACGAATAGGAAGTTCCTTCCCAAGGTGGTCTCAGAGTTCCACCTTAATCAGTCAATCTCTGCCGGTGTTGTTCTCAGATAAGTCCTCCCCAGGTGAGCTAAATTGCACAGCTTGGATGTGAAGATAGCCCTTTCTTTCTACTTGAGCGAACCAAGTACTTCCGAGAGGCACAATCTCAGCTTTTTCTCACCTTTGGTGAGGTGGGCAGGGGAAACCAGCAACCAAGACAACCATTTCCCATTGGATCATGTCCTGTATCCAGTTCTGTTACAACAAGGTGGGCAGACAGCCCCCTATTGGGCTAAGAGCTCACTCTACCAGAGGAACAGCTGCTTCAGTGGCAGGTTCCAGGGATATCCCTTTGCTGGAAGTTTGCAGAGCAGCTACTTGGAAAACGGTCCACACTTTCACCAAGCATTATTGCTTGGACGTGCAGTCCCGTTCAGATGCGAAGTTCGGCAGGGCAGTGCTACAGAGTCTTTTTCCTAAATAGGTTTCTGTGCCCTTCTCCCAACTGCACTGCTTTGAAGTCTGCTTCTGTCAATAGATGCTAAAGAATTCCTGGGGTGAGAAGAAACAATTACTCACCGAAGTAATATTACTTCTTCCAGGGTATTCTTTAGCATTATTGACACTCCCACCCTTCCTCCCCTGGAAACCTTGTCTAAAGGGCTCTGTTGGGGGATTTAGCCAAACTTGCTAACTTGTATTGATCTAAGTGATAAAATGTTTTCACAATAGTGGATTAGAATAGATAGTTTGTGTATTGTTGACAGTTTTTTCCCTGTTGGGCACAGTTTTGCTCTTTTCAGCTCAAAATTCATTCTGAGGTTCCTCAAGCTATTGTAGGCAGCACTCTACTCTATCTCTATCCTGATTGGCCAATGCCTTTCTCACTTGCATTGACTCCTCCTCTCCGGGGCAGCTGAACCCAGCTGGCATACTGCTTCTGTCAATAATGCTAAAGAATACCCTGGAAGAATTAATATTACTTTGGTGAGTAATTGTTTCTTCCAACCTCATTTCCCTGGTAGTCTGGTGGCCCCCCACCCTGTACCATGATCACAGTGTGCAATATCATAATGCACTATCCCATGGTAGTCTAGTGGCCCCCTCCCATCCCTGAACCCTGTCCGTAGAATAAATGAAATCTGAATGTCCCTGGTAGTCCAGTGGTACCCTGCACCCAGCCCCGAACCCCATCCGTATGAAAAAGTACATCCCAAACATCCCAGGTAGTCTAGTGGACCCCCACCACTGAGGGGTTCCCCCATCCAGTATGGTCATCAATCTGGTAGTACAGCCACCCGCATACCTCCATGAGCAGCTCGCCATCTGAGCAGAACATGATGACGACAATTAGCATGCTAACACATTGATTGACACTGTTGATCATCGGCTTGCAGTGCGACTGTGCTTTCATTCACAAATTTGTCAACTTTGTGAATGAAAGCTACAGTACACACTGCAAGCCAATTGGTTGACAGTGTCGACCAACGGTATTGTAGTGCTTACTGTGTTGTCATTCTGTGATAGCTCAGTCGGCGGACAGCTGTGGAGGTATGTGGGTGGGTTGTGCTGACTTCCAGATGGATGCCCATGCTGGGACGGGGGAGTGGGGTGGATTGGGGGTCCCTCAGTAGATGGGGGGTTGGGGAGTCTACTAGACTACTAGGGACATTCGGGATGTACTTTTATATATGGATGGGATTCGGGGCTGGGAGGAGGTATCATTAGACTACCAGGGAATTTACCAAGGACTATTTTGGCATGACTGGGTATCAGGGAAGGGAGTGGCGTACCACTAGACTACCAGGGATATGGATTGAGATGTTTGATTTCACACTCAGGGATTGGGGGGGCTAGCCACCCAGGGGTTGGCAGCTGCTGTATTGCATTGTGCAGTACAACAGCCCACCTGTGGGTGGTTACAACGTAGGCATGATTCTTCCATGCCTAACTTTGTGTAGCACATCTCCAAGATGTGTGGGCAGCTGTGCTGCACATCTTGGCTGAATATTGAAATATGCCGCATATGTATGGGAACTCCCCCTCTGTATGCGCCACATGCATTATCTTTGCTCTGCAGTGCATCCAGATTTGCACAGCACATCCCTCCTTTGAACATGGCCCAGGGTGCATTTCAGGGATGCACCAGCACAAATCAATTGCACCAGGTGATCTCCTTTGAATATCTAGGCCTGTGTTTTTACATTTTTGTTTATCCAGCCTGTTTTGCCGCCTTGTGCCATCAGCATTACATTATTGAAAAGAGAAAAAGGAGCAGTTTTCTGAATGTAATGTCACCTGCATAAATACTAGATCGTGGCTCTGGGATTTACAGTTCCTAAGCAGATTTATTTATTTATTTATTTAACAGTTTTACCAGGAAGGCATACTGAGCGATGCAACACTCGATTCCAGATGTGTCCTGGGGAAGGGGGATTAGGATAGTACTTTACATGCATTAACACATTACATTGACAAGATATTCACAGTGTACAAGAAAGTACTATGGTATGCAAGGGATTAAATGAGTGGAAATTCAGAACCTCTCCTGTTGACATTTTTGCACTGTCTACATTATACAAATATTATGAAGCAGAGTAAACTGGCCTTAATTTTGAAAAGTCACAGTGAGTTCTATTTCTTTCAAGACCTGTGTCCATCTGCAAAGACCTCACACAATCCAAAGCTGTAATAACATCGACCATTGGATTAACAAAATGTAAAAACGTAGACAATTAAACGATTGCCACTTCTCTCTCTGAGGCACAGAGCCATTTAAAAAAAATCTAAGGTCTGGTTTAGGAAATTTACAGGTCTGAAAACTTGTGTACGTTACTGTCAAAATAATACAATGAATCCACTGACCCCCACCGGATTGACAACTCCCCTCCTGTCCCTCCAGAATGCCCAGGGGCACATTGGAATGACATGGATCTACCAAAAGCTGACTGACATGCTAGCATTACCCTGCCTCAGCTCACCAGAATTGCCTCAAATGTCAAACCTTGTGGAATGCCCCACTCCCCAAATGTTGGGAAACTTAAGGCTTGTGTAGTACTGCCCTTCCCCAAAGTTGTCTGCCAGGTTATTAATTTTTACTTTGCACACACAGAAAGTACCTTTCCATTCAGCTGATCACTGCTCAGCTCTTTCAAAGAATTTATTCTAAGAGTGCTAACAGATCACTGGTTATAGTGATGCCAGGTCATTTCAGTGTCAGGTCCAACAGACAGACTAGAGCTGGGAATGATCTCCTCTGCCCGCCGATCCCTCTCACCTCTTTGGCTGTCTTCTGAGCCCACTGTGCAGTTCCTCAATTGCCGTTGCCGATTTGATTTCCTCGGTGCTCTTCTCTCACTCTCTCCAACCATCTTCACTAATAAATCAGATTGTGGCACTGCTACCCACTGACACTGCACCGCTGGGACTGAAACTTTTGAAAATAATTGCCCCTGGCTCCTCATGCCTTTTGGCTCCTGCCATTCCTTCAGCCAGCATGCCTGCTCCATGGAAAGATTCCCAACTTCAAGCTGTCATGCTTCTGGTATTGTACCACTGAAGGTGATATCTTCTCCTCTTTCTCACTCTTTTCCCCACCAGCCCAATTCAATTCATAACTTGTATACCTTAGCCACTTTTTCCAAGGCAATGCCGGTCAGAGAGAATCCACTGCACGGCATCACCATTTCCTAGACAACCAGGTGCACCTTGGAGCATTGCATTCCATTGCCAGTAGGACAGCTGATGTCAGAACACTGGTGGTGCTCCCAGTCACTCCCGACTACTGTACTGATAACAAAAAAGTGAATACACTAATTTATAGGCATGTTTAAGGTAAAGGGTAGGTTTTCTATCTTCAAATAAGTCAAGCCACACAGAGTGAATGTTTCCCTTCTTTATTTTCTTGTGAGTTCATCAAATTTCTTATACATGTATATTCTTTCTTCTTGTTTGGTGCTAGCTCATTCAATTTACATACAGTGTTTATGTAAAGATTTCTTATCTTAAATAATTCCAACACACCATTATAAGCCAATCATATAACAAAGTAACATATTAATCTTAGGGTGTGGGTGAATTTGTGTCAAAGCATAGGTATGTCTTAATTTCTTACACAACATCAAAGGTGTTTACATTTCTTGCACAATACTCTGCAACCTTCTTTGTTGCACAGTTCCCTTTAAAAGGTAAATACCATCCTAATAAGGGCACACCATCCTGATAAGTTTATTATAGGACATTTGATGTTAGATATTGTGAAATATAAAGTGTTGTGACATTATCAAGGTTATTACAAGACATATGATCATGTTATAAAAGGTTATACCTAAGTAAAATTACATTTTAGTAAAATGTTACACTACAACCCCCTTGTGACTCTCTATAAGTGGAGATCACACGATACAATGTTGCCACTGTAACATTTGTATTTGTCGAATCACGTGTTTCATCTTGCAATACAATAATACTTGTATAATAACAAGAACACAGATTACTGCAATACTGCATACTACCACTAGGGTTGGACTAGTACCCAAAACAGCCGATCCCCAATCCCACCAGGATATAACAGGGATATATGATGACTGTTTCTTTACCTCTTTAGCAGAGGCCTTTTGTGAGAAAATAAGTAATTCTGTTTGTTGACTATACAAGGCACCAAGTGTCATTTTATCAATTTTGGGTAATTCAAAATGAGGTGGCGTTACCAAAACAGTGAGCAAATCTAAGGCCATACTGGAACCATCAATATGGATAACATTCATTCGGCTATCGGCAGGACGTTCCCGGAGGGTCCAATTTGCAACCCACCAGGTTTTGTCACTACACCCCCATACATTCCAAGGTTGACCTGCGATTACACACCATGATTGGTTCCATCGCATAGCTTGGCAGGATTCATTTGCAGACATTAGGGCAAATTTACATTGTTCAGGAAACCATGGGTCGGTTGATGTCTCTTCCCCACATATCAAGGTTTCATGTTCTTGTACACACTGCTGCTTAGGTAAGACAACATATTCATTGTGTACTGTGATAATAGTATCACCTGGTATTTGGAGTCTCATGATTTGGTCATGTATTAATACTCACAAATTACTGATTTGCCTCAATATTTTCGGTGGTTCAAAACATAGAGGTATTATCACTAGTATGGGAATCACATGTCGCAGCACGAGTACATATTGATTTGGAGAGTTCCATACTTTTACCATAGCTAAGGGTGGTAGGAATACAGTTGGATGATCCAACAATCTAGTCACATTGGTCTCACCTATTCCTAAAGGTAACCTATTTGTTTCAATTCTATTTAATTCATTGACCAGATAATCATGTGCTTCAGCAGCCAATTGAGAACAAGCCAATTCTATATAGCTTTCTCTAGACATATTAGAAAGTGAGTTATAAAACGGACTGCTGTCTGAGTAATAATTTTAAAATTCTGTAAGGTTTTTCTAAATGCAAACCAATCAATTTCTTCATTATCAGCTGCTAATTTTACAGTAGTCAATAATGGTCCAGTAGCCATATCCTTTCCAAAGAGCGAATATGACCCTTTAAAACCATGGAATCAATACCATTAGCAATTCCTAATCCTGAGCCTAACCAGCCCCACACTTCTCTTCATCATGCCTCTGTTTGTTTTTCCAATGAGTCTGTGCCATATTTCTGGCAGCATGGGGCAAATACAGAGCTAACTGTTTTTGTAGTTGTTGCAAGAACACATCAGTTTTGATGCGGTCTAACACAGGTGTAGAAAATCTGGATCTGAAGGATAATACAGTGATCATCCCATCCAGTCATCAATTGTTATTGGCTATAGCCAGTACTCTTGTTTTCAGTACCTCTAATACCCATTAGGATTCTGGTAAGTGCATCACCCACCCTTTACCAGTATCCAACACTGCCTTTTCAGTGCATTTTTCAGAGTGCGATTCAACCGTTCCACCATCCTGCATGATTGTGAATGATAGGGTAAATGCAAATGTTGAGTGATACCCAAAATATCACACAAAGCTCTCATTTTTGCTGTACAGTGAGTCCCTCTATTACTTTCAAGTACTCTGGAAAACCCAACATGAGAACACTTGTTCCCATAATGCTTTGTGTAGCTTGTGCACTATCATTGCGTACTGGTAGTGCTTCTACCCATTTGGAAAATATATCAACAATGACTAGTAAATATCGGAGCCCCTTTGCAGTAGGCAAGGGTCCCACATTATCAGTTTGTAAACTGGACCAAGGACCATCCACCAGGGGTATATGCCCTAACGGAACCCTCTTACCAGGTACTGGAGGATTCATCTGTGCACAGATGAGACATGCCTCCAGGCATTGCTTGACATCTTTTCCCATTTTTGGCAACCAGTATTTTTGTGCCAACATCTTACATGTTTTGTGGAGTCCACAATGACCTCCAGTTCAATGATTATCCATGATATCTTTTCTAAATGAAGTGGGTGGTATCTACTTCCTAAACCCAGGGTGTAGTTCCCATACTACCATATCTTCCCATATGGTAACATGTTTGGTTGCACACTGTCCAGTGTCTTTCCATTTGTTCCAACAACCCACTATCCAAGCATCTGTATCTTGGATATGCCCCAAACTTGGGACTTGAGATGGCAGCTATCCATTTAATATGTTGTTTGTCAAATTCGTCCATCTCCCACAATTGTGTAGAATCACCTCCTAGAGGGTCTACCCATAAGTTTGTTTGCTTGGCTGCAACTTGAGTCAGGTTGTCCACTAAGTTATTATTTCACTCATAGATATCCTTTGGATTCTTTTGGTGAGCTCTTACTTACAGATTGCTATTCTCAAAGGTGTTTGAGCTTCTATGTCCCATATATGTTGTAATATGGGAGCAAATGCAACAGGTTCTCCAGATGCTGTCTGCATTCCTCGCTTAGTCCAAATTGGCAAAAGTCCCATAAGAATTCACTGCAAAAGCACAATCTGAGAAGATATTAATAGTCTCCTGCGGGTAAGCCATAATAGCTTTATGGACTGCCTCCAATTCCACTTAGGAGCAGAAAATGATGATGGGCATTGTACTAATATTTCTTGATTAGTACTTGGTGTCCATATGGCATATCCTGTATGGAAATGTCCATCCTCCCAAAAGCGAGAGCCATCTACATAAACATCTCTTGCTTCAGTATTTGATTCTGCAGCAAATATGGGTTTAAAATCAATTCCTATTACAGTTCGACAGTCATGTGCCTCCCATGCCATTAATTCAACTAATATAGGTGAGGTACATTTTCCACAGTGATATTTTTCCTTGTAGAGCTAAAGCCCATTTAACTAATTGCTGTGAAGACACACCTCTCACACCCTTTCAAGCAGAAATTTCACGGAGTGTGAGACGTTTGCAGGATAATTCTATTAAACCCACTAATATGTTCGGTAGCTTGTATAGCCAATATACAGCTAACAAATGTTTTACATTCTTCATATGTCTCTTCCACAGGTGTTAATACATGAGAAAATATCCCACAGGACGTAAAGTCCCTGCTCTTTTTTGTAATAGTATAGCATTGATCACCTGATCTGTCGCATGTACCTGTATTACAAAATCAGAGGATTCAGAAGGACTAATGAGAGCCGGAGCTGTCATTAGTGCTTGCTTTAGAGCCAGAAAAGCTATCTGATGTTCTGGTTCCTAACTGAGAATATCAGTTTCCTTTCCTCCCTTCAGTAGATTATACTGAGGTTTTGCTATACTAGAAAAGACTTCGATAAAATCTCTGCAAAATCCTACCATGCCCAAGAACTGTCATAATACAGTCTTTGTCTTAGGTCTTGGTAGTTGTTGTATCACCTGATTTTTATCAGGATCTATAGTTCATCCTTCTTGTTAATACATATACCCAAAAGGTAACTTGTGACTGTCCAGTTTGTGCTTTGCTAGGTTTGTTTTAACCCTCCTTTACCCAAGACTGTTAGAAACTCATTCAATAAGCCAGCATGCTCTTGGTATGTATCAGTCTGCAATAAAATGTCATCAACATATTGTATTATTGCTTCAGGAACTGAAAACCAATAATAGTTCTGCCAAACATTGATGAAATAAAGTGGGCGATGAGTGAAAACCTTGTGGTAAACACTGGAATGTGCATTGCTTATCCTGAAAGGTAAAAGCAACTTATACTGACTATCTGGATGTACAGGGATGGACCAAAATCCATTTGACACATCTAGTACAGCATAAATAGTGGCAGTGGAGACAACTGAGATATTAAGTCTGGTAGTCTAGATACTCACTGTGGTGACTAGAGGTGTTACCTTATTCAAAACCCTATAGTCAATAGTCAATCTCCAAGTACCGCTTGATTTGCAAACCGCCAGAGGGGAATTAAAAGTTGAACATATCAGATGAATTACCTTTTGTGATTGTAACTGTTTCAAAATAATTCCTACCTCTTCCTGTGCTTCCTTTGGAAACTTATATTGCTTTTGTGGCGGTGGGTCTGGTCCCTTAATTTGGACTTCCATATTAGACACTCGTCCACATTCTGTAGCATTTTTAGCCCAAATTGATTCATGCCTTTGTACAACAGATTTTATCCATTGTGGCACTTGTTTCCATAAATCACTCATGTGATAAATCTGTAATGACTTTATTGTGTACACACTATGTGAGCATCCACATTTGGTCTTGGGTTAGTAGTGCTTCCTTGGCATAAAATCATGTTACTAAGATCCACCACTAAACCATGTTGTGCTAAAATGTCCATACCCATGATGGTACCTTCATGTGTATTACATTTCCAAAACATGCATTTCAATTGTTGTTCACCTATCTGAACCAAAACTGGTTTGGTTAAATATGCTGTTAACACCCCCCCTGAAAGACCTTGCAAATTAATTTGTCATTTTCCGTGAGTTGTTAAAGGCATATCACCATCTGTTATACTAACAGTAGCACCAGTATCAACTAATATCACAGTCTGGCAGCCCCTGACCATTGCTGATATTGTTGTACGCCCTTCCCAATCCTCTTTTAATTGACCAAGGATGTGGAAGGTGGGGGCTCCATCCCGTCACTTCTTTTTAATTGCCTTAAGCCTGCTGGGTGCAATGATGAACTGGACCTTAAACTTTTTTTGTAGCCATTGCTTTCTATTAGCTTTGAGAAATATAAGTGATGGTAAAGTGATTTTGTAAGGTTTCGCAGATGCCTTATTCACATAGTATGCCATTGCCACCCATGCTTCAGATGTTGAAGTTGCAATTGGTTTTGTAAAAAAAATCCGTCAGTCATTTTTATGTTGCTTGCACTCATGTGCAAGAAACATAGTGCCATCATCGGAGATTTCGGAGGTGTGTCACCCTCCTCCAATCAGTCAGTGAGCTGGCAGGTGCGGTTCTCAGAAGCCAATGCATTTTGGAGCTGTCTATGACACGCTCCAAAATGCAGTGGCATACAGTTGAAAGGGGGAGCTACGCTTCAGTGAGCAGCGATAAGAAGCGTAGCTCCCCCACACGCAGGCATGCACACCCCCGCACATACTGTGTAGCCGACGGGGTGCCCAATCCCCGTCGGCTGAGCTGCGTTGTCCCCCCAGTAGTTGGTGCCACGCTGGGAGCCCACCCCAGCATGGCAATCAGTCATTTGCCGGACGGGGGTGCCCAATCCCCCGTCGGCTGAATGGCCCCCCATCCTTGTGCCATGCTGGGAGCCCACCCCAGCGTGGCAAACATCCCATGACATCTTTTTTTTTTAAACCTATAAAACAAAAACGGTCCCGCGGCGTGTCTCCCGACCCCTCTCCCACAACCCGCACCCACCCACTGCGCACCCAGCCTCCCCACACCCCTCTCACCCCATACTTACCTCTGGACACCGGGCGCGACGATCTTCGTGGACCGGAACGCGTCTGCACTCTTCAAAGCCTACCGCCAACTGAGGAAATGCTGGTAAGCAGTATAATGGGCTAGATGGGGTTCAACTTTATTGCATATCTCAGGCATTTTTGGGAATTTTTTGCACTAAATTTTCAACATGGGGTTTTTAGGACCCCCTTCTCATGAATGATGTCACTATCATGGCGTTATTCAGGCCCGAAGGGTGATTTCGCATAGTGACTGCGCAGTGACTGTGAAATCACCCTTCAGGCCTGAATACTGCCATGACAGTGAATCATTCATGAGAAGGGGTCCCAAAAACCTGATATTGAAAATTTGGTCCAAAAATTCCAAAAAATGACTGTTTTACGAGTGTGCGTTGCGCAGTTCCTACGCAGCCTCGTAAGTTCACAAATTTTCAATATTTTCACTCCAGATTTTCAACATTGCCATTTTACCACACCTCCTCATGAGCAGTACAGCTGTCATTTTTCACATCCTGCCCAAAACATGTTTCCACCCATGTAGCGCACAATGGCGCAGTCGGTGTGCGAACTCAGTGTATGGGACACATTAAGAAAATCACAGTGTCACTGTTCATGAGCAGAGATCTTAAAATGGCAATGTTGAAAATTTGGTGAAAGAATTCCTAAAATGACTGTTTTACGAGTAGGCTTGCACAGTTCCCACACACGTAGGTTTCAATTTTCAATATTTCACTCCAGATTTTCAACATTGCCATTTACCACACCTCCTTATGAGCAGTACAGCTGTCATTTTTCACATCCTGCCCAATTCGTGTTTCCGCCCATGTAGCGCACAATGGCGCAGTCGGTGTGCTAACTCAATGTATGGGACACATTAACAAAATCACAGTGACACTGTTCATGAGCAGAGGTCTTAAAATGGCTATGTTGAAAATTTCGTGAAAAATTTCCTAACAATGACTGTTTTACGAGCGTGTGTTGCTCAGTTCCTACGCACACTCGTAAGTTCGCAAATTTTCAATATTTGCACTCCAATGACTTCCAAATACCTAAACAGCACATAGAAGCAAGCAACATTCGGCATTGACAAATGCTTGTTATTTATGTTCTCAGCACTGTGTCCTCCAGATTTCTGTGTGCAGCCACACCCCCAGAATGATGTCATGCAAGGGAATCATCAATATTTTACGTACAGCACCAAGGAATTCTGGGTAAATTATCATGTTGATGTAAATGTTTGTTACTCAGAGGTGCAGTCCCTTATTTTGGTGGTGGTGACTGTGCCTAATATGTAGATGTACATAGCAAGGTGCTGTGAGTATAATAAGAAGTTGTTTTCCAATTTCTTTACTGTGAAGTGCAGTCTCATATTTCTGTAGTGGCTTCAACAATAAAAGGTCTCATATGTTTATTTTCAAAATGAGGCATTGTGCATATAGGGCCTGATATTCAAAACTGCACCTGGCAATGGCGCAGTGGTGCACAGCACAACTGAGTTGGCGCTGGAGCAATGAAGGATATATTCAAAAGAGATGTGCCATGGCGCATCCCTGCTGAATATATCACATAAGCGCTGCACAAATACAGTGCACCAGTGCATCCCCAGATAGGTCTGAATACCAGGAATGGGAAATGTGCCAGTGCATCAGATACTCCATGTGCAAATCCCTGATATTTCAGACACCGATATGCAAATGGGGCCATAATACAAGGGCACAAATGGGGCCATTTGCACATCATTATGGCCCCATTTGCAAGTGTTGTGCAGGGCAAGCCAGTGAAATACACTGGTGCCCTGCACAGCATGTGGTTCCTGTACCAGGGACTGCAGTAGTACCCACTCCCCATCCCAACCCCTGAGCACCATTAACATATATCTCCATATCCCTGGTAGTCCAGTGGCAACCCTCACCTCAGCCTCCAATCACCAACTGAATGTTACAATACAATCCCTGGTGGTCAGTGGTAACCCCCTCCTCCTGACCCTCCGATTTGCTGGCATTAAATGCAGTTACTGTCCCTAGTAGTCTAGTGGTACACCCCCACCCTACACGACTCCCTGATCGCTGACTGTCAATGAAATTGCCATCCATGGTGGTTCAGTGATTCCCCCCTCCCTTCCCGTACCACCGATCACTGGAAATAAATACTATTACTGTACCTGGTAGTCTAGTGGAACCCGGCCCACCCCGCTGGTAACCGCAATTGCCCATACTGTTACACCATTCAATTCCCCGGTGGTCCAGTGGCACCCCCCAGCTCTCCCCCATCATTGGTGGGCAGCAAACCCACCCACATACCACTGCGGCTGCCTGCCAAATGACAGCGTAATGTAGCAGCTGCAAGCCCATTGGACCACATTGTGGACCAATGGGCTTGCAGTGTATGCTGTAATACTCATTCACAAATATGTGAATGTAGACTTCATTTGCATATTTGTGAATGAGTATTACAGAGCGTATTGCAAGCCCATTGGTCCACGGTGTGGTCCAATGGCTTGAGTTGCTACTGTATGCTGTCATTTGGTGGACAGCCATGGTGGTATACAGATGGGTGTGCTGCCAGTCGATGATGGGGGTCTGGGTGGGCTGGGGGTCCTGTGTGGGTGGGGAGGTGGGGGGTGCCACTGGACCACTGGGAAACTGGATGGTGTAACAGTACAGGCCATTGCAGTTACCGGTGGGGTGGGGGGTTCCACTAGACTACCAGGCATGGCAATGGTATTTATTTTCCAGCAATCAGAGGTATAGACAGGGAGGCGGACTCACTGGACCAACAGGGATGGTAATTTCATTGACAGTCAGTGATCGAGGAGTCGGGTGGGGTGGGGAGTACCACTAGACTACCAGGGACAGTAACTGGATTTAATGCCAGTGATCGGAAGGTTGGGAGGAGAGGGGGGTACCACTGGACTACCAGGGATTATAGTGTACTTTATTTGGTGACTGGAGGGTCAGGTGGGGAGGGGGGTACCACTAGACTACCAGGGACATATGGGGTTCTCATGCACAGTGTTTGGGGTGTTGCCACCCATGGCCGGAGGTTGCTTTGTTGCACACTGCAATACAGTGGCCTGCCAGTGGGTGGGCAGCACTTGAGCCATATTTTATGGGCTCAACTTTGAGTCCAGGTATGTGGCACATCTCAGGGTTGTGCCAGCAGATGCGTCACACATCCTGAGCTGAAAATCGGGATGTGCCGCATCTGCATGGGCACCTGGAGTTGTGCTGCATACATTATCTTTGTGCCCCGGAACATTGAGAATTGTGCTACCTTTGAATATTGCCCAGAGAAGAGCCTGGGGTTGCACTGTGCAACTAGTTAGCGCTCAGGTGCAACCCTTTGAATATCTAGCCTTATAGTATCTAGCTGACAAGATTTCTTTACTGAGATGTAGTCTCCTATGTCGGTAATGTAGATGTCTGCTATACTAAGAGTGATCAACAGAGGTCTCTTTTTCCAAACAGCTTTGTTTCCTTTCATGATGTCACACTTGGGGATTGCAGCACTGAGAAAAATGGGTTGGTTATGCAAATGAAGCAGAGCACAGAAATAAAAGCATTTATTTCATGGAAAACAACATTTCTTTTGCAGTTTGAATGGTAGGAGATTGAATCACAACTCCTACAGGTTACTACAGTTTAATACTCCCTATTTGCTATGGCAGCTCACAAAATCACTTTAATTTGAGCTTGCATTGTGACTCAGTAGCTGGATATACAGTAGATGCTTGTATGGTATTTGTGTTTTCAGTGCTCGTTTACTTTTATATATTAAATAAATGTACATGAAGATTTACCTTGCGGTTGTATGTTTTGGCCTCTGTTAATATGTGCTGTCTTTTTCCCTGAGGCATGGGAACAGGATTCCAGCCTGCACCCTGTTAGATCGAGACTGTCACGGAGACTGAAATGAGCTCAGGAATAGGATGCCGCGGAGCTCACCAATGGCAAGGATGAGATATTCTTGATGGGATCCATACTGCAGTGGCTAGAAGCTTCAGTATGATATTTAGACTAAATAAAATTAAACTTCAAGTCCTGTGTGTTCTAATGTGACTTGAACATTTGTATAATAGTCTATTATTTAGAGAACAATTATCAAAGTTTTGGTTTAATTGCCAACTCGATATTTATCGGACATGACATGGGGGTGTTAGCTCCAGATTTTGTAATTTGAAAGATGTTAACTTCCCTTCAAAACTCCTGCTGATGTTATCATATTTGCTATGTTTAATCACTTTATCGCACAGTTATTTATTTATTTAAAAATGGTAACCAGGAGAGGCACACTGAGCTGAGGCTCACTTCAGAGCTACCTGGGGAAAGGGGAAGGAGGAACAGCAATTATAGCAGTTTCAAAGAAACACGTCACTTACATCTCTATTTGTTGTATAGTTACACTTGTGAACAGCACATTTAGAAGACGTTAGTTTTTAAACATTGCAGTAAATGCTGTCTCTTTAAGAACTCTTTGTTGAGACAACGTAACTACAGTAACATAGCTACTATATAAGTGACTAGCCATTATGGGTAAACTACACCCCCTATGCAGATTGTGAGGAGTGAAGTACTAGGGCTGTTGCAGGTGGAGGCTGGTTTCTACTATTAGTACCAGAGCAGCTCATAGAGCTAATTTTCTTGTAGGTTTGTTTGTGTGTTTGTTTGTTATTTTTGCTATTTTAATTACCATACTACCATTTGCACTAGGTATTGCACAATCTATGCACTTTGTAGTTTACAAGCATTCCAGCTACCTTTTGCACAGCAAGAATGTGGTTCTCACTATGTACCTGCAGCATAACTACTTAATGGAATTATATATTGCTGTGACATGAAACTAAAATCTTCTCATGTGAGACCATAACTGTGTTAAATAAATAAGCAAGCAGCTTGTTTGAAAATTCATGGCAATTTCACGTATGATTTCTGATACAATAGTGGTAGTGAACTGTTCAGTAACAGTAACCCTCCTCTTTTTAGGACTGGGAACCTTTTGTTAATTTAGAATGCAAGGGGACACTTTCATTTGAAGCTCAGCTTTATTACAATCCCATAAAATATGCTTAAGGGAGCCTTCAAGTTTTATGCATTTAGTGCAGGTTGCTGTTGGAAGTTTATCCCACGTGTACAGTTTTGATGGAACATAACACGTTATTAATATTATCTAATAACTGGGGAGCATTTTCTCCTATAGGGAAACTGGGTTATAATTCGCTGATATAACCTGTGGATTACAACAGCGAACATGTGCTAGATTCCCTTGCTCACTGAAGGCACTTACGTGCTGCTTATGGAGCACTCTCACACCACCCATCCCGGCGTCTGCCGCACGCCTCTCTCTCCCCATCTCTGCAGTGCCACCAGGACTTACCTCTGACAGTTGAGTCAGCCTTTGGGACTTAGTTTCTGGTTCAAAATGTGACATCAGCAAACGCCATGCAGTACTTCTTGCCCTTCATGCTTTGGGGAAAAACAGAAAGCAAAAAACAGCACTTCTCCCCCGCAGTGGCACCTCAACTAACATCAAGCAGGAGGGGTGAGAAGGACCTGCAACTCTCATAAAAGACTAAGGAATTAAATTTGGGTGGGGGGGTCTTCAAACACCACCAGCAATGCTGATTCCTGTATATGGTTTGAACAGCAGCATTATCTACTGCCTGTACTTATTTGTATAAGTGATTTCAAGGTGAGAAAATGCTACCCAGCAATTCTATAAAACAATACATGGGGAGTAGTGCAAAACTTGAATTTAATGCACACCCTCAGGGTGGGATGCATTAATAAATATGTAGCATCCAATCCCTTGGGTGTGCATTAAATCCTTGTTATGCACCCACTCCCATATACTATTCTATATATACTGTATATACAACTGACATGGAGCCTTTACAAAAGAGTCTGTGACTCAAAGGATTGTAATTCTGATTATATGCAATAAATAAAAATAAAAAAAAATATATTGTATTAATCAATGTTGTTCAGATCTGGAGAATGATATGTATTAGTCCAAAGTTGTTCCCTGCCAGTTTCATATGAATTTAATGTAACCTCTCTATTCCAGTACATAGTTGATGGATCAAGCCTGAGTTGCTTTAGATAAGAAATTTCAAAATAAAGCCTGGATATGACTTTATGATTTTGTATATGCTCAAGTAATGTAGATATATTTTAAGCTCTCAATTCAGGCCATGGCTTATATCCCAAAGAATTCTGTATCAAATGCTTTATTTGTAAATATGTGATAATTCTAGGTTATAAAGATCTTTAATTTTTTTAAACGGTACATATTTATTGCCTTCAGTAAGATATTCTACTTTGTCAGTACCTTCACCTTGCTAAACTTCATTGATATTGACTTCCAGACATTCTAAAATTGGGATTAAGCCAAATCAGTTTAAATTTGTCACCTTTAGTAAACAAATATTCTGTATACATTTTTGTAGATTGCCCTTGATGTGCCATTTGGTGTTGTTTCTAATTGACTGGGTAGCTTTTTTTTCTATGTATAATAAGGTGTGATATAAAATTTGGCACAGAACTGGCATTCTGGAATTGACCATTGTGGTACATATGGATTTCTAGGTATGCCAAAGTCTACATGACCCATTTTAGATATTTACATACCTGCAATGTGTGATGATCACAGTAAAAGTCAGACAATGTAAGGCCTCAAGAACATTAGGGGCAGTAAATGTCATATATGATCATCTTACTGTTTTCTGTTCTACCGGTAATGATATATTTAACATACCCACAGGGTACAGTATTCTAGGCAGAACACTAATTTTAATATAGATACTCCTCTAAATCATGTTTTATCTTGCTCCATAGCTTATCCAAGTTTTCAGTTTTTATAACCTTAGAGCTTGGCTATACAGTATTTCTATCCCTAGATATGTTAAAGATTCACTTTTCCATTGGTACATCAAAACTGAGAAAACCGTGTTTAAAAACCTTGTTGTTTAAAGGCTGAACTTTTGTTTTAGTAACATTAAGTCTATATCCTCATATTATGTCAAATTCATTTATGATCTGAATAGCTCTGGGAAGTGAGATTGCTGCGTTGGACAGATGCAGGTGCATATCATCGGCATAAGCTGATATACTGTAGTATTGTACTCATCGCCCACCCCAGCACCCTGAATGTGGAAATCTAATGTAAGGGTTTGTAATCGGAGCTATGTGGAATAACAAAATTCTGAATTCCACAACATTTTGCAAAGTTTATGGATTTTCTTTCAATGTGGTCATAACTTAGTCACCTACCGAACTCGAGACTTGCACGTTGGTATTACTTCTTGCTGATAGGTGCTTTAAGTTCAAATAGTATCATATTTGCAGAGTCATTTGAAACATACAGAGACTCAAAGTCCAGCACTGCATTTTTGGGAGTGGGGTAATATCGAAAAATATTTATCTGTTATACCTTATTGCTTGCTGATAGGTGCTCCAAGGTCAAATAGCATATTTGCATGAGTCATTTCAAACATATTGGGACTCAAAGTCCAGCACTACATTTTTGGAAGTGGGGGGATTTTGCAAAAAATATTTATCTGCTTATCCTTCAGCCACCTTTGGAGCTAGATATATGAGAATTCCAATGTTGGGTAAGTTACTTTTTCTGTTACTTTCTATTATGTTTGAAAACTTGTTCCAGGAAGCTCTGTGCAGTCACTAGCAAGGATGGAGACGTACTGGAATAAGTAATACACCTTGCAGTTACAGTTACTTGTTTCTTTTTATACAGAAATAATACAAACATAATAAATAACTAAGAGATTACATTTATTTTAAAGTAATAGGTTAGTTACTAGTTACTTTCAAATAAATGTAATCAGTTACGGTTACGTATTTCTTTTGTATAGAAAAACATAAGTAATTGTAACTGTAAGGTGTATTACTTTTTCTAGTACTTCTCCATCCTTGCTAGTGACTGCACAGAGCTTCCTGGAACAAGTTTCCAAAAGTAATAGATAGTAATAGAAAAAGTTACTTACCCAACACTGGAGAATTCACATGCATAGCCTTTTTGTAAGGGTCATAGGATTGATTAACTATGGAAAGATCTGGTGTAGATATTTGTAAATTACAGGTGTTCAAAATGTAAATATGTAATTATTTGTGAAATTTTATGAAAACCTCCTAAAATATGGATCTTTATAACTTCTCTGCTCTTGCAGGTATAGACCTGATATTTGTCACGCATATCCAATGTCAACGTATCATGGTATCTAACAAAACTGGGAAAAAATGGGTTCAGTAATTTTAAGTTTACAGGCAAATACCAACAATTATTACTGGCATTATTTTCTCAAATAATTTATGGCAACATAATAGGTAATACCTTCAGAATTCCTCTTGTTGAATTTAACATTCACAAAGCACATAGTATTATTATTTCATCTGAGAAGCTGAGCTGAGCAGTTTGCAGCCCTGTAATTTCTTCCCATGTGACTAATTTATCCATCTCCATTTTTATGTTTGCTTGCTTGGGCAGCACAAAGCAAACATCTTGTACCTACCTGGGAGAGTAGAGGCTTCGAAGATTTCATCATTGCGGCATCCAATGCAGCTCAGACTGCAGGAGGCTCGTCAGTGACACTCCAATGAGCAGCAGGTTGATAGTGATGGTGTCCTGCTTGACTAATGGCTGAAACTTTGTGTAGTTGAAAGGAGGCAGCTACATCTATTAGAGTATGGCTGCATCCTTTCATCTACAAGATGCCACCCATCAGCCAGCTGAGCAGTGTCATTAGCAGCCTGCTCTTCACCCCACACTTAAATGCATTTCCCAGTTACCTACATTTTTTAAAGATTTCTAGCCAACTGTTGTTTCCATGGCACCCCCTGCCCAACTCACTGAGTGGTGTAATAAATGCAGCATGGTGCCCTGCACGGTGATGTCACACCAGTGACACATGATGTTGCTGGTAGTTGGCTGCTGGAGTCAGGGATTTAATATGGCAGATGCAGCAGGATAATGTGGCCAGTGCTGAGGAGGTGGACAGGCAAGCTGGAGAGAGAAGGCCAGGCTGGGTACCTGGGGCTCAGTTTGTGAGTTCTGGACAGTAGAAATGAGTCAGGGAGCAAGGAGAGCAACCCACACTGGCACAGAGGGAGAAACAATAGAGGTGAGTGAGTAGAGTGGCTTATGCCAGCACAGAGGGAAAGACAGTAGAGGTGAGTCAGGGAGTGAGGAGAGCAGCTCATGTTGGCATGGAGGGACAGAGAGAGACATGCACCAGTGTGATAGTTTAAGCCATGCCAGAGGTGCCTCACAGCCATCCACCGTTGCAGTGCTTTTGACCTGTGAGGAAATGGAGGGTGAGGCTTGGGTCTATAAGCACAGGGAGGGGGTTAGGCAGCAGCAGGGAGGACTATACCACTCTCTGCCAACAAAAACACAATGTGTATAAAGAATGGGGGCAGTCTGGGATGGATAACTTTGCAGGGAGAGGCTCAGCCCTCCCAAACTGGTGTTGAATGCATAGAGATAGTGTTCATGGAGCAGAATCTCATGGAGAGTATACACTTTGTTCCACTGAGCAGATGGGGAGGAGGGGGTGTTTTGTCTGTCTTGTGTATACCATTTCTGGCCAGCAGAAACTTTTACAAATGTAAGTCAGAGATCTTCCAGTGCTGTTTCATATCCTGAGATGAAAAGACCCCATTCATACCCACTAGCCCAGCACTGAATATTGCTATTGAAGTCTGAGTTCTTGAGTCCCAGTAGAAAATCCCAACTGGCATTTAGAGGAATCAGTAAAGCGGCATCTTAAGACATCTCTTACCCTAATCAAATTGCTACCCAGACCTCAAGGGTAGTCCACACCAATGGATTCTGACTTTTTAATTTCTGTAGGCTTACAGTCTGCTAGAGCAAAGGTATGAGGAGAGAGGAAAGTGGTGCCCTGGGCTACAGGCATAGGGAGAGGGGGTAAGGCAGCAGCAAGGAGGAGGGCTACGCCACGCTCCAGCAACAAAAACACAATATGTGTATAAGGGAGGGGGCAGCCTGGGAAGGCTAATCTGGCAGCAAGAGGCTCTGCACTTCCAACTTGACATCAGTGAATGTGAGGCACATTCTCAGACATGGATTTAAAAGCTCAGAGCACTGTGCAAACTAGTGAGTTTAATTGTACAAAATTTCCTGTTGACTTCATAGCTGTATAGATTATTAGTCCAGTTCTGCTGTCTGACTAGTACCTTTTGGCATGGGGATGGAGCAATTCTAAGGGGTACAGTGAGGGATGTCTCTCTCTCTCTAATCTGTTTCTATGCTGTTTGAATCTTCCTTTATGCCCATAGTGGTGTCAACCCTTTTGTGCCTTCCCCCTCCTGGATTGTCAAGTGCTTTGGGATACAGTCTCTATGAACGGCATTGTAGAAAAACAAACTTCATTCCTTTCCGCATGGGGCAGTTGCATTTTACCACTGTAATTTAATGTTGGAAAGGAGTCTAGGCCCATCATAGAAACATGGAAATATTGTTTATTATTGTTTGATAAATATCGGATAACATCTTCTAGTCAAAGACTCCTTTACAAAGGTTCCACGTCAAACATAAGACAGAGACAACCGTGACAAAAGTAACAACTAACATAGTAATTAAAGACAATGGTTGCAAATGAATACAAAAAATACAAAATAGCAGCAGAGAATACATGGAAACAGAGAGCTGTTAACAAGGTATAAAGTGCAAAAGGTTACAAGTACAAGCATAGCATTTCAGGGTGATGGCGCTAGCCATGCCCAGGAGTTCTTCGTTGGCCAAGGCAGGACATTGGGGTCCATTGTCACGGTATAGGCACACCCAGGCACGGCGGACCAGTGTTAGATCCATGGTCAAGGGAGGAGGGGGGAGGTGGGGGGGGTGGTAGAAATGGAAGGTCAGGTTTAGGGGCAGTCACATACCGATCACTGGATGATAAGGTCCCTTAGTTGGGACTTGAACTGACCAAGTTTGGGTTAAGTGAGGAGTGAGTTGAGCCAGGATGGGTCCAGATATCGAAACGTTCTTTGGCCTGAGGTGGTCTTGCAGCGAGGTACCCTAAAGTGGGTAGTCGCTGATTGCCGTGTGAGGCAGGTAGACAGTGGGGACTGAAGTAATGGGGAGAGGGCTGGTGGGAGTAATCCTGAGGTGATTTTCCTAGTGAAGAGGCAGGCCTGGTACTTTAGCCTCCCATCAAAGTTGAGCCAGTTTGCTGAGGCGTAGAGGGTGCAGGTGTGTATAAGTCTAGGACAGCCTGTAGCAAGTCTGCAAGCCTTATTGAGGGCCAGTCTAATCTTGTGTAGGTGGGTGGTGTCGGCTGCACCATAGATGATGATTCCATAATCAATTAGAGATAGAATAGTTGCAGAGAAGGCTAGGCGGAGAGATTCAGGGGGAGGCAGTGCTTATAGCAGTGAAGGAGACCAATACGTGTATTGACAGTGGTGCTGAGCATCCGGATATGGTTTTGGAAAGTGAGACCAGTGTCTAGGGTGATACCAAGGTATTTGAAAGTGGTAACCTGCTCATGGGGGTCTTTCAGTGACTTCAGAATGAGCAGGGGTTGTCCTAGGTTCTTGTTTTGGGTGTGTACAAACATCATGGATTTAGTTTTTTGTAATTTAGTACTAACCTATACTGAATGAACCAGGATTCAGCTTCAGAGAAGGATTTCTGGAGTGCCGAGTGGAGAGCTGCAGGATCAGTGTGTGAGTTGTAGAGGACTGCATCGTCTGCATACAATAGAATTTTTCCCCAAGCAGGTGTTGGGCAGGGTGTTGAGGAATAGGTAGAAGAGAAGTGGGCCAAGGATAGAGCCTTGAGGGATCCCAGACCTGACTTGGTGGGGGGGATGACAGGGAGTGGGCATTCCGGACTGTCTGGGTTCTCTCAGACAGATAGCTGGCAAACCAGCCAATGGTCTCATGGGAGATGCCTATCTGAGTGAGGGAGTCCAGGAGAAGCAAGTGGTGCATGGTATTGAATGCCTTTGAGAGGTCTATAAAGACAGCGCCAGCAGTGTAGCCGGTGTCCAGGGATGTATGGAGGGTGTTAGTAAATTCCAAGAGGGCAGTGGTGGTGCTATGGTTCTGGCAGAAGCCATGTTGTTCAGGACACAGGATGCTATATTTAGTGAGGTAGTCTGTTAGTTGGGTGGCTCCGATTTTCTCCAGGGTTTTAGAGACGGGAGGCAGGATTGATATTGGGCGGTAGTTCCCAGGCAGGGTGCGGTCACCACTTTTAAGGATAGGAGTGATGAGGGCAGATTTCCATTTTGTGGGGAACTGGCTCAGAGAAAGGGAGTGATTCAAAAGCATGGAATGGGGGGGGAGAGAACCTCATTGAATATGAGTCTAAGCAGTTTCAGGTCCAGTGTGTCACTGCTGAAACGAGATTTACTGAGGGCTTTTCGTAGGAGAGGGGCAGCTTCATGCTGGGAAACTACTTTAAAGTGGAAAGGGGGGTTGGGGAGGGGGCAATGTGGTGTAGGGTGGGTGGGGGAGAAAAAGTTTGGGGGGAGAACACCAGTGAGGTCAGAGAAGGCGTCATTTAATGTGTCTGCGATAAGGGCTGGGTCTGAGGTGATAGATCCGTTGGCCCTGATATGGGTAGGTGGGGCAGTGGAGGCTTTGCCACTTAGCGTTTTGAGTGAGTCCCAAAACTTGCGACCTGAGCCCCATGTGTTGGTGAGCAAGGCTTTAAAGTACTCAGCCTTTGCTTTTCGAATATCCCATGTGCACTTATTGTGCGCTTCCTGGTAGCGCTGCCTGTCAGAGGGTTTTCTGGTATCCTGTGCGATGTGCCACAGATTGTCTAGTTCGCGCATCTGGTCCAAAAGGGCTTGAGATAGCCACGGTGTGTTGGCACCTTTAATTTTTTGTTTGGTCAGGGGTGCAAACAGGTTGCAGGCAGTGTTAAACATATGAACGAAATAGCTGAGGGCAGAGTCAATGTTCTGAGCATTTCTTAAGGGGGACCAGTCAATAACTAGGAGGTACTGTTTAAGGGACTGTAGTTTGCCAGGTTTGAGGCAGTGTTGTAAGACAGTTTTTTGGGGGGGGCTTGTTAATACAGCATGACCAGTGACATAGCACGGGAGAGTGGTCACTCAGAGCATCAGGTAGTACCCGGATCTGTGTAGCTTTATGTGGGGCATTAGTGAGCACTAGATCTAGGAGAGTGGCAGTACCAGTCCTCTGGTTTATTCTAGTGGCAGTAGTCACAAGCTGGGTCAGGTTTTGAGCAGTTGCAGCATCCCTAACAGGGGCTGAAGTGTCAGCCAGCCAGTTTGTATTGAAGTCTCCGAGGACAATGATGTCAGCATTGCCAAGGAGAGTCTGGAGATGGTTGAGGACAGAGAGGAATGAGGTCTTCTGATTTCGGGGGGATGTATACAGAGGAGAGGAACAAGGGGGCTCTGTTACAGGCAAGAGTGATCTTCAATGTGAGAGATTGGGCCCTGTGTTCAAGTGATGGGAAGAGTAGGGTGAGACACTGTAGTGATTTCTGGACATACAGTGCACAACCACCCCCTTCCTTTGAGGTTCTATCTGCCAGGTATAGTGTGAAGCCAGGAAGTGAGACCGCAGAATTGGGGGGGTAGTTGTTGAGCCAGGTTTCAACTACTGAGATAACATTGGGGCAATTCTGAGCAACCCATCTCTGAAAGGAATCAAATTTCTTGAGTAGGCTACATATATTGAGGGAGGCGATAGTGAGGCTCTTGGATGTAGTAACCCGGGGGAAGGGTGGGTCCTGGGTTGGGGTGAATGTCTCTGGAAAGAAGGAGTAGTAGTAGGAGGATGTGCAGGGCAGCCAACTTTAAATGTTTCTTCATGAGCTTAGGCACCATTAGGGAGGAGGAACAGCACTGTGTGGCGGTAGGAGTAGATAGGTCCTGTAGGGAGGGAGAGGCCAGGCAGAGTAGTGTCCATTGCAGTGACTTGGTAGTACCAGTAGTGTGATTGGAGCTTAGGGGAAGTATGGTCCATTGGTGGAGTGAAAGGAATGGGTCAGTGGTAGGGGTGGGTAGGATGGCTAAGGTTAGGAGCTTGGTGCTAGGCTGGTCCGAGTCACCAAGTGGAGGGAGAAGAGGAGCCTCCCCGAGTAGGAAGATGGGTGCTATAGTCAGTAGCAGGTAACATATGGTGATGGAAGACATAGTATGCAGTGTTATAAGGACACTGAGTGGTTGTGGGGAAGGGGACAAAACTTAGGGACTTTGGGAGAGTGCAAGGTATTACACCGAGTTGCTGGCATAGTGACAGAGCTGCTGCTTTAGGCACCAGAGGTACACGGTTTGGGACTTGCAGCAAGACAGTAGGGGACTGAGATATGTTTGTTTTAGCAGACTATAGTGCCAGTAGGTTTATGAGTAGTGAAGTACTGAGCAGAAAGTAGCCTGACTCCGTTGGCCAGAAGGTAGAACAGCAGACCCTTGAGGCAAAAGCCCAGGGTTTGAGTCCTGCAATAAGACAGCAGGAAACTGAGTTGTTTTGGTTTAGTAACTAAGTAGCTAGAGGGCTTTAAGAGTTGTGAGGTAGTGAGCAGAAAATAGCCTGACTCATTGGCCTGGAGGCGGAGCTGCAGACCTTGGAATCAGAAGTACAGGGTTTGAGCCCTGCCAAAGGACAGTAGGAAACCAAAATGTTTTGTTTTTAGCAGTGTATGTAGTCAGTAGCTACAAGGCATGACAAATACAGATAGAAAGTAGCCTGACTTGATGGCATGGGGTGGAGCAGCTGACTTTGGAGTTAACGTTGCAGGGTTTGAGACCAGTGGGGAGATAATTAGCCAGATTGTAGTAATAAAGGCTTAGTGGTAAGGGGTGAGCTGGGGAAGAGAGCAGTAGAGAAACAGGGGTAGGGAGTGCAGTATAGTGACTCCAAGAGTTAAGGGATGGAAGTTTAATATTAAGTATAGAGATGGGGAGAATGGGTAGAAAGGTGCCTGGAGGTGTAATGCAGTGCACCCTGTTGGCTGGAGACTATAAGCTGCAAATGGGAAAGTGGGCACTTAGTAATTTGAAGGAGAGGTCATGTGATATGTCATGTGACCAGTAAGCAGCAATAAATGGAGTGCCACCCCTGGGTGGGTGGGGTAAGAGCTCTCCATAAACACGCTGGATGGAAGACAGCTTTACCTCTTAAGACTACCTGCAACAGGCTCCTCAGCTGGGTAGTGTTCTGAGGGTAGAGAGGTGCTTCTGCAGCCTCTTAAGGCTCTCTGCAGGCTCCTCAGCTGGGCATACAATATGACAGCAGAAAAAAGGCCCATCATCCCATCCTTTCATACAAAGTAGGATGACTTTCACTCCCCGCCTATCAGTGTACTTACTGTTTGGGTCTGGGGGTGGCATATACAAGTAATAGGCCCAGACTTGCTTACTGGTTAGGGAAAGCACTGTTATACAGCCTCCTGCAATGTTTACTTTTTGCTTGCAGTTTCTTTCTGGTTGCCCCCAACTCCCACCTCACTTAGGAACTGTAAATGCCAGGATAAATAGTTGCTGGGTGTACCAAAAGTGGCTCATATCCCCCATATGCATGGCCTGTTCCCCCCATTTTTTAGTACACTACTGCCACAATGCTAACCAGGATGATGGTCCCCTGATACCTTTGCATATCCCTCCCTCCTTCCTTCCCTTCCACATTGCCTATGATGTTCTGAGGGCAGGTGCAAATGTTACTTGGCTGTAGCACCAAACATCACCTTCAGTTTGGGACATTTCACTATAGAAAGAGCTGTTGACCAAGTAGGATCCGTGGTGAGAATGTAAATAGGGAAAAGAAGGTCAGACTGGGTGGGCAAAGCAGCCCTTATCTACCAATAGATTCCATGGGCCAGATTTCCTATGCTTTGGGAATGCCACAAGCCCCTGGTGTGCCAAACATATAATGCACGGGGCTTGTGGAATTCCCTGGTTAGTGATCAGGATTTTCCATCCCTTGCACTGATCATCGCACTTTAGATCACAGTTTTGTGGTCTAGCGTGCCCCACCCCCAGGAGTCTTAGTTACGAGGCTTACGCCAGAGCATTGGCGCAAGCTGACATAAATCATGGAAACTGTCGTAACTGCACCCGAGAATGGAAATTCGATTGCAGTTGCGGCAAAGGGGGATCGTGCACCACAGAATTTAAAGTCCCATGGCACAGGGCTGGATGCAAGCCCTGTGCCCCCATTCAAAAATCTGGCCCCATGTCTCTGTTTCACACACGAGAAACAAAACTAGTAAATTTGCACCAGGAAACCTCAAGCTGTTCTATTTTGGAAAACTGATTTTTAAAGAGCTGTTGGTGCCTCAAAGAAATCTCTGAAAAACATAAAATTTTGGTACAATTCAGCTTGCATTCCATATACAGTATATTCTATATATTTTTCTCTTCTTCATTGTTTATTACTGAGGAAATATGCATGGATACATGAACTTTATCCCTCAGAGTGTATCTGCCTCTGTAGATTACTCCATACTTCAAGTCATAAATGCTCTGTTGTGACATCAGTCAGTTGCTGTGGGAGAAACTGTGATGTCACAAGCAGTACATTATGACCTCAGGTAGTGAGAAAGCAACAGGAATGGATGAACTGCTCTTGAGGAAAGATCTTGTTTTCATGCAAATGACCTCGGTAACAAATAATGGAGAGGAGAACTACAGCTAATGTCAAATATCTGCTGAACTTTATCTAAATGTTATGTTAAAAGTTCTCCTGAAGGTCTCCGCTGCTCTTCAAAAAGTAGCTGAGACCATAGGTGCAGGCAGCTCATGGCAAGGAGCTGCCTGCCCAAGGATCTAAATGAGCCATAAATGAATTTTTTTTAGCCAAGGATTATTTATAATTTTAACCTACTTTAATGATGATCTAGCTTCCCCATCTCCAGCCTGCTGCACAGTTTCTACCGCAGCATCACCCACAAAACTGTGTTTTGTAGGAAAGGAACTTCAGGGATACAGACAGTCTTAAAATGCAGTGGGGGGGCAGTGGTGACCTTTAGATGAAACGTGTACACTTTATAGGCTATTGTATTTGTTAAGGGGATATATACATGTAATACTACCCCCTTAACATGTATAATAGCATTGTGCAGTAAATGATCTTTTTGTGGAGGAGGAAGAGGAACCACAGTGCATGGGGTGAAGTGATGTCCTCCGAGGCAGAGGCCTCATGCCATTGTCATGTGGCCATGTCATTCTCCATGGTCACCCCTGACAGTGTAACCAGAGCTTTACATCTGTGTCTGCCACATAGCCCTTTAGTCAGCTCCAAGTTGCTGAAAGCTCAGTCAACAGGCCCCACCACCCAGATTCTGCCTATCATCCATCCCAGTGAGAACCATGTGCGGGTCACTAGTTGACCTCATGGAAAGCAATGCACCAGCAGTGTTCAGACTATTTATCAGCTCTCTGTCTTTTTGGTCACATGGTCAGATACACCATTGAGCATGAGGCAACCAAGTAAAGAGCTGGCAGGAGAGATGGGGTTTCAACAAACACTGTCCCCTGCACATCACCAACTGAGCTACTAGAAAGAGAGCCATAACTATCATGTTCAGTAGTCTGCTAGCAAGCCGACATCCCCGACGCTACCCTCAGACATGTAAAACAACAATTGTCCAGTACCCCATGCTGCACAGAAATCCCTTGCCAGCAGGTCAAAGTAAAGCAAGCCAATGATTGTGAGACCCTACCTAGGTTAAACTCAAAATAAGTCATGTAGCCTCCCCAAACCAGACCCTTAGAATGTTATTTGGTAGTCCTCAGAGATGCTCTGGATGTTCTGCTGGAAGCATGGAAGTCAAAATCTTTAGCAGGTAGGGAAGAGTGAGAGGGAGCTACAGGCCACCACTTTTTTAAACCCCTCACTCTCCTCCCTAGCCAGATGCCACTGCCCTGTGGGTGGCCCCATGGGTTTCTCCACCACCACCAGTGGTGCCAAAGCACTTCCCCACCACTGTAGGTGGAATCTTACCTGCCAACCTAAAGCCCAGGTTTCAGAGGAGGGGCTGACGACAATGGGTCATCTGCTGCAAGGCTTTGCTGACTGCTTATTAAGTTTCTTGAGATATTTATTTAGGAGTTTACAATCTTGTTACTTCACTCTACTTCCTAGGATTATAGTGGCACGGTACCACCACTATAGTTAGGGTTGAGTAGGCTGTTTAATGTTAAACTTCTAACTTTGCACTTTAATAGCTTTGCCACTGTTCAATGGTTTTGCACAAAACTTTGCATGTGTGGGTTTGGGGAAAGGTCTCTTGATGAGCCAATTGCAAATTCCAAGAACCAGATAGCGAAAAAAGTAAAAAATGTTTTCCTTTGCCTAGCACCCAGATGGTTTGGAAGTTTGGTCTGAAATTTTCAGGGTAGAAAAGGCTTGTCCCAGACTGGTACCTTTCATTGGGTTGGCAAAAAAATATTAATCTGTTCCAAAGTTACAATGATTTGAAATGTTGGTTCTGAGCATGCTCAGTGTGCTCTTTTGGTAGCTGTTTCGTACGGAAAAAAATTGTGGTCATACAAAAAAGGATTCTGTTTAGTATGGGTGGTAATCTTGTTTCATGAGAAAAAAAATCTTTTATGTATGGCCACCATCTTGTTTGTTTTTTTTAAACCCATAAAAATCATATCACAGAAACACACCAACACATGTATCTTACTAGCCATGACCCCCATTTGGTGGATTCTGCAGTTACTTTTTTAAAAAAAATTACACAGAATTTGTTTTTAACACATTTTAAAATTCTGTTTTGTGTGAGACATTTTTCTTTTTTAATATAACCATACAAAACATGAATAGGGCCATATGAAACAAGACTGCCTTCACATAAAAAAAAGAATTTGAACAGTGTTTTTTCGCATTCTTTTTTTGTATGAAGCAATCTTTTTTCATGAGAATAACACAATCTTATGAAAAAAGATTCCTTTATATGAAAAAAATTGGACTTTGCTTTTTTCGCATTATTTTTTTCATATGAAGGAATCTTTTTGCATGAGATTGTGTCATTCTCACAAAAAAAGATTCCTTCATATGAAAAAAGAATTTGGACTTCATTTTTTCACTATCTTTTTTGATTTGAAGGAATCTTTTTTCATGAGAATGACACAATCACACAAAAAGATTCCTTCATATGAAAATAATTGGAAAAAACCTTAGTTCAATTATTTTTTCATATGAAGGAATCTTTTTCATCAGATTGTGTCGTTCTCATGAAAAAAGATTTCTTCAAACAAAAAAAAAAAAAAGAATTTGGTCAGGTTTTTTCCCCCTCATTTGAACTTTAACAAGTCATAACTCCATCAATATTTCCAGTTAAGGGACAATCTAGATAGGAAAAGAAAGCTCTTAATGAGTATAATGAGTACTACAACACTTACACATAACACCCTACAAAATGTTAGTGTCCATATAAAAAAAAAACATAAAAATTAAAACAATTTAAATTACCATAGGATAACATTGCAACCTTAACAAGCCATAAGTTTGTCAATAATTGGAGTAAAAGGACTGTGTGTGTGTGTGTGTGTGTGTGTGTGTGTGTGTGTGTATATATATATATATATATATATATATATATATATATATATATATATCCAAAAAGGTGTCAGTGAGTAGTACAGCACTAACACACAATCTTCCCTAAACATTCATGGGTATGCACTGCACTAGCACCCTCAAATTACCTCCTACAGTATCTTCATCATGGTGCCAAATTCACAATGAAAGTCTGATCATCATCAAAAATGCACAAATGGTGTATCTTGTCTTCCAGTACAACAACAGCAAATTTCAGAGCAAACTGACAAACACTTATGGGTAAAAAAACAAAAACAAAGTTTTGCCAGTTAAGGACACTTAACATCTTTTTCTCTTTGAAGTGAGCCCCACAAAAAAACAATTATAACCAAGCACATAAATTGCTATAGTGTATGGTAGAACAATGTTCCACATGGAAATCCATGCCTGGAATGGCTTTGTTGTGCTGCCCTAAGTCACAATCTTGTTGTGCTGCACTGAGAACATTACTAGTGCAGCATAAGATTGAATGTAATTGCATACGTGCAATGAGTCAGCCATAGTGGTGAGGGTTGAAATGGCAGTTACCTGCGCTGAAGAGAACTCACCACAGTAAAAAATAAATTGATTTTTGGGTGTATTTCACACTGTGGTTCAAAAATGAGTGCCCATAGATTATAAAAGATTGTGTATGAGCACTCATACACGAACAAGGCTATTTTTGGATCTCATGGTTTCTGTGGTAACGAGATCCCTCAAGCCTCACTCTTGAGGTCTGTCACCATGGAAACCACTCGATCAAAAAATAGCCTTGCTGTGTGTGAGTGCTCATACACAATCCTCTATTTCCTTTTTTGCCATAAACTTTTTATTGACTTTTCCAAATATAAACATGAACAATGAGGATCCAGTACAACAAGAATAACACCAATGATTGGTCATACCAAAAAGAGTAAAATTAACACATATTAAATTGTGTAGTAAAAATAGAAAGAAAGTGGCACTGAGGGTTGAGGCGCTGGATGCCACACCTCATGCCACACTGGTGACCTGGGCTCGGGAATGGACTCAGGTCATTCGGGGGTCAGCCAGGGAGTTAAGGATTGAGCATCCGGAGGACTGCTCTCCTTCTTTGGGGTGAGGGGCTTGTTCTGCATGCATCAGCACAACAAGAGGAGTTCAGTCTGTGCCCAGGGTGCTTGGCTGTCTCCATGGAAGTGAAGAGAGCTGCTGCCCCTATTGCATGGGTGAGGGCGCAGGGGATAAAATGGAAAAAAAAAAAATACTGGGACCCAATGATGGCCCCGATGGGTTGGAGGACATACCCCACTGAGGTGGGGAGGTTGTAGCCCCAGCCAGGTCCATAGAGGCGGTACAAATAATGTCATGTTAAAAAAAATAGAAAAGTAAAATAAGAATTAAATAAATGGAAACAGCCAGTACAAATATTCCAAAAGACCTAGCAGGCAAAAATGAAGTAATTTAAACAAATGCAAAAAGAAGAAGAGAGGTTTTATATGGACCATACTACAAAGTACATATCACAGACTAATGCATACTTGAACAATCATTACATAATATTGAGACTAACATCAATCACTAACATAAAAATGATAACCATGGGGAGCGGGAAGGGAAGGTGGACAGAAATGGGAAGGAAAGAAGGGAGGGGAGCAGGTCGGGGGCCAAGAATATGAGGCAGAGAGTCACAAAATCAAAGATCTTGGGACAGGACTCAGCTGGAATGGGCTTGACTAAGTCTCATGAAAGTGAACATTCAGCCATTAGGACATGCATGGAACAAAGTAACCTAGGGGAATTTGTCAGCAAAGGTCTGCCAGGTCTTCTGATACACTGACAGCTTACCCAAAATGTGATGAGATGTTTTCTCACAGAGGGCTGTGAATGACAGTAGATTTAACCACTCCTCATAAGGAGGGGGATTTAGCTCCCTCCAATTAGTAAAAGTACACACTTGACCATTATCAGGGCACAGTTTAATCAGAGTTGTTGGAGGTGAGTTAAAGACAGATTCACCTGGGGGAAGCCTAAAAGGGAAAGGCACAGATCCATAATCCCAAGATTTGGAATGACCAATGAACTTGTAGGCCTTATTCTGCTCCAAAAAGGTCTATATTGGGTCAGGACCAAATAATTTGGGTTAGAGAGAGTGTGGGGAGGAGCACCACTAACAATCACTGTTACCAAGCAAACCAGCTTGGTATAACCACTGGGGTATTCTATAGACCTGGTGGAGAACCTTAAATTGCATGGACTGTGCTTGCAACTCCCTAACAGAACGATGAGCAGTAGTCCATACCTGCTTCCACTCAGAAGGTGAAATCTGTGTGCCCAATTCCAGTTCCCATTTTTCTCTTGGACCACCAAAAGGAGAATGAGGACAAGTACATGTCCAGAAGGCTTTCAGTTTAGCCATTAGGTGTTGCGGACCTTCCAACATAGTAATCCATTGATCCCAAGAGTGCAATGGAGGAAGAAAAGGGGTCCTGGTAAATTTTTGTTTTAACAGCGTACAAATCTCTAGGTAATGCCAGAAATGGGTCTGAGGTAGGCCATATCTCGATTGGAGGTCAGTGAAGGTAAACAGGCAACCTGTCACAGAATTAAAGTGATCTCAAACTACAAAGATGCTCCTCTCTTCCCAGTCCCTCCAATGGATAGGCTGGCCATTAATGGTTAAAGTAGGGTTGGAACAGAGTGGTTTGACAGGTGAAGAATTAGCTACCCAGCCCAGTTGTCTGGAATATTGACTCCAAATATGTCTCATATAGTAGGCACAGGGTGATATGTCTGTGAAGAGGGACCAGTCTGGAAAAATCAAGGCCTGGGGGGCAGGAAGCTGCCCCTGGGACAGCTGCACCAAGTGCCAACTAGGTCTATGAGAAGTTAAATGAGGAGCATAGCTAAGGACTTGGTGGAGGATAGTAAAATCATGAAATTGCTTTAAATCAGAAGCCCTAGTCCTCCTTCTCTCTCCAGGGATGTTGCAAATGTTTAAGCTTAATTTTGGATGGTTTATTTTTGCATATAAATGCAGAAATTTTAGATGAGAGATGCTTGAAAAAGTTACTGAGCAATACCAGAGAAAGATTAACCAGTACATACTGAAGTTTGGGAAGGGCCATCGATTCAATGCATTAATGCTACCCCACAGAGAGAGGGTCAGGTGTTTCCAATGCAGTAAGGCAGCCTCGAGGGTTTTTAGCATCTTCTGGATATTGGCTGACAAAGTAGCCAACAAAGCTGGTGTAAGGATAATGCACAGGCAAACAGCCCGGGGCTCACTGATAAGGGTAGGTTCAAAATAGCTCCTCTGCGCAGGCAGCATTCAGGGGTAACACTTGAGACTTGGTACTTTTCAGTTTATAGCCAGACAAGGAAGAATATTGAGAGACAATGTCTTGCAGTGCCAGGAGGGAAATAGAAAAGTCTGAAAGGTACATGATAACATCATCTGTGAAAGGGAAATTTTATTAGAGATACCACCCACCACTATTCCAGGGAATCAAGGATTGGATCTAACTTTAATGGACAGTGGTTCCACCACAAGGAGAAACAGAAAGGGGGAGAGAGAGAGAGGACACCTCTGTCGTATGCCTCTATAGAGGAAGAAATAGGGGGAAAAGCACCATATTTGTAAGAACAGCAGCCTTTGGGGAGTTACATAAGAGCCAAATTAGTGAAATAAAGGAGGGGGAAGCCAAATCTGGCTAGGATGTCAAATAAGTATGCCCACTCCACCATGTCAAAGGCCTTTTTGGCATCAAGAGACAGGGTGGCAGTGGGCTTGGCAGACTTGCTGGCTTCCCAAATTAAATCAAAAGTACGCCGGATATTGTCAGATCCCAATTGCCCAGGAACAAATACCACCTGGTCCAGATGGATAAGGAGAGGAATAAGTGGTTCCATATGCTTGGCAAGGACTTAAGCAAATATTTTTACATCAACATTAAGTAAAGATACAGGTCCAAACTGAGAACATAAAACACTGTGCTTGCCTTTTTTAGGAATTAAGGTGATGATCGCTTCTGAAAAAGTTGGAGGAAGAGTCCCGAGTTTCCAGGCCTCATTAAACACAAGTGCTAGTTTGGGGGCAAGTAAATCAGAGAAATACAAAATCACACATACCACCATAATGCAGAGCATCATGGGCTGTATATGCAAACCACCACAACATTGTCTTGTAAATCAGAGAAAGTTACATAAAATTCTGAAGGAAAGCCATCTGGGCCAGGGATTTGCCCTGTGCCATCCAGTACTTTGAATGACTTGTAAAACTTCAGATGTTTGAATAGTGGTGACAAGGGAACTGATGTATTGTTCAGGAACCTGGAGAAGAATTAGGCCCACATAGAAAGAGGTGTATTGGTCCAGAGTAGGATGAGCTTCTGAAGAATACAGGATCTTGTAGTACTCTTGGAAAGCCAGGTTAATGTCAGCCGGTGCTGTCAACTTCGCACCAGCAGAATCTTTTATAAGAGGGATGTATTTTTCAGCAATATAAGTATGAAGTCGAGAAGCCAGTAATTTGCCTGGATGCTCTCCAGCCTCCCAGTATTTTTAATTTATTCTGTAAAGCACAAACTTGGTTTTGTGTTGTAGACGGTCTTGGATCTCAGTTTTTAATTGAGAAAGTCGGGACCAGTGGTGAGGGTTACCAAAGGGGTTTTTGAGTAATGGAAAGTTCATGGCTTTCATCTTGGCCTCTTGAGTTTTAAGAAGGGAACCCCTTACTTTCTTGCAATGGGATGCCTGCGCTATAAGCTTCCCTTGAACCACGGCCTTAAGTGCTTCCTATAGGGTAGATTAGGAGCAACCAGAGGACTCATTAAAGTGGTAGTACTCTTGAATAATCTGACGAAGACAAGCTTGAATGTCTTCCTAAAGTAATAAGGCAGTATTGAGATTCCAGGTATTATGCCTACCCACTGTCACATCCCACAAAAGGGTTGACACAACCGGTGTGTGATTTAAAATCAAAATGTTGCCACTGGAAACATCCTGCATCTTTGGAAGCACAAATGAGGAGGTTAGAATAGCATCAATGTGACTGCAGGAGTTGTGCAATGTAGAATAATATGTAAAGTCAATAGGTAATGGGTGAAACACCCTCCAGATGCCACAAAGACCATGGGTCTGGAATAGGGCAGATACTTGACTGGACAGACTAGGCTCATAATGGGGGCCAGGACCCGTGCAGTCCAGGGAGGGGTCTAGGGCCAGATTTAGGTCCGCACGGAAGCGTCTGGAAGTCCAGTCAAAATGGTATGGAAAAAGCAAAAGTCTGGATCATTAGGAGCATATATACTACCCAAAACTGTAGGGGGAGCCTAAATAACTACCATGGAAGTAGTACAAGTTCATATATCTCGTCAAATGTTACATTTCAGCCAATCAGTGCGTGCCACATCATTTGACAGGTGGGCGTGGCCAAAATGGACCAATCAGAATTGTCCCTTGTTAAACAGGAAGTCCCTCCCTAAAATGCGCTAGCCCCGCCCACTTCTGGTGGAAGTGACGCAACCTCGAACCCGTGTCCCACCCCTTGCACAGGAAATGACATGCATTCGAACCCGTGTCCCACCCCTTGTGCAGGAAATGACCCACACTGAAACCCTGGAAGTGACATAACAACACCATTTTGTAAGCGTCTTACACCCCTCATTCTCGTACACTCCTCGAACCCCTGCCACCCACCATTTTGTAAGCATCCTACGCCCCTCCTTCTCATACACTCCTCGAACCCCTGCCACGCCATCCTGGCTAGAACCCGAGTCCTACCATGCTAGCTTGAACTCCTGCCTCCCTCCTTTCTCCTGCACCCCCACCATCCTGGCTCGAACCCCTGTCCCCCCCTCCTTTCTCCTGCACCCCCACCATCCTGGATCGAACCCCTGTCCCTCTTCATCACTGTGCTCCACCCACCCCAAAAAATCAGTTAGGGTTTATGTAGTGTTATGTGCCCCCTGTAGGCTTGGGGGGTATAACTGCAGGGGCATGTGTGTGTTTTTTTATTAGGATATTTTCAGAAAGAAGTATCTAGGAGGCAACCTGATCATGCAGAGGTTTCACAGATCTGTGTGGAGACCCCCCCCGAGGGAAATTCATCTGCCTGTGTGAGTACCCCTTTTTCTGTTTTTATAACAATATACAAAATAATTTAACTTGCATCTGTAGGACTGTGTCAAACTTGCATCAAAAGGATAGCTTTATGTATACGCATGTAACATTTATAAGCTAAAACGGGGGGACCTCTGTGTAAATAAGATGGTTCAGCAGTTTTCTCTGGATAGCATTGCAACATGCTGACTGTGTCTGTGTCTCTGTGTGTGTGTGTGTGTGTGTCCCTCATTAGACACGTAGGAAAAGCAATGTCTTTTATGTATGTTTAAAATATAGATGGGCTTTTTGGAAAAAAATTTAAAAGTCATGTAGTAGGTTTATAACCATTACCTGTATGTTTATGTAATGTATCTGACCTGGGACCTTTGTAAAAGAGCTCAGGGCTCAAAAGTATTAATCTTAAGCTTAACTAAATAGGAAAATAAGTGATATGTTACAACGAAAAGACAGAATGTAAAATGATAATGTTTCTCTTTCAGAATAATTTTAAAGCACACAGTCTTAAAATGTATCTACAGCTTTGCTTAGAGTTGGTGCAAAAAAAATACACACTTTGTATGTGTGTGTGTGTGCTATGTTTTACTGAATTACTAATTTAAAGGACTCATCTGTTTAAAAAAGACAAAATTTCCATTTGACTTTTAAAAACATAACTTAAGATGGCACTCAACTGCCGTTATTATAAACTGTGCCTCTTTGTGTTTTAAGATTGATAAAAAGCATCTGTTTTAATTAGACTGTGACCAGCATGTTAGTAGTATGGCATTTCTTTTTTGAACTCTCCACTGAGTAAATGAGAAAAACAGGTGTTTCTCATGATTAACTTTTGAATAGTGGTATGCAAGCAGATGTAATGAATTACTAATTTAAAGGACGCAGCTGTTTTAAAAAAGACAAGATTTTCATTATACATTTTAAAAAGCTAACTATGCCATAAGCTTATTTGGACTTAAAGAAGTAGTCTACATACCTTTTAATTAGACTGTGACCAAACGTTTGTCACAAAGGCATTTCTTAATGCCTTCCAGCTGTCGCAGAAAGTGAAAAACAAAAGCATACATTGAGTAGCCTAGGACTTATATATTTCCCCTTTGAGAAAGGGTGAGGTGGTTTGATGGACAGTACCAAATGTTCAGATGTTTTTTCACTAACAGCTACGTACTTGGGGTGGGGGGGTGGTCTGAGTCATTTTTATATAAGCATTTCAAGATATTGGTAGCTAAAGACAAAAGGACAGAGCGAGACTGCCAAAACTACTTCTTGAGCTAAAAGAATTTTTAAAAACATTTAACAAGTAACAATGGAACCATGAACTTTAGATGAGGCCCTTATCCAAACGTTTGAAGAGCTGTCTAATCCACAGTTTACCACTACAGAAGGTGTGTATTTTTTATTTTTAACTAGAAACAGTAGATGCTGCAGGTTTTAGAGTTTAAATTACGTCTTATAAAAGTTTTAAAATACTGAAAGTAGTGACAGGGGTGTATTTTCTGTTTTGAAACAGCAGCACAGTGATCCCCTGCAGGAGAGAGTGAGAAAGAGACCATTACATGAAAGTGATGTTTTTCAAAGGCATTCAAGAGTTTCTGCTGGTGTCATTAATGAACAGAATATACCTAGCATAACTGAAAATGATGTACAGCCATCTACGAGCAGCGGCTCAAGAGTTTTTGCTGGTGTAAATGAACCAAATGTGCCAATAAACATTGTACATCCATCTAGGAGCAGCAGCACAAGAGTTTCTGACCAAAGGTTTCAAGAAAGGGACATTGACATGCTCAATGTTGGGAAAGCCTATATTCTTAAAACAATTGATAGTTTGTTTAATGCCTTGGTAATTGAGGGCAGATTATCTAGTGAGGATTACGATCATCAGATGCTTAAATCTGAGCTTTTTAAAAGTTCAGGTACTTTATTGAACAGTGTGCTTGGTTTAGTGCGTGCATCTAAGTTCTCATGCAAAGAGTTGAACATGATGGCAAGTGCTGCCAACATGTATGAAAAGTACAGGGTTTTGGAGGAAACAGTGGCCAAATACAAAAGTCAAATTACAAAGTGAAAGCACAGAAGCTCTCACAAGCCGAGTACAAAGGGTGGCATCACTAACAAAATGAAAAAAAACAACAAATAGGGTCAAAAAAGAAAAATCTGGGTAAAAAATAAAACAATCCGAGAAAAGTTGATAAGAAGAGTAAAGCTTGCCAGGAAAATATTACAACGTAGGTTGTTACAGCATGTTGCTAATGGTCAGCAGTCTGAATTAGAAAACCATCATGATGATGAACTGGCAAACAGGGCACCTCCTACAGTATTTTTAGAATCTGTGCAGCAATATGAACACATTTTAAAAAAAATTAATGCTACAGAATTTCATCAAAGATATAAGTTTATAAATCTAGATAAAATAAAATCTTTTACAGAGGCTATTGCTGCAATGCACCAGGCTATAGAAAATTTGTTAGACAGTGTGAAGAGAAAAACTAGGCCTGGCGATTTTATACAGGTAAGATTAAATGCTGCTTCTTTAAATCATCCCTTGTTCTCAAGAAAAACGCGACCCAATGAGTTAAATGCTGCCACCTTCTTAGATCAGCTAGCTGATATGCTACAGAGCAATACTGAAGTGATTGCTGATGACACTGTACATCTCATGGTAACTACTATCAGGAACCACCAGGGTTCGGGGTTGGGGGGGAGACGGACACTGAGCTCCATCTTGTATAGCAGGATTTTACAAAAAAAGAGACGATACTTGATTGATTTAAATAACAGACAATAGTTTGTATTTCGGTGGCTCCATTCTCGCACTCTTAAATCCACATATGAGTGACAGGCAGTTGTTGAACAAGGCTAAAATATTGCACGCTGAGCTAGGTTTGTCAGACCAAACACCTGTCACTTTTAGTGATGTGTCCCAGTTTGAATGTTTTTAAGGAGTCAAAATTAAGATTTTATATCATAATGAAGGAAACTGGCAAACATTTTCAACAGGTCCAGAAAGATTTCCTAAAACACTGTTTGTCTTATTACATGAAGGACATTTTTATGGTATTACTAATGTAAAAAAATTCATCGGTGCACAGTACCTCTGCGAATATTGTGATGTAGCCTATAGCCATAAGAGGAATCATATCTGTACACAACAGTGCAAAGTTTGCTTTGAGCCCTGGTGTCTCGAAAATGAAACTGGTACCGTATCATGTCCCAAATGTAAGAAGATTTGTAGGTCTGTAGCATGCCTAGAAAGACATTTAGCTAGAGCTGATGGGAGTACAGGGTCTTGTAAATCCATGAAACTGTGTGAACAATGTTTTGTTTTTTACAAGGGATCTCATACATGTAAATTGATTCAGTGTAACAGATGTGGTTCTTTCATGACAGCAGACAAGCATCTGTGTTGCATGTCACCACTCACAGATGTAAAAATCTCTGAGAAATATATAGTGTTTGATTTTGAAGCCACACAAGAAACGGGGGTGCACATACCAAATTTTGTGTATGCTAAGCAATTAAATGGGAAGAGGTCCTGGGAATTCGAAGGTGAAGATTGTATAAAAGATTTTGTAGGACATTTTATTGATGCACCATTTAGACACTATACATTTATAGCACACAATGCCAAAGGCTATGACAGTTATTTTATCATTAGCCAGCTAGTCAAGGAAAGAATTGATATTAAATTGCTCACACAAGGAGGAAAAGTACTCTGTGTCACAGTGACATCCCTACACATCAGATTTATTGACAGCCATTGTTTTCTTCCTTTTAAACTAGGAAAAATCCCTGTAGCCCTTGGATTTGAGAATGAGATTGCAAAGGTTACTTCCCCATTTTTAACACCAAGGCTAATGAAAATTATATAGGCCCCCTGCCCGATGCTCATTTTATGGTTCTGAATATATGTTGCCTGCAGAAAAGCAAGAGTTTTTGCAATGGTACCTAGCTAACCGACAGAGAATTCAATCTGAAAAGAGAGCTTCGCTACTATTGCCAGTTAGATGTTGAAATTCTTCGAAAAGTCTGTGTCAGATTTAGGATTGAAGTGATGGACATGACAACCAAAAATATTTTAAAACAGTCAAGACAGTGATACAGTGGAGTATGAAACAGTATCCTTAGACCCCTTCCAGTACGTCACCATAGCCTCAGTTTCCATGGCGATGTACAGATTTTTATTTTTGAAAGAATGCACTGTTGCTGTTCTCCCCCCAGACAACTACCACAGACAATTGAAGAGATACTCCACACCTGCTATTCAGTGGCTTATGTACATATCTGAGAAAGAAAACATTTCTATTCAGCATGCACCAAGGGGTGGTGAATTTAAGGTGGGTCCGTACTTTTTGGATGGCTATTCTGTCATAAATGGAATACCCACAGCATTTGAATTTAATGGTTGTTTTTTTCATGGCTGCAACATCTGTTACTGTGAGAAAGATAGAAACCACATGACAGGGACTAGTTTTGGACAGTTATTCAATAGGACCATGCACAAATTTCATTTTCTAAAAAGCAAGGGTTTTGCCATTAGAGTATTGTGGGAACATGAATGGAAAGCAATGCTGACTACAGATCAGGGTTTAAATAATTTCTTGAGGGACAGGCAGCTACCACAGCCACTTGAACCTAGGCAGTCACTGTTTGGGGGGAGAACAAATGCCATTTGTCTGTACTATAAGACACAGCCTGATGAGAAAATACACTATTATGATTTTACCAGCCTCTACCCTTTTGTTAACAAAACCAAACAGTATCCAGTCGGTCATCCTGACATCATTTATGACAATTTTGATGACCTCACTCAGTACTTTAGTTTAGCAAAAGTAAAAGTCTTACCCCCTAGAGGTCTTTTCTTTCCAGTGCTGCCATCCAGGATTGGTAAAAAAAAACTTGTGTTTACATTATGTCATGCTTGCGCTAAAAATAGACTTCAAACAACATCATGTGCACATGATGATGAGCAAAGGTCACTTACAGGTACCTACTGTACTGTAGAACTAAACCTGGCACTGGAAAAAGGCTACAAAATCATTAACATTTATGAAGTTTGGCATTTTAAAGAGTCATGCACAGAGCTTTTTGCAGACTACATCAAGCTGCATCTAAAAGGTAAGCAAGAGGCATCTGGTTTCCCTTCATGGGTGAAAACTGAAGAGGATCAAGTCAGGTACATACAACAGTATTTTGAAAGGGAAAATGTACATTTGAACCCTGCAGCCATAGCTGTTAACCTCACAAGGAGACAGATATATAAACTATTTTTAAATTCTCTTTGGGGTAAATTTGGGCAGAGAGCTAATTTGCTGACCACGAGCATAGTAACAGACCCACAGAAATTGTTTCAGTATGTTTTTGTACCGTATCACGATGTCGCATCATGCTTTTTCATCGATGATGAAACAGCTTGTTTAAGCTGGAAATATACCAGCAATCATTACACAAATTCCAATAATATCAACATATTTATAGCTAGTTTTACAACAGCATATGCCAGAGTGGAACTCTACAACCTGCTAGATAGGTTACAGGACAGGTGCCTTTATCACGACACAGACTGTCATTTTTGTGTCCAGACTGGGTGACTGGGCCCCACCTCTGGGCGATTATTTAGGGGAGCTGACCAGTGAAGTTCCTGCAGATGAACACATTAGAGTTCATTTCCGCAGGCCCACAAACTTACGGCTACAGGCTGTCCAGTGGAGAGGTTGTTCTTAAAGTGAAAAGGTATACCCTTAATGTAGCCAGCAGTAAATACATTAATTTTGAAAGTCTGAAGGACCTGGTCTTTGACTATACAGGGTCACAGATCTCTAAAGAAATTACCGTGAGTCAACCCAGCATTGTTAGGAATAAAAAGCAGTGGTCCCTTGAAACAAAAACGCTGTCCAAGACCCAGAGAGTAGTTTATGACTAGCGAGTTTTACAAGACAATTTTAAAACACTTCCTTACGGATACTGATTGTGAAAAATGGATATCAGGTTGCAGCATCCCTTTACTTGTCTGTTGGCTGGCCCCTCTAATAGTGGGAAGAGCTTCTTTATAAAACAGCTGTTGGAACATGCTGATGCCACTTTATCACACAAGCCTGAAAATATTGTCTGGTTCTACAGCTGTTGGCACCTTTGTATAATGAATTGCTGTTAAAGTTCCCTCAGATTAAATTTGTGGAGGGGCTACCAATGTCACTAGCTGACAATGATCTCTTACACCCTGGAAAGGTACATTTTGTCATTATAGATGATTTGATGGACTCTACCTGTCAAAATAGTGAAGTGGAATATGGATTTACCAAGTACAGTCATCATATACAATTGACAATATTTTTAATTGTCCAGAATGTGTTCTGTCAAGGTAAAAAAAAAAGCAGGACCATCACACTAAATGCCAAATACATGATTTTGTTTAAAAATCCCAGAGACAAGCTGCAGATCATAACTCTGTCTAGACAAATGTATCCTGGTCAGACAAAATTTTTCTTAGAAGCTTTTGAAGATGCCACAAGAAAGCCTCATGGCTATTTACTGGTTGATTTAAGATCCAATACACCAGACGAATATAGACTGCGTAGTGGGGTGTTTCCCCCTGACTGGCCTGTGGCATATGTCATGAAAAACACATTCTGCTTCTAAAAATATTTGATACTGTATTGTCATTATGTCTAAAAGACTGCAGAGAAATCTGTCTGTTTTAAAGTTACTAGTAAAAGGGCCTCCGAGCTTAAGAAAAGCTATTTTATGTTCAGCCTCTGATCTGATATCAGCTATAGCTGAGATAGCCTTAAACACTCTAAAAGGAAATATTCCACTGTCAGCAAAACAGTTAGGTTTGCTGAAAAAAAACAGAGTTATTAAAACTTTAAGTGATAAACAAATAACCTTAAAAAGAAAATAGTTAATCAGACAGGCGGCTTTATAGGAACACTGCTAGGAATTGCCATCCCTTTGATCACAGACCTGCTGTCTAACAGATAATGAATTTTACTCAGAAAATATATTTGGTACCTCAGCAACAGATGGATCACATTAAAACTAATTACCCTGATCAGGATATGAGAAAAGTTGCAACTAACAGTTTGGATACTGACATGAGAACTATACTGTCCCGGACTGATTTATCAGACTATGACAAAGCCAAAATGTACTCTGCTGTGTTACAGCACTATCTGACTTTGGTAAGACAAGGAGAACAAGCTAAAACCAGTTTGACATTACTCATGCCTGAAAATGAATCAATGTCTGACCCCCCTGCAGACACGGCAGAGACAGCTTCTGTACCTAGTACTATGGAAAAGACATTTTAAGTAGTGTTTCTCATCGGTCTAAAACCAATGCTGAACGTTTGTTAAAGCATATGGCAAAGAACAAGGATATTGTGTTTTGGAGTAATAAGGGTGAATTAATGTATAAAGGCACTGTTTCTGGGTCTCACATGGTCGATTTAGTAAGAGTGGCTACAGCCACTCACGCAATCCCTGACCACAGAAAGCCAAAGGGGTGGGATGTTTTTGTCAAAGAAATGGCTGAGTCTAACATACCCACCTCAGTGTTTGCTCACTCAGCAAACAGGAGCTATGTGGAAAGGCTGAAATCGGTAGCTGGTGCAAAACAGCCACAGCCATCTCCAGTTAACCAATGGTCAGTGACGCCCAAAAGACAAAAGTCTTAAGAAACCTGCGTGGCTCACTATGTAAAACTTAAATGCAATCTCTATGTATGAATGTTAGATACCTCAGTGACTTGTGTACAGCCTATGTTGAACATTTACCTCATATTAAATATGTACTCCTACCTCAGTGACTGCTGTGTACAACCTATGTTAGCCATTTACCTCATATTGAATATGTAATCCTGTTTTTACAAAAAAGTGTTTATATTGATGCATGTTAGCCTACCTCATAGTTAAATATGTTTTTAGAAAGAGGTACTTATCATAATTCTACCTCAGTGCTATGGTATATATAGTGTGCATTTTTTAGCAGGAGATGCTTTTGTTTATTATATCTTATCCATGATGTTACCACTGATGTATGTTGTATTTTATTGGCAGTTTTTTTTCCAATGAATACCTTTACATTTTATATATTTGTCATTATTGAAGACATTTCATATCTTATCCATGATGTTACCACTGATGCATGTTGTATTTTATTGGCAGTTTTTTTCCAATAAATACCTTTATATTTCATATATTTTTGTTATTATTGAAGACATTGCATATCTAAAAATGTTAAACACAGCCCCCCCACCCAGTTTAAACACAGGTGCCCCCCCTAAGTTTAAACACAGAAAACACAGAGACACACAATTATGAGTGTTTATATATGATTTTATAAGTGACTGGTTTTGAATAAAATTACAAGCAGTTGCAGATTTTAAATTCATTACAAGACAAACAAGTCTGAACATGTTGCCACCTCACTGATACGTGCCCTGACATGTTTAGATGTCTGAAAAGGTGATGTACAAAACTAGTTACCATGGCATCATTTTTCAGCAAATCATTAGAGTACATTTTTAAAATCTGATCATAAGAAAGTCCTTTGTATCTGTGGTGTAAGAAAAATATGCAGTGAAATCCACAGGTGGTAGAAAAGGTATCTTGTAACTGTGTGTCTTGGTACAAAATGTTTTTTGCATTTCTGTTTAAAAAAAAAAAAACAATCGTTTGTGCATGATTGTCAGGATGAAAACCTTAGCTGTCGAAGAACTCCCCAGTCCCATTTTCTGAAATGTATACAGCTAACCAGTGCTGTCCAGGGAGGTCATGGGGGTCAGTATTGACGACTAGTGCTGCGGGAAGGTTTCTCAGCCTCTCCTTGGGTAGCAGATCACAGGGAAACACACCCAGAAAGCAGTCACGGATGTGGGAGTCATTGGTTACAATTTTTTCCAGCTGCTTTGTGTTCATTTTTATGGTTTATCACATATAATCAAAAATGACATTTCTTCTCTGGTTTATTTCAATGACATTATCAAACACTGCATAGATAATGAGATTAACTGTTTGTGGAAGGGCTTCTGCAAATCTGATCTCAGCTCTGAGGTTCCCAGTTTTAATTAATGAATAATGATCAGCACATTCTTGGTCCGGAGTGAGATCAAAGGCAAACAGGGTGTACCCTTGGGTAAATTCCTGATGGTTAACTACAAGCGGGCGATCTTTCATAGATTTCCCCACCACTAGTACTAGATTAAAATATTCTCTCACAGCATTCCCATTTCTAAAATCGGGCTGCAGAGGTTTAGCGGGGATTTGTTCACCATCCAGATACAGAGCCACAAAATTAATGTTATAATGCTTAAAGTTAAAGGGTTTTTTAGTGTAGGAACCGCTAAAAGCATCATTGTCAACAAATCCCATGACCATCATTTTTGGTAACTGTCCCAAAAGCAAATTATCTTGGTTGCAGACCCTGCTGCCTGCAGGGGAGGCTGAACACTTTCATACCCACTCTGTCTATAGGGTATTTAGCGTTGGAGGTCAGCAGGGCTTCTGAGTGTCCCAGACAAACTCCGGGGGTCACTTTAACCCTTTTGACACACAGAGAGGCGGCAATGACTTTTAGCTTATAAGGCTCAGCATCTCCACTCATCAGGCAAAAGCTGTCCCTGTTACGTGTCAGTTTAATTTAATATCCACGCCATTCAGCATCAGTTTCTCTTGAAAAAACAAGTCTAAGTGTCCCAGCAGTTCTACCCCTCTACTGAGATGTGTAAGGAGCTTCTTTTATTAAACCTACATTGTCACCATCTCTGTCTGTGATTTCATGTTTCCCCGGGGTGTCTTTGTAAAATAACCCTGCGGTAAATTGGGTAGAAAGGGTCTCTTCACTGAAGTTCAGCACAGATTCTATGACAGCCCTGTAGGGGTAACAGTTATTGCTCTGACTGATGAGCCGATCACCGACAGTCACATCCAGTTGACTGAAAATGGTGGCCACTGGGTAGTTTATAAGGTACACTTTGGCCACTGCAGGTATATCACTACCATCCGCTTCAGTGATTTTGCAAACCAGGTAAAGAAGCGTGTTGTTTAGATCCAAATAGTCTTCACCATTCCCTGCTATATAAAATTCAATCGGTAAGTTTTCTGAAAGGGCAGCCAGAGGTAGTATCTCTACATAAATGCTTTTTTCAATGCTTGTCTGTGTGGGAGAAATGGCAAACAAGTCAAGTTCTGATTTTGTGTATTCTTCAGAACCACAGTGCACGAAAGCCATGTTTTTTAGGACAGGTCTCTGCTTTTTTTTTTTTTTTTTCGACCCTTCGAAGATCCTTTTGCCTTTGAGTGTTTTCTTTTATGTGAAGTTTTGCGTTTTGAAACACCTCTTTTAAAGTAGCCGGGGGGGCCGATGAGAAGCGAAGGGTGTACTCTGTGCTTTCTCTTTTTACCTCTCTTGAATACAATCAGCCCTGAGCCACCCTGAGTAGGCTTATCACCCTCTGTCATCTTTTGAGCGACAGCACTAGTCACATGCCCCACAACATCCTTTGCAACATTTTTAGCTGCTGTCTGTAGATGTGGTTTTGCAATTTCAAACCCCCTTCTTAAAAATGGAACTGCTTTTCTGAACAGACTACGAAATATCCATCCTATACCAGAACCATACATAGTAGGAAGTCCATAAAAGCCGGGCAGACCGTATCCTGCCTGTACCTTGTAATAGCTTCTGTACAAGGCAGGGTCCCCATAATGTCGAACAATCACCATCCTTGTTAAATTTTAAAGCACTCTCTGGGGGCGAAAATGCAACTTCATGATCACCTTTCCAAATCGAAATGGTACAGGTTCATTTTGATCATTCTTTATTTCAATAGTGACTGTATCGATCTGATGTTTACTGACTGTTTGATAATGGGGTTTATCGTAGATCACGGTCACTATCTCATTGTCTTGGCCCCTGACGGGTACGCATCTCAGCAAAGGCACTAGACTGTCACCCACTATTTCATGTGTGATAAAGTCAGTGTAGATATATGTGTAAAAACCCCCATTAATATCTGGAGGGTTATTTGCTAAATTCTTTCCTACACCTACCTCGAGTCTGCTAAAACCCAAAAGGTACTGTAACTGCCCGTGCATAAACAAAATGCATTTGATTTCACTGTCAATGCTTATTTCTCTCCCGATGGCTTGTTGTTCCAAAACCACTGGCAGTTCATTTACTTCAAATATGCTTTTATTAATTTGAGAAACAACACCAGCCATGTTAGGATAATAGCCTGATGGAATTTTAAATGCTGCTGACTCAGTAAAGGCTCCAGTTGGTGGTGTTTTACTGTGGGCTACGTTTAGAGGCTGATAGAGCATACTGAACCTGTTTTTCTATGCAGGCACATTGTCCCAGGTATGAGGGTACTGAATTTCTGCTAAGCCCACTTCCCATTCACCAGGTAGTTCAAGCGTTTGTGGTAACTTTACAGTAAAAGTGGATATAGTATTGTTGGGGAAAATGTTGTGCAATGCATTGCTGGGCAATGTGATATAAAATCCATTTTTGAGCATTTTAAGCCTTATCTGCTTCTAATGTCCCGAACCTGTGTTGTCTCAACCCAGCTATTAAATTTATCGCGCCACCTTCTCCACTTTACCAGATACCAAGTTTTTCTGCCACGCTTTTTCTCCAGCAGGATTTTCTGCACCCTGTACACTCAGTCCTCATTAGGTTCAATTTTTTGCAGCTCCTCAGCATAAAAAGTACCTTTAATGTCTTCCCCCTGATAGTCTTTTAGCTTATAGGTGGGTCTCTGTGTCTTTAAGACCTCCGTCACAATAAATATCTCATCTGTGTACATCTGTTCATATCCCTTTTCAAACACCCCTTTTAGCTTAGATAGTCTCATGTGATCATCTTTCTGAAGGGTACCCTCTTGTTTTTTGCCAAGAACAGAATTACCATAGAGGATCTTCCATACACCCAGGGCATTGGAAGGGTTAACATCCACAGGTCTGTGTTTAATGCTTCTGTGATAAGTATGGTTATAGCTGTGCACCAGGTCTGACAACACATCTGTATATTTCCAAGTATTCTGGGCTGTAAAGTAACGCATACATGCGTGACTTCAGTGTCCTATTAAATCTTTCTACAATGCTGGCCTTAACTTCATTATTCGTCACAAAATGGTGTATTTTATTTTGTTTTAATAGGTTCTTTAAGGAAGCATTTAGAAACTTTACCCTGATCAGTCTGCAACTTCTGAGGTGTGCGTCCACTTTTAAAAATAGTTTTAAAGGCTTGCGTCACTGCCTTGCCTGGATTTGTCTTTAATGTCACTACCCAGGCATACTTGGACAGCACATCGATGCACGTCAGTATGTACTTAAACCCATTATTGTTCTTTGCATATTGACTCATATCCACTAAATCAGCTTGCCATTGTCTGTCTATGTCAGAAACAATGACAGGATTTCTCTTAAATCGGACTCTGGCTGCTTTGTGTAATGGATAGGGGTCCTGCTTCGCAAGCCATTCTGCAACACCTTTCCTGGTGACCTCTTTATCAAGTTTTTTTGCAGCCTTATACAGCTGAGTCACCCCTGTGAAACTACCCACTTTTTTGCATTAAAATATATATTCTGGAACAGGTGATCATTCATCTTCTTTCGTCAACCAACGATACATCTGTTAGCTAGCAAAACTCTTGTCACCAGTAAAATAAAGCATGTGCTCTTTCTGTTCTTTTAAAAGCACTATGACAACCACAAAGTGCAATGCATGATTATATTTTATTTATAAATACACACGTCATAACAGTATTTGAATATTTACTTTATATACTTTATAATACATAAACTAATGCATATAGCTGCTACATACAAAGGCATAACACATGGCAAGCATGCAACGATTATATAATATCTTGTTTTTCTACTCTTCAATTTTTACACGCTTCGCAATACCCAGAAACAGCAACTTTTGAGCTGCATGTTTTACACAAGCATGGGCATCGTCCACTTCCCCCTTAGTGATAAGGTGGGCACAATACATACACATATGCCATACACCACTCAAAATAATAAGCCTGATTTTTAAGACCATCTGTTACAACTAAAATGTCATTCACCTTGCATACTACTCTACGGTTACTGTTTTCCATTATGTCAACATAGAGTCTCCATACAAGGGGTGGCAACGCTTTAGTCAGAGAAAGTGTGTTTTCTGCCAGTGAAGCAGCAGCATCTTCAGAGCAGACATTTAATGCAGGCTGCTTTCCAAAGTATATAGGTTCCTTTAAAATGTCCTTTATCACATGGTACATTGTAGACATCAAGACTGTCTGGAATATTGGGAGCATGCCAGTACATTCCATCTGAAAGTGCATTATGAAACACAACAAAAGTGGTAAAAGAAGCAAAATTTATGATGTCAGACTCAGACCCCCCATTCTGCAAACTAAACACTAAAAAGTCAACAGCGGTACAGATAAAACCACAAAAGTGTATTACATCATAAGGGTTATGCATAAACTCTATAGCAATTTTAAACATTGCTTCCTCAAGAGTAGCCCCCTCATCCTTAAAATAATCCAGTTTCCTTTTGGGGTCCCTCTGGGAGACCATCAAAAAGACCTTGGCATGTCTCTAAAAGTACAGACGGTGCTTGTCCTGTAGGTAGATTTAAACCAGGTTGTTTAGCTCTGTGTCTGACTAGTTGGTAAATAAGCCTCTGGATGCACTGACAGGGTGTTTACCATTGCTGTATACTCTGGAAAAAAACATACAGCATTATGTTTTAGTGACCTCTCACTGCATGGGTGGTTTAGCAAGTGGAAAAAGCCAGGGTAACAATATGAACAATATTAAAATGGTAACAAGTAACATTTTTTGGGGGGGGGTAGGGGTAAATGTTTTTTAACAACGTAAACAGGGTTCCTGAATTTCCTTATATATATTTTTTTAAAGGGCCCTTTTTTGACCAGTGGATCACTTCAGCAAGCAGAGAAGCCAGGTTAACACGTACAATATCACAAGGTTTTTTCTGCTTTGTAGTACACACACACACACACACATATGACTATGACGATCATGATATAAAGTCCACAAAGACATTCATCATCTTCCACGAATATATCGGCAAACACTTTAACATTTTCTACAAGTGACAACACAGATTCATTTATATATTTATCTGTATCCACCCATACTTCTGGAAGGGCAAACATCATCAGTTCAGAGGCTGCATGTATCTCACAAAGGCAAATGTCATATTGAGGTGAACCAAACAGTGATGGATAGCAGTAATGGCTTAGGATCAGATACATAAGCCTTTGGAGTCTCTCTGTATTTGCATCCCACATGATTATCTGTAAAAATAAAATATGACACGTTTTGGTACTGAAATGTTTCCATGTAGTAATTTGGGGGTGGGGCAGATGGGGTAATTTTTTTACAATATAAACAGGGTTCCTGAATTTCTTTTAGAAATTTTTAAAGGAACCTTTGCTGACTAGACGGCAGGCATCTTTTAATTTCACTGTCTGTCTGCTGTAACATTTGCATAACTAACCACATGGGGTCATCGGATTTTCTCACATCATTTAAAACATGACTTATAGTTTCCAGGGTACAATTGGTCATATTTAACCCCTGATGCTTCATAGCAATTACCAAGATCACGGGCATGAGCTGCCCTATATGTATGGCTTCAGAAACATTTCTGTATGCTTCTTTAGACATTGTCATCAAGGACACATGAATGTTTTTTCTGACTCGGATCATCTATCTCACACCCTGGACAGGAATCGAGCAATTCACAATGTATCACCCTCTGTATCACTGAGGCAATTACACCACAGATGGTATGATACATAATGTACTTACAATACATATCGTTGTCAGTTTTGGGGGGTTTACTACTGAGGCCTGGTTTTTCACACGAGGTCCCCTGTCTAATCTCAGTAGAAGAAGAAGAGGGTTGTGTAGTGTTCACAGCCTGTTCTGTGACATTTTGAAACATTCTATTGCTCTCTATATTTCTAACATACTGGTTCTCACACATCTCATTAACAACCACATTTGTATCTTTCACACAGCAAAGACAGTCGAGCAGTAGATTTGTGGAAAGTCGAGAATCCATGCTGTCCGAATATGACTGCTGCTCCATTGCAAATCCTTCAGTCTATTAAAGTAAAAACAGAAAACAGCACTGGTCCTCTGACTCATTATAGGTAAGATTTAGTTCTACTGCTAACTCATCTCCCTCAGTTACACCATGTACGCATGTCACTCATTTTTTTAAATGTTAAAATGCATTTACCTCATCAAGGCAACTCTTCTTCTTCTTCTTCTTCATTTTTCTCATCTTTCTCTTTCTTAGCCTGGGATTGACTGCTTTTGGCTGCATTATCATCATCCCCCTCTTGGTCAGACGCCCCTCTTGGCTGTGTCTTGCATTTCTTTTTCACAACTTTCTCTGATGCTTTTTTTGGCAGTGTCTCACTGACCATCTTCTCTGGCTCCCCCTTCTTGTCACTCACTGTTTTTGGTTTCATAGTAACTTTTTTCTGCATCAGATTCACACCCCAGCAACTCTTCAAAGTCTTGCAGTGGTGTCTCTTCAGAAGGACAGTCAGATTTAGGATTTTCTGATTCACCAAACTGTTCAGAGTTTCTTTTTTATGTCAGACACTGTTCCACTCAACAAGACTTGTGGGACATTCTTTCACCTCATATAGTACACATACGTTGGCTTGGGTTGTGGGGGCCCGACAGCTATATTCTTGCTTGGCTTTTCATCTCCAGACTTTTCATTAGGTGGTGTGACAATCTGGCCTGTTACAGGGAGGTTGAATTGAGAAGCGCTGCACTGTGCCATCTTCTTGCTTGATGTTTTTGATAATCTGCTCCAAGTCTATAAAACAGAATCTGAGGAATCTCTCAAAAGCTGTGCCTTCTGGCTTCAAATGCAGGGTTTATATAACACTTTGCAAGATGGACTGCCCCTTAGTAAAACCATCACTACACCCCATCATACTATACATGGTAACGTGTCAGAGGCACATCTGTTGTAGCCCCCAACCCCCTTTTCAAAACATTATAAATATCACTCACATTTCATTCAGCCTTCTCCTTGATACTACACAGAGCTGAGAGGTGAACTATAGGTATGTGTATTCCTTTTTTCTGATATATTTTATTCTTTTAATTCATGATGGAGTATAAATAATTAGTTTTGTGATTGTTGCAATGCTGTCCAGAGAAAACTGCTGAACCATCTTATTTACACAGAGGTCCCCCCGTTTTAGCTTATAAATGTTGCATGCATATACATAAAGCTATCCTTTTGATGCAAGTTTGACACAGTCCTACAGATGCAAGTTAAATTATTTTGCATATTGTTATAAAAACAGAAAAAGGGGTACTCACACAGGCAGATGAATTTCCCTCAGGGGGTTTCCACACAGATCTGTGAAACCTCTGCATGATCAGGTTGCCTCCTAGATACTTCTTTCTGAAAATATCCAATAAAAACACCCACATGCCCTGCAGTTATACCCCTCAAGCCTACAGGGGTCACATAACACCACATAAACCTTAACTTATTTTTGGGTGGTGGGGCACGGCAGAAGAGGGACAGGGTTCGAGCAGGATGGTGGGGGTGCAGGAGAACGGAGGGGGACAGGAGTTCAAGCTAGCATGGTGGGACTCAGGTTCCAGCCAGGATGGTGTGGCAGGGGTTCGAGGAGTGTACGAGAAGGAGGGGCAGAGGACGCTTACAAAATGGTGGTGTTATGTCACTTCCAGGGTTTCAGTGTGGGCCATTTCCTGCACAAGGGTTGGGACACAGGTTCGAACACATGTCATTTCCTGCACAAGGGGCGGGACACTGGTTAGAATGCATGTCATTTCCTGTGCAAGGGGTGGGACATGGGTTCAGGTTGCATCACTTCCGCCAGAAGTGGGTGGGGCTAGCGCATTTTAGGGAGGGACTTCTGGTTTAACAAGGGACGATTCTGATTGGTTCATTTTAGGCCACGCCCACCTGTCAAATGACGTGGCACACGCTGATTGGCTGAAATTTAACATTTGACGAGATACATGAACTTATACTACTCATGGATTAGCACAAAGCAACCATCTGGATCTTTCAATTCCTGTGACATGCCAAATAGGAGATTCTTCTTGCTGAGAATAGCAGCCCCTCTTTGCTTCAAAGTATAGGCACTATAAACATATTGTCCCACCAACATGCAGCCCAACAACTTAGAGTCGGCCTCCACTTCCTGGAGGAGAGCTACAGATGTGTCAAGCCAGGATGAAGAGCAGAAATGCTGAAGGATATCACAGAATACTGCAATTTACTGCAGGGGCCATTGTAAGTCAATGGCAATTAAGCCCTTTTATCATGCAGGATTTTGTGACATGTCATTATTGCAAGTTACTGAGCTTCATCGTGGCTAACATCTGTATATCACAAGGCATATCATGAAGGAATTGGAGGATGGTACTACATTTCTTGAGGTTATTTAGGCCCCTCACATTCCAAGATACAACTCAAAGAAAGTATGGACTAGACATAACGACAGACAATGCTAGTAAAGGGACTAGGGAAAACACCAAGGAAAAACGCACCCCTTATAATTGTGTGGAGAAGAAGGACATTAAATATTAAACAGAAAATGTGGAAGGATGCAGCATAAACCCGCAGAAATCAGGAAGTGAACCAGTACCCCTTAAAGAAACTGGAAAAGGAGTGTAACAACCAGGGAGGTCAAAATAGACCAAAAGGAGACACATGAACAACAAACCCCCCCATCCCCCCAGTCTCTTAAAGATAAGTAATGACTCCATCATCAAAAAGTCTTCAGAAAGCACACAGTAAATAGTAAAACAAGACAGGAAGCACTGTAACAACCCCTGTAAGAGTAAATCGACCTGTGGAACAAAAAATTCAGTAAACAAACATAAGTACTCGGTAACAATGGGACCCTGAAAGCTAAATTTAACAGCCATTAGGTACATTTAAATTCACAATCTTGTACAAAAACTCCGAGAAGGTGCTTGGAAAAAACAGACAATTATAAACATATGCTCCATCCTGTCTGTAAAGTAGACAACATATAATCTGTCTTTAGAGCACTAGAAAAGTTCAATAGGGACCCATTAAAACAATAACCTTAGTGAGGACATTGCCCAACAAAAAAAGTTTTATTTGAAGTGTCCAAAGCTGAAGAAACACAAAGTTCAGGTCCCTGAAAAATAGTAGCATTCTGCTTAGGAGCCAGCACTGGAGTGAACAAATAGAAAGAAAGTACAAGTGGCTCTTCGTTTAAGTTCTAGAAGTGCAGCATTGTCTAAGGTAAACACAGGTACCTGAATGAAACAGTCCAAGCAGAAATACATGGGTCCAAACAGCACTGAGGTGAAAAGTATGGCAGTGTAGACTGAGTTAGCTCAAGGTTAAGGAAAAGAAGCTCCTGATGACAGCAACCTGAACTATTAGTCCCCTCAGTCGAGGCAAGGATAAGTGAAATGAAGGCTTGCACAAGTAAAGACTGTAGATCTGAGTCTCGGTACATCAAGTTGCTTGTTTTGTCAAGGAGTCAACTCTTTCCGTCAGATCAATTTCCATCAGATCTCCTGCAGCACTAGTCTGAGCTCCTCCCACAGTAATAGAAGACAAAGGCCCCAAATGCAACTGAAGAAAGTGATCAGCTTCTTCGGGGGACTGAAACTGATGAATGTGACCATAGACAGTAAAAAGCAGGGTAGCTGGATACAACAGAGCATATGTTATGCAAACAATACCCAACAGGGTGGGTAGTATTGGGCAATACCGGACCACCCAGGGGCGTAATGAGGCCCGACGCTGCAGGCGGAGGGCCTTATAGACCCTGGAAGGTCCAGTATTACCCATACTGACCACCCTGGAGGGTATTGTGCTTAGAAAATGGAGACATTATTTTTCTTTATGTTTAAAAACACTATTCTTTGTGTTTGTGTGAAAAGTGTTAATGTTTTTATGTTTTTGTTTATGAAATAGTTCCTCCGCCTCCATTTGCATGTTGCTTTTTGTTTTAATCTAAGGATGTGTGTCCTAACGTAGTCTCTGTAGTTCTGATTTTGTTGTCTTTGTTTCATGTTTCCACCCCCCCCCGCCGCTGCCACTGTTGTCATGGGAATTCATTTGTTTTGTTAAATGCTCGCTGTATTTATTACTCATGGAGTTTGCAACAGAAGTGGTTGTGGTAGTCATCCAGAGAGTCTGTCAGAGCAAGAAGACAGGGACAAAAACAGTAAACCGAGCAGGTTGTGGAGCGGGAGCCACTCGTTAAGTGGCAGCGCGTGTGGGCAGCATCTGAAGAAGGAGCACCAGACAAGAGCGAAGAAAGAGACAAATTTCAAAGTAAGCACAGTTTGGGAAATTGCTGTTTTCTTCCCACACTTTTATAAATTGCAGAAGTGTTGCTCCATGAATGCTATGTTTTTCATGGTGGTGGCGGTGGGGGGGCGGCATAAGTCACTTGCTAAGTGTTTTAAAAAAATGGCGGCAGTTTGAATTGTGTGCCCAGTGCTTCAGCCAATGATGATCAGGCTGGGCACAATGATACTATTTATGAGGTTGTCAGGGCTGGCATGGCTGGTACTTTTTACTTACAGGGCTCTCACTGTAAGTTAATGTACCCCATGCCAGCCAATCAAGTGTCAGTATTTTTTTACCCATTTTCTAAACCCTGATTACACAAGCCCTGCTTCACTTTTTCAAAGGCTTGCCTTCTCTCTAAAATACTCTTGGGATAGTCAGGGTAAAATGAGATATGGGTGCAATTAACCAGGATGACTTTCAGGTCCCAAGCTTGGCAGTATAAGCTCCTTGCCCTGGAAGTGCAATAATTTAAAAATAAGTGGTTGGGGCTTTGAGGAAGAATGAGAGGTCTAAGAGCGACAAATTCTATGTGCCCATGCTATCTCAAAATCATATTCTGTGGACGAGAGCTGGAGCAATTGGGGAAGGTGTCCTCTCAAGAAATGAACTGGGTTTTGACCCTCAATGCCCTCTGGAAGACCAATTATATGCAAGTTTTTGCACCATCCTCTGCCCTCCAAATTTTCAAGTTTTGTGTCAAGCCAGGAGATCTGGGCCTCAGCTGCTTAGAGACAGCTATCTTGTAAGGAGGTATGGTCCACCACTTCAGCCAGGGACTGTTCATTTTTTTCTACTCTACCAGAAAATGCTAGCAGACTTGATTGGGTATCGGTGATGGTAACATGAATGGTTTCAACTTTGGCAGCAATTTGTTCCAAAAGCAGGGCTTGCCTTGTCGGATCCAGCAGCTGAGCATTGCGTTCTTTAGTAGCTGCCATCTTAGAGCCTGGGAGATGACTATGGGGAGGTGATTTATCTACAGATTTTTTCCATTTCTGAAGTGCAGATAGAGCAATAGCAATGCCATCCCAGTGTTACATAGTAAATCCACTTTCCACTACACAAAAATGAAGAAAGTCCCACTTGATTGAGTTGAGAACAGAAGTGAGAAATGGGAGGCAGATCAGAGCTAATGATCTAAGCAGCCATTCTCTGCAGGCACCCATGTGACCCCTCACAGTCCTTTATTTTCTGAAGGCATGGAAGCGCAGGGCCCACTGGGTCCTGCGCTTCCCTAGGCAAATGGATGTGTTCACGCAGGTCGCTTTGAGACTTGCATGAATGAGGATATGATCATACTATTTCAAAAGGTAATTCTTTGCAAAAGGCTGTGTTAATGCACCAGTTAGGGTTCAGATCAACCAACAAAAGAAGAGAAACGTGGTATAAGAGCTTCCAACCCCACCCCCACCCTCCAAGCAACAAAAGGGAAAAACATGGTTTTGGTTGCCCTGAGTCATCGCGAATCAGGACTGGGGTCTTCCTCATGGTTATCAGCTCTAACGTTCACCCCATTTCATATAGTCTGCACATCTGAGCTTATTTGCTGATGTTATGCAGGTAGCATTAGGGTTGATAACCCCAAGGAAGACGTCAGCCCAGACTCACCAAGACTCAGGACAAAGGAAACCATTTTTTTTTCCTTTTGTTGCTTGGAGGGTGAGGGTGGGATGTTAGGGTTGAAAACCCTAACACCACATTTCCCTACTTTTGTTGCTTTCATCTGAACCCTAAATGGTGCATTAATGCAGGTTTTTTGCAAATATTTATTTAGGAGATTACAGTCTTGCTGCTTTACTTAGTTTCTTAGGAAGCTCTTAAAAGACTGAATGAGTGAAGGCTGTTGCTTGCTGTTGGTTATTACTCCTGCCACTTACTGTAGCCAACAAATTGATTGGGTAACTAAAACTGCACATGTGAGCAGGATGATCTGGAAGTGAAGTTCAAAGTGATTGTGGCGGTTAGCCTTACTGGATTTTAAACTGTGCAAAATACAGAGATGTTTGTGCAGAAAAGTTCTCGAAAACATGTCACTGGGAAAGTTTTTTTTTTTTTTTTAATGTCTCAGTTTTACTGCTGGTTATTTGTTTTTCTATTTTGGTTTTTTTATATACCAAGGTACTCTATTTTAAAAGAAATAGACTCCTTGCCTGAAGGAGGCCTACGGTAGACCCCTGCACTACTAGGACTCTATTATATTTCAATAAAGCCACCCAGGGCATTGAGGATTGTACCTTTTTTCTATCCATCCACCAAGAAAATACACTTTTAACAATATGGGCATTTAAGTCACATCAGATTTGAGGTGGGTGCATAATTCACCAGTATTTGACACCTGTTTATGCATGTATTTCCTTAATACACAGTATATCTTACAGCAACAAGCTGTGAAAGAGCTTAGTACCTCCAGAAGACTTGAGTTTGATTCCCACAACCTATTCAGCCTGGATCCTAGTTGTGTGCCTTGGTAGATCAGAGATGCTTGCTGCCAGGAGCCGACTGTGGGATCTGCTGGGCCACTGCTGAAGGATCAGAGCAAAATCAGGCTGTGGGAAGGCAGAGCTGGTTGTAGTTCTTGGGCCCAGGAGAAATGGGAACCATGGATTGGTTGAGAGATGATGCGAGCAAGAAGGGGTGTAATGCACTGCTGATAAGTTCCCAAATGAGCTGCTAAGGCACCAGGTCTCATCCCGCTCAATAGCCAGTTTTCTTCCCCACATCAAAGAGCTGTGGACTGCAGCTGTAAACGTGGCCCAGATCTAACAGTATTGGAGTGTGGCATGCTCTCTGGCTGTGACTGCAACAGTGGCCAATCAGCATGATCCATGGGTGTCAGTCACATGATGACTTGACAATCTCACTGGTTAGGGGTGGGTTTGAAGGAACAGGGATGATGTCAGCACAGGACAACAGTGCACACCATACTACAGCCTCCATATGCCTGGCTTAGGTCACTCTTCAGCTCCCTCCAACCCTGAATGCCACTGCCACCACTGTTGTGGCAACGAGGAACTACACTGGGCAGGGTCCAAGGGTGTCAGTACTGTCATTAATGGAGACTGGTGCTCATTGTTTTTTTCCCATCCATAGTCTTCACCTTGGACATCCAGCATAGTCTTCTAGGTGGTCATCAGGTCTGCAACTCAATTACCCCACCCCAGTCCTCTCATACTTACAGTGCATAGTAAACAACTTTGTATGCACATCCAAATGGCCAAGCTATACTTTATATGGAAATCTGCTGTAACACGTGTAGCAAAACTAACTTTTATACCCAAACAGTCAAGCTATACCTTAAACAGCCAAGCTATACCCTGGGAATCCTGCTGTACAAGCTTTTCTGAGGAATGCTGAGTTGTATAACCACTCCATATAATGAGTGTGTGCAGCTGTACATTCTTGTGCTCATGCAAGTTATACACAATAAATAGAGTGGCCAAGTCCCTACAAAATACTATTCCCCCTTCCTGATGAGTCCCACAACTTTGCCTGCATGTGCAGAGTAGTGTAACATTTTACTGAAGTGTAATTTTTACTTAAGTGTAACCTTCATTACAATATAACCAAATGTCTTGTGATAACCTTATAATTTCACAACACTTTACATTTCACAACATTTAACATCAAATGTCCTATAATAAACTTATCAGGATGGTGTGCCCTTATTAGGATGGTATACACCTGTTAAGGAAGGTGTGCAATGGAGAAAGTTGTGCAAGAAATGTAGTAAACACCTATGATGTTGTGTAAGAAATGAAGTAATACCTATGTTTTGACTGAAATGTACCACACCCTAAGATAAATGTTTTTTTTTTGTTATATGTTTGGCTTATAATAGGGTGTTGGCATTATTTAAGATAAGAAATCTTTATATAAGCACTGTATGTAAATTGAATGAGCAGCACCAAAGAAGTAAAGAATATACATGTATATAAATTGATGAACTCACAAGAAAATAAATGAAGGAAACCATTCACTCTGTGTGGCTTGACTTATTTGAAGATAGAAAACACAACACAAACTTTACAATTGGTGCCATGACTCAGATGTCTGAAGACAGTCTATATGGTTGCTGGTGACATCGAACGAACTGAGAAGGAAGCCACTGCGAGGAACGCCTTACTGCACCTGACCTGATTAGTCAAGTACAGAAGGGAGTCAAACAAGGGACTCAAGAGGGACTGATGTGAAGTCAGATGTGATTTGCCAGCCACAAGATAGACATAAGTATGGATACCATTTTACGTACATTTTTAGAAACACATTTAAAGGAAGGTCCATACCACTCTCCTGAACAGGAAGATGCATACTTATGTTTTACTAAGCAATGTACGGACAGAAATGACAAGGTTAAAGTAGGCAGAACAAAGTTAGCCAGCATCTGTCTAATGTATGTACAGTATCAGTATGAAATAACAGCTAGGATGTGTAACATGAAGAGGCAGATGTTAGAAAATGAAGAGATATATAATGAAGGTTTAGTCCTCCAAGAAAAAGAATTACAAAAATGTATTGCTGATACTAAAGGCATGGAGGAGAACATAGAAAAAGATGCAAAAATGTGCCACAGAAGCAAAAGAGATAGAGTATAAATTAAGTGTGGCACAAGGGGAAATTTGTGGGTTAAAAATTAAGAATAATCAGTCAGAAGAGAATCTTAAATTTGTAAATAAACAAAGTCAGGATCAAATTAATGAACTGACTAGGCAATTACAGCTGTTCCTTGCTACTCACTTTAGGAGAAGCACTATGTTTGAGTGTAGTACACCATGTCTTGTTATGCAGTGCCCAAGGTCATGCTGTTCTCTGTATTTCTGTTATTACTTACTTGGAGAATGTTTAGAAAAATAGCTGCAGAAACATTACTGTATTCGGTAATGAATGTTCTGGTATTACGATATCAGCTTCATTAACTATAATGATGCCAGAGTGAAGTCTGCTTTTTACTCACTTGGCTTTGTTCACTTGAAGCTCATTATTGTTTTTTATTTTAGTTGAGAGACTCTTTTTTATTCCAGGTTAATTTTTGTCAGTGGCACAGTATTGTAGGATATGTTTTTGAATGTGCCATCTTGGATTTTGATGTGTGGAAGTATTTGAAGTTGGGAACTACGGTGCCTAATTCAGTATATGCTATGTCTATTTGTCACTATTACACCTTATCAGAGTCTAACTGTGTTTTCTGAAGCTACTATGGTTTATTTTTTTATGTTTCATCCAATGACATGTTCCGGTTTGCAGTGTTGGCACATTGCCTGCAAACTTTCTATTTTTTAGATAAGTGGTTGGTTTAATGTTGAAATATGAGGTGAGCAAAAAGCTGCCAAAACAGTAATAAAAATATGGTAATTACCACCTTGTTGAAATTGGTGACCTTTTGCAACACAAACTTGACCTTCCATGTTTAATCTAAGTTGAGCATATTATTTTATCAGGATTTAATATATTTGTGATTCTAAATTTTTGAATCTTTTTTATTAGTAGTTTTTTTTTTTTTTATGAGGAGCAATATTATTTTCAGGTCCTGCTGTATTTTAAGCTGTACAAGTGAACTTTTTCATTCTGACATGGAAAATGTGATTTACTGTCTAAAAATAGAAAAGTAATCAAGATTTATTTAAATCTCACATGCCAACTAGCTTAAAAAGAAGTTTTTTCTATGATTTTTTTTTCTAGCAACATCTTTTATGGCTCTTAAACAAGCACTAATGATGGCTTCTGCCCTCATTAGCCCTTCTGAGTCATCGGATTTTGTGATATAGGTACATGCCACTGATCAAGTGATCAATGCAGTCCTGTTACAAAAGCGATCAGAGATTTTATGTCCAATAGGATATTTTTCCCGGGTATTAACTCCAGTAGAGGAAACCTATGAAGAATGTGTAAAACACTTATTAGCTGTATATTGGGCAATACAAACTACTGAACATATTGTGGAGTTTAATCATATTATTAGTACAAACCTCACACACTCCTGTTAAGTTTCTCTTAGAAAGAGATGGAAGGGGAGTATCCTCTCAGACTGGTGAAATGGGCATTGGCCCTACAAGGGAAAAATATCACTGAAAAATATACTTCCCCCATGTTAGTAGAGCTCATGACTCAGGAGGGAGATGCGCATGACTGTGGGGAAGTCATGGGTATTGAATATAAACCAATTTTTGCTGCTGAACCTAATTTTATGGGTATTGATGTGTATGTGGATGGCTCCTGCTTTTGGGAGGATGGCCATTTCCATAAAAGGTATGCTATTTGGACCCCTGGAACAAATTAGGAAATATCAGTACGATGTCCATCGTCATTTTCTGCCCCACGAGCGGAATTGGAGGCAGTACGCGAAGCTATTATTGCGTATCCACAAGAAGCCATTAATGTCTTCACAAACTGTGCTTTTGTTGTCAATTCCTTGTTACATTTTCTTCCTATTTGGACAAAAAGAGGAATGCAAACAGCCACCGGTGAACCCGTTGCTTTTGCTCCCATATTACAACATATATGGGATATAGGAGCTCAGACACTGCTAAGAATAGCAATTTGTAAAGTAAGGGCTCAACAAAAGAATCCAAAAGATATCCATGAACTAAACAATAATTTGGTAAATAATTTGGCTCAAATAGCTGCGAAACAAACAAACTTATGGGTAGACCCTCTAGGAGGTGACTCTACACAATTGTGGGAAGCTGACACATATGATAAAATCCTCCAAAATGGATATCATATCAGCATTATCACAAGTCCCTAGCTTGGGGCAAATCCAAGATACTAATGCTTGGCTTCTTGGTTGTTGGAACCAATGGAAAGATACAGGATAGTGTACCACCAAACATGTTACCATATGGGAAGATATGGCAATATGGGAATAACAACCAGGGTTTAGGAAGTGGATCCCACCTGCTTCATTTAGAAAATATATCATCATGGACAAGCATCATATTGGAGGTCATTGTGGACTCCACAAAACATGAAAAATGTTGGCACAAAAATATTGGTGGCCAAAAATGGGAAAAGGTGTCAAACAATGCCTGGAGGCTTGTCTCATCTGTGCACAGATGAAGCCTCCAGTGCCTGGTCAGAGGGTTCCACTGGGGTATACCCCTGGCAGACGGTCCTTGGTCTAGCTTACAAATTGATGACGTGGGACCCTTGCCTACCGCAAAAGGGAGGTTCCAATATTTACTAGTCATTGTTTATATATTTTTCAAGTGGGTAGAAGCTCCACCAGCATGCAATGATAGTGCACAAGCTACTGCAAAAGCATTATGGAAACAAGTGTTCTCACATTGGGGTTTTCCCAGAGTCCTTGAAAGTGATAGAGAGACTCACTTTACAGTGAAAATAATGACAGATTTGTGTGATATCTTAGGTATCACTCAACGCATGCATTTACCCTACCATCCACATTCTTCGGGAATGGTAGAAAGGTTAAATTGCACTCTGAAAAAATGCACTGAAAAAAGCAGTGTTGGATACTGGTAAAGGGTGGGTGATGCACTTACCAGGAATCCGAATGGGTATTAGAGGTACGGAAAACAAGAGTACTGGCTATAGCCCATACCAATTGATGACTGGATGGGATATGCGGCTGTATTATCCATCAGATCCAGATCTATCAACACCTGTGTTAGATCGTATTAAAACTGATGTATTTCTACAACAAATACAGAAGCAATTAGCTTTGTATTTGCCCCATGCTGCCAGAACATGGCACAGATGCATTGGAAAACCAAAAGGAGACATGATGAAAAAGTGATTCTGTCCATTAAAAGGGGTCATCATGTCATGGTGAAAAATGTTGGTCAAAAGGGACCATGGGACGTTAATTAAATAGGGCCCTATATAGTTATTAATGTATTGTGGCCATGGGTCATTCAGGTCCGGTGAATTCAACAAGGGTCTACAGAGATTAAATGGGTCCATGTAGACCAGTTTAAATTGTATCAGCCTTTAAATGACGACAACTGTTACTGCTCTGTTTTTCCCAATAGATGAAGTACAATGATGTCTCCGGTACTTATACTGTGTAGTACCTTACTGATCCTGGTAACTTCCAATACAATGGATGCCCAGGACACATATGGAACAGTTTATACAACATGAACTATGCCAATCGTTCTACATGGAGTATCCCAGTAGTGTTAGAACGACATGAACATACTGGTTATCTTCTTATTAAATGGTACTTTATTTGCTATGGACAATGTCAAAATGTGACTTGAGGATGCTCGCCAGAAGCCTGGCCTGGCATGGCGATGTGTGTGGTGAACACAACAGCCCAGAAAGGGATCTATATTCCTTCCACCTTGGGGGATACTACAAATCTGACAAAAGAAGAACAAGATTTATTTCAAATGAAACTAAAGGACATGTTACACTATCCACCTAATCTTACGTGGTATTATCTTGACGCAAAATGTATATCCTCTATATTATCCACGTAAGTTGGAGTATTATAATGTTTTGCTACATTTGCCCTTTTCCACGATTGCCACCTCAATGTAGAAATCAGACCTCGGTATTAGTGTGGCAAAAATATTATAACACGTTTAATCAATACCATGAGAGACACAAGATGTGGTTGTCACAAACCCACTCAGCAGGTCAGCCCTCTACTCCCAAAGTGCCAACCTCCGAGTGCAGTTTTGTGAACAGTTTACAGAAACAGGGTAAACCTCCGGTCTGTTTTGTGGGTTCACATCAACCTTTGGTCTCAAGTCTTGGAGGGATTCAAACTGTGAACCTCTCGTTAGCATACCCAATGCACAGGCTCAGATAATTCTGGCTGCAGTGGGCCAGATATCTTTGCCTACGGGCACCTAACCAGGTGTACAGAAATTAACCCTTAAAAACTGTAATAAAAGACCTCAGACAAAAAACGCTAACCTTTTTCCAATTTGGTATACCATTCAAGCTTATGTACAATGTCTGTTTTTACCATATATACTCCACTTGTAAAAAGGAAAGAAATCAAAGACAGACCAAGTAGGCTCTAAAAATAGAGTTTTACTAATATAGAAAAAATATGTAAAACAAAATACAAAACCAATATCACAAGAACCATACAAATCTTTTAAAAGAACAAAGTTTAAATAGTGCAATTCCTACTTCAGTACTTAGATTGATTTCTCTCTCTAAATACCTGCTTAAAGTGCTCATAGATGTTTCTCTGTCAGAGTGTAGATAAAAGTGTGTCTGAAGTAAAACAGAATATTCCTTAAAGAAAACTGTATTTGCCAACCCCTTTGTGTGAGGTCACCTAGCTTCTCCTCTCAGAATTTATACAAAATACAGTATATCTATACAAAAACAGGATATCTTTTCAAAGTATTAAATTCTGTAATCCCCAGCACAACTCATTTTCTTTTTCAAATGACATTTCTTTGATCTGTGAGCAGTATCCCCTCTCAGACACCAAAGCATTCATGATTTCACACCAGTGTACTAAACTTGGTTTCCCCCTCGAAACATCATAAAAGGGATACTGATTTCCCTCTTAGCAGTTAAAGCTATAATTAACTTAGAAAAGTCTGTAAGTAGCTTCTGGCCTTCCAGGTAACACCCTGTATCTAAAACCTGTGTGTGTATGTGATCTCACACGCTATTTCAGCATTTCTCATGACAGACAGTCCACACATTTTTATATTACAAAAATGATACAGTGATCAGAACCAGCTGTCCAAGTGTCACAATTCCTCCCCACCTAGACTGAATTTGGGGGCTCTATCCCCCTGCATGGGATGAGCTTCCCAAATCAGTTCACTCCTCATAGACCTTAGACAGCCCACCTGAGTTCTGATTTTTGGCTCCAGCCCTATGTACGATTGTCATATCATACCCTTGCAAAGCAAGACTCCATCTTAGCAATCTACCATTGTTCTTTCCCATCTGCATCAGCCAAACCAGAGGGCTGTGGTCAGTCTGTACCACAAAATGCTGCCCATACAAGTATGGCTCCAACTTCTTTAGGGCTCACACTATGGCAAGACTTTTTTTCCACCATGGAGTATGCTTGCTCCCTGGGAAGTAACTTCCTACTTAGGTACACTACTGGGTGATCTGTCCCTTAGCTGGATGTCTGACCCAGTACTGCCCCAATACCCACATCTGAGGAGTCAGTCTGAACTATAAAGGTTTTGCTATTGTCAGGACTTGTCAAAACAGGAGCACTGCACAGTGCTTCCTTTAATCTGGTAAAGGCTTTCTCACAGGCCGAGTCCCAGGTAACTTTCTTGGGCATCCTTTTCTTTGTCAGGTCAGATAGGGGAGCAGCCAGGGCACTGTAATTGGGTACAAATTTTCTGTAGTACTCTGCTGTCCCTAGAAAACTCCTGACCTGCTTCTGTGTTTCTGGTCTGGGCCACGCCTGGATTATCTCTATCTTTATTTGGTTAGGATGGAGCTGTCCCCGGCCTACCACATGCTCGAAGTATGCCACTTCTCCCATGGCCACCTGGCACTTCTCGGCTTTGACAATGAGCCCGGCCCTCTGTATCCTGCCCAGTACTTCCCTAAGGTGGGATAGGTGTTCCTCCCAGCTGGTACTAAAGATGGCAATGTCATCCAGGTACAGCACGGTGTACTCCTCAGCACCATTTAACACCTGGTTCACCAACCTTTGGAAAGTGTCTGGGGTGTTCTTCATTCTGAAAGGCATTACTTTAAACTCAAATAAGCCTATCGGAGTGATGAAGGCCAACCTCTTCCTAGCTCTGTCTGTCAACTCTACCTGCCAATACCCCTTTGTCAGGTCAATAGTCATAAGGTAGGTCGCCCCTCCCAACTTGTCCAGGAGTTCGTCCGTCCGGGGCATCGGGTGGGTGTCTGACTTTGTGACTGCATTCAGTCCATGATAGTCCACACAGAAATGAGTAGAGCCATCTGGCTTAGGCACAAGGACTATGGGTGAGGCCCAGGGGTCGTGGGATCTCTGGATTACCCCTAAATCCAGTATCTCCTCCACTTTCCTCGTAATGCCCTTTTGGACAGCCTCTGATACCCAATATGCTGTCTGCCATATGGGCGTCTGTGTCCCTGTCTTCACATCGTGTGTCGTTAAGGGGGTTAGTCCAGACTTGGCGCTAAATAATGGGGCAAAGTCTGCTAAAACCTCCCTTACTTTCTGGATCTGGTACGGGGCCAGCTGGGGAGACAATTTTACTGCCTCCACAGAGGACTCCCGCTTACTTTCCTCCAGCAAGTCCAGAAGGAGGTCTACTTTGTCTGTCCTCTCCCCAGGACTACACACTGTAAACACCATGTCAGCTCTATTCGCATATGGCTTCATCATGTTGACATGGTACATCCTTTCTGTCTGTCTTCTGTCAGGTAACTCCACAATGTAGTTCATGTCATTTACCTTCCTAACCACTTTGTACGGTCCTGCCCACTCAGTCTGCAGCTTGTCTTTCTGGACCGGAAAAAGGACCATGACTTCCTGACCCACCATGTATGAGTGAGCTCTGGCTCTGTGGTCGTACCACACTTTTTGTTTCTGTTCGGCAGCTGCCAGGTTTCTCTGGGCTGTCCCCATAAGCTCCTTCAGCCTTTCCCTAAACCAAAAGGACGTAATCCACAGTGGGAGTTCCCTGGGTGGCATGCTTGCCTTCCCAGTCCTCCCGGATCAAGTCTAGGGGCCCACATACCCGGCGTCCATATAAGAATTCGAAGGTGGAAAACCCTGTCAACTTTTGGGGCACCTCCCTATAGGCAAACAGGTGGGGAAGGTATTTCTCCCAGTCCCTTTGACTTCAGGGTACCATTGAATCTTTCCACAAGACCATTAGCTTGTGGATGATATGGTGTCATGCATCTCTGCACCACCCCACACTTCTCCCATAAACATTTCATCAGGTCCAACATGCAGGAACCCCCTCAATCGGTGATTACCTCCTGCAGAAACCCAACATGGAAGAAAATCCCAAGTAAGGCATCTGCCACTTTGTCTGTCCTCAGTGAGGCTAGGATGCTTCTGGGTACCGGGTGGCATGATCCACCACAATCAGTATGAATCTCTTCCCTGAGGAGCTGGGGTATTTAAAGGCACCACAATATCCATTCCCACACTCTGGAATGGCTTCTCCACTATGGGCAATGGAATCAGGGCAGCTTGGGATTTCTTGCCCGCCTTCTCTATTTCTTGGCACCAGTGACAAGACCTGCAATACTCCTTCACCTGCTGGGTGAAGTTAGGCTAGTAGAAATTCTGGGCCAACTGCTGCATCGTGCACGCAATTCCCAGATGACCAGACAAGGGAATATCATGTGCAATCTTAAGCAACTGCTCACGATACTCCTGGGGAATGACAAGCTGCCTGCCTAGCACCCCTCCCTCAGTCTGTACTGCCTGAGTATACATAAGTCCATTTTCCCAATAAACCTTATGTCTGCCATCATCTGCCTGTGTGCCATCCAAGTCTGCCCAAGTCCTCAGCTTCTCTAAACTTGGGTCACTTGTCTGAGCAGCTGCAAACCCCTCACACATTCCCAAGGCATGGGACAGGTCCTCTTCAGTCACTAAACTAGGGTCCCTAGCACTAGCATCAGGGTACTCAGGATCACTGTCAATCCCAACCCTCTGACAATGGGTTACCCCTCCCTCTTCAGAGTAACTCTCTGTAGCTGTGTGGTTACTTGCTACTGGGGAAATTTCTACCCCCTTTTCATTAGTCTCCCCATCTGTAGACACAGGCTGGGGAACCAGTCTCAGTGGTTTCCACAATGGCTTCTGTGGGGTTCAGGGAACTACAATTTTCCCTTGCCACTTGGCTATGGGTAACTGCACATACCATCCCTTGTTTGAGATGGTTACCCAGGATCACATCCACTGCTAAGGTTTTGGCTACAGCCACCTGTTGCACAGTTCCCCCTGTTTCACCCCAGTCTAGGAGAACACTAGCGAGGGGCAATGTTTTCACCTCACCAGTGAAGTCCTGTACAGTGATGTATTTATTGGGTATAAGCTGACCAGGCTCTACCAGATCCCCTTTACCAAGGTCAAGGATGCCCCTGTGTCCCTTAAACCTTACGTCTGCACACCATTCACCATGACTGGGTGCATGTGTTCCCTCATGTTCACAGGCATGCTCCCAGGGACACACAAACAACCCACTTCTTTTCTAGCATCACCTTGAATATTATTGCTCATCTTTTTGGGACATTGCCTGGCAATATGCCCAGTTTCTTTACACAACCAGCATTCATTTCTTCTCCCAGAGAAATCTTTTCTCTGAAACCTGGGGCTAACTGGTTTCGGTGGAGGCAGTGAGTTTTAGCTGCCCTGAAGGCGCGCTTTTCCCTTTCTGTGCTGCCACGCCCACCACATTCTCTCTCACAGCAGGTCTGCTCTTGGCATAGTGGTCCAAGAGTTCAGCAGCCTCTTGCACTCCTGCTCCTCATGGTCTGCATCTCAGCATTCTTGCTCTGTCTCTCGCTGTTCACACTTCTCTCTGAAACTCCAGCTCCATCCTGCACAACTCAATTTTCAGCCTAAGTACTTCTGGATCCAGGATACTGGTGACCTTCCCCTGCTGCTGTGGCCCTTCACTGGCAATGGCCCTGCTGTCATCTTCACAGGATCTGGACACTGCACTGGCTGCTAGCCCTGCTACACTCGAGGTCTGGTCCTTTTCAGTCACGGTCCATGACTCACTGCTCTGGGTATCTGCTACCATCAGGGCATCTATGAGGTTCTGCCTGCTGGCTTTTGCCTTTAACGGGACTCCTCTGTGCCCGCACAACTGCCTTAAGTAGTCTACAGTGTGCCTGCTGTAGTTGGAAGCCATCTTCCCTGACTACTGCTACTCTGACCTGCACTTTAGGAAAAAACAATAAAATGGGTAGGAACTTGACTGTACACCAAGTGATATAGTTCTGTTTCCTTTTAAAATAAAACTTTTTCTTTCTTTGCAAGTGAGCTGATGGTCTCAAGCTGACACGCTGAACAATAAAAGCTTGTGATAACAACATTTTCGCACTGCTGCCAACCAATCTGTCACAAACCCACTCAGCAGGTCAGCCCTCTACTCCCAAAGTGCCAACCTCCCGAGTGCAGTCTTGTGAACAGTTTACAGAAACAGGGTAACCTTCCTGTCTGTTTTGTGGGTTTAAATCAACATTTGGTCTCAAGTCTTGGAGGGATTCAAACTGTGAGCCTCTTGCTAGTGTACCCAATGCACAGGCTCAGATAATTCTGTCTTCGGGGGGCCAGATATCTTTGCCTATGGGCACCTAACCAGGTGTACAGAAATGAACTCATAAAAACTGTAATAAAAGACCTCAGATTAAAAACGCTTACCTTTTTCCAGTTTGGGATCACCATTCAAACTTATGTACAGTGTCTGCTTTTACCATATATACTCCACTTGTAAAAGGAAAGAAATCAAAGACAGATCAAGTAGGCTCTAAAAATAAAGTTTTACTAAAATAGAAAAAAAATATGTAAAACAAAATACAGAACTAATATCACAAGAACCATACAAATCTTTTAAAAGAACAAGGTTTAAACAGTGCAATTCCTACTAGAGTACTTAGATTGGTTTCTCTCTCTAAATACCTGCTTAAAGTGCTCATAGATGTTTTTCTGTCAGAGTGTAGATAAAAGTGTGTCTCTGAAGTAAAACAGAATATTCCTTAAAGAAAACTGCATTTGCCAACCCCTTTGTGTGAGGTCACCTAGCTCCTCCTCTGTCAGAATATATAAAAAATATATCTATACAAAAACAATGTCTTTTCAAAGTATTAAATTCTGTAATCCTCAGCACAACTCATTTTCTTTTTCAAATGACATTTCTTTGATCTGTGAGCAGTATCCCCTCTCACACAGACAAAGCATTTATGATTTCACACCAGTGTACTAAACCTGGTTTCCCTCTCGAGACATCATAAAAGCGATACTGATTTCCCTCTTAGTAGTTAACGCTATAATTAACTTAGAAAAGTCTGTAACTAGCTTTTGGCCTTCCAGGTAACACCTTGTATCTAAAACTTGTGTGTGTGTGATCTCACATGCTGTTTCAGCATTTCTCATGACAGACAGTCTATCACACAGTTTTATTTTACAAAAAATGATACAGTGATCAGAACCAGCTGTCCAAGTGTCATAGTGGTAATTTAAAATTCCTGCAGAAGCATCACCAGGCTTATCTTGTCACAAACGTGACATGTATGGCTGGTTAGGCTCAGAATTAGGAATTGCTAATGGTATTGATTCTATGGTTTTAAAAGGTCATATTCATTCTTTAGAAAGGACTTTAAAAGATATGGCTGCTAGACCATTGTCAACTACTGTGAAATTAGCAGCTGATAATGAAGAAATTGATTGGTTTGCATTTAGAGAAACCTTACAAAATTTTTGAGTTATTGCTAAAATAGTAAGGCTTTTAAATAACTCACTTTCTAATATGTTTAATGACAGCTATATAGAACTGGATTGCTCTCAATTAGCTGCTGAAGCTAATGCTTATCTAGTTAATGAGTTAAATAAAATTGAGACCAATAGATTACCCTTAGGAATTGATAAAACCAATGTGACTAGATTATTGGATCATCCCACTGTAATTTTACCATCCTTGGCTATAGTGAAAGTATAGAAATCACCAAATCAATATGCACAAGTGCTGCGACATGTGGCTCCCATGCTAGTGATAATACCTGTATGTTTTGAACCACCAAAAATATCATGGCAAATCAGTAATTTGGGAGTACTAATACATGACCAGATCATGAAGCTCCAAATACCAGGTGATACTATTATCACAGTACACAATAAATATGTTGTATTACCTAAACAGTGTGTACAAGAACATGAAACCTTAATATGTGGGGAAGAGACATCAACTGCTCTCTGGTTTCCTGATCAATGTAAATTGACCTTAACGTCAGAAAATGAATACCACCAAGCTATGAGATGGAACCAATCATGGTGCGTAATCGCAGGTCAACCTTGGAAGGTATCAGGGTGTAGTGACAAAACCTGGTGGGTTGCAAATTGAACCCTTTAGGAATGTCCTGCATACAGCCAAATGAATGTTACCCATATCAATGGTTCCAGTATGGCCTTAGATTTACTCACTGATTTGGCCACTCCGCCTCATCTTGTATTACCCACATTTGATAAACTGACAATTGCTGCCTTGTTGCATCGTCAACAAGCTAAAGGACTTATTTTCTCACAGAAGGCCTCTGCTATAGAGGTAAAAAAGCAGTCATCATATATCCCTATTATATCCTGGTGGGATTGGGGCTCGGCTATTTTGGATACTAGTCCAACCCTAAAAGTGGTAATATGTGGTATTGCAGTAATCTGTGTCCTTGTTATTATACAACTACTATTGTATCGTAAGATGCGACATATGATTAGACAAATACAAATGTTACAATGGCAACACCATCTTGTGTGATCTCCAATTATAGAGAGTCACAAAGGGGGGATTGTAGTGTAACATTTTACTGAAGTGTAATTTTTACTTAAGTGTAACCTTCATTACAATATAACCAAATGTCTTGCGATAACCTTATAATTTCACAACACTTTACATTTCACAACATTTAACATCAAATGTCCTATAATAAACTTATCAGGATGGTGTGCCCTTATTAGGATGGTATACACCCATTAAGGAAGGTGTGCAACAGAGAAAGTTGTGCAAGAAATGTAGTAAACACCTATGATGTTGTGTAAGAAATGAAGTAATACCTATGTTTTGACTGAAATGTACCACACCCTAAGATGAATGTTATTTTGTTATATGTTTGGCTTATAATAGGGTGTTGGCATTATTTAAGATAAGAAATCTTTATACAGTATAAGCACTGTATGTAAATTGAATGAGCAGCACCAAAAAAGAAAAGAATATACATGTATATGAATTGATGACCTCGCAAGAAAATAAATGAAGGAAAACATTCACTTTGTGTGGCTTGACTTATTTGAAGATAAAAAACACAACACAAACCTTACATGCAGAACCTCTATTTTCTACCTTGTGTCCAGTGACACTTCTCTACTCCATTAAACTCCAACCCCCACTCCCCTCCTCCCGACAGTGACCAACATAGTCCCATCACTTACTACCCTCTTAGCTCTCCACCATCGAATTCCCATTACAATTAATAAAACAGAAAAGCATTTCCTTAATCAATATGGTTAACAGTCATAGGGATTAAAAGGCAGTCAGTCAAGGAACTAAGGGGCGAGTTTGTGCCAGTTGTCATCAGGGAAGGGGAGGTTGGGGGTACATAGGAGGGAACTGGATACCAAGGAATATTTTCGATTGGGAAATGGAGAAAGTGACACGAGACACCAATCACTGTTTGGCTTTAGATGGGGAGAGGGAGGAAGGTACCACTGGAAACCACAGAGTATTTGGCATAGGGTAATGAGAGCTAGGGAGTGCCACTAGAGATCCAAGAGCCCTTATAATTAAACAAGGTGAGGAAAATGGTGTCACTGGTTACCAGGGAATGCTTGGTATCTGGTGGTGGTGAGGAAGCCACTGAAGACCTGGGAATCCTTGTGACAAGGTAAGTGAGGGGTTGCTACTGGACAGAAGGTAGTTATTGGTATTGCACAGGGAGATGGATGGGTTGCCATTGAACACCAGGAGTGCTTTGAATAGGAAAGGGAAATGGAGGGGGTGTCACTGAACACCAAGGAATGTTTGTCATGGGGTGGGGAGGATGCCACAGAACACCAGAGAGTGCTTAGCATGGGATGGGGAGAGGGAGGGGATATGTTTAGACACCACTAAGTGATTTACATGGAATAGGGAGACTGATGGGTGCCAATGGACACCAGAAGTGCATGGCATGGAAAGGGTAGAGGGAAGGTGCATTGCTGGACACCAGTGACTACTTTGCACAAGGCACAGTGAGGAAAGGAGGTGCCACAAGACACTTGGGAGGGTTTGCACAGGACAGGGAGAGGGTGGAGATGCAACTAGGGAATGCTTAGTATAAAAAGTATTGACAATGTTAACTAAAGGCAGTCATTGTCCATACAAATTAGTGGATGTCAGTTGTTAGCACCACTGCTTTTGGGCCAGAAGTTGTAGGTGCTAGTCCAACATCAGGACGTGTGTTCAAACCCCAAAATGCTGCCACTGTAGTGCAGTTGTAGGGGATTCAGTAGTGCTGATGTGTGCCATCCTGTGAATAAGGCAGTATACTAAAGTCCCTTCTGCCAATCTTTGGTGATGTACTGGTGGGTGATGTGGGTCTTATAGGCTCTCAGATATTTCAGTTTAAGTATAAGACTGTCATGAAGTGGCTGGTGTGTGTGCATATAACTGTCACTATGAACTGTTTACAGTGTCATCCATTGGACAGGGTATGGGCCAAGCTACAGTGCTAACATACCAACATACTAAAATGCCAGCAGAATAGGCCTAGCAGTCTTTCATGTCTGATTGTTTGGTCAGCCCACACCCAGGTAGCTGACCTTGCTGCCCCCCCCGCCCTCTCGGGCTTCTCTCTTTTCCCACTACAGGGTATTCCCACTGCATTTGACTGCTTCCACAACCCTTCCCCTGTACCTGTCCCACCCCCTCTTGAACTCCTCCACAGTCTCTGCCTCCTCCAGCCCCCCAGGCAGTGCATTCCATGGTTCTACCACCCTCTCAGTGAAGTAGCACCTCCTTTCTCCCCTGAGTCTCCCCCCTCCAGCTTCCACCTGTGTCTTCTAGTTGCCCCCTCTTCCTTCCTTCGGGGCACCCTGACTCTGCCTCCCCTATTTACCCCCTTCATGTACTTGAAGACCTCTATCATGTCCCCCCGTCCCTTCTCTCTTCCAATGTGTACATATTTAGCTCTTCGAGCCTCTCTACATAGGTCCTTTCCCCCCCAAGGACCAGATCATTTTGGTTGCCCTCCTCAGGACCCTCTCCAGGAGTTCAATGTCCCTCTTTAAGTGTGGCCTCCAAAACTGCATGCAGTACTCGAAGTGCGGCCTCACCAAGCAGTTATACAGAGGGAGTATCACTTCCCTTCTTCTGGAGGTGATCCCCCTAGCGATGCATCCCAGCATCCTGTTGGCCTTGGCTGCTGCCCTCCTACAAGTCTCCAAGTTGTTCATCTTGACATCCACCACCACCCCCAGGTCCCTCTCAGCCATCGAGACTTGTAGCATTCCCCCCCCCCAAGGTGTACACTGCCCGGGTTTCTGGCTCCCAGGTGCAGTACCCTGCATTTCTCTGTATTGAACCTTAGTTTCCACTTTATAGACCACCTTTCCAGAGCCTCCATGTCCCCCTGTATGGCCACCCTCTCCTCCTCCCCATTCACCACCACCCCCAGCTTTGAGTCATCGGCAAGGAGACTCATCCCACTCCTGATACCCCTCCTTATGTCAGAGATGTAGGCGTTGAACAGGAGGGGCCCAAGGACTGTTCCTTAAGGGACCCCACTAATGATCCTCCTTGGAGATGAGACTATCCCTCCAGTCTTGGAGCCAGCTCCCTATCCATCTGATCATCTGGTTCCCCACCCCCATTTCCCCCAGCTTATCCAACAGGCCCCCATGAGGAACAGATTCAAACATCTTGCTGAAGTCAAGAAAGAGGATGTCCACCAGCCTACCCAGGTCCGAGGCACTTGTCACCCAATCATAGAACTCCACAAGGTTTGTCTGACATGATTTCCCCAGGACGAAGCCATGCTGTCTATCGTCCAGGCACCCCGACTTTCCAGTCCCCCCACAGCCCCTTCTTGAATATACCCTCCAACACCTTGCTAACCACTGATGTCAGGCTGATGGGCCTGCAGTTCCCTGCCACCTCCCCTGATCCACTCTTGTGGATAGCACTATATGCACCACCTTCCAGTCCTGGGGCACCCCCCCCGTCCTCAGAGAGATGCTGAAAAGCTCCACCAGGGGTTTTGCCAGGACATCCACCAGTTCCCTCAGTACTCTGGGATGTAATTTATCAGGCCCCGGTGCTTTCTTCATCTTAAGGGACCTGAGGGTTTCCCTTGCTCTCTCTCTACCATGATTTCCACCTCCGCTTCCTCGTCCCCTGTTTTGCCTTCCCCCTTCTGCTAGTGATGGCTTCCCCTCTCCCCAGACCTGCAGATCGTTAAGAGTCCCCCCTCCTCAGTTTCACCTTCTCCTCCCATGTATGATGCAGTCCCACCATTTTCCTTGGTAAAAATTGTGGCAAAGTACTCATTTAGTACCTCAGCCCGCTCCCCAGGGGCTTGTGCCCATCCTTCCCCTGTTTTAATCCTGCTAATCTGCCCCTTCACTCTTCTTTTTTCCCAAATATATCTAAAGAACCCCTTGTTCCCTCTCCTAATTTCCCTGGCCAGGTTCTGCTCCTTCCTTGCCTTAGCCACCCTTATCACCCTAGTGGCCCTTCTGGCCATTAGCTCATACTCCCCTCGATCCCTTTCACTCCTCGAGCACTTGAATCGCCCATAGGCCTCCTTTTCCCTCACCACCTAGTGAACCTCCCGGGTCCACCAGCAGGGTTTTCGGGCCTTACTGCATTTGGGTCTCACTCTTGTACAGGTGCTGGTAGCATCCTGCACCCCCCCTCCTGATGATTTCCCACCTACTGTCAGCGTTCATGTCTGACCCTATCCTGTCCAAATGCTCCTTGAGGATCCTTCCCATTTCCTTGAAATCCACCCCTCTGAAGTCAGTTACCTCCATCTTTGTGCAGCCTTCTTCCTCTCCTAGGTCCAGGCAGAACCAGACCATGGCATGGTCACTCCCTACCACCGGGTCCCTTACCTCCAGGCCCCCAATCTGGTCACTGTCCGCCAGGACCATGTCCAGTATCCTTGCCTCCCTGGTCAGCTCCCTCACCTGCTGGGTTAGGAATGCATCCTGAAAGACATCCAACAACCTCTGTTCCCTGACCACCGAGGATGTCATAGTCCCCCAGTCCATTCCTGGCATGTTTGAGTCACCCAACACCACCACCCTTCCCCTGCCCAATCTACAATGTCTCCCAATATCTGCCACCAGACTCTCCTCCAGTTCCTCTGCCAACACAGGAGGTCTGTACACCACTCCTGTTTTTACTCTCTGGCCCCCCCCTTGTTATCAAGGTGACCCAAATCTCCTCCACAGTCCCCTCTGCCTCCTCCACTCTTCCTATGCCAATGCAGTTATTGACTATCACTGCCTCCCTTCCTCCCCCGTCCTTCCTGAACATAGTGTAACCCTCTAGGTTCAAGTTCCAGTCATGCCCTGTGGTGGCCCAGGTCTCAGTGACAGCTGCTACATCCACCTCACCCTCAGCTAGCATCACCTGGAGCTCAGGCATTTTATTGTCCAAGCTCCTGGCATTTATCAGGACCATCCTCCACCCCTTCCCTATACTCTCATTTCCCCTGCTCACGTTTCCATGGGGCCTCCGTCTCCCCCCAGTCTGCACCTTACCAGTTGGCCTTTTCCTGCATTTCTCCAGCTCCCTGGGGGGGAGAAAGTCTCTCCTTTATCGGACCCCCCTCGACAGCCTCTTCTCCCATCCTTCCCCCCTTCACAAGTTTAAACCCCACCTTTCACCAGCGAACCCAAGTTTAAACCCCACAATCAGGACTGCTGCTATGTATAGATCAGCTAAAAAGGGACAGGTCAAAGAATTCTTTTTTAGTTTTTTTGGTGCCAGAACCCCCTTTCCCCAACCAAGGAGCTTAGCCCCCAAACCACCTGTCCTGCAATCGACGTCCCAGTACTTATCTTAGTTAGCGATCCATTACCAGGCTTGTCCCCCAGGGTGGGGCTACTGAGCAGGCACCCCCTCCATTGGGAGTCGAACAGGATAAACCCTGGCTTACCCCCCAGGGTGAGGCCATTGGAGTGAGACCTCCCTGATGGAAGTCACAAGGCTCAGTTGCCAGCCTAGAGACACAGGCAGGCAGAGTGGCACAGACAGTGGTGTGGGGCATCATATGTAGGGGCTGGCATTTTCACCATGCTAAACCCACTTATGGGAGGCATGGCATGCAATGATGTAGCGGGATCAAAGTGTAAACTGCTTGCATGCCTCCCCACTATCTAGGCACTGGTGATGTCTTCCCCCCAGCCTCTGCCAGAGGTCAGGCATTCACCAGATGCTCGCCCACCCTCCTTCCTGGAGGAGGAGAGCAGTCCATCAGATGCTCAATCCTCCTCCCCCCAGCCAGCCCTCCAACTCCCCGGGTCCATTTCTGAACCTGAGGAGTTGGCAGTGAAAGGAGAAATCCATCTGTTGTGCCAGTGGGCAGCCTACCAGGTCAAAGAATTAAAATGTTCCAGAACTGACTGTATTTTAAAGTGCAGAACAAACACTGCCACAAATGTGACTGGCTTTTAATGAGAGCGCATAGGTACCAATTCATTTGAAAAGAGACTGTTGCTTAATTACTTGCTACCGTAATTATCTATATAAACATATTTTCTGTCTGCTCTGCTTTTATAAATGCCATGTGAATTGAGCATCTCTTTCCACTGAATGATGTAGTACCAGCTATTATTATCCATTTCATCCAGTAAACCCATAATCATGTGGGATTTATGTGAGGTTTCATAAACTGGGATTAGGATTTTCTCTTGGGCTAGTATAAAATATATCAAGTTGCCTACCACAAATCTGGCTTCAGAATTTGGACTGGGGTAGCAATATACTGCTTCCAAACTATGCAGCCTCTAGATCAAAGGAATTTGAATGTCTGGCCATAAGACTCACCCTGCCCTCATCTGAAGCAATCAATATTATCGGCTGCTACAGACTGCCAGCAGGGGGCACCCCACTCCTAACCACCCTCAGAAACTTAATTGAAGCCCAAACTGATCCATTATCCTTGGTTATCTGAACTTGTATTGGCTTACAGCAAAAGCAAATGCCCTGTAAGACTTGTGCGATGAACTGGGTATCTAACAATTTATCAGAGCCTACCAGAACCAATGCAAAAAATATCGCCAGAAGTTCTATCCTAGACTTGATAATCACAAACAGACCTCACAAAATCCTACACACAGCCGTGTTCCACAATGACCTAAGTCATCACAACATAGTAGTCTGCACAAGAAGCTTAGAAAAATTCCCCCCCTTGCTCCAAATTCATTACCAAGTGACACTTCGGCAAATTTAAACTACAAAGTTCTCTAGCTGATCTCAGGAACACAAACTGGCAAAATTTCTACCTGGCCTCCTGAGTAGATGAGGCAGTCGGCATCCTCAATTCAAACCTTACAAACATCGCAAATGAGCGTACCCCCCCCCCCTTGTAGAGTGAAAAAGACATCCTACCCTTGGTTCACTGCTGAACTGAATGCAGTGCTTACCCCTCAAGATAAACGCTGGGTTCTAGCAAGACACACTAAAGCCACTGTAGACTGGACAGCCTTTAGAACTAACTGCAAGGATGCTTGTACAAAGCTTGTCAGATCATCCAAATGCATCTTTTATGTGGAAGTCTTAGAGTGCGCCAAAGGCAATCCCACAAAAATATGGCAAACAAATCCGTGGAAGGCCACAGACCCCCGCCTTCAATTCCAATCAAAATCACATCGCAAGTTACTACTATCTTGGATCGTGGTGCGATCATAGAAAAAACTAAATGCACATTTTGTAACAGTGGATCTAGCATTCGATTTCTCCCCCACTGCTGAGCTCCTCAACTCCTCCACAACCTAGGATGTTCCTGTGGATCCACTGATCCAGGACTCCTTCAGTCTCTCCCCAGTTTCATTCAAACAAGTTGAAGATCTACTGAAAAAACTGGATATGACAAAGAGCGCAGGAGCACACGGAATTGAATCTACATTCCTAAAACTAGGGTTCCAGTTCCTAACCACCCCCATAATGTACATATTCAATTTATCAGTCTCATCTGGCATACTACCCACCTGTTGGAAAACAGCACACATACTGCCCTTATTTAAATCAGGCAACCTGTGTGATTTAAACGACAGATCAATTTTCATCCTACCGGTTTTGTCAAAGCTACTAGAAAAACTAGTTAATAGTCAACTAAGGGATCACCTTGAAAATACAGACCTTTTCAACCCACTACAATCAGGCTTTAGGCAAAAACACAGCAGTTTCTGCACTAGCCCTAGTAACAAATGACTGGTTCACCACCCTCGATGATAAACTCTCTACAGGAGCCATCTTCTTAGATTTAAGTAAAGCCTTTGACACGGTTGACCACAGTCTACTATTAATCAGACTTAAAGAACATGGCTTGAATAGCTGGTTCTCTAGCTACCTTACTGGCAGACTACAACTTACCAAAGCTGACGGGCTCCTATCCTCCCCACCTCCGCTCACAAGAGGGGTCTCCCAAGGCTCCATCCTGGGGCCATTATTATTCACTATTTACATTCATTTACTATGCAGCAACATTCTAAATTCTAAACTCCACTTCTTTGTAGATACTGTGCTGTATACATCTAAACCCTCCTTATCTGATGCTAGCTCTTAGTTGCAGGCTGATTTCAACCAACTACAACACAACCTCCTCAATTCCAAACTACTCCTAAACTCCAAGAAAACTGAAGTAATGTACTTTCTCCCATTACAGCCATCAACACCTCTACACCAGCAAGCCACACCAGCATATGTTACAACCCTTCTAGGAGATTCACTCGAGACTGTCAAAACATTTAAGTATCTCGGAATCTGGTTGGACAGTAAGCTGCCATTTGCTGTGCACATTGAATCCCTCACCAAAAAACTAAAAATAGCCTGGGATTTTTCTATAGGAATAAATCCCTTCTCCCCACAGACATCAGGAAAAGGCTAATACAAGCCACCTTCCTCCTCCTGTTGGACTACGTGGGCATTATTTACAACAGTAGCACAGCAACCAGCCTACACAGACTAGACATCCTGTATCACCATGCTTTACATTTTATAACCAATGCACCTTTTAGAACACTGTTACTGTGCTCCTCTCTGGCTCAACTCTCTACCCCCCCCAGTCCCATAGCATCTCACTATTCAGATCTGGCCTTAAAACCCATTTAAAGGAGAGTGCTAGGTGTAATTGTGGCTATGCCTTCCTCTCTCCTACCCTCCCCTTCTCCTGACTCTGGGTCTTCCTAGACCCTACGTGATGGCACCCAGCAAACCCCTGCCTAGGGACCACGGTATGCTACCGAATCCTGCAGATTAGGTTCATACCTAATACCCTCACCGGTCAAATAAGTTTCAATGCCTGGACTGCTCTATCAGTACTGTACCTTTTAATACTGCCTGTCTTTGTTTGTCCTTACTGTACCTGTATTACCCTCCACCCCCTGTAACCAACGTGGAGATTCTGAAACACTGCTGTGTCAAATCTGAAACTGTAAATACTACTTGTTCATGTATGTCTTTTCTGTACTTGTCTACCCTCCACCCCCTGTAACCTGACGTGGAGCCTTTGCAAAAGAGTCTATGACTCAAAGGATTGTAATTCCGATCTTACTCAATAAATAAATAAAATTAAAAAATAGAACACATCACTGCACCCATTACTCAGCAGTGGGCTGGTCATCCCTTGCCACAAGACGATTGCTTCACCTGGCACCCGGGCCCTCAAAGTCCTACTGAACAAACTCCCACCATATATTACTTCCCTTTATCACCAATCGTGCAGCCACTATGCCCTCAGGAAAAATGACTACATCTTCTAGACGTCCCCAAATCCTGCACTCTCTATGGTAGAGCAGCAGTCAATCACACCATTCCGACCACCTGGAATAAAATACAGGACTCACTCAAGCTCTCTGGACTAGTATCCCTAAACTTTTAAAAATCCTTCTTCAATAAGGCACCTATGGAAATTTGCCATTGCCGCAATAGCTAGCACTCCTAGCTAGAGCAAAGTTAGTGCAATATGCACTAGTCTCCAATTAACCATCCCCTCTTCCTTCCCCCAGTATTTGATCATCAAAATGTATAGTCGTAGTTTGCATTGCTCACCTGCTACAAATGTGACTACTTCCTCAAAATCACTTGTATTGTATGCCGTTGCTTTATTGTCCCTGTATGTATCCATATTGTATACCAATTATTGTACCTGTATTTTATGTCAATATTGTGCAATGTACACTGTTGTAAAATGTTGTCCTAACAGGACCTCCTTGTAAATGAGCGTGCTCAATGGAGTTTTCCTGCCAATAAACTAGAACTTGAACTTGAAACTGGGTTATTCTGCTCAAATGGCTTAGATGGAAGTCAAAACTGCTGTCGCTTTTCACAAGAGCATGGGATCTTTCCCAATGTCCTAGCCAATATTCCCCTTCCTATCAGTGATGGACATAAGTGAGGGGTGTAGACCACCTAATTATCCCACTTAACTGCTGTACTAACCACTCTGCCACCTGACTCTGTTTTTATACATATTGCAGCAATTATTTCTAGCATAACGTAACAGTGCACTGTCTAAAACAGGGTATTGTTCTCACACACACACACTCTGTTCCTTGTACTGTATGTCCTTGGATATACAAGCTGTAACTTTTTCACCATAGTCCGCTTCTGCTAGATTAACTTTTTTATTAGAATAAGGTTATTAGAAGACAGACTAACTGTCTGTTTGCAGCTCAAACTGGCCTGAACCAGCTTGCTGTGGTCATTGGGTCCAGCCTGCGAGGTGGAGCATAAGAGAAACACCGAAATGTACTTACCAATGAGATTACATATTTTGCCTTATTTGGTAGCATAACTGTTATTCTGTGATAACTTGTCTGTAACAGTATATATGCAAACTGCAAACTTTGCAAAAACTGAGTAGAAACTCAGTACAGCTGTGCAGAAGCATGGTGGGTTCTGCTGCTCCCAGCAGGTAACTCCTGTTTGTATTTTGTGCTATCTGATAATAAATTGATCATTACCGGTGACATCTTTGGACTTGTGTTGTGTTTCCACCTACACATCTACAATCTGCCAACAAGGAGATAAGAGGCTAAAGCCCTCACTTAGGAAATTGCTCTAGATAGGCTAGCCTTAAGTATGGCATGGCAGCAGCAGACATTTTTTTAAAATGTAAGTATTGCTGATTCAGCTTCCTGCCGCTTCATTCACAACTTGCATGACTCTGAGTCCCCCCACCTAACCCAGCCCAACCTGGCCTGAGGGAGTAGCACTAATGAGCAGATGGTAAAAGAAAAAGTATTATAGTACTTACATTCAGTTTTTGCAGCTCTGACTGTTTCCTGTAAGGGGAACCAGGGGCAATCATGACAAACTGATTTGATTATGCATTCCAGTGAGGTCATTGCATGCGTGACTGCGCTATCATGTCATGCATTGTTGCCAAGCAACCCACACACGTAGACATTGGCAAGCAATTGTTGTGGGGATGGTCTCACATCTCGCTAGCAATGACGTGCACATGCATCCAGCACAAGTGGTACTGCACCACATCATGTGCTTAGTGCTTTTTTTTTTTTACCGGCACCCATACAGAACAGTGCTATAAGGTCAGCAAACACATTGTCTGTGTGAGGTTGTTTGGAGCCAGATTGAACTGAATGATTTTTCACTCATTATGTGTGTCAGGGCAACAACTTAAAAAAATAAAATAGTATACTATCTCTAGTCTCGCTCTCCTCTCACTTTCACTGACTCACTGAACAAGTGAACTGGTGCGATAACTGCAGCAGTAGGGATGGTCACTTATGCTGGCCTGGGGTTTGGGGAGCAGAGTGGGGGATGGTGCCTCAGCCTTTGCTGTGTCTGACAAAAAATCAAAACACAGTAAAAAACCTGACATGAAATTCACTTACTTAGACAAACTGAACTGAGTGACTGCTGTTGCCAGTGGTGGTGTTGGACTGAAAGAGATATAGACTTGTGCCTTGTCCTTGCCAAAGTTCTGGATGGGTTGCATTCCTGGAGGATTTCTACGCATCATGAGTTTTGCTAGAAAATGCTCTGATTGCATCTCAGACCATGAAAAAAGAAATTCTGGTGGTCACCAGTCCCCCCACCTATTGAGCTGGGTATTTCATAGTCTCAAGCCCCTTTAGTTATGTACCCAAATGTTCACCTCTACTTCATATTAAAGCTGGTTCAAGAAACTGTACAGAGCTGTATGCAGTGCAGATAAGTAAAACAGCTGCCATGGCAGGTTTACATTCACTGCTTTACCAGTCTTTCTCAGTGCTTTTAAATTGCTTTGGGAAACAATGTGTATAACAAATGGCACATACACCCAAGTTCTTACATAGAAACATAGAACATAGAATTTGACAGCAGATAAGGGACCGCTTGGCCTACCCAGTCTGCCCATTTCCCTACCTAATGGATAAGCTGCAGATCCTAGTTAACCAACACCCTACTTCCTCCTACCCCCAACCCCTAGAATTGCCTTATGACTGTCTCATGCATTCTTGAATTCCACCACTGCTTTTGACTCCACAACCTCCTCAGGAAGGCCATTCCATGCATCCACAACCCTCTCCATGAAAAAATACTTCCTCACATTACCTCTGAGCCATTCCCCCTCTATCTTCAAATTGTGCCCCCTTGTTCTTGCACATCTCTTTCTCTTAAATAAGCTACCCTCTTGGACTTTGTTGATTCCCTTGAGGTACTTAAAAGTTTCTATCATGTCCCCTCTCTCCCCTCCTTTCCTCGAGGCTACACATATCAAGTTTCTTAAGTCTCTTATTCTTCTTCATTGTCTGTTAGTAAAAATCCTTTAAAAAAGCTAGAAATAAACTACAGACAACAGCACTAGTAAAGCTGCAGTGCAAAGTCACAAAAGAAGGAAATTGCAATGTTAGGATACCAGTTCTCCTGAATCTTGAGGATTTTGTGGTCTGGTGTTCTAAGGGTTTGAACCATTGCTTGAAGCAATGTTGGTGTTACCTAAATTTGTCTCCTCCCCTCCCTCCCCCCTCCCTCCCTCCTCCCTCCTCCTCCCTCTCCCTCCCTCTCCCTCCCTCCCCTCCCCTCCCTCCCCTCCTCCCCTCCCCCTCTCCCTCTCTCTCCCTCTCTCTCTGTTTATAGCACAGTGATTTCTTGCTGGGTGTGTAAAAGTCTTGCCTTAAAAGACTATACAGAAGATAGGGTGGCACCAGCATACTGTTTCAAGCAACTGTTCAAACACTTGAAACATCTTAATATACAATTACGAAGATTAAGAAAAGCTGTAACCCTGAGGCCAGCCCTGTGATGTGTATCTATAGATGGCACTGGTACATGTAGATTCACTGAGTCACAGTGTGAGGGTTCCTAATCGAGTGACAGGAAAATAATCCATGTTTAGTTTGTCTATGGCATGATGGCTAATTATTAGCAATAGTAGCAGTACCGAGTTAAATATTCATTAGAATGAAATAATGGAATTATATGACAAGTGAGTTGCACATATAAATGAGTTAGACATGTTTAAGAATAATTAAAAGCATGCATTATAAAGGATGGCCACAAGAGGGGGGTTCACTACTACATGTGAATAATTTATATTGTAAAATGGGGTATAAAAACTGACCAAATCAGACATCTTCATTGGTTAAAACACAACACCTGACCGTTGATCATTTACCTAGAAACTGCACAGCTCATAACTAACCTGCCCTAATCTACCTAGAAACAACCTAACTAAAGGAAAATAAAATCTTTCTCCTAAAAAATAATTTTGTTCTACTTTTTAAATACAAGAGCCACAGTAGGGCATGGGTTTCTTCAAAATAAATGCAATTCACAGGTTCATTCAACGGCACATAGCCTTTTTTTACCAAACTCTCCAATTCTACCTAGCAACAACCTAACTAAAAGGAAATAAGACTGTCATTAAAAAAAAATCCATTTTATAAGTGCATTAGTCCACTCCAGGGCATGGGTTTCTTGTGAATTAAAGCACAACTCTCTATTATAATAAAAAGCTTGAAACGCTGGATTTACACCAGTTATGTTTTAACTTTGTTGTTTTCCAGTTCATTGCTATTTTTTTTCCCCCACTTTCCCCTGCTGTTGGTCTACTCAAAACTGTAGATAATTCAGCAATTATTTCACTGAGTCTTTCAAAACGTATCTGGCTCGCACCTGCTAACCACACAATTGCTGTTTTGTGACATTACGTTCTACTGTCATGGTGAGCACTATAATGTCCTAAACAAAGGCACCATGAGGTTAACAGGAAAGAGGCAAATGTTTTCTATACAAACGTTTTAAATGGACTACCAAGACATGCTGTGAATCTTGGAAAGGAACATTGAAAATGAAAAAAGTATTCTCTAGTAAATTTTAACAGCTGAAACATCTAATTTATGAAAGTACATGCTAAAGTGCAGAGTTGCTCTTTAGTGCTCTTCCTGGGTGTGCTGAAAGTCACTCGACTGTTGGCCTTGTGCCTTCCAGTTCACCCAGGGCATACATTAATTCTCTAGAAACACATGCCCTGTTGGGGTTATTGCTTAAGTATGCAATAGAAAGAATGAACACGGTTGGGTTTCTGGCTGTAGATAGAGGCCTTTTGTGTCATGGTGTGGGTGTGATATAATGAATGGCTGCATATCAACTTTGGTGTACATTAGTAGGGTACAGTATAAGGAACAGGCATAGTAGTAGAGCAGGAATACATGAAAATATATGTGCCTTAATTATTTGCTGACTTTTGCTTTTGTTTGTACAGTACTTGCAATGCTTTTCTTAGTTACTTACTCTGCTTGGTGTGACTATAACATCTCTGGGCAGCTTCCTGCATAAGCTAGGTATTACTGCTAACATAGACAATCATGGCAGCAAACACATTTAATTTATGTCCTTCAAAATATTATAGGAGCCCCAACTGTATTATGGTTTAATGATGTAAGAAGAATCTTTAGAAAATTATTATAGAGAGGGAGAAGCCAGGAATAGCATAGCAGCAATCAAATCCAAGAAAGGAAGGTGGCTACAGTTGTCCCAATTCAATAAAATACGAAGTGGCATTTCAACTCAGAATTCTATGGGAATGGGCATACTTTACACAAAAAGAAGTTATGTGGGAAACAGTTTTTTGGGAAGATCTTAACTGGGTAGACTCCCGGGCAGACTCCCTGCAGAAGCACCATCTGCCAACAGCTGCCGTGGCTCGGAGCTCTTCTGGGCAGCCGCTAGTCCTTTCTTGCCCACCCACACGCCAGCTCGGAAGCACAGGTATGGCCACATTAGGACTTTACCTGCAAATTGCATTGGTTACTTTGTGAGCCAAAACTGCCTGCCATTGGCCAGCACCCTCAGCTCGTTGTCTGCCATCGGTTTCTCTTCCAAACTAGCAGCTCAGTGTCTAAGGCTTTCCTACAGCTTTTGCCAGCAGCTCAGCTCCGACAGCTATTTTAGCCCCTATGGCTTTTCTACTGCTCTGAATTTTAAAAACATTTTGTTTTTAAATTTCTGCTTGATATCTTACAGCTACTACATTGATTTGTAAATCCTGCTTGATAGTAGCAAAGCTATAGTTAATGCATTTTATCTAGTTAGCCAGCTTTTAAAAATTATTTAGGTGGCCAGTATTACAAGGAATGTCTTTTGTACTGTTTCTATATTTTCTGCATAGCTCTAATTTAACCTGCCTAGAGCCCCCCCAGCTGCCGTTTTTCCCTACTGATTTCTCCAGCTGCCTGCTTCCATATTTTTCTCTCCAACTGCCTCTGCTATTTTTTCAAATAGCCTGCTCCTATTTTCTGTCTTTTTCTCCAGCCCCCAGCTATCCGCCCTAGTGCCAAGGACCAGCTGGGCCCCCCCCCCATTATCTCACCTTTTTGTCTGTCCTTCGTTTAGCCTAAACTCGAATTTTAACCTCTCTCTCTCGTTGTTGCCCCTACCTGTCCCTCCCACTGATTTAGACCAGGTGCCATCTCCGTGGTGGTTCTCCCTACTTAAGTGTTAACCCCACTCTTCTTTCCCTGCAGGAGCACCATCTGCCACCAGTGGCCATGGCTCAGAGCTCCTCCAACCAGCCACTACTCCTCTCCTGCCCGCCCGCAGGCCAGCTCCAAAGCACAGGTACATCCACGTTGGGACTTTACTCCAAATTGCATTGATTACTTTGCAGGCCAAAACTGCCTGCTATTGGCCAACACCCTCAGCTTGTCATCTGCCATTGGTTCCTCTTCCAAATCAGCAGCTCAGTGCCTAAGGCTTTCCTACAGCTCTTGCCAGCAGCTTGGCTCCAACAGCTATTTTAGCCCCTACAGATTTTCTACAGCTCTGAATTTTTAAAACAATATTTTGTCCTACCTGCCCTCCTTGACCCGGCCTCTATTAAATACTCACTAACCCCCCCCCACTTCCACCCCCTCTCTCATTGACCCTCCTTACCTCTTGCTCTACAGCCAGATAGGGCTGCATTCTTGTCTCTGCTCCTGATCCACTTACTCCCTCCCTGTTTCGCAGGTCCAACCCCCCCAACTGTATCTGAAAGTAACTCTTGTTTCTCTGGCCCAGCCCTAAGTGGCTCCCTGAAGCCCTTTCTGCCTTGCACTCAGCCAAACTTTTTCTCCCCTGACTCTGGCTATCACTGGCAAGGTCCATCACCCACAACTAAATATGTACTCATGCTCAGTCATACTTATGTGGGTTTCCCTACCCACCCTGCTATTGGCAAGTGATGTATGTGCATCAACAATGTATATAACAAAATCTGTCTCAATGGATAGCGAACCGGACACTCTGACCTTGCTTCCACTGAGGCTACTCACTACCTCCCACCCCTGTAGTCCACAGGCTATGGGACATATTAGCCTCCTAGCTTTTCTGAGATGTGACTCATGACAATGCCTCCTGGAGGCTGCACTCTGTTATCTGACTGTAACCTGTATTTAATTCTGCTTAGCTACCTACTGTATGACAAATTAGTTTAGCTTCCACATGTATAAGATACATAGATACATAGATACATAGATACATAGATACATAGATACATAGATACATAGATACATAGATACATAGATACATAGATACATAGATACATAGATACATAGATACATAGATACATAGATACATAGATACATAGATACATAGATACATAGATACATAGATACATAGATACATAGATACATAGATACATAGATACATAGATACATAGATACATAGATACATAGATACATAGATACATAGATACATAGATCTTCTTGCTTGGATAACACCTAACTGTATGCATTGAGTCGTTTTGTATTGTTTTCATTCTGTACCTGATGTGGAGCCTTTGGAAATGAGTCTATGACTCAAAGGGTTGTAATTCTGATTAAACAAATCAATCAATCAATCCTGGTGATTAACCAACATAGACTATGCCTACCAACCACCACTGATGACAACTCTGATACTCCATATTATGTGTATGGGCAAGAAATCAATCACTCTCATGAGTGAAATCATCCTGGCCCTATTGTCCAATTATGAATGCTTGGCCTATTTGTGTTCTCCCTCATCCTCCAACCCCCACACTGGCACCCACCAAACTGCCCTCACCTCACTCTTATCCTCTTCTCTGGAGATATAGAACCAAACCCTGGCACACAAATACCCACATAGACCATACAGATATCATTTTGGCAAGGCATTCCAAACTAAAAATTACTCACATAAATGTCTGCAGCCTCCCATTAAAGCTCCCACAGCTTGCGGTGTGGGTAGCCCTGTACAAGTCACAGGTGTTAGGCCTCTCTGAAACCTGGTTCAAGCCCTCTCACCCAGACTCCCAGCTTCACTTACAGGTGTATTTGCTACTACGCTTGGACAGACCAGGCAGAAAGAGGGGTGGAGGCATTGCACTATATGTGCAAGAACACATCACTGCTACCGTTATCAACTGCTCCACCCCCACCCCACCGAGTGAATGGCTACTCACTGAATTAACCCTGGGTGAGTCCAAAAAACTGCACATAGGCTGCTGCTATAACCCACCAACAGGAGGCATCCCAGGGCTATCCAACCTTTTGGATGGCCTGGGGCATTTAGCACCCACAAGGGACCTGGTTGCGATTGGAGATTTCAACCTCAATTGGTTGGATGCCTTAGCACCAGACTATGCAAACCTGTTGAAGGAACATAATCTTGAACAGCTTACCTCCACCCCACAAGACGCAATGCTCTTACACAAAACCACTCCCTCATTGACTGGGTCTCCACTAATCATACAGACCTAATAATATGAGTGGCCCTGGCACTGCTACCTGCTACCTGCTGGCGGCCGGACCTTTGCATCCAGCCCACAACCCCCGACCAAGGAAAGCAGCCACAAGCCCAAACCAGGCTCTTCACTTTATCCGAGTGTCCCTGGCACTGCTACCTGCTGGTGGCCGGACCTCTGCATCCAGCTCATCACCCCCTGACCAAGGAAAGCAGGTACATTTGGTCAGCTCCTAGCTCAGAGCTGTCAGGCTTCAATCCCCATAATTGGACTGGCTCCTGGGGACTGTGGCTGCTTCCTGATTGGATGCTGCAGATCCCCATTGAAAAAGAAAGCACCCAAGGTACCATTTTCAAAACACAGCTCGGCCACTGCCTTGCTGTACTGCTCTCAGGACAGTTTTTTTGCACACCCCTCCTCCCTCCTTTATAAAGTACACTTCCCCAGTGATTCCGCCCCCTGAGGCCTCACACTAGTCAGTTACAGCAACTCCTTAAAAGGGCTCTTCTTTCTATAACTTCTTAAAGGGGTGATCCTCTCTCATGCTCAAAGAACTTATCGTCCTCAATGCATCCGGGATCAAGTGCATTGACACCGACTATGGTCCTCCTCCTACTTCCTACACCAGCTCCACCTCACTTAGGACCATCACCCTCTGCCCATAGTACCCCCCTCTTATCTACAACAACTCTACCAGACCTCCCTGATGCTCGACCACCTTCCCCCTCGGTACCCCCCCACACTTCCACCCCTGCTACCTCTTACTTCCCATTCATACCTTGGTCTCTTCTCAATGCATTTCCCACCCTTCATACTCTACCCACCCCTTACACCCCAGCACCCGGCCCCGTGTCCAGTCGCAAGGGAGATGCCACAGTCACCACCACGCTTTGGTGTGCCTAATCACCTTCCTGTTGCTTCTATCAGGTAACATTCATCCAAACCCTGGCCCCGTGCCCAGCTTTATGAACAAGCCTGCCCAGGCTCAAGGACTCCGCATAGCTTTTATGAATATGTGCAGCTTCCTTAAGAAGGCTGCTGCATTCCAATGATGGGTTACTCAGCACCAACTGGACATTGTCGCACTCATCGAAACCTGGTTGTCCAAATCCACCCCTGACTCCATCTCCCTCCCTGGTTACACCCTTTTCAGGGAAGATAGGGTGGGTAAGCGTGGAGGTGGTTGTGCTGTTTACATACGTGACTCCCTCCTTGGACATGCACTTCCACCACCCAAGCTTCCTAACGAGGTGCAAGCCCTCACGCTAAAAATCTCCCCCAACCCTGGTAAGGACCCACTCTCTCATCGTTGCCTATATTCCCCCCAGAAAGCAAGACCTCGCCATTCAGGCGCTTGCTGACTACCTCTCTGGCCTACCACCCAAAATGGCCCAGATAAATGTTGGTGACCTGAATATCAAATGGCTCTCTGCCACGACCTCCTAAACCAGAGATATCTGCCACCCTTGACATGTCTCAGCTTGTCACCACCCCAACTAGATTCAACCCTTCTACTGGCTCCAGCACCCTCCTGGATATCACCATTACCAACCGCCCCCAGAGGGTGCTCGATATCAGTGTACTTCGCAACTCACTTAGTGACCACTCCCTGGTTGTATTCTCTTGGTCCGCTGCCAACAGCAAACCTGTACCACAAACCACCCAGTGATGTCGCCTACTCCCAGGCGGCCAGTGTTGCCTTAAACTGTACCTCTCACAACTGGATTGGTAAATCAGTCTTGCACCATCCATAGATGAGGCATTAGATTTTTTTCACTCATACTTTTAACACTGTCTATGACCTCTATGCCCCCTTCGCTAGAAATCACACCAAAAAGCAAAGCACGCCCTTGGTTACCCCCTCCCTCCTTCACAAACTTAAAATGAGCCAACCTATGGCACCTTGCTGTGGAATATGGCAAGCCAGCTGATAGGCAAGCATACAACGCTGAGTGCAATAAGTGTACTTAGGCCATTCGACAGGCCAAAGCCCAGTACTACCAATCCACTCTTGTCTCCTCCTGGGGGTTGGCTACAAACTTTTGGGATAATGTAAAGGAACTGAATGGGAAATCCTGCTCCCAACCCCCTCTCAACTCTCCTTTAATGGAACTGTCTGCTCTGACACCGTTGGCATTGCAGACTGCCTAAACCACACTTTCTCAGACCTGAGTTCAGTCCTGCCCAGTAACTTCTGTGACCCCATCCCAGTAGCACCCCTGCCCACTCTCCAGAGACCTCCTTTCTATCTATGTACCATCTCCCCGCTGGAGGCTAGACCCCTTCTGCAAAAAGCCATTAGTAGTAACAACCCCGGCACCGACCTACTGGACACTAGGCTACTTCGTCTGACGTTGGATGCTATCCTCGTCCCACGTACTGAGCTGTTCAACCACTCTGTGCCTGGGGCAGTTCCCCAGCACATGAAAAACTGCCATCATCACTCCCATCCTAAAGCGTGGTGATCGAGCGACCCTGGGTAACTATCGCCCTATCGCCATCCTCCCCCCACTCTTTAAGGCCCTTGAAAAAGTAGTTGCCAACCAGCTTGTCAAATACCTGGTCAAGCACAATATCCTGTGCCCTGAGCAGCATGGCTTTTGTGCAGGTCACAGCACCACAACCACACTACTTGAATTCTCTAACTCCCTGCACTCTGCTCTTGATGCAGGAAGTCCTGCCGGTGCCATGTTCATTGACCTCACCAAAGCTTTTGACATGGTTTGCCATCCCCTCCTGCTTGACTCCCTCAGATGCCTTGGTTTCTCTCCCAGCCCTCTTGCATGGTTCACCAGCTACCTCTCTGCCAGAACTCAGTGTATAAAAATCAATAGCACCCTATCTGACACAAGACCTGTCCATTCTGGGGTTCCACAAGGCTCCATTTTAGGCCCTCTCCTCTTCAGTCTCTACCTCAACTTCCTCCCCTCAGCCTGCCCAAGTAAGATCCTCCTCTACGCAGATGATGCTGTGCTCTTCGCCTCTGACCCCAACCCCAACACACTCCAGGCCACCCTCTAACAAGCTTTTGATAGAGCTGAGCATTGGTTTGCATCACGAAGGCTAGTCCTCAACCTAAAAAAGACCAAAAACTATGCTCTTCTCACATCGCCAAAGCAAAGCCACTGGTGCCCCTCTTGTGATACTGCCTAGCATACTAAATCCCATTGAGCAGGTTTCCTCCTACAAGTATCTAGGCATTACCTTTGATTCAGCACTCTCCTTCCGTTCCCATATCAATGCCCTTTCTGCTGCCACCAATGTCAGGATTGGACTGTTATACCACTTTAGGGACTGCCTACCACAAGAGGCCCTTAGGTTGTCAATCGCCTCCTCTATCCTGTCGCTGATCGACTATGGGCTGCCCATCTATGCTGCAGCCGACAACACTGCGCTTGCAAGAATCCAGCTCTCTATAAACAAGGCCTGCAGGCTAATGCTGGGAGCCCCTAGGTGCACCCATACGTGCCTGTTGTACTCCACCAACAACTTGCTCAACTCCGCTTCCAAACCTGCCTTCTTGTAAAAAAGACCCTGCTAGGGCTCTCCCCCACCCCCGGGTCACCACCTCTCTGCAGTGTGCCTCCCCCCTCAGTCTCCACCCACAGCACTGTCACAACCTCCCTTATTGGCCCCAGGGTAAGGACCTCTATGGCCTAGAGATCCTTTTGCTATCGGGCTCCCTTCTGGTTCAGTTCCCTCCCAGCCAACATAGCTGACTCCACTAAGCTTGGTTCTTTCAAGGTCTCCCTCATAAGCCATCTGACAAGCACTCGCTGCTGCAACTGCACATAATCCCCCACCTGCCCCTTACCCTCACCCCTAGGCTGGGCCTGCCCTGTCTACTTTTGCTGTATATGACTGGGGTCTCAGGCAGTATCTGCTGACTAATGTACTAAAATATCTTTGGTTGCTACCTGACGTGGTACTCGTGTACCTATATCATGACTACTGTGATCTACCCATTACCAAGCTTGTACCACCAGTGAATGCCTGTAACACTGGTTGCTTTTTTAATCTAAGCATTATGTACTGTACCTTACTGTACTGTACTGTTTTGTTTGCTGTGATGTATTGCTCTCTTGACGAGGTGCCTTTGTAAATGAGTCTTTGACTCAAAGCTCTGTAAACCGATGATCTAATAAATAAATAAAAATAAATCCAAACAGGCACTATGTCTGACTCAATCAGTGACCACATCCCAACCTAAGCTGTACTGTCCACCATGCAAATCTGCACCCCCCCCAACAAACTCCTGTCCTTCCAAAGGTTTGAGCACCAGGATCCCAACCTGGTCCTCAGAGAGATTAGGGCAATTAACTGGTCTGTCCTATACCACCACAGCAACATCTGTGATGCTGTCACTTTCTTTACCTTCACTCTCTTACACATACAGGATACCTACTTCCCCCTCATGACCAGAAGGGTAAGAAGCAGCTCCATGTGTTGGATATCCAGAGAACTCCTGGCATTAATGAAAGACTGGGATATAAAATGAAAGCCATACTAAGCGTCCCCCTCTCCCCAACTCTGGAATACTTACTGGCAGCTGAGAAACTCCTGCAAACAAAGAGGGGTGGCAGAGGGGGTGTTGAAACTAAGCAGCAGGAGGGAGACTAGGGGGCATGGGCTAAGAATAGAGGGGGATATTCTGGAGGGAGATGAGGAGGCATTACTTCAGAGAGAGTAGTTGCAAGGTGGAACACTTCCAGAAGGGGTGATATCATGCAAAAATGTGTCTGGCTTTAAGAATGCTTGGGACAGGGTACAGGGGTGGGTAAGGGTGGGCGGGAAAAACAAAATGGGAGGTTAAGAGGTTGGGGAGGGCAGTTGCCTGCTAAGGCTGGGTACAATCGAGCAGACTTTGATAGACTGGTAGATCTGTTCTGCTGGCACCTTCGTATGTTCGTATGTATGTTCGTATGTAAACAGACTGCCAAACTCCTCAAACGCCAATTTTACCAAAATCAGAGAAACAATCTTGGTAACTCGCACACTTTCTGGGCTACCACTGGATCTCTTCTAAACCCCAAGAATAACAGGCAGATAGCGTAACTTGCATCCCCCACTAGTCCCATCTTGGACCCCGCAGATATTGCAAACACTTTCAACCTAAAATTCACTGACCTATCCCCCTATCTTAACTAACTCCCCTCTCAGGCCTCCCCTGCCCAGAACCCCCAGCCCAACAACCCTCCCTCCTCCTCCACCTCCACCCTGCCCCCACCTTTCCACCTTAGGGTCATTAGCCAGAATGACACCATCAAACTGCTAAAGTCTCTACAGGCCAAAGGAAGTCCTGGCAGTGATGGACTGTACCCTGCCTTCCTAAGACTCATCTCATCTGCGATTTTTAAACCCCTTACTCACATCTTCAATCTTGCACTCACCACAGCTACTGTACCCAACTCCTGGAAGCATGCCAGAGTTGTGCCAGTCTTCAAAGCTGGTGCTCCCTCCTCTCCAGACAACTACAGGCCTATCTCCCTCCTCCCCCACCTAAGCAAGCTGCTTGAGAAAATCATACATGCTCAGCTATCAGAGCACCTGGAAAAATACAACTTCTTATGTCCCCTTCAGTATGGTTTCTGCAAGCAGCATAGTACCTCATCTGCCCTGGCCATCTTCACAAATCACAGACTGAGGAACACGGACCAGGGCAGGCCCACAGGTATAGTCTTCGCTGACTTGTCAAAAGTGTTTGACCTGGTCGACCACCAACTCCTCCTCACCACCCTGCTAAGCTCTGGTTGCTCACCCGGACCTGCTGCCTGGTTCCACAGCTACCTGTCAAACAGGTCTTAGTTTGTTATCATTGGAAAAGCCTCCTCTGCTCCCCTCCTGGTATGTACCGGGGTACCCCAGGGCTCCATACCTGGGCCTCTGCTCATCTCCATGTTCATCAACACACTCCCCAGGGACAGCCTTAGCTGTAATGCTCTCCTATATGCCGATGATCTAGTCATATGCCACAGTGACAAATCAGTCGACTCCATCTATTCTGCCCTCACACATGGCTTTAGCTCTGCCCACAAATGGTTCCTCTCTCTTTAAACTTCTAGTCAATGAAAAGAAGACTAAATCCATGATCTTCAACTCTAAACCCTTTCTAGCCGAGGCCACAAAAACAAACTCCTCCCTCCTGGTACTCACCCAAGCTGGCCCTCCCTTGAAAATGTCACATCATTTAGGTACCTAGGAGTCACCCTTGACCCCTCCCTCTCTTTCTCTGAGCATGTCAATCACATCACATGTAGGATCCACTAAAAGTTAGGTAATGTTTCTATTGGTATGCAGCACCCATCTGCTGAAGCATGCCTCGCCATCGCATGTGGAAACCTGCTACCCCTCCTTGACTACTGCTCCCCAGTCTACTCACACCTATCCTCTACCCTACTCTCATGGCTAAACACACGACCTGCAACTCAATATGTCATTTTATCCTCCTAGCTCCTTTCCGCTCCCATCACTGCGCCCTCTACCAGACCTTAGGGTGGCTCCCACTTCAAGGTCACTGACTACGCTATGGGCTGTTTGCTGGACAACTCACTCCAAAACCACACCTGTCCCCATATTCACCCCTACTGACAGATAAAGTGTTCACAAGGAATCTCAGGGCCACCTCGACCACCCCACTAGAAGTACCTTGCACCACACTACTATTGGAAGTCGAGCCTTCTCAGTCACAGCTCCCTCCCTGTGGAACAAGCTCCCTCTGTCCATCTGCTCATCTGACACCCACCAAGATTTCAAACAGAACTTGAAAACCTGGCTTCTCATGGCTGAAAACTATCACTGCAACATGTAAAGAAGCTAAAGCCAACATTCCATACGAACCTCCATGGGTAAGCAGCACTCACTTTCTCCTTTGTCTGTCCCTCCTTCCTCACCACTGTCCTTTTCACAGCCCCCAAGACAACTTGCATCTTGGACTGGTAACTGTAAATTTGCTTTTAAAATTGAAATTGTATATTTGCATTGTATATAACATGTATTGCAGCACAAATCACATGTAGTCTGCTACTGGAATTATATTATGTTATTGTATGTAACCTGTACCATCTGTTTCTGTTAAACTTCCACATCAAGAACTAGTAAATACATTGCAAGATACTAGAATTAATATTACTATAACAAACTGGATAGAGGCTTGATTGAAGGACAGAAGACAGAGAGTGGCGATACATGGTGAAATGTCTGATTGGGTAGCAGTGACCAGTTGGGTGCCCCAGGGCTCGGTACTTGTACCTTGCCTGTTTAATATTTATATAACATCACTAAAAATACCAAATAAAAGGATTAGGCTGACCAAATTTGCAGATGATTGTAGGTTAGGTACTATTACAAATACACAATAAAATATCTCTGAGCTTCAAGATGCACTGGACACAATACAAAATTGGACAAAAATAAAATAACTAAAAATAATTTAAACAAAAATGTACTGTTATGCATACGGGTAAAAGAAATATCAAATCACAGTACAAAATAGAAAATACAATACTTCGTGATACTTCTGATGAAAGAAATTTGGGGGTGACCATCAATGGCCTGAAGTTTAGTACTCACTGTAACAATTTAGTAAAAAGAAATAACCAGATATTAAATTGTATATTAAGACATATAACTAGCAGACCTAGGAAGATGATTATGCCCTATATAGTGCCTTGGTCAGATCTAACTTAGAATATTGTGCCCAGGTGTGGGCACCCTATGAAAAGCATGATATTCAAAAACTGGAGGGAGTTAAATGAAGGGCAACTAGAGCTGTAAAGGGTATTGAGGGCATGTCCTATGAGGAAAGACTGAGTGAGCTAGATTTACCTTGGAATATAGATGACCTGGGGGGACTATTGCATGCTTTATAGGGCAATACAAGATGACAGTCAGAGATGATTTGGATTTAATAGTGAGGATATCTAAATATAAATCTAGGAAAAATCCCTATCAGTTAGAGACTCAAAGATGGCATACACTACAGCGGAAACACTAGTTCAGTCCGAGAGTGGTCACAGAGTGGAATTTATTGCCAACTGATGTAGTAAATAGTGTAAGTATAGATTTATTTAAACATAGGCTAGATATTTTTTTAGATATAGAAAGGTATAGTAACTATCAGAGATAGGAGCATTTACCATTAGATTTTAAAGTCAAACTTTAAAGATCATGTGCAACGGTTTTTGCATATTTTTTATAAAAGCTTGAAAAGCTGACATTCAAGTCCTTGTGTCATGATTAGTGTTTCCTGAAAATTTCATGCTGTTTGAGTTTGTGGTTTTCTTTAAATCAGCATTTGTTAACTTGCTCTACAGTGGCTGAAAACAGTGGAGTTATTTTTGTCCTCTGTCAAACTTAGAGTGTGATGACATTTTGGAGTAGCTTACTGTTTCAGAGTCCCAATCAGAGCAGCACACTGTAGAGTTAATGGTTTGCTGAGCTCTCCAAGTTTCTTACAAACCCAGTCTCTGGTTTGTGTTTAGATAGATCAACTTAAAACATATCATTATCGTCTGATAAAAAGCTGATCATTTTAATTTCAATGCTGAATTGAAGTAGTGGAAATCTTTCTCTATGAGAAATCAGCTTGTCTGTATCAAAGCTTTCAGTTCTTTCTAATCAAAAATCTGATTTTTTTTCTAACTATATAGCACAGGGCTGTTTAATGAATATAATATAAATCTAAATGTTGTTCATTCACAGAAACAGTTTGTCTTTGATGTAGCCTTCATAAATACATTCATGTAAGAACATTTTTTTTTATGTCAGATTGACAAACAGTACATGTGCTTGAATTACTGTAGCAGAGTGTGACAGGCACCTGTCTGAACTCACAAATTTCAGTTCTTTGGTGATTTCTGTGTGAAAATATTTAATGTGCGTGTACAACTAGAAACACTATGTGGCATCTTGATGCACCGTGTCTCTGCCCCACAGTTGAGGCAGCTGCAGTCTACTGCCACCTGTCCCTGCCCCACAAGCTCCCTGCCTTCTGCTCGACATGTGAGACTGCTGCATCCTGCTGCCCACTGTCTTCTCCCACACAATCAGGGATTGTGCACCCTGCTGCCTCCATCCCCTGCCTAAAGAATCAGGGTTGCTGCACCCTGCCAACCCCTGCCCAAACAGTTGGGAATGACGCACCCTGCTGCCCTCTCTCCCTCACCCTCACAGTTAGGGAAGCTGCACCTGTTGACCCCTGTTCCTGTTTGCACAGTCAGGGCTGCTGTGCCGCGCTAAGCCCTAGTGTGCCAGGTCCCTGCCTCCACAGCTGGGGCTGCTGTACCATGTTGCCCTAGCCACCAGTGGTGGGGCTTTTGCTACAACCTGCTACCCACTTCCATTGCCCCAAATGGGCAGGGCTGCTGCAATACTCCATCTCAAAGTCAGGGCTGCTGTACCCTGATGCCCCCGTGTTCTGCACCACAGTTGAGACTTCTGCATCATGCTGTCCTCTATCCCTTGTCACCAGAGACAGGGCTTCTGCACCCTGCTCCTTTCTACACAGTTGGGGTTGCCATGGCCTGCTGCTTTAGTTCCCCATGCCACTGTAGTTTGGGCTGCTGCGCAACTGTCACTTGCCACAAGATGCAGGGCATTTGCTGCACCCTGTTGCATGCCTCCACAGTTGAGGCAGTTGCATCCTGCTGTCCCCTGCCACCAGAGTCAGATCCTTTGCTATACCCTGCTACCCACATTCCTTGTCCCAGACAGGCATGGCTGCTGCACCATGTCCCACAGTTTGGGCTGCTGTATCCTGATGCCACCCCATCTCCTGCCCTAACATTCAGGGCTGCTACACCCTGCTGGTCTCTGTCCCCATGCTCACAGTCAGGACCACAGCACCCTGTTGCCCCCTGTCCCTGTCTCCACAGTCAGGGCTGCTGTGCTGTGCTACACCCCAGAATATCATGCCTCCTGCATTCACATTTGGGGCTGCTGAGCCCTGCTACACATTTCCATTGCCCCAAATGGGCTGGGCTGCTGCACAATGTACTCCGTGTACCACTGTCAAGGTTGCTGTATCCTGATGTCCACCTGTGTCCTGCCCCACAGTCAAGGCTTTTGCACCATGCTGTCCTTTGTCTCCTGTCACCGTTGTGTCCTGCTGCACCATACAGCCCCTTGCCTCCACAGGAAGGGGACAAGGTGCAGCAAATGCCCTTACTTTTGTGCTGCACCCTTCCCAAACAGTTGGGGTTGCTGCACCCTGCTACCCTCTCTCTCACCCTCACAGTCAGGGACACTGCACATGTTGCTCCCTGTTCTTGTCTCAGTAGAGTGTAGCAAAGGATCTGACTCTGGTGGCAGAGGGACAGCAGGGTGCAACTGCTTCAACTGTGGAGGCATGCAACAGGATGCAGCAAATGCCCTGAATCTTGCAGCAAGTGGCAGCATGGTGCAGCAGCCCTAATTGCAGAGGTATGGGTCTCTAGGGCACAGCAGACCACAGCAACCACAACTGTGTAGAAAGGAGCATGGTGCAGCAGCCCTGTCTGTGGTGCTAGGTGATAGAAAACAGCATGGTGCAGAAGCCTCGACTGTGGGGCAGGACACATGGGGCATCAGGGTACAGCAGCCCTGACTGTGAGATGGGGTACACTTGGTGCAGCAGCCCTACCCATGGAGGCAGGAAACATGGTGATTTAGGGCCTAGCGCAGCACAGCAACCTTGACTGTGGAGACAGGAACAGGAGGCAACAGGTGCAGCTTCCCTAACTGTGAGGGTGGAGGAGATAGGGCAGCAGGGTTCAGCAACTCCAATTGCTGGGCAGGGATCAGCAGCGTGCAGTAGTCCTGATTCTTTAGGCAAAGGATGGAGGCAGCAGGGTGCACAATCCATGACTTTGTGGGAGAAGACAGTGGGCAGCAGGGTGCAGCAGCCTCAAATAAGGAGCAGAAGGCAGGGGGCTTGTGGGGTAGGGGACTGCTGGCAGTAGACTGCAGCTGCCTCAACTGTGGGGCAGAGACACAGTGCATCAGGATGCCACATAGTGGCTCTAGTTGTACACGTACATGATGTATTTTCACACAGAAAATACCAAAGAGCTTAAATTTGTGAGTTCTGACAGTACATGTGCTTGAAATACTGTAGCAGAGTGTGACAAGCACCTGTTTGTCAATCTGACATGAAGAAAATATTCTTACATGATTGTATTTATGAAGACTACATAAAAGACAAACTGTTTCTGTGAATGAACAAAATTTAGATTTATTTTATATTTGTTAAAACAGCCCTGTGTTATATAGTTAGAAAAGAATTAAGGTTTGATTAGAAAGAACAGAGCTATGATACAGACAATCTGATTTCTCACAGAAAAAGATTTCCACTACTTCAATTCAGCATTGGAACTGAAATGATCAGCTTTGTAAAGGAAAATAATTATATATTTTAAGCTGATCTATCTAAACACAAACCAGAGAATGGGTTTGAAAGGAACCTGGAGAGCTCAGCAAACCATAAACTCTACAGAGTGCTGCTCTGATTGGGAATCTGAAACAACAAGCTACTCCAAAATGATGTCATCGGTCTCTAAGTTTGACTGAGAGCACAGAAATAACTACTGTTTTCAGCCACTGTAGAGCAAGTTAACAAATGCTGATTTAAAGAAAACCACAAAACCAAACAGCATGAAATTTTCAGGAAACACTAATCATGACACAAGGACTTGAATTTCAGCTTTTAAAGCTTTTATTAAAAATATGCAAAAACCGTTGCACATGATCTTTAAGGCAAGCATTTAAGGATATTAGTCCAGTAGCTTGAACATATCTATGATACCTATGAATTGTACTGTATCTTGTATGTACTGTATGTATTGTACTTTTGCCACTGTGAGGCCCAGGTCATGACTGAAAACAGTTGTCTGGATCAGTGCACCTACCCAGTTACCAAATACATCAGTCAATAAATAAATAAAACAATTGGTTGAATGAAACTGATAAGATTGAAGTTTCCACCAATACCGTATCCTTTAAAAAGTGAACTTGTTCAAGCAGGGAAACAGTTGAAGAATAGTAAAATATCCCCATGGCTATTTTTGAACATATGGGGAATACCAATGTTAAAAAGAGTAAAATTAGGAATAAGGTATTATCAGCAGAATTAATTAACAGCCAAAAATGAATACAATTATGTATCATCATGTAAATGGCACCTGAAAGAGTCACAGATTTCTCTTGTGGTTTGGGTTGCTGTTCCGATTAAGTTCAGCCAGCAGTTTGTCTTTGTTCTGACTGATTCTTCCCACCTGGTTCTTAGAGATGCCGAATTCTTTTGTTACTTTTGAAAGAGAGGAGTTGGGCAGTTGCAATGATTCAATAACTTTTATTTTTTGACTTAATGAAAGGTCAATACGCTTACCGGATGCCATCTTACATTAAAACACAGCACAAACAGTTCAGAATGCTTCATGAAGCAGCCACTAATTACTAACATCTTATATTGGGAGATCTTTAATGAGGTGCAAATGTGAAAATTCATCACCTTCAGAGACAGCTGCAAACTCTGAAACATTCCGATTAAATGGAAGGGACATCCCAGTTAAGGGGATAATGATGCCATAGACTAACATTATAAACAAATTGGTGCCTTGGGGAGCGTTCTAATTAAGCAGATGTCCCCTTTAACTGCATCTTTATAAAGTGGCTTCTACTGTAATAGATGAGGAAGGCTTTATTCCACCGGATCATTTTTACAATCTTTTCCTAGGGCTCAAACAAAACTTATATCCTTATTATACTGTTAAAAGTATTTTTTAACATATTTATATAGGTAAGAAGCAACATTTGATCATAACAAGAGATGAATAAGCAAGAGTGATGGAGGAAAAAGACAAAATATTTCAAAGAATATACAGTATATGTGTTACTGACAACATACAAAAGGATCCATGGAAGAAACTGAATATTACATGGAATAAGGAAGCTGGGTTATTTTATACAAATCAAGAGTGGAGGAATCTGAGGATTAAAATTAACAAAGATTATATCTTTGCTAAAAATAAAACTATTCAAAAAAAGATTATAGATTATGCATATTTTACACCCAGGTTACTTGGGAACATATCTAGAGGTGGAAATAAACGGTTTGCATGAATGTGTAGTTATTGATGATTTGTATCACTGTTTTTGGGGCTGTAAGTTTCTACAAGAATGGTAGGTGCAACAAATAAATTATTTAAAAAAATCTTAGACTACACCGTCCACTACAATTAGATCTAGGCTGCCGCCGACAAGATATCTTGTCCTAAAAACCTATGCGTTCTAAATCTTCCGGCAGCCTAAGGGCTAAATGAGACATCTAAATTTAAAGTGAATGGCAGCCACAGAAAAATGTTTTATACTGGGACAATGGTAAACAAAAGAATGATTCTTGAAAACTGGAATATGCCTGCTAGAGGGAAATTTGATGATATAAAATGATGGTTTATGGTTAAGGAGGTTGATCAAATAGAATCACTATGGGAAGACATGGATAATGAAGCAAGTAACAGGGAGCCAACATGGAGAGAAATACAAGCCATTTTACCGCCTTTGCTTAACTTATAAAAGATTGATTCCATAAAGGATTTTGATCCTTTCTTTGCACCAGAATGAGGGAGAGGAAGGGGAGGAAATGACAGTGACAATGACAGAAAACTGGCAGTTTAGCCTAGAAGTTAGAGTAATGAGCTGTGAATGAGCTTGGTACATCCAGGAGACCTTGGTTTGATTCCCATATCCTCCAGTTGCATACTGTGCGACTGAGCAAGTCACGTAACCCCCCCAGTGTTCCCAGGTCACCCCTGAAAACAGGCAGTTGTGGCTAGTGGGCCTTACCTGGTTACCAAAAAGACTGAAAAAAAATAAGTAATGGACCAATTCAAACTGTATTTATTGAAATGACTGATAAGCAGAAAGATGAATTCAATTACTATTACTTTTTTTCTCTCTTCTCTTCTTTCTTTCTCTACTTATGAAAAGGATTAAGCAAACATTAACCAAGCTGTATAAATTACAAAATATTGAAGAAGAAGAGGAATGTGTTTTGCTATGGATTTCCAAATGTACAATCTGTGTTTGAAAAAAATGAAAAAATTGTATTTAAAAAAAATAACAACGGCAGCAAAAAGGCATTGGTCCCTTCATTCTGCCCATAACACCCTATCATACCCTGGGACCTTTTGTCTATACAGATTTTAACTCACACTATCCACCCCCATGCGCCCCTTTTTACTGTTTCTACCCTGAGTAACTACTAAGCCTGTTACTCTGTCCCAGTCATGCTTGAAACCAAAAATGGTTTTGGTGCCTACCACATCAGCTGACAGACTGTGCGACGGATCAACCACTCTCTGTAAAATAAAACTTCTTAGCTTTCCTCCTACCCCTCCACTAGTATTTTGTAAATTTTATTTGTTTCCTTGTCAGACAGCTCCTTTCTTCCATTTTTGGTTGTTAATCTCATTGTCCCCGAGAGCTGCATTAGCATGAGAACATGACGTGTCAGCACCCTGTAGACTCCACAATATGCCTGCCTGCCTTAGAAACATAGAAACATAGACTTTGATGGCAGATAAGGACCACTTGGCCCACCCAGTCTGCCCATTTCCCCTTCCTATTGGATAACCTGCGGATTCTAGTTAACCAACAGCCTACTTCCTGCAACCCCCCACTACAATTGCCTTATGTCTGTCCCATGCATGTTTGAATTCACCCACTGTTTTAGACCCAACAACCTCCCCAGGAAGGCGGTTCCATGCATCCACCACTCTCCATGAAAAAAAAATTCCTCACATTACCCCTGAGCCATCCCCCCTCTATTTTTAAATTGTGCCCCCTTGTTCTTACACCTTTTTCTGAAAGATGCTACCCTCCTGGACTTTGTTGATTCCCTTGAGGTACTTAAAAGTTTCTATCATGTCCCCCCATCCCTCCTTTCATCAAGGGTATACATATTAAGCTCTCAGTCTCTTCATATGGTTTCTGATGCAGACCCTGCACCATTTTAGTTGCCCTCCTCTGGACTGCTTCCATCCTGTCTATGTCCTTGCATAGATGGGGTCTCCAAAACTGCACACAGTATTCCAGATGGGGTCTCACCAACTGTCTGTACAGAGGGATAACCACTTCCCTTTTTCTACTTGTGATGCCCCTTCCTATGCATCCCAGTATCCCCCTGGCTCTTCTTACTGACCTTACATTGCTTACCCACCTTTAGGTCATCTGATATGACTACCCCCAAGTCCCTTTCCATTTTTGTTGTTGTTAGTACCTCCCCTGCTATTGTGTACTCTTCTCCTGTGTTTTTGTTTTACAGGTGCATTACTTTGCACTTCTTTACATTAAATCTAAGTTGCCATATGTCTGACCATTCCTCCAACCTTGCCAAGTCCCTTCTCATCCTTTCTACCCCCCCCCGTGTATCAACTCTGTTACAGATCTTTGTGTCATCTGCAAAGGCATACCTTTCCTCAGACCCTCTGCAATGTCACCTATAAAGATGTTAAAGAGACTGGACCCAGTACTGAGTCCTGAGGTACTCCACTAGTAACCCCCTTCCTTGAATGTGTTCCATTCACTATTACCTTCTGTGTCCTGTTGTGCAGCCAGTTTGCTACATGAGCTACCACCCTGGAACCCACTCCCAGGCTGGCTAACTTGATTATTAGTCTTTTGTGCGGACTGTGTCAAATGCATTGCTAAAGTCTAGGTAGGCCATATCCACAGCCCCTCCTGGTCGATTACTTTGGTCACCCAGTCAAGAAATCAATTAGATTTGTCTGACATGACCTTCCTGCTGTAAATCCATGCTGCTTTGGGTCCTGTGCCGCTGGCCTCCAGGTACTCAACAATTCTTTCTTTCAAGGTGATTCCATCATTTTCCTACCACTGAGGTCAAACTAACAGGTCTGTAGTTTCCTGCTTCTGCCTTGCTCCCACTTTTGTGAAGGGAATCACATCTGCCCTCCTCCAGTCCTCAGGTACCACCCCATCCTCCCATGATTTGTTAAAGAGGGTAGTCAGTGGTGTCACTAGGTCCTCCTTAATTTTTTTAGGATTCTGGGGTGAATTCCGTCAGGCCCCATTGCTTTGTCCACCTTGAGTTTTAGGAGTTCTTTCAGGACTCTTCTGTAAATGGACTGGTGTCAACCCCCCTACCCAGAGTGCTTCTATTGTCTGGTTTAGGTAACTCCTCCTCATCTTCTTTTGTGAATACTGAGCAACAGTATTCATTCAGTATCTCTGCCTTTTCACTGTCTCACTCTGCCCACCTCCCCCCTCCTTTATTAATCTTCACTATCCCTCCCTTAACCTTTCTATACTCCCTAATGTACCTGTAAAAGGTTTTATCCCCCTTCTTAACCGAGCTGCCTGCTTTCTTAACGTTCAAAACATGTTTCAGCAAAGTGTGAAATACCACATTTACCTTCAATTAGCTTTGAAAACTGTCTTAGTTGTAATGTGGTATTTTTTCCATTTAAATTGCATTTAATTTGTGTGTTTCTAAACAGTTTTTCAGGTTATATGTACTTTCAGCATAGAGATACATGGCCAAACCAGGAGGGTCAGTCTAAAGCTGGAAGGGGGAGGTTTAGGAGGGATGAGGGTGGTGGCCAGTTGGAATAAAGTGCTGGAGGAAGAGGTGTTGATGAAGTCAGTGAGCAGCTTTAAGAGAGGCTGGGATAGGCATAAGGGGAAATCATGGGGCTTGGAGGGCCAGATGAGGAAGAAGGAAGGACTGGGAGGCAGGGGCAGTAAAGTAAGTGGAGGACCCTACAATATGAGCAGACTGGATAGACCAAATGGCCTTCTGCTGGTTTCTTTTTATGTTCATATGTTTGTATGTTTTTTCAGGTCATGTTTACTTTTAGCACAGAGATACAGCACTGTTCATAGTGTAAATGGGTGCTGCAAAATCATGTTTTCATATGCCAAGCAGCTCTCAGACAATGAGATTTCAACAATCAGAAAATGGGGACCCCCAGTGCTGTCACAGGGACAAGTACGAAAAGTTAAATTAAACTAAAGCAAACTCATGTATCCCCAACAGCTACATGAAAAGAGCTACCTGCTGACAAGGAAACAAATGAAATGTACAAGATGTGAGGGTGTAGTACTCCTTTAATTTCTTCCTTTCTTTCCTTCGCTCCCTCAATGCTGTCTACTCCAACTAACCAGTCCTGGATTAATTCTCTAATCCAGATGAAGTCTGCTCTTCTGAAATCTGGAACTTCAGCCATTGATGAGGGTTTACTGGTCCCAAGCACGAGCTCGAACCATAATGTGTTATAGTTGTTGCACCCTATTGCTCCCCAACCCACACTCCTCCTTAATTCTAAGTTGGTGGGCACCTGCCTAGTAGGTTCCTTAATCAGGTGCACCAGCAGGCAGTCCTGCAATGTATCTGGCAGGGACTGACTTCTGGTGCTCCTATGTGCTGGAATGTCCCAATCAGTATCTGGCAGGTTAAGATCCCCACCACCATACCCCGCTTTACCACCACCCTCTCTATTTCTGCTCCTGGTTCCCTATCTCTCTCTCTCTCTCTCTCTCTTTTCCCCTTGTTCTGATGGTCTGTAGACCACCCCCATCCATAGATTCTTACCCGAGGTCACCATGAGCTGAACCCACAGTGGTTCTATTTCCCCAATTCCTCCCCCAATGGAACCATCCCCCACTGTCTCAATGCCTTCCCTGACAGAGGACTATCCTCTTCCTTTTATCTTTCCCTTTGTCCTGTCTAATCAGAGTAGCCTAGGAATGTCATGTCCCAGTTATTCTCTGTAGCCCAAGTTTCTGTAATGGTTGTAAGGTCCATCTCCGTGTCTTCCACCATTGCCTGTAGCTCACTGATTTTATTTCCCAGGCTCCTAGCATAAAGGAGGCCACTTTCCATTTTGCTCCTAATCCCCTCTTGCTTTGTCTTGATCCTTCCCCCTTATTTTTCCCTAGCCCCCTGAATTTGTTGTCGTTTGTAGTCTTTGTTGAACCCTCCCTCCCGCTTTGGTCTCTCCCTAACCTAATTTGAACTCCAGCCTTCCTGCTTCCCTTCTAAGTGCTAGTAGCCCCCAGTTCAGGGGAAGCACTTGCTAGGTACTCCACTCTCTCTCCCTTCTCAGCGGCTCCCCTGGCCTCAGCTTTCCCCACAGTTAATTTATCAATCCACCAATGTAGATGCCAAACTTCTGCCCCAGCACATTGGCCCCCCTCTCTTGTTAGGTGAAGGTCATCACCCTTGAAGAGCCTGCTGTTCCACAATCCCCCCAGTCCCCTACAAAGCATTACCCCTCCACCTGACACCATCCCTTCAACCACCCATTAAACTCCTCAGTCTCCTCCTTCCTCACTGTCTTTCCCATTCCCTCTGCTCCACACAGGGAAGATCTCGGAAAAGGCCAGGGAAGCTGGTTGCACCTCCAGTCTGTCCCCCAGTCTTCTAAAGTTATGCTTCCCTGTTTCCACAGGCTGGTTCATCACATAATTGGTACTCCACATTAGGGATGGGTGAACTGGTTCGGCAAAAATCCGAACTGCGCCAAACAAGCTGAAATGTTCAAAAACAAACAGCTTCCAAACATTTTTGACTGTTTGGATCAGTTCAGAATAAATCCTCACCCCCAGTTTTCCTTCTCCCTGGTGTCTAGCAGACCCCCCTCCCTATCCCTGATCAATTCCCTGCAAGTAAAAAAACATACAGTCCTAAATCTTTGTTTCAAATCTGTGGACTGGGACCCCCTCCCTATTCCCATCCCTTTTGATTAAATTACATAACTAAGTGTCCGCAAATAATTCTTCAATGGTGTTTTGCAACCCTCCCAACCCCTCGCCCTGGCAGGTACTGCTCTCACCCCACCCCCCTCCACCTTGATCCCAAACAGGCAACTGGCACAGCTCTCCCTCTCTGCCATGGCCTGCTGCCAGCCCCACTGAGCTGATAATTTTTAATTTTTTTTATTCAAATATTTGGTAACTGGGAAAAGCATGCTGAGCCAAGGCTCTATTCCAGGTGTGTCCTGGTGGAAGGTGTAAAAGGGTTACAAAAATGTATAAGAGTATATAAACTATAATGCAGCATGAATTAGTAACAGAAAGTAGCAGTAAACTTTTCATGAGGCAATTGTACTGAGCTAAGCAACGCAAGAGACAAATGATGGAGCTTACAATAGTAAATGTGTTACAATTGCTACTTAAGAAAAATAATAAGTGATGAATGAAGGCAGGAGTCACAGTAGTGAGTAGAAGGGAGCAGGAGTGGTTTAGTTTTGACAGACATGGGGTGGGGATCGGGGATGTAGCCAGGGATTTCAGATCTGCACACCAAGTGGACTCACTGCTACCCCCCCCAAGGGTGTAGCCAGACAATATACAAATGTACACCAGGACCGTGTTTGTTGCCTCATTTGGCACAATAACTACAACTTTTGTATCTCATGACAGTGGTTGTTGCCATGCATGGGTAAATACAAATGCCATGCATTGTTCCCTAAGACACCCACATACCAGCCCAGAGCCTGTAAAGTTGTATTGTCCTTGGGATGCAAAGGGAGTATTAGTAATCAGTCCTTCTAGTTTCAACTCCTATGAATAAAATTACAGAAAGGTTCAGTATTTTCTTTGTTAGTTTTCATGGAAAAAGAAAGCAGTTCAGAGCCTATTTTCTACCCCCCTTAAATACAATTGCACACCGTGGAGTGCTTGGAGTATGCCTGCCTACACCCATGGTGGGGATGATGCGAAGTTGAGTCTTGCAGGCTAAGTGGGAGGAGGAGTTCCTGATAGAGGTGGGGAGTTTGTTCCACAAACAGGGGAGCCTGTAGGAGAAGGCGGCTTTACCAGATGTGGAGGATGGGCGAGGCAGGGTGAAGGATCTTTCACTTCTATGCCTCAGTAAATAAGGGGAGAGAGTCAGAGGACAGACTAACCACTAGGTGGGAGGGAAGCATGTTGAACTAGAATTTAGATATGAATATGAGGAAGTGAATATAGCATCTATGGGACAGCGGAGTGAGACTTAGAGAAGTAGCGATCACAGTGGTGAGTTCAAAGGAGGGAGTTTGTTGCGAAGCAGCAGAAAGAATTCAAGAGGATAACCATCCTAGACAGGGTTGTTGCAGGGGCAGAGCTGTAAACCACGTCTACATAATCAAAGATTGGGAGGATCATTTTAGATAAAATTTCACATCTGGCAGGTAGTAGGAGAGAATCTCTGTGCTGGTATAGCATACCAAGTTTTGGGCAGAGTTTTGAAACAGTGGCTTCAATGTGGGTTGAGATGGACAAATGGGGGTCCAACCATACACCTAGATATTTATATTTAGTGACCTATTCTAGTGGGGAGCCATCTATTGATGTGATTGGGGGGCGGATCTGCTCAATTTCTGCACCATGCCAAAAACCATGGATATTGTCTTGGAGATATTTACTTTCAGTTGGTTTTGGCTGAACCAGCGATGAATGTTGTTGAAGTCTGTTTGAAGGGAAGCTTGAACTTAGTGCAGTACAGGACTGGAGGTAAAGAGGAGAGCATCATCCACATATTTGTGTATACTGGATTTAGTGCGGGAGAAGGGGAGGTTATTTATAAAAAGGAAGAAGAGGATAGGCCCAAGACAGAGCCTTGTGGCATGCCAGCTAAGATGGGAAGTGGGGGAGGTGGCATCTGCAACTCTGACCGATTGGAATCTGTTGGAAAGGTAGGACTGAAACCACTGAATGGTGATGAGGGCTAGACTGATTGCCTCTAGTTTCAGTAGGAGGAGGGGGTGGGAGATGGAGTCAAAGGCCTTAGCCAGGTCGACAAACCACTACAGTTAGATGGTCAAGATCTGAGGCTGAGTGGAGGCTGAGTGGATATGATTTGTGACATGCAGGAGTGAAGAGATAGCAGAGTAGTGTTTTCTGAAGCCAGATTGATGAGGAGAGAGGAGATTGTTAGCAGTGAGGTGGTCAGACAGCCTGGAGTGGGCCAAGGATTCCTGGAGCTTGGCAAGAGTTGGGAGGAGGGAGATAGGCTGATAATTACCCAGAAAGAAGGGGTCACCACCTTTATGGAGGGGGATAACACAGGCAGATTTCCAGGTCTGTGGGACCAATCCTGAAGAAAGAGATTTAGGATATGGGTGAGAGGCTTGGTAATAGCAGGAGCTTAGGGTGGATCCTGTCAGGACTAGATTTGGTGGTGTTTAGAGAGCAGAGGGCTGTAAGAACCTTGAGTTCTGAGACAGCGGGAGAAATGGAAGTTGTTGGTGCAGGGGAGAGGAAAGGGGGCTGGGATGGGGTGACCTCTTGGTAAGGCACAGGAAGTGAAATATTTGTTGAGTGTATCGGCCGTACTTAATGGGTCAGTGTCTGACTATCCTCGTTTCTTGAAGATTGGGGTGCCAGACTGGGCTGGAGGGTCGAGAAGAGAGTGTACAACTTTCCAAAAGTTAGAAGATTGAGTGTGAGAGTTGCGAATTAAAGAAGTCAGCATTGGCAAGTCTAATGGCCTTAGTGCATGCATTATGGAGGGTGCTGAAGATTTGCCTATTTTGCTGGTTTGGATGGGATTTGAAGACAAACCAAGCTCTCTCTCTGGCCTTGCATTTGGCTAGGATGGGCTGTTATCCACTGATGGTGGCGCTTCCTGACCTGGACTTTTTCAGCAGGGAATGGTTGTCCCAGATGTTGATGAAAATATGTAGGAAGTTGGAGAGGGCAGTGTCAACATTTGGGACTGCATACACTGGTTGCCAATCAGCAAACCAGAAGCTGGTAAGCAGAGATTCGGTGTCCAACGTGTTTAGAGGGCATGTATGTACTTGGGGGCATATTTAGGCATGTGTGTTTTCTTGATGCAGTATGTAATACATTGATCACATAGGGTATTTGCTAGGATGCCGGAAGAAGTTATTCTGTGAGAGTGAGAAGTGAGAACCCAGTCAATGAGAAAGTGGTTTTGGGAGTGAGGGCTGTAACGAGTGGGTTCGCTTAGTAGTTGACAGATTAAGGGCTTCTATTTTGAAGATGTAGGCCTTGGAGGAGGGGGAAAGCCAGTCCAAATTGAAGTCACCTAAAAGAACCAGTTCCCCCACTGTGGGTAAGGTCAGATAAGGAAGCAATGGAAGAGATGAAAGAATTATGATCCAGATGAGGGGAGGTGTAGAGCACCCCTATAAACAATGGGAGTGAGGCAGGAAGGGCAAGTTGAGCCTGGAGAATTTCATGGGAGCTTGGGCGAGCTTCCTTGAAAGTGACCTAACATGAGAGGGGCTGTTTTATGTAAATGGCAATGCCGCCACCTCCCCTTCTGTAGTCCTGTCTGGTTAGAGTATAGTTTGGAAGATTTAGAGAGGAGTCAGGAATCTTTGCTAAGAGCCATGTTTCAGACAGGCAGAGTATGTCCAGAGAGTGCTCCAACATCCAGCGTGAGAAGGTCCAGTTTGGGGAGAAGACTTAGGATGTTTATGTGGGCGATAGAAAGACCTTTGTTGAAGCTCAGTGGAGAGTGATCAGCCTGAGGACCCAGATTAGGTTCAATATCACCTGCAAGGAGAAGGATGAGGAGTAGGAAGGAGTAGACAGCAGGGAACTTGTATCTCCTTGTGTATAGGAAGGCTTTGGGGAAAGGTCTGGCAGCTCTAATTAGGGATGCGAAGGTTAGCATCTGGGATGGTAAGGTACTGGGGCTAATTTGGGAAGAGAGGACTGATTGAGCTGCCTGTCGAGGGCATGGTAGCAGCTGCATAGCGGTAGCTTGAAAGGTAAATGGAGATGGGGGGGTCTGGGGAGATTCCTATAGGACTGGTGGCTGTGAAAGCTGATGTGATATGGGGCCAGAAAAATGTAAAGGGGGTTCTTCATGGTCATTTTAAGCAGGAGTGGGCAAGGAACTCTGAGTAAATTGGCCAGCAACAATGAATGGGAAAAGGAGTGGGACTGGCTCCAGCACTGGTAGGGGGTGCTAGTACAAGAATCCCTGGTGAAGAAAGAATAGAGTACAGAAAGAAATGGGTGAAAAGGTAGCACAGAAAAAAAAAGTTACGATTTCTACTACCTATGTGGGGAGGATAGCAGGATTAGGATTGGTCAGGTTCTGCTATAAGGTGGAGCCTAGAATGGACTTCGAGGATTTAAAGATTGATGGGGCGGGGGAGGGCAGGCTGAAATTTTCCACAAGAATACAAAAATTCAGAGAAGCAACCTTAGTTAGCAAAATAATAAAAACAGCTTGCAGCTGGCTGAGGAATGCTGTGGAGCCAATCAGTGAGTCTCCGTCCAGAAGATCGGGGTGCAGAAGAAGAAAGCAGAGCACCAAGAAATTGAAATGCAGTGTCTCTGTGTAGGGCTTGTACTGAGGACAGCTTCTGGATGTGGCAGGAGGGTGGCACAGTTGGCGGCAACCACGGAGCACCAAACTACCATGATCAGTGGGGTGAAGCCCAGTTGAGGGCTCTACAGCTGTGGGAGAAAACAAGAAGAAAACAGGGGATTAAATTTGATATGAGTACTGGGTGGGGGCAGGGGACAGCTTGACGAGGTGTGAAAATGGAGGCGGGAGGGGAAGGAGACAGTAGACAGAGAGACAGCAAGGGGCCTGAGCAGTAGGGGACTTGAATAGAATAAACTCAGCGGAGGGCAGGGTCAGAGAAAATTAGCAGAGAAAGAGTTGAGGTGAGCGGATCAGTGCCGAGCTCTGGGGGAGGGAGGGTAGAGGGAGAAAGAGCAGAGGGCAGGTCAGTAGGCAGATAGAAAAGCAGGGAGGACAGCAGTGAAAATAAGTTATAACAATTAATAGCACTGCCCTCATTTAGCAGCAGTTCACATATACATATACAGCAGTTTAAACAACACTATAACTAGGATTCATAGATAGCAGCTCTACCCGTGTATTACGGCAATACTCAAATAAAGCAGTTTAAATAGCAGTGAAAAGTAGGAATTAGCAAAATAGCAGCTTTACCCTTGACTAAAGCACTTCCTATAAAAAGCAACAATGAATGAGCTTGTACTTCTACTAGCACACGTTCATTCATTGCCAGCTCCCACTCGTTCCTTGAGGTCCTCTTGGGTGCAGTGGAGATGAGCAGAGGACAGTTTTAGTCACCGCAGGGGGGTGGCAGGATGGGGAAAGGCATTGTGAGCCCCCCAGTGACCAAAACTGCCCTTCTCTTATCTCTGCAACACCCAAGAGAACCTCAGGGAATGAGCGGAGCTGCCTGGCTGTTAATGAATGAATGCGTGCTACTACAATTATGCACTCATTCATTGTCATCTCAGTCGGGCAGGCAGCTGGCAGTGGTGGAGAGGGAGGGCTGTGCCTGTTGCCCACACGGGGTCAGGGTGGGGGGGAGCAGGGTGGGAGCAGTACCTGCTAGGTTGGGGGGTCTGCTAGACATCAGGGAAGAATAATAATTTGGGGACACTCAGTTATTTAATTTAAACAAAAGGAACTGGGGATAGAGAGGGGGGACCCGGTCCACAGATTCAAAAGGAAGTCTAAGGACTCTATTTTTTTCCACTTACAGGGGATTGATTTGGGATAGGGAAGGGGTCTAACTAGACATCAGGGAAAAGTAGGGGGGGGGAAGCTGCATATTCTAAAAGATTCAGATAAGGATCAGCTAAGCATTCAAACCTTTTTTCCTTATCCGAGCCTTATAGGACCTCCAAACCTTTTGAGGTTCACCCATCCCTACTCCATATGTATCAGCACCCCCTGCTCCCCCTCCCAATTCCCCACCACCATCCGTATCCTAGCTATATCTCAGATTGCTGATGCACCAGGAAGGCACCTGACCATCACCCTGTCTTCCCCCCCACCCACTACCTTCTTTACCCCCTAATCATTAAGTCCCCAATGACTAAAACATTTCTTGCTGCCTTCTTCCCACTCTCCCCATCAGGTAAGGCAAGGCAAGGCATGGCAAATTTTGTTTAAAAGACTCCCAATCCCAGAGGCTGTGGGCACTGCACACAAATCTAAATCAGTAATAATTTTAATAAAATAACACTATAATAAATAAGACTAGATTAAATCACACATTTATAAAATTTTAAATAGATGAGTCAGAAGAATAAAACTAAATAAATATCTAAATAAGTGGCCAGGGACAAAGCTGGATGACAGAAGTCAGGCCAGGACAAAATTATAAGACAGTCCGGGAAAGTCCAATTGTACAGGAAAGCCATGAGGCGGGCTTTGAATACCTCTACTGAAGGGTTTTCCCTTATAGCTAGAGGTAGCAAATTCCACCATATGGGGCCGGTGACACTGATAGCTCTGTCACTGGCCATTTTTAACCTCACCCTGGGAATCACAAGGAGGCCCCTAGAGGAAGAGCAGAGGGAGTGGACCAAGACAGCAGGTGTAAGAAGGTCTGCAGATAACCAGTGCCCAGGCCGTGTAGGGTCTTAAAGGTGAGCAAGTCCACCTTAAAAAGGACCCTCCACCTGATCGGCAGCCGGTGCAGTTCATGTAGCACCGGGGTGATGTGGCAGTACTTAGACTGCCCTGTCAGCAGCCTAGCAGCTACATTCTGCACCAGCTGCAGCTGCCGGAGGGTACCTCCAGAGACCCCAAGGTAGAGTGCATTACAGTAATTAAACCTCAACGTCACAAAGGCATGTACCAAGGTGGAGAGGTCCAGGGGCGGAACTAGAGACTTTATCCTCCACACAAAAGATTAATATACAAGTTAGCCAGCCTGGGAGTGGGTCCCAAGATGACAGCCTGGGTAAAGAATTGGCTGGAGAATAGGACACAGAGTAATAGTAAATGGAGTCCACTCAGAAGAAAGGAGGGTTACTAGCGGGGTACCGCAGGGTTCAGTATTAGGACCGGTCCTCTTCAATGTCTTTATAAGCTACATTGCGGAAGGACTGGAAGGAAAAAGTATGTCTCTTTGCAGATGACACTAAGATCTGCAACAGAGTTGATGCACAGGTGGGGTGGAAAGGATGAGAAGGGACTTGGCAAGGTTAGAGGAATGGTCAAATGTATGGCAGCTTAGATTCAATGCTAAGAAGTGCAAGGTAATGCACCTGGGAAACAAAACCCAGGGAAGAGTACACAATGGGGGGTGAGATACTAACAACAACAAAAATGGAAAGGGACCTGGGGGTAGTCATATCAGATGACCTAAAGGTGGGCAAGCAATGTGAGAGGGCAGCAAGGAGGGCTGGGGGTACTGGGATGCATAGGGAGAGGCATCACCAGTAGAAAACAGGAAGTTATTATCCCTCTGTACAGACAGCTGGTGAGACCCCATCTGGAGTACTGTGTGCAGTTCTGGAGATCCAATCTCCGCAAAGACAGACAGGATGGAAGCTGTCCAGAGGAGGGCAACTAAAATGGTGCAGGGTCTGCACCGAAGACATATGAAGAGAGACTTAAGGAGCTTAATATGTATAGCCTCAAGGAAAGGAGGGAGAGGGGGGACATGATAGCAACTTTCAAGTACCTCAAGGGAATCAACAAAGTCCAAGAGGGTAGCATCTTTCAAAAAAAGAGGTGTGCAAGAACAAGAGGGCACAATTTGAAGATAGAGGGGGCGGCTCAGAGGTAATTTAAGGAAGTATTTTTTTCACAGAGAGGGTTGTGGATGCATGGAACAGCCTTCCGGAGGAGGTTGTGGAGTCAAAATCAGTGGTGGAATTCAAGCATGCATGGGACAGTCATAAAGCAATTCTGGGGGGTGGGGGTAAGAAGAAGCAGGCTGCTGGTTAACTAGGATCTGCAGCTTATCCAGTAGGTAGGGAAATGGGCAGACTGGGTGGGCCAAGCGGTCCTTATCTGCCGTCAAATTTTATGTTTCTATGTATGTTTCTAATATTCTTCAGATAGTAAAAACTAGTATGGACAATGGATGACACCTGCGATTCAAGCTTCAGTCTGCTGTCTAGAATAATGCCAAGATCTTGCACATTTAGAGGAGGCCTTCAATGGTACAGATCCAAGAAGATTACTACTGGTGTTGATACAGGATGCCCTTACATATAGCATAATTCTGGACAATCTTACTTATAGGCTTCAGTGTTCAAAAATGTTAAAAAAGAAAGATATAATCCAAAGTCCATCAAAACTCATGTATTTATTAAACTCTTTCTTCACACCCATATACATGAGGCAACGGTTTCGTGGCTTAACTTCACTTCCTCAGGCCAATCGTATATGAACAGTGTTGACACCAAATAGAAACAAATAAATCCATTCAGATACAGTTTTAAAATTTCTGCTCCTTTTACATTAATATGTCACATTGGTATATACTGCCAATAGTTCTTTATAATAACATATTGAATTAAGTCAAATTTTCAATTAAAATTTCATTTAGAAACTAATTATAAAACATCTTCTCTTTCTTAGTTAAATCCCAATCCATTTTATATTATTGTCCCCATATTAAAGTCAAATTTTAGTTAAATGTAGTATAAACTTTGTATTATTTTCAAATATGCAAAAACATACCTTAATTTTCATTTATTTGAACTCCACTGATCTGGAAGTCCTGATATATTACTCTCAAAACGAGCACCATGCCGCCCTGTTCTTATTACCATCTATTAGAAAAAATATATATTTATTTCAAATGTAAATATCTTTAAATCTTGTATAGTTATTTAAACATCATATTGCCAGTCACCTGGTCACACTCTAAAATGGGCTAGTTCACTTCTAAAAATTTTCATCCACTTAATAGTAATCTTGCTAGGAAAACCACGTCTAATGTATCTTTGGCAATTGTCCTCATGAATTGAAAGCAGCTATGGGGAAGGAAACAAACATAAAAATTAATTTCTAACACTGTTTTTTACCAATTTAATACTATTATTCATTTCTCTGTTAAAATTTGAATTTTACTACGGTAATCCCTACCTGCTGTTGCCTATTTTTACACGGAGCTCAGTTGCTCATTGCTTTCATTAAACCACGTTCTGGGATAGAACTTAGTGTCTTTGCATCTTTTTCAACTTACTATAAGAAGGAAAAGAGGACATTAGTATTTGAAAACATTTTTGATCCCTGTGCCACGGATTTAAAATAAACTTTAACTTTTACCTTGCTCCACGCAGTGCCCCTCATCTCAGGCAAAAGACTGCCTTTTGGAAGGAGTCAAGCGGTCTGATCTGGGTTTTAAATACCCTCCAAAAGCTCGCAAAATTAACTAATTGAATAATTGAATAACCTCCTTAATTACCCTGAATCCATTTATTTTCAAACTAGTACAGAGTAAAGACAACTATATCACTTGCCTATCCTTGTGACTAAATGGTTAAAATAACCACCTTCCTAGGCACACTGTCCTAGTCAGAAGTTCAATTCCCATCTCCGTTTTTTTGCCTAAATTATTTGTCCCCTGTATGAATTACTCTTTAAATATATTAATTCTTTGAAATTCACTACATATTGATCTGTAACAAAGATTTTAACATGGGTTTTAGTGTCCTAATATATTAATTCTCCAACGTGTCAATTCTGCCCTGAAAAACCTTTATACTGGATGTATACTCATTATCTCCTTGTTTTGACCTAAAGGTTTAAATCCCACCACAACCACTGAAACCATCTATTATTTTACTTATTGTTTTCTGTGTTAGTTTTGTAAATAAACCTAATCTCCCAAAATGTAAATATTAATTGCTAATAAACGTTTCAGCCTTTTTTGCACATATCAATTTATATGTGATATGTACTTTCATCTTTATTTATGTGAAAGGTGGGTTAAACTCCCACCAGGGCCACTACTAACACCTGTTGTTTTCACTTTGTTTATATCCACTTAATATTTATATTAACTAGTAAAGTATTATATTACCAGAAAATTCTGTTAATGATATGCTTGCAATTCCATTCATGTGTTATGTGGGTTAAACTCCCACCAGAACCACTTATTTTTGACTGCTTCATTCTTGTTTTAACCAATTAAATGTGATCTTACCATAAAATTTATTTTACTGATTACATACACTTGCACTTTCATTCATGTTATTATAAGGGTTAAACTCCCACCAGGGCCACTACTAACTCCTGTTATTTCCACTATGTTTATGTCCACTTTAATATTTATGTTAACTAATTAAGTTTGATGTTACCAGAAAATTCTGTTGATGATATGCTTACAATTCCATTCATATATTGTGTGGGTTAAACTCCCACCAGAACCACTTATGTGATTTAAATCTTCCTTCATACTAATGTTGATACCAAATATTTGCTACAGATTATATGTATTATTAATATTAAGCAGGTATATTCAAATCCTAGTTCCAATATAGGTTCCAATTGCATGATTCGTTCATACCAGTCCTTGGGTTAACACTGCCCATTGTGTATATCCAATATAATTCTCTCTTTAATAACAAAGTGTACCATGAATTTCTGTGTTCTTGAGGTTCCAAAACTTTCTCAAGTCCCCAAAATCTCAGTGATGCTGGTGTATGTCCTTCACAGTTAAAATGTTTTGCCACTGATGACTTCTCGTCTCTCAGCCTGATGTCACTTTTGTGTTCCCCAATTCTTGTTCTAAGTTCTCTTGTCATCTTCCCAACATAGAGTTTGTCACATGGACATTGGATTATATAAATTACATGATGTGACTTGCACCAGAGGTCATCCTATCATGCCTTCTGTTAGACTCAACTACCAGGACCTCTGTCTTGTCAGGGTTCAGTCACAACCAGCTGGAGGCCATCCAGTCATTGATCTCAGCAAGGCAAGTATTTAGCACGTCCACTGCGTTGGATGTCCCAGGGCCAAAGGAGAGGTAAGCTGAGTATCATCAGCAGAGCAATGAAAACTCAGGCTGTACTTCCTAATGAGCTCTCTCAGGGGCAGCATGTACATGGCAAACAACATCGACGACAAGACCGAACCCTGGGGTACTCCACACAACAGGAGGCTAGGGAAGGAGGAGGAGAAATTCCCCATCACTACCCTTTGCCTCCTGTTCATGAGAAAAGACTCAAACCAGCAGATGACAGTGCCAGCGAGTCCACAGAATTCCCTCAGGTGGTCGAGTAACACACAATGGTCCACCATGTCAAATGCTGAGGAGAGATCAAGGAGAATGAGAATTTATTTATTTATTTGAATTTTGGTAACCGGGTGGGCCCACTGAGATATATGTTCCTTTTTCAGGGGCAACCAAGGGGAGAGGGGTTACAAAGGGAGGAACAATACAATAAACAGTAATACATGACAAGTGTACGCAGACACTTTTACAAGACAATACATCATAAACAAAGTGATGAACTGAGCAGAAGTCACGGGCAGTAAATTAAGTTACACAGTTCCATGCTAATAAAGGGATATCAAGTTTTACATGCTCAGCAATAGCTACAGAATACATGTAGCGAGGAGGAGAAGGTAAAGTCAGGAAAGGGGGGAGGAGGAGAGGGGAAGATAAAGTATCAGGATGAGGACAGGATGAGAAAAGAGAGGGGGAAGAGAGGGGAAAAAGGAAGGGGAGAGGTTCATGTTACAAGGGGAGGATTAGGAGCAGGTACTGTTGCAGGTAGGAGGTGGAAAGAAAATTTCTTTGTAGAGTCTCTTGAATTGGGGGAAAGATGTACATGAAAATAGGCTGTGTGTGAGGCTGTTCCATTTTTGAGGTGCTGCTGTAGTGAAGGATCTTCTGCCTAAGGTTTAGTGAGTTTTGGGTATGTTTAGTATATGGAGGTGGGAGGATCTGATAGTCCTATAGAAGGATTTCAGTGACAGTAGATTGAAGAGGATGGGTGGGGAGGGAAGGTGGATGAGTTTGAAGATGGTGCATAGTACAGGGAAATCCATTTTGGCCTCAAAGGGCAGCCAACTTAGAGTGTTGAGCACGCCGCAGTGATGGGCTCTGGCTGGTTCTCTGGCTGCAAAATGTGCGATTCTGTGATAGACCAGCTTGAGCTTGGTCAGAATGGAGGTCTTGACAGAGTGAGTTATTGGGGCCCCATAAAAAAGCCATAGGAGAAGGGTTGTCATGGCAATAGTCTTCTGAGCATGGGGTGTAAGGTAGAGAGCAGCACGATATAGGAGGCCAAGTTTTTGATCAGTTGCTTTAATGATATTTGTTGCATGTGATTTAATGGATAGATGCTCATCAAGAGTCATGCCCAGATATTTGAAGGTGGACACTCCTTCTAAATAAACACCAGAGGAGGTATTGACTACCAGGGGAGGCTGAAAAGTTGAGTTGAACAAGGTATGATGAAAAAATGTATCGAAAAAGAGTAGGGGAAGTTTTATTAAGAAATCAAACAAACCAAACAAAAAATAAGAACAGAGTCCAAACAGATACAAAGGAATGAAAAAAGCAGCAACAGTATACCAACAATGGAAAATAAGAAAATAAGTAACAAAATACAACAGTCAGGTAACTGGTACGTCACTATCAGTGACCCAAGGTAAGTTTCTCCATGGTTGCAACAATTTAGGTCGATTGAGAGACTTCAGTTCCTGAAAGTAAATGCGTTGTAATTCATGCAAAATCTTCACATAAAGTTCCTCATAGGAAATATTCAACTGTTGCAGGGTAAAAAGACATCTAGAATTCCAGATGTACCATTTGATTACCACAAAAATAATATATAAAGTACTGTGATCCCAACATGCCCAAGAGAGTGGATAATCCCCATACAATAACCTGGAATAAGAAACCTGTTGAAAAATAAACATGCCAGTTGCCCCAAATAAAAAATTCCAAAAAGAAAAAATGTAAGAACAAGTAAAAAACAAATGGTCAATAGTCTCAGGCTGAAGGACACATAACGGGCAAGCACAAATTCGCTCTTCCACACTTTCATGTTTCTGGTTAGCCTTCACATTGAGACGTTCGTGGCAAGTCAACCAATGGACATCAAGCAATTTGAGATGTATTCTACATTCAGAAAATTTTTTTTGCAATGCCATATGGGAAGTCTGAGGACATTTGGGAAACGGATCCAATTCTCGAAAATGGGTAAAAAGGATTTGGGAATAAATTTGCTTTTTTGTTTTAGATAATACCAAGGCAGGTGGGAGACCCCAAAGTTTAAGTTTAAGAAATACCTCATGAAGATATGCCAGGGCAGGAGTGGAATTCCGTAACTGTCATGGCTGACTGGTTTGCCAACCCATATACCAAGGCATCAGGGAATGTAAAAAACTAGTACACCAGTACCTAGTAGGGGAAAGCAGTAAGGGTTTCAAATTAGCATGTACAAACTGGCAGAAAAAAAAAAAGAACAGGGTTTATCATATTTTGACCCCCTTCCCGTAAAGGTAAATAAAGAATATTCCTACGCAAGGGGTTTAATCTAGTGCCCCAAAATGATTGAAACAATAGACTATAAAGCTGAGCTTCTCTAGATTTTGGTATGGGGAAGATGGCACTTAAAATTAAAAAAAGTTGAACAAGGTGGGTTTTGCTTAAATAAACTTTCTTTCGGAAAGACATTTTCTGTGCAGACCAATGTTTCACTAAGTTCGTTCCCCACAATAATTTCTTATCCCAGTTCAGAATATCCATTTGGGCAGCCCCATAATAAATTCCCAGAATACAAATGTCCTCCTGAGTAATCGAAACCCCCGCCACAGTAGGAGGAGAAGGAGCCGAAACTCTCAGGAATTTCCCTTGACTTTTCAAAATGTTCAATTTGGACCTGGAAAAGGATCAAAATGCAGTACAATGGTGTAGAGCAATGTCAGCCAAGACTACATCTGTAGTCAGAATAAATCAGGTCATTCGCATATGCAAATGCCACATACAGAATCACCTGACCGGATATACAGATAGGGGAAACCTCAGCAGTTGAATTCAAAAGATGTAGAAGAGGGTCTATGCCAAATACATATAATAAAGGGCTGAGGGGACAGCCCTGATGAACACCCTTACAAATAGGGATATATGGTCCCAAATGACCATTAACACAGGTCTTGATCATCACAGTTCTATATAAAATTTTCAACCAGTCAATAAAAGTATGAGGGATTCCATAAGGTTGCAAAGTATACCATAAGAAAGAATGATTGACATTATCAAAAGCTTGTGTTTGGTCTAGACAGAGAACCAAACCATCTACCGAGGAGGTATTATGACAGTTAAACACCTCGCATAGGAGAATTAAAGGATCAGTAATAGAGCTACCCGGAACCGTGCGAGATTGGGCAGGGGAAATCAAATGATGTGCCACTGACAAAAGCCTATTATTAAGGAGTTTAGCAAGCAATTTGAAGTCTGTGTTCAAAAGACTGATCAGCCTCCAGTTAGAAAGAGACAATTTGTCTCCTTTTTTGTAGAGAAAGATGAGAATACCAGTAGCCATGTCTAAAGGTGCAGTTCGTTGTTGCAGAAGACAGTTAAACACCACAGTAAGTTCAGAAGGAATTTCTCGCCCCAGGATAATAAACACCTCCGCAGTGAGACCCTCACAGCTGGGAGTTTTGTGGTGGGCTAAGGATGCAATAGCAGTCTGAAGTTCAGAAACAGAAAAAGGAGTTGTCAGGTGAAGAAAAGAATTATGGGGCATAGAAGGAATCAGGAACTGAGGGAACAAAGCCTCAAAATCTGTCCTGGTAGATGCTGGGCAGCCAAATAAGGAAGTAGCATGTTCAGAGACAATCCAAAGGAGCTCACTTTTGGAAGTGTGAACAAACCCCTCCGAGTCTCGTAGTGCCATGATGACTTTCCTTGCAAGCTGGTCTCGGTGATTGAGTAAAGGGCAAATATTAGGAAAGTGGCCAATAGTACAGTATCTCTGTTTATATCGAAGACCCTCATTCTGAGCAGTATGATACCGCAACATAGATGCTTTGATAAGAGAAATATTGTCTGAAAACTTATGAGAAGTAAACTGAGAAAGGGAGTATAAATGCTGCAGATGTTTCCGATTATGTAAATAATCCACATATTCAGAAGAGCGGACATATTTACCAGCACTAATGAGGAGGGACCGAAGCTCAGATTTAGTATCCATTCACCAAGTGATCGGACTCTCGTAAAGATCAAAACGAGATTTCCTGCAGGTCAAAAAATAGACAATCTGTTGGGAAACAAAGACGCGTTCCAAAAGCGTCGAGTTTAATTTCCAGTAGCCTGGACCCAGAGGAGCCACAGGGTCCCCCAACAGAAGAGATAGACAACAATGGTCAGACTATTCCACGGGCTGAATCAAAGTGCAATGAATAATTAAAGTACAGGAAATAAACATGAAATCAATTCTAGTGGACAAAGTCCCTTTGTGGAAAGTCCTCTCTCTCTTGCCCGAAAATTCCAAAAATGCATCCTTTAGCCCAGCCAGACGCGTAATAGAACCCGGAGCAGTCATATCCCCAAAAATCTTATCAGTCGAGGTAAAGGACCCTCTGTCAAGCTTACTAAGTCCACAATTAAAGTCCCCACCCCAAATAATATGGTGGGCCATGTGCAAAAATGGACTGATAAGGTGAAACAGTGCTGTACATTAGGCTTTGGATTAGGGGGCATATATGGAAATGACACAAAAAGGGACATTGTGAAGACAAAAGTCCAATAGAAGTACCCTACCTGGAACTAAATCCAGGAGTTTAGTCACAGCGGGTTGAAGGTGGTGGAAGAGAATACTGACCCCAGAGCAGCATTCAGAACCAAGGGACCAAAAGGACACACCATAGGCCCATTTGGTAGTAACCTTAGCAACTTCAGGGACTGAATGGATCCTGGTGTCCTGTAAAGGAAAAATACCTGGGGGATAAGAATGAAGCAAATGAACAACAGCTCCCGCTTCTTATCATTCTTTATACTATTGATTTTAGATGTCAAAAAAAGTAAGAAAGGGAACAAAGACAGAGTGAGAGAGAGAGAAGAAGCATCAGCTATGTTTCTTTTTCCTAATCCGGCCTTTTTGAGGGGTAGGTTTTTGGCCAGAGTCAAGAGTTTTGAAAGGACTTTCTCACTCAGAAGGTCCTGGGCATGAGAACCCACTGACAAAGCAACCGAGTCAGCATCCGAGGCCATGTCATCTATCAAAGCCCGATACCTGATAGAAGTGAAAGGGGAGGCTATCAAGGGATCATGAGACTGAGGCTGAGACCAAACCTGCCACTTTCTAGTCATCATTTCCCCCCCTGTCGTGTCTTCCTTATTCTGAGGAGGGGGCATTAGAGATTGCTGGTCACTGTCTTGAAATAACTGAGGGGGTCCAACCATCATAGGAGGTAAAGCTGTGCCAGGGCCTGAAACAGGAGACGAGGGGGGTTGGGGAGGGTCTGCAACAGTTCCCAAAGGGGCTTGGGGTCCCTCAGAGTGTGAAAGACCCACCCACATCCCCAGCACTTTGCAGAAATATCCCAGATGGGATCCCGGACAACCTCTGTGAGTTGTACTCCCTTTGGGCAGTGGTAATTAACAGGCGTTGTTCCTCAGGATCCTCGGAAGCAGGTTTCCGATGCGCAGCCTCAGGACAGGATGCCTAAGCATGACCTAAGGCCCCACACAAGTTACAACGTACAAAATTACAACATTGATCACTGGTATGCCCAGTCTCTTGGCAAAAAGTACATTTCTGTTGATCACATGCATTACTAATATGTCCCATCTGCCCCTACCGATAACAAGTTTTAGGCTGACCCGGGTAAAAGAGAACCCCCCGATCTCTACCCAAAAAAAATGGAAATGGGGAGATGTTGAAAACCATCATCGTCAGACCTCAAGATAACCCTTATCCCCCAACCCCCCATCCAGATACCTTCCAAATCAAAAATAGCATCAGGATTGCCAGTGACAGTGCATCTTTGCTTCAACCAAAAAATAAGATCTGTGACACTAATGCCCTCATTACAGAACAAGACAGTAACAGTTTTATGTGCAGATTTACTTAAAGGAACTGCCTCAAAGGGGGCCCATAAAGGTGTGTTATTTTTTCTGGTGATACCTGGCCCAAAATTTATCCAAGCCACTCCCTAATTTAAAACTGACATCAAAAGTGGATTCCCCCGAGACATGAATCAAAGCATACAATTCAGAGACATTAAATTGCAGACTGTCCTTCAAAAGTTTTTCCCCCACATATACCCGGTCAGGAAAAGCATCCAGACCACCCTTATAAAGAAGCCGAATGGCATTATGTCATTTGGCAGGGTAAGAGGTTTGCTGAAAAAAGAAGCATGTTTTCTGATTAGGAGGAGTGACCATGGGGGTAAAACAGCAGCAACTGGAACAGGAGCATTTCTGACTTCAGCAGGTACATGCTTGGGAATATCTGAAAAATCCAAGATATCACTCATACCATCCCCCAGAGTGTCCGGGAAGAATCCGGAGGTTTAACAGGAAAAGCGGTGACAACACAGGGTGTTGAGTCAGTTCAAGTTCAGAGGATAGATGCAATGGGGAGGGGACAGACTGGGCCACAGACATAGAGTCGTGGGCCGGAGAATCTAGAGGTAGCACTAAAGCGGGAGAAGGTAGCCCTTTAGAGCCCGAGTCAGTAGCAGTACTCACTGTGGAAAGCGGGCACTGAGAAGTTAAAGAAACTCCAGGTATTCTGATGGGAGTAAACCCAGAAATCCACTGTTTGGTGTCAGGAGAGTGGACCCAGCCCACTGCTACAAGGGAGCACTCAACTGTCCATGGCCCAACCTCTGGTAACGGAGAATCAGCCCAATGTAATTTGCTTGGGGTCCCTTTCTTGATTGCACGTTCCGTTAAAGGTGTAGCAGCTGAAGAGGAGAAAACCGTTGCAGAGTCAGACAGCACCATCTGAAAACACAGTTCTCGGTGCCTCTTGTGCAGCCTCAGGAATGGTAGCCACGGGAACGGTAGTCATAGGAGCACCGGCTTGTAGTGAATCAGCATCAGAACTAGGCCTCCCCTTAGTCGCCGAAGTGGGGGGGGGGCCGACCCAACAATTCCAGTTTTCACCGTAGATGAGCAGTCTCTTCTTGAAGCAAGAGCTGTTCCAAAGTATAGTTAGTCTCAGCTGGTACCTTTCATTTTTCTTTCGTCAGCTGGTGTAAATCCATGGCCTGGTCACAAATAATACCGGATACAGGTAATGTGATCTCCATATCACCAACAGAATGTGACACAGTAGACAGATGAAAGAATTCCTCGGGTTCTAGTATTTCAGGTGCCAGGGAGGAGACAGTTTCCACGACCTACTGCCCCTCCATCACCATGCTCGTCAGGTTAGCAACTGACTCAGCCATCCTCCGACAGCCAAAGGGTCTCCCTACTGGAGAGTAGGGGTGTTTTTATTGACATAAAAAAACATAAACAGCAACACTTTAAAGTAGGATAATCGATAGAACAACACTTTTCCATAACATATAACATAACAAAATCAAAGAGATGTGCAAGTCTTACATTGTAAACGCTACGAGAACACAAAAAATCATGAGAAGTAGACTATTAACAAATATCCAGTCCACTTTTAACTCTTATTATTTGAACTTAATAAAGTGAAGAAAACCTTTCCACCATTTACGTAAAGTTCCGGGTCACTCTTGATGCGTCCTGTGTATAAATCAGTATAAGCTCCTTGATGACTAACCGACTTACACAAGAGTAAGGCATTCTCTTTGATAAAGAACCCATTGAACCCTGGCTTGCCATAAATAATATCTTAGACATCCCAAAAATAAGGATAATGTTTCTTCGTGAAATTCAGACAAATTCTTGGGATAACATCCTAGAATCAAAAATTCATAAGACATATTACCTAACCATTTAAATCCCCAAAGCTTTTCTAGGTATGACCATAAACCCGTGATATGAACATCTAAGAAAAATGTTCCATCGATTCTTCTACATTAATACAATCCAAGTATGGGCACAATCTTTCCTGTAAAACCTTGTACTGTGATTTCCTCTGACATTCAGTTTCCGTAAAAGATCAGCCACTGCGCCTCCCATTGTTTTGAGGCATCCTTTTACAGTTTAATTGAGCTAATACACTAGAATTTAAAGTCATAGGACAATTTTTAAATCCTGGTTCTGAGGGAAGAGTCAACTACATTAGAAAATGATAAAGCCCTTCATGTTGTTATTCAGAATTACCTGTTTCTGTGTTTTCCATTTGAACAATTTCATGCGTTGGCCTAAAATATGATGGAATATATAAGTAGCATTCAGTTTAGGGGCTATAATGTACCAATTCTTAAAGTATTTACCCATTGTTTTCAAGTTCCATGACTCTACTGCTCTAGTTCTACTTTTAACCCTTCTTTAATTGAGTTTGATAAAACAAAGCATGCACAAAATCACTGGGTCTACCATTCCTAAACCACCCTTATTTTTCATTAAATACGTATAGCTCCTTTTAACAGGATTTAAGCATTTCCCATAACATTTGAAAACACACTATATATTCTAGTCTCAAGAAACACAGGAAGCGGAAAATCATTGCCACATACTGTATCGTTGGAAGAAGAAATTGCTTGATTACCTGAACCCTTTTAAATTTGGTCATTTTCCACTGTTTCCATCTATTAACCTTTCTCTCTATTTTAATAATGACATCTTCCAATTTTCAACAGGCATGTTCTGGGAACCGAACAATATCCCTAATATTTTAAGAGGTTTACGGAGATGTTAATACCCTCCTGACACACTTCCTCAGCACCAGTAGCTCCAATAAATAATCCCTTTGTTTTATTTAATTTATTTTTGCATTTGATACCTTTGCAAAGGCCTCAAATGCAGTCACAAAATGAATTACTGAGGCCTTATCTTCCAAGTATACTACTAAATCATCAGCATAGGCTTGTATCCTTAAATGCAAATCCTCTGCCCATTCACTGTAACACCCTTCCAAATCTGTCTCGAAACTATCGTTTGCAAAAAGGGTCTAGAGCGAAAATATAAAGAAGAGGCTTAGAGGGCAACCCTGTCTAACTCCTGTAGTTAACTTAAAACCTTCCGCCTTCTGATCTTTTAAATATGGAATTACTGTATAATTATCATATAATTTCTCAATTATTTTCACTAATTGCTTTGGAACCCCATAATGCTTAAGGGTAAGGAAAAGGAACGGCAAATGAACTCTATCGAAGGTTTTTCTAAGTCAGCTGCTATTAAGCATCTAGTTGACCCTAACTCAGTAAAATACTCAGTTACATCTCGAATCAACATCAGAGCAGACTGCACTCTTCTATCTGGTAACCCACAATATTGAAAGGGTGAAATAACTTTAGCTAAATTCTTCAGCCTATTATTTAAAATACCAGTAAAGATTTTATAATCAGAGTTTAAAAGAGTGATTGGTCTCCAGTTAGTAATGTTTTGCTTATCCCTGACTTAAATATATAAATCAATAACCCTTCTGTAAAAGAGGGATAGATTGTAGCTTTGTCTAAAAAAACCTAAATAAGAGACATAGGCACTGACTAAGTTCGTCTGAAAATAATTTATAAAAGTTATTGGAAATCCATCTATTCCGGGAAATATTTAGTTTCAATAACCTAATGGAGCTTGAAATCTCTGTTGGAGTGATAGGTTCCCATACCTCCGATCTCCAACTAGGTTAACTGGAATTAAAATATCTTTTAAATAGCGGCCATAGCTGAATTGGGGATTGTTTCAAGAGGCTTCAAAGAGCGTAATGTTCTACAATCACTTCTCTTAGTTGGGCCACAGAGGATACCAAATTACCATCTGAATCTTTGAGTTCCTCCATTTTCATAGAATCTCTTACCTGTTTACACATTTCGAATGGATCCCCAATGGGTGATTTTTAATTCCATTAGTTAAAATGGCCTGCATGGTTTTCCTCTATCATACTGAAACTCTTTCATTTTTTTCTTTAAGATTAGCAATTTGTTCTGAGTAATCCATCCTAGAAGAATAAGCTATAGTCATAAGCCTCTGTAATTGTTGTCTTAAACCTAAATAGTGCAGGAATTTGTCATTCTTGCTCTAACTCCTTGCAATTTAAACCATTTCCTTAAGTCCGATTTAGTCTCTAACCACCAATCTCCCAAATCTGAATATAAAAGGCTACTGATAACCTGGCTCTAATAGGTATCTCACCCCAGCTTGTATATAAGGGAGTTCTAATGAGGAGTTATTGAGTTTCCATCTAACTAGCCTTTTTTCTTGCCTGTCTGAAAAGCTAAAAGAACTTAATAGAAAGGAATGGTCCGAGAATTCACTAGGAAATATTTTAAAAGATTCTATTTGCATATTAGGTGACACTAACATATGATCTATTAGAGAAAATCTCTTCCCTTTTAAACGAAAACCTTCTCCAACCTGTAAAGCATTATGACAGTTCAAGAGTCCAGCACTTTTATAATTTTACATAAAGCATTAGAGTCACAGTATGTTTTTATTTTTTTTACTAGCATGGGTCGAAATAGGACAATTAAAGTCCCCCCATAATACTCTAACTGTTGTTAATAAAAGGGCTGTACTGATTTAAGACAATTAACTCTACCTGCTTTTGTTTGGGGTTATAAATGTTGATAAACCTATAGCTTAGCCCTTGCCACTTCCCATCGATAATCAGGACCCTTCCTGGTATTAGATCTATCAAATTGTGTAACTGGAAGTCATATGAATTAAACACTATTCCTATACCATCTGCAGAATCTTCCCAAATGACCAAAATGAAGGGCCCCAAAACCAATCTCTTTTAAACGCCACCAACTGATCTATGGAATACATCCATGTCTCTTGTAAAAACAAACAGAAACAGGAAATTCATGTATATAATGAAAGAGGGCTTGTCGCTAACCATATTCAATAAGCTATGAACATTCAAAGAACCCCAAACCAACCTCATTAACCTTTTAAGTATTTAAATCATTGTTTTTCCTCTTTTTCTTTTTTATCCTTGTAATTATCCGTGATTTGTGACCTGGTTGAAAGTGAGGATTTTGAGAGTCTGAATCTTCAACCTCTATCTCAGTGTTACCCAAGAGGAAAACAGAGCCGCATATGAGTTACTGGTATCAATCTGTTCCACTGGGGGTGGGGGGATTTTTGATAGTGAATTCCAGAAGATCTTCTTTGGGGCAGTACAGTCACTGGTTTATCAACGGCGTGCCACCACCACTGCATCTGAGACCCCTTCCGTAGATAACACACTGGGGAAATCTGAGAGGTTAGGGGGACCCATGTTGCCCTTAACTATCTTAACCATTTCTGAGGATATCTCACGCTGATCCTCCCACTTGGTGAGTTTAACTTTTTTGTTCAACACCTTCCTTTAAACCCCTTCTTTTCCAATTTCTCTCTTGCCTAGAGGGAGTTTCATCTGATTTGTTGCAGGGGAGGGGGCACGTATCCTGGAGAGTAGCTTTAACCATGGATTCTTGGGCTTTTTGAATAAAAACCTCAGAATTAGAACGAAAGGATTTTTTGGGCAGCCCAAGGACATAGTTTGAACACATGGCCTTTAGTTTCGCACAAATCGCAACTTGATAGATTGCTGCAAAACATGGTTAAATGTCCTACCTCCCACAATTATCACAACGGGCTGATCATACATTGGAAAGGTGCGCTCTAGCCCCACACTTATAACATGCATCGGGCTGCCCGCTGTAAAACATACCCTCTATCTTTTCCTAACAAAAGGAGTTAGGTATATGTTCAAATCCAGCCTCTGTTTGCCTTTAATTTAACTTTATACTTCCATCCTCCAGTCCAGAACCCTCTGTATCTAAAATAGGCTCTGGCTCACTTAGTACTTCACATTTTTTTTTAACCAAAGGTTATGTCTTCCACCCATACCCTTCATTTCGAACATAACTGTAACAAACTTAATCAGGGTTTTGAGTGAGTATAACAATAAAGGGTGTCCACATAGGAGAATACTTAACTTGACCATACCTAACCCAGAACAACTCTAAAGCCTGTTGAGAACGAAAACTTATGTCATAATTGTCCTCCCCTGAAATATTAATGAAAGCATAAACATCCTGAGGGGTGAAATGCAGTGAGTCTTTCAACAAGGTTTTCCCCACATAATGCCTATCTGGCCTAGTTTCTAACCCTCCTTTATACCTCAGCCTCACAGCATTACGCCTAGGGGCTGCTTCCCTATGGGAATTTGAGAAAAGTTCGGACATCAATGGCTTCTGTGAAGAGGGAGGGGGGGGAGGTTGTACAGTGACCTCATCTGTACTAAACCGAATGGGCTCCTGCAAGAGAATTTCCTCCCCTTTCTGCTGCTGGCCACCTGGAATCCACTCAGGAGAATGCTGAGATAAAGATAAGTTCGAGTCCCAAGCAGGATCAGGCTTCCATACACCAGCTACTGTCTGTTTCCACCCTGCTTCACTTAAAGCTTTATGAGGTGACAAGAATCTTGTGAGCCTTTTTATGTAACAAAAGGGGTCTGCCATCTGTATATCAGCTGTAGACTTTTTGGTTCATTTTGTCAGAAAAAAGAAATCTGTAGCCCACTTGGGAACCGTCAGTCTTTTGATATGTAACAGCTGAGTCAGTTGCTGAAATCTCTTGACTCTGCTGTTTGAACACAAACCCAGCTACCTTGTTCAACTGTGCTGTTTTATTTTCACAAAAGTAGATGGCAATATATTCTGTGCAGATAAATCATTTATCTTCACTTCGTTACTTCTTTGACATTATCAGAGACCGAAACTGGCAGTAAGCACTCACTTTTAGCAGCAGAGATATACAGCCGCTGTACTGAATTCAGAGAGATTATTTGTTCTTGGGAAATGGAGCTCAAGCCTTGCTGCTCTAAGCTCTCTTCCACAGAGCTGTTGACAATCTTGGGATCAGCCTTAACTCTGCCTTTGTGCTCTTCATTACAATCAGGCTGACACCTGCTGTAGTCAGGGAGCTCAACACACTGCAGTGAAGCTTCATTAAACAAGGACAGAGCATTTTTTTAACACCAGAGGCAAACTCTTTTGCTGGCAACTCTATCCTGCCAGAACTATAACTTAAATAAGACACAGTACCTTTTTTGCTCCATATTTTGCCACTGTCCTGCAGTCTGTTTGCTGTGTTTTAATATCTTGGCTTTCTCTGTCAGCCTGCAGTTTTAAATTCATCTCGCTTCCTTTGGAGCTATCTGATGAAATTGGTTCTTCCATTTCTGCAGAAAACATTATCGCAGCATTTTCCTGTTTCAGACCCACATTTAGAGGTTTAATAAGCGACTTTTCTGTAGAGGTTGCAGGTTCAAATACCGACAATACCTTTTCTCTTCCTGTTGTTGCAATTTCCAACTGTCCAGTTTCTTTCTTTGTTTTATCAAAACCGATTGCTCCCAGCTCACAAAAGCATCCTGAAGTTCAATATCTGATTCAATTTCAGCCAAATCCACGGTGGAGCCTCCACAACACCTGGAGCAAGAGTCGAGGCTAGCTCTCCTGCTCGACAGACTTCCTTCTCCTTCCCTTGTCCACTTGGAGTGGCCATCTTGGAAATGGCCTGTCCCCCTACTGGCCACAATGCAGAAACATCAGCACAGCAGCATCAGAGTAGGGGAATTTCCTCGGTGTCCTGGCCAAATTTCTTGAATTCACTAAAAATACCACCAACAGCGTAATCTGGTTCAATTTCAGTTGATTACCATCTGCATCCCCCTTCCTCCCGGTTACCCCTGAAAAAGGGACTTCTAGGCCCAGTGGGCTTATCGGGTCAACAAAATTCAATAAATAAATAAATAATAAATAAGTGACAGAACAGCATGGTTTTTGTTTTCTTTGTGTTCAACACCAGTAAGTTCTCCTTGAAGTAGGATTCTAACTGCTGGAAGTCTTTTTCCAGGTCAGACTTAATAGTGTAGACGTCACGGCTCAATCTATATATAGTAAGCCCCTCACTATAATGAATGCTTTTGGGGCCAAGGGCTGCATTCGTTGTAGTACATCTTTCATTGTAGTGAGGGACGCTGAATTTACTGAAAAGCATACACATGCTAATTTTATGTGATCTCCGGTGTTTGTTTTTCTGTGCGTACTGTGTAGTGCTAGTTGATTTTCAACTTGAGCTAATGTATTTTACTTTTCTTTTCTTTATGTAATACTTGTGCTTGGTGCAATTACTGTGGCTTTTTTTGTTTTGTTTTGTTTTGCTTTTTTATGCTTGTGCTTGTGCTTGGTGCTTGGTGTTTGTGTGATACTTTTCAGTACCTATTGCTTGGTCCAGCTTCAGTACTGAAGAAATCGGTCATTTTTGACTGTTTGAATTTTGTCTTTTTTGCCACATCCTTTGCGAAAGAGACTAGCTGGCGGAGTTGAATTATCTTCATTGGATCGACATCTTGCATTGACAGCCATGCCAGCCCCATCTCAAGCCCCTTGATTGCCTCACTGTTAGTCAGAGGATGCGGCAGTGGCTCACAGTCATCTTCGTCCACATCCTCTTCACACTGCTCGTCCTCATCTGCTGTCCCTTCCTGCAAAACTGCTGACACAATGTCAGCAACTGACAGCTGATCAGTTGTCTATGTCACATCATCCGTGAGGAGCCATTGATCAATTGCTGCTTCAATGTCTGTGCCATCCAGAAGTTGCAGTTCAGTTGCCATCTGAACGATATCTTGAGTGTCATCAGTTTCAGTGAATTCCTCAGATGCCAGCTCTGATTCAAAAGCGGGCCCGAGCATGGCCGACCAACAGTGCAAAATTGTGTTTTCGGACACATTTTCCCAAGCCTCTCCAGCCAGGTCAATCATTGTTTTTAAATTCAGTTTCTTAATAAATTCTGTGACCTGTGTTTCATCACTCACTGCCATTAGATCATTAAGCAGCCATTTTCGGTAGTGTTTCTTAAAGGTGGCGATTATGCCACCATCCAATGGCTGGATGAGTGAAGTCATGTTTTTGGGCAAGAATAGCACCCGTATCTTGCCATCCCAAGACCGTAGCTCAGACTCGGATGGAGAGGCAGGACATTGGTCCATCAGAAGCAGAGCTTTTGGGTGCAGCTTCTTTCGGCATAGAAAGGCTCTTACTGATGGTACAAAGGACTCAAAGAACCATGAGTAGAAGATTGTGGTCGTCGTCCACACATTCTTGCTGTGGGTGTATTGAATGGATAGGGACTGCATGTTTATGTGATGGAAGCACCTGAGGCATTGAAATTTGCTGATACAAAGGGGTTTGATTTTATGAGTGCCAATTGCGTTACAGCAAAACAGAAAGGTTACCCTATCCTTATTGATTTTAATACCTTTACTGGCATTAGATTCAGACCGACTGGCCAGGGTAACATCAGGCAGGCAACGCTAAAACAAGCCAGTTTCATCGGCATTGAAAATTTGGTCAGGTGTATACCCTCCATCTGCAAGAATCTACTTCAACCTGGGTAAAAACTCAGCAGCTGCAGCATCATCGCAGGACCGCTGTTTTCCTGTGATACAAACATGATGAATGTCGTGCCTGCATTGAAACCTCCACAGCCATCCTGTAGAGGATTTGAATTTAGAACTTTCACCATAGATTTCCTTGGCGAAATGAGCTGTTTTCTCCCGCATGATGCAGCCAGACATAGGGACGCCAATATCTCTTTGCTGAGAGAACCAGAGCTGTGTTGCCTGATCTATCTCGCTTTCATCGGCTTTGCAGATTTTTTTATGTTTTAGGGCTTCAGACTTGTCAGCTTCTAAGACAAAATCATGCAAGGATGACTTGCTTGCGCCAAGTACAGATTGTTGACTTACTGTACCCTGTTTCCGCTGACAGCTTAGCAAGGCAGGACAGACTGGATGGGCTTTGCGGTCCTTATCTGCCATCAATTTCTATGTTTCTATGTTTCCCCTGGCCTTCAGATGATCCAGAATGGTAAGCTTTGTCTGAACGGAGTACCCAGACCTTTTCATGTTTGACGTGAACTGTCACCATCTGTCTGCACCTTTTAGTGATGTGGATTTATAGCGCCAGAAACAACGCTACCATCAATCAGCTGTCAACCATGTAGCTCAGTTGCTGGAAGTACGGCACCGGGAGTCAGGAGGGGAGACTTGTTTTTAGAAAGGTACAGTGCACTTTGTAGTAAAGTCGCAAGGTGGGAAGTTTTCAGGGTCGGCATTAAAAGTGTTGGGAGCCATGCGAGCCATTTGTTACAGCCGAGCATTCGGTATAACGAGGTTCGTAATAGTGAGGGGCTACTGTAGTATGGCATCGTCTGTGTAAAGTTGAACCTAGGCCCCTCCACAGTTCAGTGGCAGTTCATTGATGAAGATGGAGAATAATAGAGGCCCAAGGATTGATCCCTGGGAGACACCATCAGTGATAGGAGATAAGGAGGAGTAGGCACCAGCCTATATGACACATTGAAATCCATCAGATAGACAGTAAATGAACCAAGTTTGAGAGCTGGAATCAAGGCCTAAACAATGGAGCTTGGAGATGAGGAGTGGATGGCTTACAAGATCAAAGGCCTTCATAAGGTCTATGAAGCTGGCCCTAGTGGCCCAGCCTCAATCCATGGCCTAGAATATGTTTGAGGTGATCCTCAGAAGAGCAGATTCCATCCCATGCAATTTCCGAAACCCATGTTGATGTATGGTTAGGGTGTTGGTCTGCTCTAGAAAGGAGTAGAGCTGGGTGTACAGTATCCTTTCCTGAATTTTTGCTATGGGACATAAGGATACGGGTCTGTAGATCTTGACAAAATTTGTCAGGCCAATTTTGTGAACAGGGACAACAATTGCTGTTTTCCATTTGTCAGAGATGGTCTGTGTAAAGAAGGATCTGTTAATTAACTGTGCAATAAGGTGTGCGAGGGTGGGGGCTCCTATCCTGAGGAATTTTGGCGGCAGGGAGTCAAATCCCAGAGAACTATTGGGGTTCAGACCCATTAAGAGTTTGAGGACTTCTTTCTGCGACATGGTTTTTTATGTACGGGGGTGGGTGGCTCCTAGGACAGAAGATTGTGGAGCGGGGTGGGTAGCTGATAGACCCGTCTTATAAACATCTAGGTCTGTGAAGAAATTATTTATACCTGTGGCTATCTCCGTGGGTGAGGATAGTAAGGAGCCTTTCAAGAGCATGTTTTGGAGAATGTTCCGCTCATTTCCCCTGAGTAAGGCATTGATTTGAGTCCATAAACTTTTGGGGTTGGCGTGGTGTGATTCTTGAATGGATAGTAGATAGTCCCATTTTGATTTGTTTGTTTTGGCTTTGCAAGTATTCTTCAGTTGGTGATAGTTTATCCAATCCAAGTGGAGACCAGATTGTTTAAAGGATTTCCAGGCTTTATCCCAGGAGCTCATTAAGTGCCTTAGCTCCTGAGAGAGCCAGGGGGACTGGGTACCTTTGGCACGTCATCATTTGAAGGGGACATGGGAGTCAAGGATGGCGGTTAAGGTGTTGACAAGATATTCTAATGCCTGATTTATGTCATGTAGAGAAGTAATGGGTGCCCAATTGATTGAAGCCAGACTATGCAGGAAATTTGTAGAGCTGAAATTAATTAGCTCTCTAGACTTCATCATTTTTTTTGGGTGGGGGAGGAAAGTTGTTTTTCCAGACACAGAAAGTGGGGGAGTGATCGCTTAGTACATCCGGGAGGATTCTGGCGGCCTTGATGTAGGTCTTATTGTTGGTCAGCATCCAGTCCAATAGGTTGTGGTTGCCAGACTTCATATTGAGCCTAGTTGGCTGGTCAAGTAATTGCTCAAGCTTGGCATCTGTGAGAGCTGCTTGGTATTGAACAACATTGGGTCTGGCCCAGTCAAGGTTGAAGTCTCCAAAGAGTATGGTATTACTGGGTGGGAGATTGTCTAGACCGGAGAAGAGTTCAGCGAAGGAGGAGGAGGAAGCAAGTTTAGGGGGTAGGTAAACACACCCTATAGTTATGTGTTTAACCTGGCTGAGGGTAATTGAAATGAATAGATGTTCGATGTCAGGATTGATTTGTAAGCCAGTTAGCTCACAGACTGCCAGACTGACCTTAGTGTAGATCAGTATACCCCCTCCTCTCGTTAGGTCAGTCATGACGATAGGAGGAGAAGCCAGGGAGTGAGACTTCATGGGATAGGATGGAGGGCTTTAACCAGGACTCCGTTATGCAAAGGACATCCGGTTTATAGTGTTGGGCCCAAGCCTCTAGTTCGGCCATTTTATGCCAAACGCTTTGTACAGTCATGTGGGCTACTTTGAGCCCTTTTATGTTTAACCAGATGGTACAAGAGGTTAGGAGGTAATGATTAGCACTCTTGCAGGGACCGGGGTTCAACTCAATGTCATCTGACAAGAAAAAGTAGACACAGGCGGGATCATATGGTAGGTGGGTGGAGGAAGGGTGTCTTTTGTATTTTCAATTGTCCCCTCTCCTCGATCTCTTGCCCCAAGGAGGTCATTATGCAACTGAACTAATGTAGTTTCTGTGCTATGCCTCGCATGAAATCCAGACTGGAGAGGCTCGTATAGATCATGGTCCATGAGGTGCTCCTCAAGATGAAGTGCCACAACCTTCTCTACAACCTTGCCCACAAATGGAAGGTTGGAGATGAGAAGGTAATTTGTCTTGACGTCAGGGTCTAAAGATGGTTTCTTCAGAAGGGGTCTCACCAATGCCTCCTTCAAGGCATCAGGGAAGACTCCCTCTGACAACACTGGACAAGCAAGACAAACAAAGGGCCAATGGAATCAACACATCCCATCAAGAAACATGTCAACACCGGGTCCAGTTCACAATATGTGTGTGTCTCAGCTTGGAAACAACCTCAATGACCTCACCCACCTCCACTGGTCTAAACTCACCCCAACTAGGCAGAGTGCTCTCTGGACACCCACAGCAACCACTGTCACCCACACTGTGGCTCACTGGTGGAATTTCTTGCCAGATAGCAGATGCCCTGTCCGAGAAGAATGAGCAAACTCTTTGCATAAAGCATCAGAAAAAATATTTTACGGCTGCAGACAGGCTGGATGAAGGAGCCTGTCTACAGTCCAAAAAAGCACAGTTGGTCGATTCTTCCCAGTTTCAATCTCCCTGGACAGGAACTCTGCCTTCTTACGGATGATTGCCCTTGTTACACGCCATAATGTGTACACAGGGCCAGTCTGTCCACCTCCAGCCCGGTCTTCTGCCAGCAGTGCTCTAAACTCTGACCCACAATCTTCATCACCTTGAGCTCTCCACCAAACCATGGGACCTCAAGTGAGAGGATTTGGGTCGTACATGGACCGGTGCAAGGGAGTTGAGTGCATCAGACATCACCTTATTATAGGCAGTAACTGCCACACATGTACCCCCAGCACTTGCATTGCCCACACTAGATAGATCAGCCACCATCAGAAGACCTTCAGGGCTTAAACCTCTCAAAGGGTGGTAACTTACCATGTCAGCAGGGGAAGGCTCTTGGGGGGGGTGTGCCCCGAACAGGAACTACACTGTGCAATGATCGGACCAAACAACCCGATCAGTCTTGAGAGTATTTATTTCAAGCCCCAGAGAGAAGACCAGTTCCAACATGTGGCCACCCTGGTGGGTCGCAGAGGAAACGTCTTGCAACAGGCCCAGAGATGACATCATCTGGAGGAAGTTGTAACCAAACCGAGAAGATTCGCCGTCGGTCCAAACATTAAAGTCCCCCAGCACTAAACATCTGGGGGCCTCCAATGTTTCACCGATGACGAAGTCAGCTACCTCCTGTAGAAATTATCCCGCTGCCCCAGGGGGCAGAAAATATGAAGAATTCTGCAATCTGTGCCCAGACCCCCACGAACAGCCACACATAAAAATGAATCCGGTGCTCTCACTGGGTGCAGGGTGAAGCCTAGTTTGGATCTAAAACAGATGGCTACCCCCCCACCCCTGCATTCTGCTCTGGGGCAGTGTACTACAGAGTACCCGGGTGGGACGGCAGCCTCTAGAACCAGGCCAGCATCATCACCCACCCAAGTCTCCATGATGCAAGCCACATCAACCAAAGAAATCAAGTCCGCTATAATTGCAGTCTTGTTTCTGATCGATCTGGCATTGCAAAGCACTGCCCTCAGGAGACTGGTGGACAGAGCAGCCCCTCTGGTTACTTGCCACTTTTTTTTTTTTAGTTGTTTAACCAGGAGTAGCACACTAAGCTGAAAGCTTTTTTACAGGTGCGACCTGTGAGCACAGGGAAGTTAAGTGACTTTCTCAGGGTCACACAGTATGCAAGTGGAAGCTGTGGGATTCAAACCCAGGTCTGGTCTGCTGGATGTCACCAGATTTGCAGCTCAGAGCCTTAAACCACTGCGCCATACTGCCTGGTCTGGTGCCACCAAGTCATCCTGCCCTCTCCCCCGACTGACTCAGAGTCTCCCCCGATGGAGTCATGTACCTGTGCCTCCTCCAGGGGTGCAAAGCGATATGCTGTTGGGATGATGTCGGTTTGGGCCACCCCCTTGTGGCTGTCCCTGCTTTAATTCCTCCTTCCTTTCACCATCACTGTCCAGCCCTCTGAGCAAACTCTGAGGGATATGGGTGTGGGGTGTGGGCACCAGCTGAGCAGGTGCTGTAGCTGAGATATTTCATCTCTTGCTGCTACCAGATCAGCATGGAGCTCTGCAAAGGTTCTGCAAATGTGGCAGTTTCCCCTCCTCCAGAGTGTAACCCTGGAGAAGAGCATCCCACAGTCTCCACAGCTGACTACCTCCCCACAGTCTCTGCTGCATAGGAACATAGAAGCACAGAAGCTGATGGCAGACAAAGATCACATGGCCCATGTAGTCTGCCCTTTTTTGTTGCATTGCTTGCACTGTAGACCCCTCCAGGTCTAAGGTACTTTCTCTGCCACCCCCTTACCTATCCCTTATGATTCCCTTGTGCCTATCCCAGGTTTTTTTGAATTCCACCACTGTTTTCACTCCCACAACTTCTGCTGGAAGACCATTCCAGGCATCCACCACCCTTTCTGTGAAAAACGTATTTTCTTACATCTCTCTTAAACCTACCCACTCCAGCTTGATTTCGTGGCCCCTTGTTCTGGAGCACTGTTTCCTTTGAAAAATATATCCCACTTGTACCTTATTCACCCCCGTGAGGTATTTAAAGGTCTTGATCATAACCCCCTCTCCCACCTCTTCTCCAGGGTGTACATGTTTAATTCCTTTAGCCTCTCCTCATAGGACATTTGATGTAGACCCTGTACCATCTTAGTAGTCCTCCTTTGAATGATCTCCATCCTGTCTATGTCATTCCTAAGATGTGGCCTACAAAACTGGACACAGTAATCCAGGCAGGGTCTCACTAAAGATATATAGTGGCAACTCCAATTCTCTCTCCCTGCTGGTAATATCTCTGCCAATACATCCCAGCATCCCACTAGCTCTCCCGATCACTTTGTCGCATTGTCTGGCCACCTTCAGGTCATCCAGTATGATTACCTCAGGTCTCATTCCTGCTTGGTCACTGCTAGGTATCTCTCTCCCCATTTTGTACTGCACCCCAGGTTTCTGTGACCCAAGTGCATTATTTTGCACTTGTTTGCATTAAACCTTAGCTGCCAAACCTTTGATCACTCCTCCAGTCGTTTCAAGTCTCTTTCCACCCTTTGTACACCCTCTGGAGTGTCCACCCTGTTGCAGATCTTGGTGTCATTCACAAAGAGGCAGACCTTTGTTTCCAGTTCCTCTATGTCACTAATGAAGATATTAAAGAGAACTAGTCCCAGTACTGACACCTGTGGTACCCCACTGGTCACTCTCCCCCCCTCACAGCAAACACCATTTACCACCCTACTCTGCCTTCTATCCCCTAATCAGTTTCTTACCCAGGTTACCCATTTATTGCCACCTCCATGCTACTTGTTTACCAACCTCCTATGTGGAACTGTGTCAAAGGCCTTGCAAAAGTCCAAGTAGACCATGTCCACTGTGCCCCCCCCCGATCCAATAGCCTGGTTACCCAGTCAAAAAAATCTATCATGCTGCCTCAGGTCCTGCAGTCTAGTGGATTCCAGGTGTTCCATGATTCTTTCCTTTAATTGTGCTTCCATCAGTTTCTGCACTACAAATGTCAGGCTGATAGGCCCGTAATTTCCTGCCTTCTCCTCTACCACTTTTGTGAACTGAGACTACGTCCACCCTTCTCCAGTCCTCCGAGACCACTCCAGTGAACTGTTAAATAAGTCTGTCAGGGGTGCAGCTAGCACCTCCCAGAGTTCCTTTAACACTCTTGGATGCACCCTGTCTGGCCCTATGGTTTTGTCCACCTTCAGATTAGTGAGTCCTTTCCTGACCCTCTCCACAGAGAAGGGATTGGTGTCCACCCCCTCAATCTCTTGGTGCTTATTTGTGGTCCCTCCCCTTCCACCTCAATAGTGAATACTGAGCAGAAATATTTGTTTAAGATGTTTGTCATTTCTTGGTCCTCCTCAGTATTATCCCTTGCCTCCTTTATTAACCATGCAATCCCTCCCATGGTACTCCTTTTCTCACTGATGTAACTGAAAAATGTCTTGCCCCCCCCCCCCAATACTGTCTAGACTATTTTTCCTCAGCTTGTGTTTTGCTCCTTACCTTGCCTGCCTCCCTCCGTTTTCCCAGATACACTTCTCTGTCCTCCTCTCTCTGGGTCTCCTTATACCTTCAGAATGCCACCGCTTTTACCCTTACCTTTTCTGCCACTTCCTTCGAGAACCATAATGGTCTCCTCTTCCTCTTTCTGCTTTTGCTTATTTGCGTGATGTACAAGTTTATAGCCTTTATTATGCTCTCTTTTATTCTGGCCCAATTTCCCTCCACCATACTGGTTCTATATTAACTTCTGGACCACTGGTAATGACCGCCTTCCTACTATCTGCCTAGTACCCTTTAACTAGAGCCAGACTGGCAGGCCTACCCCTTACAGAGAGTTTTGCTAAAGATTCTGAACCAGTTTTCCAAAGCCCTGGGAATGCTGCAAGCTGCTGGTGTACTGATCATATGGCACACGGGGTTTGTGGCATTCCCCCAGCCAGCAAGCAGGATTTTCACTCCCGTGTGCCGAGTGCCACAAGTTAGAACCCCCTGGTCTAGCTTGCACCAGTCAGGGTACCATTTATTGTGGGGCTTGTGCCAATGATTTGGCACAAGCTGCTGTAAAGTGAGGAAAGTGTCAAAACTGTACCTAAGAATGGAAAATTGGGTGCAGCTGAGGCTAAGATGCTTGGCGCAGCTGCACAAAAAAATGGGTGCACTGCAGTACTCGATGCAAGCCCTGTGTCAGCCTTTGAAAATCCAGCCCTCTGTCTTACACAGTGTCCTGGCTGTCTCTCCTTTGGCTGCTTCCTTGAACTCCTACCCTAGATAGGCAGTTACCAAAGCTTACTAATTACTCAGTAGTTTAAATACGGCAAACTTACAAAGTGCGTAATACATCGCCACTAATGTGAAGTAACCCACACAATTGCCTAGTTGATATACCCTAGATAGAGAGTTATTGGAATTTCCAATACTGACAGGTCTACTAGTTATGACACCTGTAACTTATCTGATACCTGCGCTTGCAGAGGTCCCTGCGGTCTCCCTATGGATACGCTGTAGATGTTGAGGAGGGCTGGGGGGATACTGGGATGCATAGGGAGAGGCATCAACAGTAGAAAACAGGAAGTTGTTATCCCTCTGTACAGACAGTTAGTGAGATCCCATCTGGAGTACTGTGTCCAGTTCTGGAGACCCCATCTCCGCATAGACAGAGTGGAGGCTGTTCAGAAGAGGGCAACCAAAATGGTGCAGGGTCTGCACCAGAAGACATATGAGGAGAGACTAAAGCAGCTTAACATGTATACCTTTGAGGAAAGGAGGGAGAGGGGGAACATGATAGAAACTTTCAAGTATCTCAAGGGAATTAAAGTACAAGAGGGTAGTATCTTTCAGAAGAAGAGATGTGCAAGAACAAGGGGGCACAATTTGAAGATAGAGGGGGGACGGCTCAGAGGTAATGTTAGAAAATATTTTTTCACAGAGAGGGTTGTGGATGCATGGAACAGCCTTCCTGAGGAGGTTGTGGAGTCAGGAACAGTAGAAGAATTCAAGAATGCATGGGACAGGCGTAAGGCAATTCTAGTGGGGAGTAGAAGGAAGTAAGCTGTTGATTAACTAGAATCTGCAGCTTATTCATCAGGTAGGGAAATGGGCAGACTAGGTGTGCCAAGCGGTCCTTATCTGCTGTCAAATTCTATGTTTCTATGTTTCTATGTTCCCAAGTCAGAGATGCCACTCCTGCTCTGTGCCACTCATGCAGTGCGACAATCCACTTTTTTCTGACTTCCTTGAATGTGCTGAATTATTGCTCTTCCAATGATACACTTGGGTGAACTCAACTTTAAAGATCAAATGCACCGGTTTTTCCATATTTTTAATAAAATCTTGAATTCAAGTCCCTGTGTCATGACTAGTGTTTCTTGAAAATATGCTGTTTGGTTTTGTGGTTTTCTTTAAATCAGCATTTGTTAAATCTGTTAATGTGCTCTGCAGTAACTGAAAACAATGACATTTTTCTGTCACTATCAGTGAGCGATGACATCATTCTTGTCTAGCCTGCTGCTACAGCAATTAAGTCCCATAATGACTGAAGAAGCTGTTGTAGTTCCCAGTCAGTGCAGTCTGTAGAGCTAATTGCTTTCACTCAACATTTGTTACTAACCCATCTGGTTTATGTTTAAATAGATCAGCTTAAAATCAATCATTCTGTTCCCATAGTTGATCATTTGGGTTTCAGTGCTGTAGTGAAGTGGTATGAATATCTGTGAGAAATTACCTTGTTTGTACCACAGCTGTGAGTTCTTTCTCATTAAAACTCTGTATTGTTTTCTGGCTATATAACACAGGGTTGTTTAACTGATATAAAATAAATCTGAAGTTTGTTAATTCATAGAAGCAGTGAGTCTTTGATGTAGCCTTCATAAATAGGTTCATGTGAGAACAATTTTGTTTTTATGTCAGACTGACAAACAGGTGTCTGCCACACTGCTATTTCAGGAACATGTACTGTATGAACTCATAAAATTCAGTTCTTTGAGGGTTTCTGTTTGAAAATACATCATGTATGTGTATAACTAGAAATACTATATGGCACCCTGATGCCCCTGTCTCCTGCCCCTCAGTTGAGGTTGCTGCACCCCTGCTTCCCTCTGTGCTTCACCCCCATAGTCAGAGCCAATGCATCTTGTTGCCCCATGTTCTTGTCTCCACAGACAAGGCTACTGTGCTCTGCTAAGCCCTCGAGTCCCAGGGCATCTGCCTCCACAGATGGGGCTGTTGCACTATGCTGCCTCAGGCTACCAAATGTGGGGCTTTTGCTACACCCTGCTCCCCACTTGCACTGCCCCAAATGGGCAGGACCACTGCACCATGTGCACCCTGTCTCACAGTTAGGGCTGCTGTACCCTGATGCCCCACTTCGTCCTGCACCACAGTCACAGATTCTGCACCATGCTGTCCTCTGTCCCCTGCCACCACTGTACCCTGCTGCACCATAGAGCCTCTTGCCTCCACAGTTAAGGTTGTTGCACCATGCTGCTCCCTGCCACCAGAGTCAGATCCTTTGGTACACTGCCTAAACTGCTCGAAAGAAAAAACAAAAAATACTTTCATCTTGTGTTATAGGGTGGGGGACAGAGAGTAACTGGGTGCAGCAGCCCTGACTGTTCAGGCAGGAGACAGGGGAGGCATCAGGGTATCGCAGCTCAAACTGTGGGACAGGGTGCAGCAAACACACCTGTTTGGGACAAGGGATACGGGCAGCAGGGTGTAGCAAAGGATCTGATTCTGGTGGCAGGGGGCAACAGTGAGAAACTGCCCCAACTGTGGTGGCAGGGGACAGGGTGCAGCACATGTCCTGCCTTGTCTTATGACATGTGGCAGCACAGAGCAGCAGCCCTAACTGTGGAGGCATGGGGCTCTAGGCACAGCAGGCCACAGCAACCTTGACTGTGTAGATAGGTGCAGGGTGCAGCAGCCTTGGATATGGTGACAGAGACAGAGGACCGCATGGTGCAGATGCCTCAACCATGTGACAAGACACAAGGGGGCATCAGGGTATGGCAGCCATGACTGTGGGGTAGGGTGCTTGTGGTGCAGCAGCCTTGCCCAGTTGGGGCAATGGAAGTGGGCAGCAGATGCAGCAAATACCCCACCTCTGGTGGCCTGGGGCAGCATTGTGCAACAGCTTCAACTAAAGGTAGGGGACCAGGGACTCTGGGGCTTACCAGAGCACAGAAGCCCCAAATGTGGAGACAGGAACAGGGGGCAACAGAAGGCTTTGGCCCTGACTGTGAGGGTGGGGGACAGAGGGAGGCAGGGTGCAGCAGCCGCAACTGTTTGTGCAGGGTGCAGCAAGGTCCAGCAGCCCTGACTGTTGGAGAAGATAGTGGCAGTGGGGTGCAGCAGCCTCAAATGGGGGCAGGAGACAGGGAGCTTGTGGGGCAGAGGAAAGGGGGCAGCAGCAGGTCTACTAGTAATTCCCATAATCATTCTGGCCAACTTTCCCTATCCCAATGCCGAGTGCCCGAAACATAGGTGCCAGACATTGGGATTTTCCCCAAGGCAGAGCTTATTTTATGATTTGTGGGGTGCACCCTCCCCCCTACTTTGAGATTCCAGCTCCGCTGTGGGCAAATCCTGATGTTGGGCACCCATGTTTCAGGCACCCAGTGTCAGGATAATGAGAGTCAGGCAGAGCAATTATGGGAACTTAAATGGATACCGCAGCAGAGTGCTGCTGCCTCAACTGTTGGGCAGGAGACAGGGGCATCAGGATGTCATATAGTATTTCTAATTATATACATATATGATGTATTTTCGCATAGAAACCCTCAAAGAACTGCATTTTGTGAGTTCATACAGTACATGTTCCTGAAATAGCTGAGTGTGGCAGACATCTGTTTGTCAATCTGACATAACAACAAAACTGTTTTCATATGAACCTATTTTTGGAGGCTACATCAAAGGCACACTACTTCTATGAATTAAACTTTATAATTATTTTATATCCATTAAACAACCCTGTGTTATGTAGCCAGAAAACAATGCAGAGTTTTGGTGAAAAAGAACTGACAGCTGTAATACAGACAAGGTAATTTCTCACAGACATTCATTCATTCAACCAGATACTCAGTGATACACTGCCCGAGATTGGATCGCGGGGGGGTGGTTGCGGTCTGTTTCAAGACCGAACTTAACCTCATGAGCATACCAGTTGAGGAGACGGAGTCATTTGAGCGTACTGTAGTAGCAGATGTAGGTTGTCGGATCGCCCTCATCTACCGTCCACCCGGAGATGAGAAATGATTCCTTCAGGAAGTCGCGGACTTTGTCATCGACATGGCATTCAAGTCGCCCAGTCTGATGGTCCTGGGCGACTTCAACACCTGGGTCGATGACGAACTCTCACAATTTGGACAGTACTTCCTCCAGTTGATGACATCTCTGGGCCTCACACAGATAGTTACCACTGCTACTCATAAACACTGTCACTCTCTTGACTTAGTCTTCCTCCTGGGGATCGAAGCCTCTGACTTGGGGGTGGAACCAGTTGGATAGTCCAATCACTACACCATGGGGTTTACTTTTAGCACCCCCCTTCATAGGTCTACCCCTGTGGAGATGGTCAGGTATCGCCCTTTACAAGATCGTAAGCTCTCAAGGCCTGGAGGTGGTACTTGAGCTATCATCCCTCGCAGTGGCAAACAGTGACCCAGAGGCCCTCGTGATGGCTTATAATTCAGCCATTTCAGTGGCCCTGGATGTCACTGCTCCTGTCCATGTTCATCCTCTCTCCCTTCGCACTCAATCCCCATGGTTTGATGGGACTTTGAGGGAGATGCAGCGACTAGGACAAAGGTTAGAGCGTTGCTGGCAGAAGTCCGCTCTTGATGCCAACCACCTTAGATTAATGGACCATTACCAAGTCTATCAATCTGCAATCACCTGCAAGAAGGCAGAGTTCCTGTCCGGGGAGATTGCGGCTGCTCAGAATCGACCAACTCAGCTGTTTCAAACTGTGGACAGACTGTGCAACCCAGCCTGTCTACAAGTTTGAAAAGCCTTTTCGCAAGTAGAGTGCGATGAATTTGCTCGATTCTTTGCGACTAAGGAGGCTGACATCAGAGCGGCACTCCAACCAGCACACTCTATGGGCATTGCTTTGGATCACCACAAGTCCACTGCCTCTCAGCTTTCCTGGAGTACCTTTGACCACCTGTAGTTCATAGATGTCATGCAGATTGTCCAGGGTGCACACCCTACATGCTGTAGTTTGGACCCAGGACCAACCTCCCTGATTTTGGGTTGTATTGATTTCATTGGTCCAGTCCTAGCATGGATAGTCTGGAGCTCTTTGGAAACAGGTGAGTTTCCCAGCTCCCTGAAAGAGGCGGTGGTAACACGCCTCTTGAAGAAAGCTTCTTTGGACCCAGACTGCCATGCAAACTACAGACCAATCTCTAACCTTCACTTTTTAGGGAAGGTGATTGAGAAAGTAGTGGCTGTACAGCTGGAGAACTATTTGACCATCCATGACATCTATGAGCCCCTCCAGTCTGGATTTCAAAAGAGACATAGTACTGAGACAGCACTGGTTTGGGTGCTCAATGATCTCCTGAAGGCTAGAGACTGGAAGAGCCATTCCATCTTGGTTCTTCTGGATATCTCATTAGCGACTGACACTGTGGACCATGAGGTCCTACTTGGCCACCTGAGGTTCATCTGTGGACTGTTGGGTACTGTCCTCAGGTGGCTTACATTGTTAGTCATGGGAAGAAATCAGAGAGTGGTGTCCGGGGTTCATTCCTCGGATCCAGTTTTTCTCTCATGTGGGGTTCCTCAGGGCTCAGTGTTGTCCCCCATGTTGTTACATAGAAACATAGAAACATAGAATTTGACAGCAGATAAGGACTGCTTGGTCCACCTAGTCTGTCCATTTTCCTACCTATCGGATAAGCTGCAGATCCTAGTTAACCAACAGCCTACTTCCTCCTACCCCCCACTAGGACTGCCTTATGTCTGTCCCATGCATTCTTGAATTCCCCCACTGTTCTTGACTCCACAACCTCCTCAGGAAGGCTGTTCCATGCATCCATAACCCTCTCCATGAAAAAATACTTCCTCACATTACCTCTGAGCTGTCCCCCTCTATCTTCAAATTGTGCCCCCTTGTTCTTGCATCTCTTTTCTGAAAGATACTACCCTCTTGGACTTTGTCAATTCCCTTGCGGTACTTGAAAGTTTCTATCATGTCCCCCCTCTCCCTTCTTTCCTCAAGGGTATACATATTAAGCTCCTTTAGTCTCTCTTTGTATGTCTTCTGGTGCAGACTCTGCACCATTTTGGTTGCCCTTCTCTGGACAGCCTCCACTCTGTCTATTTCTTTGCAGAGATGGGGTCTCCAGAACTGCACACAGTACTTCAGATGGGGTCTCACCAACTGTCTGTACAGAGGGATAACAACTTCCTGTTTTCTACTGTTGATGCCTCTCCCTATGCACCCCAGTATCCCCCCAGCCTTCCTTACTGCCTTCTCACATTGCTTGCCCACCTTTAGGTCATCTGATATAATTACTCCCAGGTCCCTTTCCATTTTTTTTGTTGTCAGTATCTCACCCCCCATTGTGTACTCTTCCCCTGGGTTTTTGTTTCCCAGGTGCAGTACCTTGCACTTCTTTACATTGAATCTAAGCTGCCATACATTTGACCATTCCTCCAACCTTGCCAAGTCCCTTGTCATCCTTTCCACTCCATGTTGTGTATCAACCCTGTTGCAGATCTTTGTGTCATCTGCAAAGAGGCATACTTTTCCTTCCAGTTCCTCTGCAATGTCACTTATAAAGACATTAAAAAGGACCGGTCCCAGTACTGAACCCTGTGGTACCCTGCTAGTAACCCTCCTTTCTTCACTGTGGATTCCGTTTACTATTTGCAGGGCATATGCTGCCCCTCAGAGACATTGTAAGAAGGTATGGTCTGAGGTTCAACTGCTATGCTGATGATACCCAGCTCTACCTTTCTTTTGCACCTGACCAGGAAGGAGCTCTCTTTGCCTTTAATAGCTGCCTCGCAGAAATCCAAGAGTGGATGGATTCCAGTTAGCTAAAGTTGAACTCAGAAAAGATTGAGGTGCTGGTTGTGGATCCGGCATGCTGGATAGGGGGGTTAGGGGCTGGTTCGCCCTCAGGACTTTTTCTTGGGGGCTTACCACTCCCGACCTCTGTATGGGTGTGAAACCTGGAGGTGATTTTTGACGGGGGGCTGACCCTGCATTCGCAGGTATCAGCCATCATCAAATCCTCTCTGTACCATCTGAGGAACATCTCCAGGATTAAGCACCTTGTTCCATTTGGTGATCTTCCTATGCTGGTCCACGCTTTTGTGTCCTTGCGCTTGGATTACTGCAACTCCCTTTACCTAGGGCTACCGGGGGTGGAAATCCGTCACCTGCAGCTAGTGCAGAACGCGGTGGCCCGGCTTTTGATGGGAACTCCCTGGTCCTGTCATATTTTGCCAGTGCTGCGCGGACTGTACTGGCTGCTGGTACAGTGGCGGGTCACCTTCAAAGTTGGTGTTATGACTTTCAAAGCTGTACATGGACTGGGTCCAGACTACCTGAAAGAGCTTCTCATCCCTTCCTGCCCTGGGCGATCTCTCCGCTCAGCCATCAAGAGGTTGCTAGAGATTCCAAGGGTATGTTTGAAATCTTCTGGGGCTCGAGCATTTATGCATGTAGCCCCAACCCTTTGGAATTCTCTACCATGTCGGTTATGGGGGTGCACAACCGTGGAAGGATTTAAGCAAGCTTTAAAAACATACTTATGGCACCAAGCATTTGGTGAATGACTGAGTAATGGTATCAGCTGTTTTATATAATTAATGTTGCTGAGATGTTTGACATGTGATTTTAAACTCTGTTAGGTGCCTTGATATTTGAAAGCACCATAAAAATAAAATATATTATTATTATTATACCACTACAGTTCAGCACTGAAACTCAATTATTAGAACAGAATGATAGATTTTAAGCTAATCTATCTAAACACAAACTAGATGGGTCAGTAACAAACTTTGAGTGAGACAATTAGCTCTTCAGACTGCTTTGACTGGGACTGCAACAGCTTCTTCAGTCAATCAGGGACTTAACTGCTGAAGCAGTAGGCTAGACAAGGATGATGTCATCCCTCACTGATAGGGACAGAACAATCTTCACTGTTTTCAGTTACTGCAGAGCACATTAACAAATGTTGGTTTAGAGAAAACCACACAACCAAATAGCATGATATTTTCAGGAAACACTAATCATGACACAGGGACTTCAATTTAAGTGAATCCAAGCTTTTCTTAAATATGTGCATTTGATCTTTAAGCTCCGTGCAGTTGAAAGCCTGTGATGTGGGTGCATGCACAAGGGCGACGTCCAAAACGGCGATGCTTTATGGGCGAAAGTCCGAATAGCGATGGGGAGGATACAGCAACCGGATGTGGGGGTGGGCAAATCCGGCAACAGGATGTCGCTATACATACACATGCGCATGGGGGGGTGAGCACAGCGAGCATGGGCTGGGATGGGTGGAGGGGATATAGGGGTGGCGCTGTGGTGGGTTGCCAAGCTGTGCCGTGGTGTTGGGGGTTGGCCTGCGGTTGGGGTGGGTGAGGTACTGGGTACTGGTCCAGGCACTGGTACACTTTTATTGTGCCCAGCCCGAAACTTTATTTTTCATGCTTTCGCCCCCCGACATGCAACCCCCTTGGAGTTGAGAATCCTTTAGTAAGGGGGTGAGGGGGCAAAGCTCCCCATGTTGAGGGGGTTGTGGGGGGTGCAGCCCCCCACACAGAAAGCATGAAATTGTAAGTCCCCGGCGCCGTTGTTCCATGTGCCGAGGATGTCAGAGTGCCGAAAATGTTTTTGCTGCTCTGACGTTGCGATAACGAGGCTCGCCTTTAGGCAGTCGCCGTTATCACGTAGAACCATGCAGTTCAACTGAAGTTCAGTGTAACTGAAGTGAAGTCTGAATGCAGAAAACTGCTTCACTTCTGCTAAGCCCAACCCCCAGTGAGCAGTTATCCCCCACCAGCTAATTGCAGGGACATGTTTTACCTGGCTTCCCTTGCACTCAAGCTTGCATACTGTTAACTGTGCCTTTATGTCCTGACTGAAGGTCCCAGTGCAACTTGCAGACCCTACACTTCAAATACAGCATCTACTTACCCCTCCTGGTTTCAGTCTCCTAGCTGCTTCAGTCAGTAGCTCACCTGATCTGATAGCAAGAGTAAATGTTGTTAGCACCCTAAGTGACCTAAAGACTTCCTGTCTCTAAAACTAAAGTATTCTGTTATTATTGTGATAAGAATATACCTGTTATGAACTGTCTTGTTACCTATGTTTGTATAAGTTAATTGCCTAAATAACATGACACCTGTTGATGAAATATGTCACTATTGTTATTCTGCATTACCTTTGCTCTGATTCAAACACCCCACCTCTCACTACATGTAGCATGGCTTCAGAAAACCTGATGCACCTTACCCCAATTATTATCATGTTGACCTGTGATCACATTTCCCTCCCATAACCAGTTATTTAGTCCCCATTTACATTTGATATTTCAGCCTTCCCCCTCCAACACACACACCTAAAAAGGTTACAAGGTAGACTGGATAGCTCAAATGTTTAAGCTGAATGTTGGCCTGCATTCTCCATTTTAGCAATAAGCAAGCACTACAAACACTTGTTTAGTATGAGGCCCATCAAATATATCATGGTCTACCATCTCTAACTGTGGGGCAACATTGAGATAAACCCTAGCCCTCATCTACCCTCTCAAACCAACTCTATGTTGCCCCCATGTGGCTCTACCATGCCTTCTATATGCAAATGTATGAAGCTATACTATATCAACACCAGTGATCTGGCACCTAAACTGGATGAGCTGAGAAACAAGATCACTCTTCACAAGCCCAATGCATTGTTGGAAACATGACTTAACCCTGTGACAGATTGGTTGGCAGCAGTGGCATAATTTTGGTATCACAAGCTTTTATTGTTATGTGTCAGCCGAGACCGTAAGCTCTCTTACAAAGAAAGAAAAATACAGAGTTTTATTTTAAAAAGGAAACAGAACTACATATCACTTGGCTTACAGTCGAGTTCCTACACGTTTTTTTTTTTCCTCTAAAGTGCAGTCAGAGTAGCAGTAGTCAGGAAAGATGACTTCCAACTACAGCAGGCACACTGTAGATTACTTAAGGCAGCTGTGCGGGGACAGAGGAGTCCTGTTCGAGGTAAAAGCAAGCAAGCAGAGCCTCATAGATGCCCTGATGGTAGCAGATACCCAGAGCAGCGAGTCACCAACCGTGACTGGAAAGGACCAAACCTCAAGTGTGGAAGGGCTAGCAGCCAGTGAAAGGTCCAGAGCCGATGAGGAGAACAGCAGGGCCACTGTCAGTGTAGAGCCACAGCAGCAGGGGAAGGTCACCAGTATCCTGAATCCAGAGGTACTCAGGCTGAAAATTGAGTTGTGCAGGATGGAACTGGAGGTAGAGCGAGAACAGAGGGAGGCAGACTGTGAGGAACATGAGCACCAGCAAGCTGCAGAGGAGAAGAGGGAGCGAGAATGCCGAGATGCAGACCGTGAAGAGAAGGAGCATCAGAGACAACACAAGCCGGAGAAGATATGACTCCAATTAACAGCACCAGAGCAGGTAAGAGGCTTGGGTTTAACTGGGACTGCAGGACTGGGTTACAAATTGCACTCCAAATTAATAGCCGAGTTTAAATAAGGGGAAGATATGGATGCTTTTTTAAATTCTTTGGAAAAAGTTTGTATTCAGGCTAAAATTCCTAGAGAGTCCTGGAGCTTCCAGCTATCCCTGCTACTTACCGGGAAAGCTCGGGATGCATTGGGTCAAAGGAACAATGAGGACAGTAATGATTGCAGCAAGCTGAAAGCTGCACTGTTAAAAAAGTTTGAATTAACTGCTGAATCATGCAGAGCTAAATTCTGTAAGCTCAGGAGAAGCCCTGATATGAGCTACGAAGAGCTAGCCATGAAACAACGTCAGTTTTTAAAACATTGGTGGGAAGGCATTGAGGCAAACTCTGTTGATAAAATTGAAAATATGATTTTAATTGAACAGTTTTATTGGGCTTGCCCAGCCAAGCTAAAAACCTGGCTAGAGGACCGAGATCCCAAAACAGTGCAAAAGGCTGCTGAACTCTCGGATCACTATGCCAAGAGCAGGCCTGCTCTGAGAGTGAATGGGGCGGGTGTGGCAGTGCAGAAAAGGAAAAGCGCACCTTCAGGGCAGCTAAAACCCTCACTGCCTCCACTGAAACCAGTTAGCCCCAGGTTTCAATGAAAAGATTTCTCTGAAGTAAGAAATGCCTGTTGGTTGTGTAAAGAAACTGGGCATATTGCCAGACAGTGCCCCAAAAAGGTGAGCAATAATACACAACAGGGTGCTAGAAAAGAAGTGGGTTGTTTGTGTGTCCCTGGGAGCATGCCAGTGAACATGAGGGAACACATGCACCCAGTCATGGTAAATGGTGTGCAGACGCAAGGGTTAAGGGACACAGGGGCATCCCTGATATTGGTAAAGGGGGATCTGGTACAGCCTGGTCAGCTTATACCCAATAAATACGTCACTGTACAGGGGTTTACTGGTGAAGCAGGGGGATACAGTATTTGTTTTGCACCTGTCAAACCAGTGATCAGCAAGGGGGAGATGCTGCAGTACCTCTGCCAGCTACTAGGGTTGCGAGGAATCAAAGCAAGGTTTCACTCAGTGGTATTTTCTCCACACAAGGGAACCACACAAAAGGCCCTTCAAGGAGAAAATTCTTTGTGAATGGGACTGCGCCAATATGCAGGTCCCCTCCCCCTCATTTGTATTGCAGTCCCCTCCACACTTTGCACAAGTTTAAACCTGGTTTGTGGGTGCAAACCGGGCCTTTGTGAATACCGATTTGGTGCAAAACCCGGTTTGTGCCACACCAACTTGGGTTTGGGCCGGGGCTGCTACCACAACTACTGGGAGGAAAACAAACATCATTTCAGCAAATTCTGGTCAGGAGCATAAACCCTATTTGAAATTGACTACCTTGAGGTACCACTGAGGCACTCAAGTTACAATTTTCATTTACTGTAATGTGATTCTGCCTCAGTATACCCAGGTATACCTCAGCACTGATCAACTTTTGTATGATTACCACTATAGATCTTCAAGATCAAATTGGTCACATCCAAAACTCCTCTGAAGTCCTTGTCCCTGCTCTTCTAGATATTTTAAATGCTTTAACACCAACTTCACTAATTTCACTATCACCACTAAGCTCTGAAAATCCTTGGTGCTATCCTTGGTTGCTCTCTCACAAACGGCCCAGAGCCTGAACCTCATAATCTGCCAAAATTTAACTTCTGACAAATCACTACAACAGAGGACTTCAAAACACTAAAGAGCCTCAGCCTAAACAAGAGTGCTGGTTCTAATTCCCTTTTCCTGAAGCTTTCCTTCTTTGACATGCATCATATCTGCACCGCATTTACCATACTGTTAAACTTCTTCCTGCCTCTGGTGAGATGCCTATTGTCTGGAAATGTGCCACAGTTGGGCACCTCCACAAAGGAGGGGATAAGCAGGATCTGAATCAATACAGAACTATTTTTTTCCTTCCTACCATCTTCAATGTTCCCAAAAAGTACATTCACTCACGGCTGACTGATCATCTCAGTCTGCATAATCTGCTCTCTTTCATGAAATCTAACTTTAGGAAGGGGCATGCCACCACATTTGCATTGTTCAAAGTCACCAGTGATCTCCAAATTGCAGTGGATAATGGTCTTCTCACTGGGACTCATTTTTATGACCTCTCTAAGGTCTTAGACTTGGTGGACCATGCAATACTTTTGCTCAAGTTAAATACCCTACGTCTCAGCCAAACAGCCATTAAGTGGTACATAAACTACCTGAGTAACCAAACCCAGCTAGTGTCCATACTGTGCATTAGTGTAGACTTTACTGACTTAAATCCTGAGGTTCTTCAAGGTTCAGTTATTGGCCCTCTGCTGTTCTCCATTTTTGTTAACAACCTCCTGAAGCACAGCGGGAGGTGTTATCTACATGTGTATGCAGATGACACCATGCTCTACTACATGGCAATGACAATATATGAGGTTAATTTAGTGCTCCAATCTGATTGCAACACAATCTCCTCTTTGTTGGTCAACAACTTCCTGATCCTTAACATAACCAAAACTAAGTACTTGATGTTTCAGTCTAGAACTTTCTAACTTATTCAGCTGCTCCACTTGCAATCATAACATCAGATGGCAACAGTATTGAGCAAGTCACCGCATTTATGAGGAAGCAGGTGGTCTCCCACTTTCTGCTTCCTTCCATTGACTATGGTAACATCATATACCGCTGTGCAAACAGACTCACTGTGCTGCCCCTGGATCATTTATACAACATGTTGTGCAGGTTCATCCCTCTCCTGTGGATGGTCTACCCATCACTGTCTGCTGTATATGACCAAATTAACTGGCCAAGTCCCTCAGTCAGGCACGTCTGGCATTTACTTTCTTTGCTGTACAACTGCGCATAAGGAAAGTCCCTTGATCATCTCCTAACCCATGTCACACAGTCAAGGAGAGCATACTGACTCTGTTCAAACAGCAGCACTTACCCTCCCAATTCCCAGGATGAGGAATGAATTTGGTAGAAAGGCCTTTGCATTTGCAGCCCCAGACACCTACAGCAAACTCCTCCTCCAGCTGCGGAATGGTTGCAGCTTGCAAGTGTCCAAGTTCAGTCTTTCTAGCCACCTTAAAACTCCCTGTGTTGGTTTTGGTTTAGATTCCCCCTCTCCCCAACCATAATCATATTGCATAACAATGCTCATGCTTTTTGTTTGGGGTGACACCACTTTGGTAGCTTGCTTTATTAATCTTTGGATAAAATTACCTTTACAGTTTCTTTTCTCCTTATTCTATTTTAATCCCTGCTGCTGGACTATGTAAGCATATTGGCTGATGGTATCCTTCCTAGTACCCCACAGAAATTCGATACTGCATCTCATGGGGTTATTTTGGTTAGAGTAATTTCAAATAAATAAATATATATAGTACTCAAGTCAATAGAGGACTAGTAATGGACCAAGAGGAGGTCAGACATTTATGAGAATAAGTAACAGGGTAAACTATTACCAAGTATGGCCACAAAAGAGGGTCTGACAGATGCAAAAATGAAAAAAGGTGTTGTGTAATGAATAACTACACGTGAAGCACTGTCATAGAATCATAGAAAGGTAAAGTCTATCCAGTCACCCCTGAGAACCTACCTTGAAATTACTGTCACAGTGCTGAGTTAATATGGCAGGCAATTTTAAAAGCAGGTATCGAGTCCACTTCAGTATATAACTTCATAAACATACTCCCTTTAGTCATTGCAATTTAGTTGTAAAAACAGTTGTTTTTTATTTCACAGTTTCCCAGATTTTGCAGTATGTTTTTCCAACTTATCCATGAAGACAGTAGTTGACCTGCATCAATATAGCTGGTCTTCAGGTGGCAAGGTTGTTATATTGTAAACGATCTGTTAATTATTTCCCATCCATCTCCTGGTTTTTAAAGTGTTTTGAGACACAGCGTCCCGCCCCCACCCCAATCTAATGAATGCAGCATTCTCATTCCTCCCTCTACTAGACAATAAAATATGTTGAGATGTGCTGTTGCTACCCCTGTGAACACAGATAATGGCAGCAGAATTCTCTCACCACCATCTCCTGGATTGCAGAGCTTTTTGAATCACAGTATTTGTCCTGTTCCCCCCCACCCCCCAACCTAATGGCAGCAGAACTGACCCTGCAGCACTTCCCCAGACACCCATTTTTAAATCATAGGACCTACAACCATCCATCTCAGCCCTAACATCCTCCTACCCAATCTTTATCACGCCCATCACATCACCCAGTGCAGCAGAAGGAATCGTTTTACATGTCCCGTTAAGTGTGACAATCCTTATCCACTTACACACACCACTGGGATTGAATACTTGTAATCTTGCCATAGTATTGCATGAGGTTACTGGCATTCAGACCCGGTAGTGAGAATGAGAGGATGTGGATCTCCATGCCACTCTGCACATGGAAAACAGTTTCTTCTGCTAGACTGGGTGAAGTGACAGGCATGGAAAAAAATGGAAGAGAGGACAATAAGGATGAGACGAGTTGGTTTTAGTGCAAAGAAATGGTCAGGAGATCTGGGAACTACCAAAACTCTTTTAAGTGAATTTGAATTACCCCTTCTGAAGGACATTTGCTGTCCACTAAAAACACCTCCACTATGGGAAATCAGACTCCCTAACCACACCCATTAGGAGTTTTGATCCACCGCAAAATAGTTCTTACCCCTACCAATATTCTTTCCTGCCCCCCTCTCTGCATGCCCTTGCTCCAGCTACCTCAGTCCCACTCCTGATACTGCTGTCCTGTCCATACCATTCACATTCTCCACACAATCTTCCTGCTGTCACCGCCACCCATACCAGCCATTACCTTCCCCAGTTGCTCTTCTAGTGCCATTCTTTCCAACACATTCTCCAGGACTTAGCCTGATTACCTCTGGCCCCCCGCACCCCTCTCCCTCACCTAATTTACCTGTAAGTCTTGAAAGAATGTGTACTTGAATCATGTGACAATGCCTGATCCCAAGGCAGCTATTAATTACCTTGCATACTTGCAATGTGTAACTGCCTGAAATTCAAACTTCTTAGCAACTGTTTGAGTCCAGTTAGTATTCCTACAGTATGTTAGATAGCCATATTTTCTGTCAATGTTAAAATGCAGCATTGTATCTGTTTTATTTGTCTCTGGACGTGGAACCTTTGTAAAACAGCTCTTAGCTCAAAGGTTATTTCCGAAACAATAAATAAAAAAAAAATAAATAAATAAAAAGAATTAATAAAACAATAGGAAATTGAGCCAGAGTGGCATACCCTTACAATAGCTGAGTATGTTAGATAAAAAAGCCATGGAAGTGCCAAGTACTGCACCTGGAAAACAAAAACCCAGGGGGAAAGTACACAATGGGGGGGGGATACTGACAACAAAAATGGAAAGGGACCTGGGGGTAGTCATATCAGACAACCTAAAGGTGGGACAGCAATGTGAGAAGGCAGTAAGGAGGGCTGGGGGAATATTGGGATGCATAGAGACCGGCATCACCAGTAGACAACAGGAAGTTGTTGGCCCTCTGTACAGACAGTTGGTAAGACCACATCTGGAGTACTGTGTACAGTTCTGGAGACCCCATCTTCACAAAGACATAGACAGGGTGGAGGCTGTCCAGAGGAGGCAACCAAAATGGTGCAGGGTCTGCACCAGAAGACATATGAAGAAAGACTAAAGGAGCTTAAGATGTATAACCTCGAGGAAAGGAGGGAGAAGGGGGACATGATAGAAACTTTCAAATACCTCAAGGGAATCAATAAAGTTCAAGAGGGTAGCATCTTTCAGAAAAAGAGATGTGCAAGAACAAGGGGGCACAATTTGAAGATAAAGGGGGACGACTCAGAGGTAATGTGAGGAAGTATTTCTTCACAGAGAGGGTTGTAGATGCATGGAACAGCCTTCCTGAGGAGGTTATAGAGTCAAAAACAGTGGAGGAATTCAAGAATGCATGGGACAGACATAAGGCAATTTTGGGGGGGTAGGAGGAAGTAGGCTGCTGGGTAACTAGAATCTGCAGCTTATCCATTAGGTAGGGAAATGGACAGACTAGGTGGGGCCAAGTGGTCCTTATCTGCCATCAGATTCTATGTTTCTATGTTTAGGGTCCTAGTCAAACCTAATTTAGGATTTACTACCCCTGGGCTGGAGAAGTTTTATTTATTTATTTAAAGTTGATAACTGGGAAAGGCACACAGAGCCTAGGCTCATTTCCAGGTGTGACTCGGGATTGGGTTACAGTGGGATATAGACATACTGTGTAGTATACAGTTCAAACAGTTGCAGTAGTGCAGACAGTGGCAACACAATGCAATAAGTGGCAACACAATAGAAATTATACATACAATTTATAAATAATAACTGGTGTGGTTAAGATTAGAGTTAGGCAAGGTTACATACAAATGTCAAGTGTGGTCAGAAGAAGCAAACAGAGTGCTCTAACTGTATAGTATCTATTTACAATATATACAAATAGCTTGTTAGATTGCAGGCAGAGGGAGTTGTCAATGAGAGAAGCTTGACTGGGTGGGGGGTTATGTGGAGTGAGGGGAAGAGTGGGAGGGAGGGATGTGTGGGGACAAAGGCAGGTTGGGAGTGGGATGTTCTTTATTTGTTGTTTTAGAACTGGGACTGAAAGTGAGTCACGGAGGTGGGTGGGTTGCAGGTTCCAGGATGAGGGAGATGGGAGGAGATGGCAGAGGCTCCAGTGGAGGTTCTTCAATGGGGGAATGAGAAGGCGTGGGGGTGGCTGGACCTCAGTGAGTGGGGGGGCTTTGGCAAGTGAGAGGAGGGAGAAGAGGTGTTGAGGGAGGAGACTGAACCAGTACTTGGCAATAAATGTTAAGGAGTGGCTGTATCTTCTGTGTGAGATGGGAGGGAGGTTTAGTGAGGAGAGTAGGGTGCAGTTATGAGTCAGAGGAAGGGAGCTAGTAGCGAAGTGGCAGAATGCGTTAAGGGTAGTGTCAAGGCAGGAGAGGGAAGAGGCTGAGGCCAATGCATAGACTATATCACCATAATCAAATACTGAAAGGATAGTTTTGGTTACAAGGTCTTGGCACAGATGCAAAGGGATGGAGCCTTTGTATCTATAAAGCATTCCAAGTTTGGGGTAAAGCTTAGTGCACAACAATTCAGTATGTTTGTAGAAATCGAGGTGTTGATCAAGCCACAGACCAAGGTATTTATAAGATGTCACCGAGTCTAGAGTGGATCCGTCCAAGGATGAGAAGAACAGGCTGAGTGGCAGTTTCACCAGCTTCTGGGGGGTCCTGAAAACCATAGACACAGTTTTCTTGATGTTGACTTTGTAGTTTGTTTGTTTGTTTGATTGCTTAATATGTAAACCATACTGGAATAAATTCCATTTTCAGATGTGACCCACAAATAATACAAATATACATCACATAATAACATAATAACATGTTGACTTGGAACCATTGTAGGACCCGGATGAAATTGGACTGAAGGGTGGAGTAGATAGTGTCGGGGGCAGGACAAGATGTATAGATGATGGTGTCATCCATATAGAGGTGAATATCTGCATGCTGACAGACTTTGACGAGGTAATTTATGAATACAGGAAAGAGAATCGGGCCTAGAATTGAACCTTGCAGGACACCAGCAAGGACAGTGAGGGGAGACAAAGTTGAGTTACCCACTGAGGCCGATTGTTGTCTTCCACAGAGGAACGAACTGAACCATTTGACTGTGGAGGAAGCCAGGCCTGCTGAATGCAGCTTTTGAAGAAAGAGAGGGTGGAAGACTGAGTTGAAGGCCTTGTTGAGGTCTATGAATATCGCAACAGTGATGTGGCCGCTGTCTGTAGCAGACAGGACAGAGTTTGTGATGTGAGGTAGGGAGGATATCACATAGTGTTTTCTGTGGAATGTGGATTGATAGTCAGAAAAGAAGTTGGAGGATGATAGGAAGTCAGTTAGTCTAGACAGAACTAGGGACTCCTGGAGTTTGGCAAGTTAGGGGAGAAGGGAGATGGGATAATAGTTGTTAGCGGAGGATGAATCACCTCCTTTTGGGAGGGGAATTATTTTAACCTGTTTCCAAAGTGTGGGAACAGTGTGTGTGTGTGTGTGTGTGTGTGTGGAGAAGGAAAGGTTGAGAATATGGGTAAGGTGGACTGTTATTGCTGGGGAAGAGGAATAACAGCTTGGGGTGTAGCCTGTCTGGACTGGATTTGTTAGTTTTTAATGAGTTTAGGGCTTGGAGGACTTCAGAGGGGGATATGGGAGGGAGGTTAAAACCTAAAGATGGAGAGGGGGAGTAGGTGGGAGAGGTGTGTCAGGGACAGCACAAGATGTAAATAATTCACTGAATATGGAGGCAACTTTGACAGGGTTGGAGACGAGTGAGTCATTGACTTTGAGGGAATGGGATGGTAGTCTGGGGCTGGGGTTAAGGAGGGTTTTGATTGTGGTCCAGAAGGATGATGGGTTGGAGCAGGAAGAGAGGTGCGACTTGAAATAATCTGATTTAGCTAGCTGTATAGCTTTGGTGCATCTGTTCCTAAGGGAGTGATAGTGGAGGAAGTTAACGGTGGAGTTGGAGGATTTATAGGCAGACCAGGCACAGCTCAAGCTTTGCAAAGGGATAGAATTTTAGGTGCGATCCAAGGAAGGTGGAGGTGTCTTACTTGGGAGGTATGGAGAGGTGTGTGAAAGTCTCAGATCCAAGTAAGGATGGAGCAGAAGTGTTGGAGGGCTATATTTATGTTATTAGTGAAAAGGACTGGAAACCAATTAGCTGAGTGGAGGTCATAGAGAAGGGTATCAGGGGAAAGGTTCCTGAGTGATCGGTATATAAAGTATTTGGGTGGAGAGTGGGGAAGGTGTGTCTTCCTGACACAGTAGGTGAAGCAGTGATCACTAATAGCGTCTGGTAGTGCTCCAGCTGCCGTGACCCTATGGAAGTGGGAGGAGAGGATCCAGTCGAGTAGTGTATGGTTGGAGAAGTGGAGGTTGTAGTGAGTTGGATCTGTGATTAATTGAGTGAGGTTAAAGGTTTCCATGGATAGTCTGGTGTGAGAGGAGGAGGAAGGGGAGATCCAATTCATGTTGAAGTCACCCAGCATGAACAATTCTCCTTTCAAAGACAGGGAGGTGATTGTGTTTATACAAGAGATGAGGGAGTCTGAGGCAGTTTTTGCAGTGGCATATAGGACACTAATGTAGGTGGGGGCAGCGGAAGGGAGAGCAAAGCATATGAGGAGGACTTCATGGGATGTAGGGACAGTTTTTTGGTATGCAATGGAGCAAGAGATGGTACTATGGACATATATAGCAACTCCACTTCCTCTCTTGCCACGGTCTTGATGATAGATAGTAAAACCTGGTAAGGCTAGAGAGGAGTCCGTAGTACTGAAGGAGAGCAAAGATTCAGAGACTAGAGCTGTGTAAAATATAAAATTATGCCTGAGGAATGCTGCAAAATGACCATTACAATTCCGTGGAATTTCATGGAATATTTGCAAACATTTTGTGGAATTTTGCCAAATTTTAAATTTCAGTTATTTCACTATAATTTTTAAAGTACGTGTCCAATTGACACCATTTTTTTTAACATGAACAGTACCCAAAAGTGTGCTAAATTTCAGATTCATAGGTTGAAAGGGAACAGAGTAATGGATGGCCAAACATTTAATCAAAATTAAATTTTCTGTTATTTTCAGATAATTTTAAAATTTCTCAGCCAAATTTCTCCACAATGTCTGGATTTAGAGAAGCACACAACATGGGTATATACACCACATTTTAAGTATCAAGTTTCAATTGGAGCTGAGTTATAGGTAGCCAAACATTTTGCCAAAATTTAGATTTCTATCATTTTAGTATAATTTTGATAGTGTTCATTGAAATATTATGCAATTTGACAGATATACAGCTTATCACTACATTTTTACATTTACATAGTTTCAGACTTCTAGATTCAAATGGGACTGAGTTATAGCCTACCAAACATGTTGCCCAAATTTAAATTTTAGTTATTTCCCTCTAATTTTAAAACAACATATACAAATTTAACCAGAGTTGAAACATTTAAACTACTATACAACATGGTCATTTCTGAAAAAAAGTTCATATTTGCAGCTTTAAATGGGATTGAATTAAAAGCAGACAAAATTTCACAACATTTAAAAATTACATTTTGCAAGAATGTAAACTATAAATTTAAGCCCCTGGAACTTTAATACTAGAGAATGCAATGCCAAGAAATTGGGGAAGTTCTTTGACCTTACAAGGAGACTGTGCATGCCAATTTTATTAATTTCTTGCTGCCAGAAATTGCAAAATAGGGTTGTGCAAGGACCGAATAGTATTTCCTGAATACAACGAATACTAGACTTGCCGAATATTCAGATGGATGTTCCGAATAGTCCACTATTCGGCCATTATTTGGGACATACTATTCGGTGGGTTAGATTTCAAAATCTCACAGAGCTTTGTTGATCAGTCAGAGGCTGTTTTTGGAGCTCACAGCCAGGAACACCATGTGATTTCCTCACTCTGAGTGTGTAGCACAGAGCATAGAGTTCAATATATAGAGAGACTAGAATGCGGATTCCAATGGCTCAGTTGAAGCCGTGCGTCTGCCATATTAGAGGAGGGTTAAGGTGCCAGCAGAATAGCAGGAACCCTTGTTGAAACTTAAATAGTGACACCAGCACACTGTTCTGACAGCAATCTGCTGATCCAGTTGGGTAAGAAGCACCATTAACAGCAGGGAAATTATGAAATGGATGCACATTGCGGTGACAAAAACAAGGTATACTTATTTGTCCTTTGCTTGTATAAGTAGTCCATTACTCAATTGCTGTCAGAACAGTGTGCTGGTGGGAGATGTTTGAGGGGAGTGGGGTTTTTTTGTTATATTGTTGTATTTTTTTTTGTGTATTGTGCTTTTCTTGTTTTTGTCCTTTTGTAATGGAGATGATATAATGAAGATTTTAATAAAATATATTATGTTGCAAAAAAAAAAAGAAAAGTGTGCTAGTGCCATTATCTATCAACTGCAGTTGCAGCACCAACTTTTCTTGTAGTACCCCTTGAGACCTTTGTGACCATATAGAGATTGCCACTTAACTCCAAATATTGATGGAGTTATTGTCTGTTGAAGTTCCAGTGTTATCCTATGGGAATCATTATTTTTTTTACTTGCTTTTTTTAATGACCACAATTATTTAAGGGTGCAGCATATGTTATTCTTGTAATATTTCTTGTGACCTTTGTGACCATATAGAGACTGTCACTTAACTCCAAATACTGATGGAGTTATTGCCTGTTGATGTTCCAGTGTTACCCTATGGGAATCATTATGTTTTATTACTTGCTGTTTTTAATGGCCACAATTATTTAAGAGTGCAGCATATGTTATTCTTGTAGTACCCCTTGAGATCTTTGTGACCATATAGAGATCGTCACTTAACTCCAAATATTGACAGAGTTATGGCCTATTAAAGTTCCAGTGTTATCCTATGGGAATTGTTATGTTTTATTACTAACTTTTTTAATGGCCATAATTACTTAAGTGTGCAGCATATGTTATTCTTGTAGTATGCATTGAGTTCTTTGAGACCATATAGAGACTATTACTTAACTCCAAATATTGATGGAGTTATGGCCTCTTGAAGTTCCAGTGTTATCCTACGAGAATCATTATGTTTTATTACTTGCTTTTTTTGATGGCCACAATTATTTAAGGGTGCAGCATATATTATTCTTGCAGTACCCCTTGAGACATTTGTGACCATATAAAAATTGTCACTTAACTCCAGATATTGATGGAGTTATGGTCTAATGAAGTTCCTGTCTTATTCTATAAGAATCGTTATGTTATATTTGTTTTTTTTAGTAGCTGCAATTATTTAAGTGTGCAGCACATGTTATTCTTGTAGTACCCCTTGAGAACTTTGTGACCATATAGAGATTTTCACTTAACTCCAAATATTAACAGTTATGGCCTGTTTAAGTTCCAGTGTTATCCTATGGGAATCGTTATGTTTTATTATTTGCTTTTTTTAATGGCCACAGTCATTTAAGAGAGCAGCATATGCTATTCTTTTAGTACCCTTTGAGACCTTTGTAACCATATAGAGATTGTCCTTTAACTCCAAATTGTTGATGGAGTTATGGCCTGTTGAAGTTCCAGTGTTATCCTATGGGAATCATTATGTTTTATTACTTGATTTTTTTTTAATGGCAACAATTATTTAAGGGTGTGGCATATCTTATTCTTGTAGTACCTGCTGAGACCTTTGTGACAATATAGAGATTGTCACCTCTGCATCCTCCTCCTCCTCCTGAAGCACCAGCAGCACAAGCCAGCCTCTGGCACCAGTGTACAAGCCAAAGTGCCATGACCTCTGCATCCTGCTCCTAAAGCACCAGCAGCACAAGCCAAAGTGCCGTGACCTCTCCTCCACCTCCTCATGAAGCTTTTCTAAGGACTTCTGTAGCAAGTCTCTAATAAGGCAACTTTCCTGGCTGAATAATGAATATCTGGGACCCGAATACTGAGTATTTGGCCAGATCTTCAGGAAAAGTATTCACACAGCCCTACAAAATAACATCTGTACTTAAAGTCAAAGCTCATGAATCTTTGGGAAAATTGTAGAAGTTCATGAAAAATTCCATAAAACTGGAATTTGCTAACTTCACTCAGCCTTATACTAATATACTTTGGTTTTAGGACCGCAGATGGCAAAATCCCATAAGAGCTGTCCCCCACAACTCAGTGGTAATAACCATGGTCACCTTCCAGGAGATACTGATCTAGCCTGATTTTAAACAATGTAAAGCTGTCTGCCTCAACAACCCAAATGGAAAGTTTATTCCAGAATCTTACAGCACGGTGTACGTAAGCATGCTTCCTTAGTTCACTGTTAGATTTTGTCTCAATCAGTTGCTGCTTATGTCCCCTCAGGTTGTATACTTGTTCTTTGAATTCTAATTCTAGATCATCCATGTTGATGAGATCCCCTAACAGTCTGTATAGGAGCAGGATGTCCCCTCTCTTCCTCCTTAGTGTTAGTTCCACAAGTCCAGGTCCATTAACCCATCGTGATAAGGTTTGAATTGACAGTGTGACATAAGCCTGGTGAACCTCCTCTGATTTCTCTCGACAATATTAACATCCTTTTTTAAGTGGGGGCTCCACTGCTGGGAGCAATAACCCAAATGTGGCCTGATGTATGATCTATAAAGTGGGATTAGGACAGCCTCAGTTCTAGAATGAAATGACCTATGGACACAATTAATCAAATGCCCAATCTTACTGGCTATTTATTTACAGTGTTTAGAGCTCTTTAAATTATTAGTAAAACAAATGTCCAAGTCTCTTTCATTTGTGACTTTCTTAAGCTTAACCCCATTGATGAAATAGTCCTGCTGGACATTATGACTACCAAAATACATCACTGCACATTTCTCCAGGTTGAATGTCATTTTGTTGTTACTGGCCCAACTTACAATCCCTTTGAGTTCCTTAGTAAGTTTCCTTCTATTAATATCAATGTCAACTATGCCACCCATTTTGATGTCATCAGCAAACTTAACTATCTTGGCACAGCTAGGGACTGAGACATCACTGATAAAGACATTAAACAGCGGGGGACCCAACACCGAGCCCTGAGGCATCCCACTAGTAACTCCCACCTTCTGTGATATAAAACCATTTATTCTAACAGACTACGTATGATTAGTCAGTCAGTTTTGGATCCATCTGATAAGACAGTGGCATACATGTGATGATATAAATCTGTGCAGGAGGGAGGTTTTGTGAAGTTAGGCAGGAGACTGGCCTTTTAGGAGGAAGAAAGTGTAAATGCATCGAGTTGGCCCTTAAATAGTTGAAGCAACCCCCTCCAGTTAAATTTAAAGCTGTAACATGTTTTCTTATGCTGCACTGTGTTTTTGGGGTGAGAGAAGGTGCTTGGACATGCTGCGTGAAAATAATTCTTTACCTTCCAACCTGTCTGCATGAACGAACAAAGCACGGTGGCTGCTGGCACATCAGCAAATGAATGGACCGCAAATGCAGATTTTTTTTCATGCGACTCACTGTCTGAATCGGGAGATTTGCTTTCCCATGCGGGGGGGGGCGGGAGTTTAGTTAAAAAAACGGGACTCTCCCGGCCAAAACAGAAGTCATCACATGTATGGAGTGGTGAATATCAAGCTTTAATAGTTTTGTTATTAAGATGTTATGGGATAAGGTGTCAAATGCCTTCATGAAGTCAAACATCAGTACATCTACCTTTCTGCCTTTATCCAAGTGTGATCCTACAAAGTTACAGAACCTTAGGAGATTAGTCAACAGGATCTGTTTTTCTCAATTCCATGCTGAGTGTTGTCACTATATCCTCTTGCTACAAGAGTTCTACTCAGCAATTCTTTAACTATGCTCTCAATCATTTTACCTACCATAGTGGTCAAACTTGTTGGCCGGTAATTAGATGGACACTTTTTTCCCTCCTTTCTCATAGATTGATATCACTATGGCTTTTCACCAATCTGAAGGTACACAACCTTCTAAAAGAGATTTTTTACCTATATTAGCTATGATGGGAGCTAATTCAGTGGTGAGTGATTTTGTTCAGGGGGATTGAACACTGATCCAAAGTATTTGTTGAATTCTTCTGCCATTTCATCTGGTTTAATACATACTTTGTCATGGATTTCTAATGGTCCTGTAGTCCTATCAGCTCCCTTTTTTCATTTACATATGTACTAAAAGGGCTTTTAGCCCTGAAAATAAATACATCTCCATTGTCAGATGTAGCATACCATAGGGTGCTGAGGGCAATGGTGTAGGTACTGGTTGCACCCCTGGCTGACCTATATGACCGCGCTCTAGAGCCTGGAGTACAGCCTAGAGACTTGAGAATAGCAGAAGTGGTACTCACCATAAATGTGACACCTGAAATGAGCCAGAGAACTACATGCCAGTCAGTGTGACATGGATAATTGGCAAACTGATGGAAACCATTCTTGAAGAGCCCCTGACACCATTGTAACAAATTTGAAACAATGTAAAATTTGACTGAATTAAGATTATATTTAATATTTGTTTCTGTAATTCTCACCCTTACATCTTTATTACTAAGGACATCTGAATGATATCAAAAGCTTTGGACTAGTCGATGAAAACAGTGCCTACACAGTAACCCTTTACAGAAATAATTATATGAAATGTTTTCATGCTGCATACACAAAACTACCCAAGTGATATGCGTGCTGTAAGTATGATTTAAATGTTAAATTGGAACCGATTGCATGCATATGGCATGCATGCATCAAGCAAGTGTGGAAACCATGTTTTTTATGTTAAATTGGGAAAGACTGTATGCATGTGGTATACGTGCAGAAAGAAAGTGGTCTGTTTGCCTGATAACTGTACACATAAATGTTAAGTGACTTGCTCAAGATCCTACCATACACAAGTGGCAGTTGATGAGAGTCAAACCCAGGTCTTCATGCCCCCAACTCTCCTGGCTTGCAGTTCAATGCCTTTAACCACTAAGCCATACTGTCTACACACATATAGCTAGCTTGCACTTCAATACATACTGTATCTGAATACATCTGCACGTATGCAGCATGCTTGTAGCCACTGTTATTCTTTTCAGCTTTCTTCTCTCCCTCATCTCAGTTTCACAATTGAACTATAGCATACAAACCAATGGAAACACATGTGGTTTTTCCCATCCCCAATACATAAACTTACCCACAAAACCACTTAATTACTTGTGTCTGGTCTGTACTCCTACTATTATCTCTCCATAGTTTTGAATGCTTCCACACAAACAGACTTCAGGGTGCAAACACAAAAGTAGCAATAACTCGACACACACCTACATGGCCAGTCCCACCCCCATGCACACACACATTGTAGCAGGTACAGCCATGCTGCTACAAACAACCCACCAAGTGTAGATATAAGTAAAACGTCTCTTACTTGAGAACTAGGAAGCCAGAGGCAGGAGTCTTTAAGAGGTGATGTCCATGGGTCAGAGTGCTGGGGCGTACCCCTTGAAATGAATGGAGTTATTTTTTATTACTATTTTATATGTTATGATGGTGAGTTGGTGAATAATGAAAGCCAGTGTTCTACTAACAAGGACCTTGTTAGTTGAGCAGTGGCCTTCATGAATCTCCAACTCTCCATCAATAATGTATAAACTAGTAATGAAAAAATACCCCCATTCATTTCAGGGTTCACACCCCTGCAGTTTCCTTTGCCCTTTGTCATAATGTGCCTGAGCATGGGGATGTGGAGGTCAGCTTCACTGGGGGGGGGATAAGGCTGACTATATTGGGGATCCAATAGTCTGTGCATACCATACTGCTCAACTGTCCGTGAATGCAAGAGACAGCTCTAGAATGTCTCTAACATCTCTAAAAGGTGCAACTTATTTGTTTTGACTGAAAAGTGATATGCAAACCAGGAAAAATTCAAATGTATAAGATTCATCTGTATATACCCCAGAGCAGTGCATCAAATTTGGGCTTAAACCCACCCAGTTACTAACCAGTTTTTTCCTGGCTGAAGTTCTGCCCCCCCAACAAAGAACTTTGTCCTGATTTTTCTCTCCAACTCCATTCCATTCAATACCCATCCCCTATGGGTCATGAAGCCACCCAAAGGTGAAGAAACGTGAAAAACACATCAATATTTCAGTCCTTCCTCTGTCCCCAATCCCTCTGTAAAAAAGTTATTTATTTTTACTTACCCGGCCATATAGCCAGAACCTACAGCTTGGCACAGTGTGCCACCAGTCCAGTTTTCAGTCCGCTCCCCCTCTCTTCTTTCACCAGAAGCTAAGTGGTAGAACGGACCATCACAGGTCCCCAGTGTGGTCCGTGACCAAGTCACCTCACCAACTGAATCCACACAATCTGGGTTGCTTGCTTCTTGCTTGGATGCTGCCATGGCTGCTGCCGCACTGCATTGATCAAGACCTATGAAGGCTGACCACACTGCTGTCACCACTGCTGCTAAGCCTAGCTTGCTGCTGTGGGGGTCTGTGCTGTTTTTTTTGTTTTGCAAAGTGAGCCTAGTAGAGTAAGTAGTTAACCTAGTCTTAAGTTAGATTTTAGCTCACCCTCTGCCCCTTCAGCCACCGGGGATACAGAGACTCACTAAGAGTAGCTCAACAAAAATATGCTGCCACAACACTGCTATTGCAAGTTCAGTGCTCACGACTCCTCCAAGCTGTAGTGTGCAGTCTGTCTACTCTGTGGCAGGAAAGACAATGTCACACTTGCAAGACTCATGTGCTCTTTCTTGGCTGGAGCTCACCCACATCACATGTGATGGCACCACCACTAATAGGTGGAGAGAGTGGACAACACAATACAGACACAGTCGAGTCTGGAGGGTACCTGCAGTGTGAGTGCACACAGGCAAGGTGGGCACTTATTGTGCAAAAGATTAAATCCAAATTTAATGCCATTATTGCCACACCATAAGAACAACCTAGGCACAAATACGGGGTGGGGGGCAACTGCCCCCCCGCCCTACCTAAATGGCACTCCTGCTTAATGGTAGAAATTCATTCTCGGGTGCTAATGCAATGGTTCCACTGTGTTCTGAGGTACTGTATCTCCATGTTTCATGATGTGTCCTAATTATCATGAGGGTTAGTGCCCTTCATTGTCCCTCATTTTGAGTGTCCATGTCCCTCATTTCAGTGACAAAATGTGAGGTATAGTGCATGCTTTCAAGACCCTACTTGCACAAAGAGTGCTGAACATGGCCATAGTGTATATAAAAAAACATTTAAAAGACAAAGAACCTCTGTGCGCAAACACTGAGGCAAGGGTTACCCCAAAGGGCATTTGGCTGGGAAGCCAAGTTTCAAGAAAATACAAAATCACACATGCCCCCACAATGCAAAGCATCATGGGCTGCATATGCAAATCACCACAGAATGTTATGCTGGTCCAACTTTAAGCAGAATTGCATGGTGCCGTGTCTATGTCTTCTGTTAGCACCCTTTGCAAACTGTGTGAGAGCCTTCGCACCATGCAATTCTGCTTAAAGTTGGACCAGCATAACATTCTGTGGTGATTTCTCTATGCTACGTGTCGAAAGAACATAATGTGACCCTATAGTGTATATACTCAATACAGAATGACAAAAGGAAAGTAAGTGAGATGAAACAGTCCTGGAGAAACACATATGTAGCACTAAATATGCATAAGGGATTTGCATGGTTCAAAACAAAAAGGATAGGCTTCACAACACAGAGGCCCCTCTTTGTACATCTGGGATGGGGATGTTGACTGGCTATATCCTAGGCATTTAATACAGTAAGCAAACAATACTTTACACATTAATGGTGATTTAATGACAAAAATCAAAAGCCATTAAACAACTTGCAAAAGGATCAGAATTAATGAATTTATCTAATTTTTATGGAAATTCAAATAAAAATGTATTTTAATTACTCTAATTGCTAGCAATAGTATAAGAAATGGAAACTAATGTGTTTTTTAAGATGAGATTTGCACCAGCTTAGCTGCTGCACACTTGGCAAGTGTACAGCATGTGAACCTGATGTGATGTTTAAATGATGTTCACACCAGCTTAACTGCTGCACTCACGTCAAGCGTGCAACATGCAAACCTGATGTAATTTTTAGAAGATGTTCACATCAGCTTACCTGCTGCGCACATGTCATGCTTGCAGCATGTGAACCTGATTTGCTTTTTAGACCTAGTTCATTTAGGATCATTTTGTGTATGCAAACTTCATGCAAACATTGCACAATTAATCATGTGGTATGCATTCTGCATGTACACAGCACACCTATATTTCTGTAAATTGTTCAAAGTTCCAGAAATAGAATGGTAAAAGTCTGTCAAGGCAGTTTGAGTCGAATGATGAGGCCTAAAACCAGACTGTGCAACAGAAAGAACTTGGTGAGTGTTTAAATAATCCAAAACCTGTTTTTGGACAATCCTTTCCATGAATTTGCAAAGAACGGGGAGTAAAAAAATTGAGCTATAATTTTCAACTGATGATTTATCCACACCTTTATGAAGGGGGATAACTACAAAATGTTTCCAAGCAGAAGGAAAAGTTTGGGCAGTAAGAGACAGATTGAAAATATAAGTCAGTAAAGGGGTTATTATATCAGCAGGTATTTCTGCTCAGTCTTTACTGAGGAAGAGGAGGGTAATGGGTCTGAAGGGAGTACAAGGGGTGGGAATGGTGCAGAAATGGACACAACTCCCTTTACACGAGAAAGGGTCCTGAAGGAACTAGAAGTAATAAGAGTTGATAAAGCAATGGGGCCAGATGGGGTGCACCCCAGGGTCCTTAAAGAACTAAGAGAGGTAGTGACTGAACCTCTGGTAATCCTGTTTAGCCGATCACTGTAAACAGGGGAGGTACCCAAAGACTGGAGGACAGCAGATGTAGTCCCCTTATACAAAAGTGGGAACAAAGAGGAAGCAGGGAACTACAGACCTGTCAGCCTCACCTAGGTAGTGGGGAAGATCATGGAAGTACTACTGAAGGAGAGATTGGTGGAACATCTGGTTGTCAATGGACTACAGGACCCAAGGCAGGATGGTTTCACCAGGGGGAGGTCATGTCAGACCAAATTGTTGAATTTTTTGACTGGGTGACTAGGGAGGTGGATCAGGGGAGGGCAGTGGACATGGCCTATCTGGACTTCAGCAAGGCCTTCAACACTGTTCCACATAGAAGACTATTACACAAACTGGGGAATATGGGTGTGGGCAGGACAGTAGTGCAGTGGGTAGGTAACTGGCTGGGCGGCAGGACACAGAGGGTGGTGGTAAATGGCTGTCACTCCACAGAGGGAAGAGTGACCAGTGGGGTACCACAGGGATCAGTGCTGGGACCAGTCCTATTCAACATCTTCATCAGTGACATTGTGCAGGACCTAGAAGGCAGGATTTCCCTGTTTGCTGATGACACAAAGCTCTGTAACAGAGTAGGCACATCAGAGGGTGTAGACAGAATGAGAAGGGACCTGCAGAAACTTGAAGAATGGTCAGGGGTCTGGCAGTTGAAATTCAATGCAAAGAAGTGCAAGATAATGCATATGGGGCACAAAAACCCTGGCACAATATATCAGTTGGGGGTCGAGGATATAGCATGCACCAAACAGGAAAGGGATCTTGGGGTTATCATCTCTGATGACCTCAAGGTAGGAAAACAGTGTGACAAGGCAGCAGGTAAAGCAAATAGGATGCTGGGATGCATAGGCAGGGGCATCACCAGCAGGAAAAGGGAGGTCATAATTCCACTATACAAGACACTAGTGAGGCCCCACCTGAAGTACAGTATACAGTTCTGGAGACCTTACCTATGTAAGGACATAGACAGGGTAGAGAAGGTTCAGAGGAGGGCAACAAAGATGGTGCATGGATTGCATCACAAATCATATGAGGACAAGTTGAAGGAATTGAATATGTACTCCCTGGAGGAGAGGAGGGAGAGAGGGGCTATGATAGAGACATACAAGTATCTTACAGGGAGGAACAGGGTGCAGGAATACACTACTTTTAAGCAAAAAGATGTTCCAGGACTAGAGGGCATGGGATGAAGTTGGAGGGAGAACGATTCAGAGGAAACATGAGGAAGAATTTCTTCACAGAACGGGTGGTGGACAAGTGGAACACCTGCCAGAGGAAGTGATGGGGGCTGAAACAATCACGGGATATAAGAATGCATGGGATAGACATAAGGAATTCTGAAGGTCGGGGTAAGGGGCAACAGACTTCTAGGAAAACATAAACTGAACTTACAAGCTCAAATGGGCAGACTGGGTGGGCCAGAGGCCCTTATCTGCCGACACTGTCTACGTATCTATGCATCTATGAAGCAGAGAATTTAAGCAGAAAATGACCTAGGTTGTCATTACCTTTAGCCGAATCTTCTCTCAGAGAAGCCAATAAATCAAAGACCTCACTGGGACTGATATACCGAAAAAAAAATTAGGGTCTAGGGAAGGGGATTTGCAATCGATGATCAGAGCACAAAGTTCCACTAGATAAACTGGCCCTTTTCAGTAAGAAGCTGGGAGCTTTAGAAAAAAAAAATTAAACAAATCACAACCCCCCCCCCCACCGGAGTGATCTGTGGACCCATTGTAAGAGAATGTAGATGTGAAGCTATGTCCTAGTCTTTCACCAGGATGACTACCCAACAGTCTACATCCTGTTTGCACTCCCAGTGCTTGTTTTGGTCTCCTATGTCTGTAATGCATGGGCATCTTGCAATAGTACCCAGTTGCAGGCAGGCTCCACTTCATGCCACAACCAGCAAGCATGTATGGAAAACAGTATCCATACTCAGCCTCCACTTTTCTCTTCATCGCTCGTTCAGCCTTGCACAGCTTCACTAACTTCCTTGTGTCTTATTTAGCTGGCTGCAACCAGGGCCTATCCCACTAGTGTGCCATTTGGTTTTTTAATGCCTCATCCTCCTCTTAGGGGGCACAGGGATGGCCTATTCCTTCTGTCCCCCGGGGGACTTACTTGGGACATCTGTTGCTGCTTCTGCCTCAGCAAATATAGGGGCCACAGTAACTACCTCCTCTTCATCCTCAATAATCACATCGGGTTTCTCTTAGGGGTCTCTGCTAAATCCTCCTTCAGCGTATCCTCCTACCCTGGTGATCTTGGAGGGTTATCCGAATCAGGTTATCTTTTCCAAGCAGTCTTCTGTGGAACAGGCATGACAGGGGGCTCAAGAGCAGTCATTAGGGGATAGTACCCATGACCCCAGATCTCTCTGGTAAGATCAGTACCACAAGTGGTACATTGGTCCATGTGGGGATGAGGAAGATCCTCAACAAGGGCCATGAACCAGACACATCCTCCAAAATAGAGTCTCCCTTCTCCACATCTGTCTTTCCTTTAAAATGAATAACAGGGCTAAGCCTCCACTCTTCAGGGCTGGGTAAGGACTCCTGCTATAACCCCAAGCTACTCTCACCTCCCCACCTCCTTCAACAGGTCTCACTATCCCTGGGGCCCCACCACCTAGCCAGTCAAGCCTGTTCCTTCTTCTCAATGGACTTCTATCTCTAATAAGAGGTGGGAACACTCCTTGAGGTTGCAATGAAAGTGGAGTTTGGTGGCACTGACCAGGACCTACACAGTGCAGGGTTTCCCACAGCTCAACCTGCATGCCAGAAAGCCAAGCTATTTCTGGACAAGGCTCCCAACACCCAATGCATAAACAGCATTGGAAATGGAAAACATTTTGCAAAATAAGCCAAATTATTACTTTTTGTCAGTATTTGTAATGTAAAATCCTACCAATTTACAGTAGAATACTGATTGTTACTTTATCCCAGTAGCCATAATAAACCAGCAACAGTGTGATACCTGGTGCATGAAAAACCATAACTACTCTCACAATAATATGACCAATATGATTGATACAAATAATAGCCATTGGCAGTGGGATAAAAGTATAATATTCCTGGTATCTGGTCAAGATTGCGTGGAGATAATAGTGTGGTTAAAATATACGCAGGCAAAATAGCATGAGTCAAAACAGCTACAGGGAAATAAATACCTGTAGGTGTTTTCACTCAGGCTAAGTGAGTCAACATTTCATTGTGCGCTGAGTCAGTCACTGGTTCTATGGCTCAGCAGCTAGAGTAAGAGGCTATGATGCCTGGCATGGTCAGTGGACCCACGTTTGAGTCTACCTCCTTCTGTTTTTCCCCCCCATGTTTGCCCCATTTCCAAGAATGTTTATATTTCTTATAGGGGTTGGGGGGGGCAAGGCCCCCCACAGTGCTCCCTGGTGAGCTTCCTGTCAGTGGTAGTGCTGTGTGTGGGGCTTAGTGTTTTCACCCAGCACTATATTGGCTTGCTCACTCTGTATTGGTGGCATGCTTTTCTACCGTGCAATTCTTTCCACACTATTTGGACTGTAAACCAATTTCTTTAGTGAATTTGGGCTAGGCAGCAAGGGAGCAAGTGTTGCCTCCTTAAATCTGCAAAGTAGCTACTGTAGCTAAAGCTGTGTTTTCAATAATAACATGTTACATATGTTTATTCCCCCCAGCTCTTGATCCGCCTCCATATTTCTTGCTAGGGTTCTGATGTCACGTTGTTCACTCCTCATAAAGACTCATACAATTTAAGGTTTTGTGAAGTGACTTAGGGCCCTATCCACAAAAGATGTTTTCCATGTTTTTCTATATCAGTGTCAGTGGCTCTGTAAATAGCACGGTCCACTCTGGGGCTGGAAGATCAGAAGGTTGTGTGTTCTAGCCCCACACTAGGTACTTGGGATAATACTGTAACCATAACTAAAACTGTAGTGCAGTATGAAGTTGACGCTGGACTGTTGAGGTGCAATCTTTAGATGAGGCTTTAAACCAAGGTCCCTTCTGCCCATCTCTCGTCACAGTCCAGGCAGAAGTTAAAGATCCCATGGCACTTACTGAAGAAGAGTAGGGGAATTTTTATTTCAAACAGAAAATCAATGCAACAGAAAGCTCAAGAGTCAAATCATTCAGAAATAAAAAGAGAAAACAAAACAAAATGCAGTGCACTCCAATTATAACGTACACTGTTATAATGGGTAATCAGTTATAGTGGACAAAAAATGATTTCCCAGACCAAACATATCAAACATATTGCATCTTTCTCTGGTTATAATGGACAGAAACATTGCTTATAGCAGACACTATGAAGCTTTTATGGGCATTTGTAGTGGGGTTTTTTTTTGGGGTCGGGAGGTGCAGAGCTGGTGAGGAGATCTGGCAAATGCAGAATTAAGATGGAGCAGCTACAGAGATTCCGTTTCTTACAAAGTAGTTCTCCACAAGCTGCATAAACTTATATTAGTTAATTATACTAAGAGGAAATTATTTTATATTTAAATAAAACCATTGCATTACAATTGCCTTTGTTCTTACTGTCCTGGGACCCAACATCCAGCCAATAGAATTATTATCTTCTTCTTCTTCTTACCTTTTGCAATAAACTTCCTTAAAAAACATATGTTCCCTGACAGATAAAGAACTTTAAATAAACCCACAGAAAAAACATATATGCTAGGCAGGACTCTGCATAATCTATGAAGTTTTTGTAACAGCCCTTTGACTCACCTAGGCTGCTCCAGGGCCCTCAGTCTTTACCTGGAACACACCTATGAGGGGCCCAGCTCGGGTTCTGCAACTGGACAATCTGTTGGTATGGTGTCTCCACCTGGGGCAGTGACAGGGAATACCTGTGGAAAACTTGCAGGTTAACACCCCCACAGGAAATAACAGTATTTGCCCCCTAGTACACTTCCCCACACAATAACAATCCCCCCACACACAGTAACTGGAATACATAAATTTACAACCACAAGTATTAACATGCAAACAGAATAACAATTTATTTGTAGAAAGGGGTAAAGGGATGTAAATGACAAAACAACCTTCTTTGAACACTTCCCACACAGTTACCCTCAGTCTCTGGGCTTCCCACCCTTGGGTGCACCCTTAATGTCCTTGCTGTGGTGGGTACCACACCGAGTAAAGATGCAGGCCTGAGAACTTCCATTGGGGCCTGACAACTTGTTTAATATTTTAAATCATGTTTTGTCCAAACTTTTGTTTTCACTGTCAACACTTTACACCTTGCTGTATCCTAAGTGGTTCTACTATGCCACAGCGACACGAATTGCATCGAATGGCATTACAGCAGAATTAAGACAGTCAGCATTTTGCCATCAGGAAACGCAAGTGTTTTTTGTGGGGGGCTTTGCCCCAATGCTGGGGGGCTCTGCCCCCTCACCCCCTGTACCAACGATAACCAACTCTGAGTCAGACTTGATTTGGGAAGGGGGCAATATCCTCAGAGACAGCAGTGTTGGGAATACTGGGGACCATTGCAGTGAACTGCCAATTCTGTCGCTGTAATGGTCTTTGTGGTATTCCCATCACTGTTGGAACGTGATACAATCCTAACTTACATATTTGCTTGAAATGCTTTAAACCTTAGAGTGCCCCAACTCTCACTGTTACTTGTGACACATTAAAACTTGCTTTGGCACTGTTTTTATATTTGTTTCCCAAAAGTCCTGACCGGGGGAGAGGGGGTTGCTCCAGGCTCTAACTAGCTAGCTAGCCACAAAAAAATCCCCAAAGCCACAGCTTGGGGTACTCACAGTTTTGATGTCTGCATAGGAGCATTACAGACGGCTTTAGGGCAGTTGCATTAATAGTTACACAGTACTGTGGCGGTCCCAGAAGAATGCTGCACAAATGCAGATGCCTGAAAAGCAGGAAGCCAGTGATCTTCACCTGCCTAGTCTTTGCATCTTCACCTGAGGGCCTTTATAAACAGCATTCACTAGACAGGTCTCTCCATCCCATGCCACAGGTCTCTCTGCTCTTCAATCCAGGGGGTACTAAACTTGGTCCCCTGAATCTTTTCAATCACACATGAACCAGGCAAATAACTTCAAACTATACTTTACTCAGTCCCTTGACCCAGCTCTAGGCTCTTCTCGTTCCTCTCTTAGGCAGGCTGACCTTTCCAAACTCTCTGACATCAGCATTCTCAGTTACTCCCCTTGCTGAATGCTCCTCTGAGGAGGGGAAGGCTGGATCCTGACCCAAGGGTCCCAACTAGAAACTTAAATGGCAGTAAATGTCTCTGAGATCTGAATTCAACAGCCTGTGCCCAGTTGCTCAGTTCCAACTTAAACAGCGTACAGCTCACTTTTTGACTCAGTCCCAAACATAAACAACTTTCAACTCACTTTTTGTCCAGATAGAACCATCCTTATCCTTCCAAAAAACACACATGACACCTAGTGTTTTGGTCAGAAAGGCTGAACTTTACTTTGACATTCATTGTCAAATCAACAAAACACATCATAATAGTTTTGATACAGAAATAAACATGTCATACAAATACATACAAAAAACATGGTTAAGCAAAGTATTCCCCTGGGGCAGCAAATGCATTTGGCTGCAAACAACCATTCTTTTCCTCATGAGCCATCCTAAGGCCAAAGGAATCCCAGCAGAGCCCCAACCGGGCCAGCCAGCTCCAATGACAAGGAGACTTGACAGACCGGGAACCTGCTAGGCTACCGTCAAGCAGTTATACCCTCACTGGGCCTCAACTGCCCGACTGTCACCCCCCATTGTCCTGGGCTCCTTCTCAAACTGTGCCAATTCACCTTGATGAGTGTGCCCTCACTGGGCCAACCCATTCCTTGACCAATATTATTATATCCAACCCCATGATGCCGAAACGTCCACCACTAGATCCGTAAACCCCTTTACGAATTGCCCCAACAAAGCCCTAGGAGAATACCTACAACCATGACTCTAAAACATTCTGTAGACTAAAATTAAACATAGCCTGCCCAATTTCTGACAAATGCACCCCATCCGAATCGAAAAAAAACCCTACACCCCATAGGCATATCTTGGTGACCTATAACCCGGATCCCTTGGGGGAAACAGAAGTGGGAAACCTCCCAGTTCACCTCCCTGTGAACCTTCCAAAGTGGCCTAGCCACCTCTCCTGCTCTCCGCCTCCCTCTTGGCATGATCCTGGACCAGGCCAGGTCAGTGTATGGCATGTGTTTGCTGACCCAGCTAAGATCAACCATCATAGCCCTCATTAAATCTCTAGGTGACAAACACACCAAGTTGTTACCCACTAAGTGTACAATCAGCCCATGAGGGGGTGAAGTGATTAAGCCTATGTTCCTCAGGGTTGGAATTAAATCCACCCACTTCATCCCAGAGATGCCACACCATTTAATCGAAGCACTGTCCCTTGGGATGCCCAGCTGATCTCCTTAGCCCTGACGAGCCGCCCACTCATGGGCTCTCATGACAAAGGAATGGCCAATCACATAAAAGGTTTTGGTTCCTGGGTGTGCACCTGTAAGAGAAATCACAAGTCATTAATTAGCACCCCCTGATGTGCCTCCATCCCCTTTTTCCCTGCCTTGGCAGGCCTCACATAACCTTGATAAGCCTTTGACCTCCACCTACCAATAGTCTGAATTTCTCTTTCTAAGCAACCCTGCCAAGCCGCCTAGGTGGCTGCCCCAATTCTGATGGAGTGTGTGCTAAAATGCATTGGATCCCTCCATGTTGCGCTAATACCCTTCTGCAGGACTGCAGCAAACCGGTACCTCGTAAGTGGCCTCCCATCTGTATGCATGAAAAGGTGTCCTGTCTCAGCGTTCTCCATTCCATGTATCTAGTAGTAAGGGTCCAGAGGCATAGTACCTGCCCTGGAGCCTGATAGAACTCAACTAGCTTAGGTGGTCCAAGCTGCGCAGTCTTAGACCAATGCAACATCAACACTAGAGACTCCCCCTTAACCATGACATCCCCCCCACTGCATGTTATGGGTCACCAGCATCAAATTGTCCTCAACCAATTCAGTCACTTTGAAGGCCCCAAAAAATGTTGTAATGAACGGACTCTTGAACAAAACTGCCTCATCCTTGGATGTGCACACCCAGGACAGGTGCCCCCAAATCTTCTTCAAACGTATACCATCCAGTGGCCGCCTATTGTCCTGCCTGTTTCCCCATATTCTGTGCCACACCTCAATCATCTTCCTGATCAAGAAAGAGCCAGCAACATCCTGCAGTCCATGCATCTTCGCCATGAAGGCTATGCCAGACATATGACTCCGTATGTAGGCCGGGGCCATGCCCCACCCAATCAAGCAATGCACAAACTGCCAAACCAGATCTGATTGTTGAAGCAGCTCATAGTTCCTACTGCTGTCTCCACAGAATTCCCGAAAGGCATTCACATGCGCCCGGTACTTACACCATGTCTCTGGGGCTAGAGCATGCTGTATCAGCATGGCTGTTCTTGGGTTGCAGCTTGCCACAGAAAGGATGGTACATGAACCAGGGGTTCCTCCGATGCTGGTGCCAACTGTCAAAAGTGGTTGAACTGCAATCAAGAAAGGGCAACATCAATTACATTCAAAGTCCCATGGACATGTACTGCCCTAAATGAGACATTGAGTTGCAGGCAGCTCAGCACAAAAACCCTCAACAATCTCATCACTTCTTTGGAATTAGATGACTGGGAGTTCAACATGGCCACCACCCCTATATTATCCGGCTGAAATAGGACCTTCCTGTTCTGAAGTTGTTTACTCCAAGCAAAGGTGTCTGCCACAATGGGGAAGAATTTCAGCAGGGTTACATTTGTTGTTAGTCCCTCCCTCTCCCAACTCACATCCCAGGTGCCTGCAAAAGCAAAACCCCTGAAAGTATGCCACCTAACCTATACCCCCTACAGCATCAGTAACCATCTGGCAGTCCTGTGTAAACAGCATGCTGGCGTGCCAGATGGATACACCATTAAAATGTCTGAGGAAGCTGTCCCACGCAAACAGGTCCAACCTCATTTCTGCGGTGATCCAGATGTGATGATGGGTTGTAAAGAGCCCCTAGTTGCCCATGCCAGCCATTTTGAAAAAGGCCTGACTTGCGAGACCACCTTGCAGGAATAGTTCAAGTGCCCAATCAATGACTGCAAGGTCTTCAGGGTAACTTTTCTGGCAGACCCACAGCCACCAAATGTCCCAACTTCTCCACTTTGTCAGCTGGCAGCTGGGACACCATGTATACTGTGTCCAACTCAATGCCGAGGTAAGTTTGCCTGTGAATGGGCCCCTCAGTTTTCTCAAGTGCCAGTGGCACACCAAACCAATCCATCAATTTGGCGAAGGAAGCGAGGGCCTTACTGCATTCAGACGTGCCCGCTGCCCCAGTAAAGATAAAGTCATCCAAGTAATGAGTTGTCCTGGCAATGCCACTATGCTGTATGGAGGCCCATTCCAGGAAACGACTGAACATCTCAAAGGCTGCACACGAGATGGAACACCCCATGGGCATGGCCATATCATAATAGAACTTGCCCCCAAAGAAAAAGTCCAGTAAGTCAAAATCTCACGGGTTAACAGGCAGCAAGCGAAAGGTGGACTTTATATCGCTTTTCGCCAACTGTGCACCCTTGTCTACTTCCTGAATGAGCTTGACCACTGTATCAAAAGACGCATGACACACTGAGCTGTCTTCCGGGCTGATGAAATCATTCACTGATGTCCCCCTGAGATAAGACAGATGATGAATCAACTTGTATTCCCCAAGTGTTTTCTTGGGTACCACCCCTAATGGTGATATCCGTAAGGGCTCAGTGGCAGTTCATCAAAAGTGCCTGCAACCCTTAGTGCGCTGTAGTGGAAATGCAGGGACCATGGTAGGGAATGCAGAACCTGTTGGAAAACCCATTCAGTAAGTAGCATGCATCCTTTCTGCAAGGGTAGCGGTCAAGCCAGCTGAACATGAGATCAATTCTTATTGGGGACCTTACTAGTTTTCTTGAAGTTGCCTGTCTCCTTGCTTGCTATCTGTGTGCTGATCATCCCCTTTTCTGGGACCTCCAACTCCCTGGCAGGTGCTAGCCTTGTGCTTACCACCATAACTGCTGCACTCATACCAGAACTTGCAGTACTCACAAAAATATTTCCCAGTGTTAAATTGTCTGCAAGTGCCCACCCTGTTTTGACCTAACCAGGGGGCCTTAGTGACCATATGCCCACTGGTGGTGTAGGCAACATTTGCCAGCTTTGCCCAGGTCATGTGCCTGAACCAGAGGTCATGATCGATTTTATCCCAGCGCATATCTGATGATCTGATGAGATGCTTCCTAAATAGCTCATCATACCACAGCCAAGCATTCTCCTCATATGCCAGGTGTGCTGTCTTGATATTATCCCTATATTTTAGTAACTGCCCCATTTTGTGGGAATTGCCCACAGTATATGGAAATAAAAATATCAAAAGCTGCAGTCCAGTTTTCAAAGTTGTGTGGCACCTTGGGCCTATGGAGCTTCTCCTGTTTAACTTTATCTTTGTCTGTTGCATCTGGAAGCTCCCAATGCAACAGCTCAAACATTTCAATGTATTCCCCATTCCAGATTCTTTCCCTGACCACAGCTGTTAAATGGGTGTCCATGGGGTCATCCACTCCCACTGTACAGCCAGTGGTCCTGCTGAGTCACGGAGGGGAGCACCGCAGGGGTCGTAGCCAACTGAGCCACTACCAAGATGGGAGCAAGGACCACTGGTTGCCGTTGAGTGGCATCTGCCACTGCCAGAAATGACCCTTCGCCGGCCAGCCCCCAAACTTGCCTCATTGCAAGATCCACCTGCTGCTGATCCTGGTCACCACTTCTGCAAGCTGTAGTGCCTGTTCCTGATGAGGAAGTGTGCGGCGGATCCCCAGCGGATGCCAACCCCTCCTGCTGAGGTCCCCTTCCCCCCGTGCCCTGGGCCAATTAGTGCACCAGGGGCAAGGAAGAGCCTTACGATACAGCAACATTGTTGCCCACATTACCACCCCTGAAGAATTGTTGGCCCCCCCCCAAGGTGCCCAAGGCCAGGGCTGGTGACCCGAAGGCTGTGGACAAGGACCCCACCCACCTGGTCCGTGCATGGCCAGGCACGCCCTGAGGGAGCTACCCCAGGCATGCTGGGGGGGGGCGGTACCATGCCATAGGCATCGGCCACCAGCCTTGCTGTGAGTTAACCACAGACTGGTGTGGCCCCTGTGTGGCAACCTGTGCTGGGCTATGAAGGCCCGTGATCAGCACTGCAGCAGCCTTTTCCCTTCCCTTGCCCACTCTACATGATCACTTGAGTACCTTAGTATATAACCTTCTCTCTGCTAGTCCACACTTTGGACAAACCACTACTGTAAATATGTCTATACATGCACTTGTAATATACTGTATAACAGTTTGTTTAGAAATGAAATGTCATGATATTCTTCCACTCGGCTGTTCCAACAAAAAGTGTAACCTCACAGCCGAACACTATGGAATGTACTTGTACTGTACTATTCATCTGATACTTGATATTGTTTGTATTTCTCTGCCTCACACTTTGTACACTTTGTACCCAGGTCGCACCTGGAAATGAGTCTCAGCTCAGTGTGCCCTTCCCACTCACCAATTTTAAATAAATAAATAAATCATAAAATAAGCGTCTCCCCATTCCAGTGGGCTAAATGCCTTGCTGCCTGTCTCCCTTCTGTATACGCTGGCCATCACCCCTTTTGGCTAGTCCTGCCTGATGCTCCAGAGATGGACCATCGGCCACAAAAGTCCTGTCATCGAACTCACCCTCTGCCCTCAAAGACAGCAGTGCTGCACAGGGTCTTGCTACAGGACTCTCCTCTTCTGACCGGCCGTGCGCTGGTTCCTCGCTGGCCACTTCCACCACCTTGGCAGCCGATGACTCTCTTGGTGTATCTGGTTGACTCCCTGGCATTTCCTTTTTCTGCTGTCTAGCAGTCATGACTTCCACCATTTTTGCTGATGGCCCCCTCAATCTCTTAGGTGGTCTGTCATCTTGAGAACCCCCCCAGAAGAGGCCCTAGAGCTTCCAGCATTGCAACCTGAAGCCAGTTAGGGCCTCCCAGCTGAATAAGCTGGTGGAGGGTGTCCCTAAATTCCTGCGAGGGTTGGACCCTAGAGTTTGACGTTGAGGATGCCTGCGCCTCCTGAGATCCATGCTCCACTGGCCTGCACCTGGTGTTCATGGTGCTAGTGTTGCTGACTTTGACAAGCTGGAGGAAGACTTGTGAAAAAAAAACAATTACTGCCTTATTAGCCTATAAAGTGGCATAATAGAACAACACTGAAGGGGTGCCCTGGGGTTGGGGGAGCCCTCCACCCAGTCCTTGTGTACAGTTGGAATACCTCATATTCTTATTCCAGTATATAATTTTTTTTTTTTTTTAAACAAAGTGAAGCACCGGGAGCTGGCATGGGAAGGAGAGGATTGAGCATCCAGAGGACTGCTCTCCTCTCCTGGGGTGGGTTAGGGGATAGCCCTGCTCTGTAGCAGTCCCTGGTGGAGACCAGGGGCACTACAATCAGTGGTGCAGGAGGGACTCAAGAAAACCGGAAAACAGCTCTGGAGCACACTGGATGACAGCTTCCACCCTCCACGCCATCGGAACCTCCGGGAATATCCTCCTTCATAGCGGCGCCCCTGGGGCCGTGTGAGCAATACTGTGCTGGGTTTCCCCTCTCCCCAGTGCCTTCCCCCTAGAAGGAAGGGTACCCGGCCGGCAATGGGATATGCCAGGACCAGCTCAGGGGTCAGCTGCTATCTGTGGATGGAGGAGCTCCTGAAGAGGATCACTGAGGTTAGTGGGGCGCTAGGAGGCCCGAAGGAGAGGTGGGTTCCAGAGTGTTGGTGGGGTTAAAAAGAATATATAAAAAAAAAAAGTGAAAACCCTTACCATGTTGTTTATTTATTTATTATTGGGTGTTTTATATTATATATATATTTTTTTTTTTTTTTTAAAGGTGGGGGTGGCCTCAGAAAAAGGGGGTGGGGGTGGTTGGGGGTCAAGACTGTTTCAGGCCGCATGCAAGAAGAAACCAACTAAAGAGTGCTCATGGAAACCAGCAATGGGACCTGGGAAAGGAAGCCACATGGCACCTCATTGGCTGCCTCCTGGGATTGCACAGAATGCCTAACTCTAGCCCAAAAGTAAAATTTCTTGGGGGGGCTGCTTGTCGAACCCCTGACTTGCAGGGATCATAGGAAGCATGGCTGGGAAGGGGACACTGATTGATCATCCGCGCAGCACCCAGACCCAGCTCCTGGGGAGCAGCATAGTGTTCGAGGTCAATGCCAAAGTGTACCACTAGGCCCATCCAAGATGGCCGCTACCTTCTTGTGAGCCTCCCTCAGGAGCAGGAGGCCCCTGTTCTGCACATGTAGCATAAGTGGACCCAGGCAAGATGGCTGCCCACACTATTGCGAGAGCAGAGCGAATGTGAAAGCTCTCCATCTCCTGCCATGCCTTTGTTTCCACTGATGCTGTGCAAATGCGGGACCTCCCATATTTAGGCTTAGCAGGCAGACTGTAAGATGCCGGTGCCCAACCTCTGTCCCTGGGCAGAGGCATGGGAAATTCTGAACACGGGCACTGGGCATATTGGGTCTAAACCCCCACTCCCCCAAAACGGAGTCGAGAAATGGAACAATGGCCGCAGTGGATTGAGGCAGCCAAAGAGCTCCCGTGGACCCACCAAATACCCCCAACATTTCTAGAGTCACCCTGGGCAGGACCAACTGCAGGATTTAGGAGTCCCAAGCATTCAGAAGGAGGAAGCAACCCGGAGCAAACTCCCCAGGCAAATGAAGCCCCATCCAGGTAAGCGAGCACAACTGCGGGGGGAGCATTGGGGGGAGGCAGACTGGACAAGGAAAAAACCACACCCAACTGTGGCATAGCGACCAGTGAGCCCCAACAAACCAGGGAGGACTGCTGCAGTCCCATAGCCCAGAGACCCCAATTGACCTCCCGACCAAGCTAAAACACATTTTTTTTAAATGTCCAGAGCTCTGACCCACAGGGAAAGGCATTACCGGCTGCAAGCAAACAGCCCATGGCACAGCAAACAAGTGCCAGGACGGATGCCAACAAACCCTCCCCAGGGTGGGGATCTTACCACGGGTTGGCCACCCAGTCTTGTCCACTGGCAAATCCCTCACCAGCCCCATTAGCCAGGCAAAAGCTCCCCAGGGTGGCCTGCCAGTGCTCTGCCCCCAGGGGACCCCAAACCAGTGGGAGCGAAATCCTTTAACAAGAAAATATTAGCCCCTTTTTCTTTTTTTTTTTAAAGCCAGGGAAGGACTGTCTCAGGCCACCCATTCATCCACACCTATCCTCCCCCTACCCCACCCACCTAGGCCTGGACAGCCTGTAAGAAGTAAACCCCCTGAGGCCTACCTGCAGGGATTTGCACAACAAGGGACTGGATTTGTTTCTTCTCCAAAGGTCTAGTCAGAAAGTGGAAGCTCCTCTACTGACCAGCACCTAACTATTCTGGCCTTTGCCCCTCCCTGCTCCAGGCTACACCTAGCCTCCAGCAGCTCAGGGCAAAGGCCAATTGGTCACTACCTTTCTGGTCATTTGACCTCCGAAGGTAGTGTCCAGAGACTGGTCCCCTACTCACTGGGCAAGTGACCTCCCATGAATTCCGGGAGGGACCATTTCCTTCAACAAAACTCTGGCACCAATGTATCTGCAAACTGGTGTTTCTCCTCTAGCAAACTCTGTGCTTTCTCTGTACTTCAGCTTTCAATATCCTATTGCAAACTCTCTGTTTACTCTGTACACCAGTTGTCCATATCTTATTGCAAGCTCTAGGATTCCTCTGTAGTATGTACTCTAGCTTTCACAATCTTTTGATCTTTTAGGCTTTGGAGCCTGAGTGCAGCTATGGTGCTCTGCATGCAATCCCATCTTGCAGACACCACCAGGTCTGCCTCTTCCACCAGATCTACCTGCCCCACTAGATTTGACCATTTCACCAAATAGGTCTATTCCATCACCAGACCAGCCACCTCAGGCTTGTCCATTATCACCTCAGGCTGGCCCCCTGCCACCTCAGACTCACCCATTGCTGGGTCTGGCTCTGCATGCCCTGTTACCAGGGCCGGCCCTGCCTGGCCCACTACATTTACCTGTTCCACCAAACTTCCCTATGCCTCTAAACTTCTATCCCGCTTGGCAGGAATTGCCTTCCCCATCATTGACTCTCCCTGTTCAGTTACTCAAACTACTTGCTTCAGGTGCTTTACCTGCCTCATTACCCTCAGTGACTGAAGAAAGGGACCCAGAAGTCGAGGGCATAGTGAACGGATGGATTGCTGCAAACATTCCACCCAGCAGACGCTAAAAATATAGCCATGCCAGCAATTAAAGTCCAATTAATAATCAGTAATGGATCTTAGTATGTCTGATTCTGTATTGATTGATCAACAATTTATAACCTGATATTACTAATGGACTTTGGTGTGTTCGATTCTGTACTAATTGATTAGCAATTAATAATCTGGTAGATTATTTCCGCAAGTTTTAAAATTTATGTACTTAGTTCTTATTTTTTTATTTTTTATTCTTCTTATAACTTAAAGCAGAGTTAAGTATGAAGGGTAGACCTGTAATTTTCCAGACATGTTGTGTCCTCATGAGTTCTGCGCATAACTTTGTCAACTTCAGATATGTGTTGAGTACTTTCCACTGGTAGCCACAGGAAGTTTATTTTCACCTGCCCAGTCTAGCCATGGGAAGTTAGCAAGTAGTCAACCCTGTCCTATTGTGGGATTACCTGACCGCTTGAGCAATCACGACCAGTCAACCCTGTCCTATTAGGTAAATAATTGACCACATGGCCAGTCAACCTTGTCCTGCCAAACAAACAACTAACCGCAATGAATGGCCAGCTGTTCACACCTCTGTCTAAGGTGTGATCTCTTCACAGTTCTATTTTTAACCTCTGGGAAAGTTCCCCAGCCATCTCTAAAGTATCTGGCCCTCCTATTTTCTGCTTTGGCAAGGGTATTTAAGTCCCCAACAACCACGGCCAAGGTAAGGAGTCTCAGAGGGAGAACCAAGAGTTACCTCAACTCTTAGGATCTCAGTTGGACATCAGTTGGTACTGGTTGGTGAGTTTGTTACCTTCACCTCAGGCATAGGACCTGAGATTGACATTATGCCTGCATTTAGTTTTTATTTCTTTTATTGTGATGACTTTTGACTTGCGACAAAGAAATTATGTTCCTCTTTGCACTGCTGTTCAGATAAAAATCGTAAGTACATTTTAAATTGTGTCTATTCATGTTAATGCCAAAACTATTCTGTAAACTTTGAATGCTGATATCAAAAGTAAAAACATTTTTTAACTATGAATCATGACTTCACTTGTGTGTCTCAATTTAATATGTAAGCAATAATACCCAACAGGGTGGGCATTATTAGGAAATACCAGACAGCAAAGGGGCGTAATGAGGCCCCATGCCCACCCTGGAGGGTATTATTGCACTTAGAAAATGGCCTATTGGAGAATGTTACTCACTTGGACTGGCTCCTATTTTTAGCTTGGCATCTATTGAAAAATAAATGCCCAACTTGAAGCCTGTCTCAGCCAATCAGGTTTAAGAATTAATTGTTGCCATTTTCTAAAGTGAAATTAAGGGCACTTGACTTAGAAAATAGTAAACTAAAAAATAAGTCAGAATTAGACTTCTGCTTTATTGGCTATGTTGGTACTCTTAAGATAACAGTTCCAGGTTATATTCATGTACTTAATTGTGCAGATTTTCTATGTCCAGAATTGCTACATAAATATTTGGGTTGGTGTATCATTGACACCAATAAAAGACACTGGTGTAAATTGTTGTAATTGTCCCAGGCACAGACACACAGATGGTTTTAAAATAAATATAAGAATATTTGAAAAACTAGGAAGGACTCATTGTCCACTGACAAATATTCATGCCCATAAGGGAACATTAGACTTTAATTAACACAGCACCTTCCTGGACTGAGATCAAATAGTCTTGGTCAGTCAGGTGTCAAATAGAATAGTGGTGGCAGGGGGTCTAGATCACAATACAGGAGTCATTCTGCCTACCCTCTGCGTTGCCACTCCAAACAAACTTTATCCTGACCTGGCCCAATTAGTGGATGATTTGGAGAGACTGCCAGTCTCCGACGATCACGGTGAAAGCCGTGTACACGAGACTGAGCTAGAAAGTTATATCGGAGAGAAGGAAAGGCATTCCCTTTAACTCAATGGGGCAGTGAAGCCCTCTCCAGCTGTACTGCACTCCCAGTCTGGGAGATCTCTCTCTCTTTTGGCGGGCTGCCAGTCCTATTTATAGTCTTCTCCAGCACTTCATTGATTGGCTGATGCAGTCACGGGCAAATTCAGTGCCCTACCACCTTTACCCAGTAGCCCCCTCTATGTTTTGCAGTCCCTTGGGGGCCACTATGTTACAGTACAATAATTTTAAAGCAATGCTGTCCTGAAATATAAATACATGAGCTCTTTAAGACATTGAAAACAGTTTTACCTTGGGAGAACATAAACAGTTTCCTAAGCACCCAGAGGTGCAAATATACTGTTTCAGCATCAGCCCACTGTCCACACAGGGGGTCGATACATAGAGTCAGGTGCCTACCTCTGTGAAGGCGATTACGGGACCACTGGGTCCAGAGCCCACCCAGAGCCACAGATGAGGCGCTGACAAGGGAGCGAGGGGATGCAGCCCTTCAAGGTAAGGCCATTTGGGGTGCTTACATTTTATAATAGGTTCTCATTCCTTCTGAGCCCTACTCACACACATAGACACCCCTAAAGCAAGGCTCCACCTCCTCTGGATATAATGAACACTGAATATGATGGACAAAAGTTGCGTGCACAAATGCATCTGTTATAACAGGCTTGCACCGTACTTCAAAAGGAAAATATATAAAAAAAGAGAGATACCCTCAGTTATATACAGGCTAAAGAAATTTAAAAATGAACAGTAAAAAAAAACAAATTACTAGAAAAGGAGACTTGTTACATTCTTTTAATGATAGCAATAAATATTTCTTCATAAAGAATTAAATAGTGCCCTCTGAAGCAGTCCATGTTCCCTCTCCTTAAACCACTTTTATTTCTTTGTTAATCATCTGAGCAACATACTGAATGTTATTAGATTTATTGTTAAGTGCAATGACACTGATTTAACCACATTTATCACTTGATACAGGCAAAGAAGAGAAGAGATGTTTATGGCTAACAGCAGCCATGTTTGTTGCTCTGCAGAACACCTCAACATTTTGACTAATTCTGCTATTCTCCATAAATGTTTCAATACAAAAGCCCTCTAAATAGATCCCTCATCAGCAGATCTTTCAAAGCTTTCAAAGAAGGAGAGGAAAAAACTTCAGGAAAGAGTGAGGAAGGAGAAACGCAAAGAGCTTAGTCTTTCACCCTCAGACCTGGTAAATCCTGATAAAAAGAGTGCTCTGGACTCATGGATACCTGTGCACTACTGTCTAGTCCCGACCATGTGCAAAAAGAGACCACATCTTCAGTGTTATCTGCAGAACCATACAAAATCAAAGATGTTCCAGTTGTGAGGCTTAACTCCTTTGGGGCACTGATGCTCAATGTTTATGCAAATATCCTTGTGCAAGTTATAAAACATACAGAAGTTAGAATGTATGCTGATGGCACAGTATTAGTATCATCAGCTGAAAGCAAGAAAGCTATGGCGCTTCAGCTGCAGGCAGATATGGTACACATGGAGGAGTGGCTCCGTGGCTTGGGTCTGCTCCTCAAAAAAAAAACTTGATGCATGGCATTTGGGGGTAACACGCAAGAGGGGGTCAACCCAGGCCACGGATTCAACTATAAGATGGCACTGTTATTGCAAATGTGGCTAGTTACAAGTACTTGGGAGTTCAGGTGGACTCTGGTTTGACTTATGAGGAACATACTTCCACACAGGTTAGCAAAGTAAATCAAAGACTGGGGGCTCTAAGAAGGGTGTCTACTTGCCTGTCTCCCGAAATTAGAAATAGGTTAGTCAGACACTTAATAATCCCAGTGCTTGAGTATGGTTCAATTTTGTATATGCACACTACACAAAAAGTGTTGAAAAAATAAACCAAACATATTACAGATTAGGAAAATTTGCCACCAGAAGTAAATTTAAAACACACCATTGCATAAATTATGAGGGTTACCACCTGTCCCTATTTTTGCAGGACAGTCCTGATTTGGGCAGCTGTGTCCTGCACAAAAACATGAAAAATACTACATGTCCTGACATTATAGTAGAAAAAATATTTTCAGATGTGCCTCTAAATGCTGCAAAACAACATAATACCTTGACTAAAACACCTTAAAATGATATAAAACACTAAAAACAGCTAAAAAAACTACAACACTTAGCCTTAATTCTGATTATTTAGAGAAAACAAGTCTGTTGCATTGGTCCAGATACATGGGCCCGGATATTCAAAAGGGTTGCGCCATGCGCAATAGGGTTCTTGTCATAAGTCAAAGTCGCCATTTTGCGATATTCAGCAGGAGCAGTTGCGCCACAGCTTATGCTGAGCTTAAGCGCAAATGCAAAAGGAAGAGCATCGCGCCCAACCCGATGTGGGTGGAGCCATGCATAAAGCATAATCACGAGAATTAAGAAAGACTTGCACATTCGCAATAGCGGAACTGCGGAAGTGCGCACTAGCGGAAATGAGCCAAAATAAAAGGCTCAAGGAAGCGGCGCAAGAACGCTACAAGGATGCCAAGTGGGGTAGAGAGAGAGAGACAGACAGACAGTGACAGGCTAGGGCAGGCAAGGCAAGCGTGGGCCATAGGCTGCAGAGGCCAGCGGGGGGTGCCCGGTGCAGTGGAAGTAGCAGTCAGGACAGCGGAGGTAACACAGCAACACCAGCCGGGGGGGTCAGAAGCCAGGGAGATGGACAGTGCCAGCTTCCAATTGGAAGCTGTAGTGAGGGGGGTGAGAATGCAAACTGCAGGGGGACGAGGCCGTGGAAGGGCCCGTCGGCGGTACGCCCCCAACAGGCAGTACCGTGCCCGCATCAGCTATGAGCTGTACACAGATGTAGAGATCGTGGGCCGGTACCGCCTGAACAGGGCAATACTGAGGTGGCTCTGTGAGCTGTGCAGTGATGTGATGCAGGCACCCTCACAACGGAGTCACGCTCTGTCAGTGGAGACCAAGGTGACAGCCTGCATGTGCCTGCTCACCACGGGCACCTTCCAGAGGCCGACAGGGGACACCACAGGCATCACACAGTCGGCCACGTCACGCATCCTCACCCAATTCCTCAGCGCACTGCTGCCACATGCTGCGGAGCACATCCATTTTCCCAGCACTGCGGCAGAGCGTACAGCAAACATGCAGGAGTTCCACAGGGTAGCATGTATGCCTGGCATGCTAGGGGCCATAGACTGCACCCATGTGGCCATTCGCATGCCACCTGGCCCCGATGGGGCTGCATAGAGGAACAGAAAGGGCTTCTCCAGTGTCAACTGCCAGGTGGTGTGTGATGCCACTGGGCGCATAATCAATGTCTGTGCCACACACCCTGGTGGAGCACATGATGCCTTCATATGGTATCAGTCCGCACTGTGCCATCGATTCGAGAGTGGGGACATCCCCACAGGCCATCTAGTGGGTGAGTATGCATGTATGGAATGCAAACTCGAGGCAAGGGTGGGAATGCCACAGGTGCCATGGTAGTGGCACACAGGGATATGGGCAATATAGACCTGAACATGATACTGATCTCCACTATCTCCACACAGGTGACAGCGGATACCCACTCTGTCCCTGGCTGCTCACACCGTACCGGCACCCCATGACCCCATCGCAGCAACGCTATAATGAGGCACATGCTTCCACATGCAACATCATAGAGCTGGTGTTTGGGATGCTCAAGGCACACTTCCGATGCCTAGATACCTCCGGCGGTGCCCTACAGTACAGCCCCCAAAAGGCCTGTGGGATATTCCTGGCCTGTTGCATCCTGCACAACATGGCCAAAGACTGTGGGATAGCCCTACAGGTTGAAGAGGGGGACAGCGATGGGGACGCCAGTGGCGCCGGTGTTGATGGTGATGAGCAGCCCCCCCAGGACGGCGGGACCCCCGACTGATCCGGCAGGCCCAGCTGCACTGGAACACCATCACAGAGGAGCACTAAGCACAACACAGGTAAGTCAAGGGGACATGTGCAACCAACACTGTCCATGCGCAAACCACAGGCACACAGGGTAACACACCAGGGGTGCATGACGGCAAGGGGAGTGGAAGGGACCAGGCATACAAACATACCATCAGGGAGGGGTGAACACTCATATGGACACACACACCAGGCACAGAGCGTACATGGGCAGATGCACAGCACAGCAGAACCGACATTGCTAACACACAGAACCACCGACCACCCCCATCACCTGTACTGTCCAAGTAGGTGTGTCAGATGCTGGGCACCCTTGCACCTTGGTGTACAGTACAATGCAGGCATCATCATGCACACGCCTGTGGACAGCAGTTGGGAGGGTGTGCAGGTGGTCCGTGTGTCGGCGTGTTGAGCAGAGCACCCAGCAGTGCACTGCCCACCATGACCACATTGCACACAGGGCAGCACCAGACAGGGCCGCACTGGGAGACAGGTCAGTCATGTAGCACTGTCCCACGGCCACCGTGGATCGTGGGCGGCCCCGCCGTGACCCAACAGCCCTGGCAGGCTGAGCAGGGGCCACGTGGGGTGGCACTGTTGGACCACCAGGGGTCCCACTTCGCGAACGCGACCTTGCCCGCACAGGGGTCTGCAGCATGCTGAACAAACCTGCACCAGGGGTGCTCGGGATGCCCACAGCAGAACCCGGTGTCGACAGGCCTGGTGTCACACGACGCTGGGAACGGGGAGTGGAGAGTGAACTGTGTGGGGTGTGTGGTACAGGGGTACCTGACTGTGTGCCCAATGTGTCCATGACAGAGACCACTGCCTGGGTCAGCCTATCAATGGCGGCGGTCACATCCGTCCGCATACAAACCAGCTCTGCACGGTCCAGAGCACACTCCCTGCTGTGCTGCTCCACAGCCACAGACAGTGCCTCCATGGACATTGCAACCCGCCTCTGCTGCTGTACTGATTCCTGCAGCAGGCGGGTGTGCTCATCAATGGTGCGGTGCCCCAGCGGCATCCTGTCCCCAGGGTGTGGAGCGTCCTGATGCACAACACCCCTTGAGGGTGGCGCTGTTCGCCAGGACCAGGAATGGGCAGATCAAAGGGCGGCGGACATGTGCCACCGCTTGACACTGTACCCCCAGACCTGGTGGGTGACTGCTGCTGCTGCTGCTGCCCCTCCAACCGCTGTGCCCCAGGGTCCACTTGTTCCACCGCTGTGGCCGCAACAGTGCCAGACACCTGCACAGCCACCGGTGCTGCCCCACCGGTGCTGACAGGCACAGCCTGGGACTGTGCCACCATGCTGGTACACAAGTTGGAACCAGAAAGGCCCAGGGGCATGTGCTGACCTGCTGTGTGTCCGTCATGGGACACACACATATCACTGCCCATTGCAGTCCTTGCATCATCAATGGTGCAGGTACGTGCTACAGCCACAGTCACAGCGTGCTGGCATGCTTGCATGCCAGACTGCTGAGACACAGGCTGTGAACCCCCCACACCTGAATCACCGACATCAGAGTTGGCGGCCCAGCGTGCATGCTGCTACAGTGCATGCTGGCTGGTGACAGAGGTGGATGGACCCTCCTCCATGTCCAGCAGGTCATCACCACTGCCTGGACCCACCACCACCATCTCCTGAAGACGAACAGGATCTGTAACAGAAAGAGAGTACATGTGAGTGCATGTGAACAACCTTCCCCCCCCCAACACCACCACCATGTCATACCGTGCAGTGATGGGCTTCCACCTGTCTGGAATCCACCTCCTGGTACGCCCTCAATAGCACTCCGCTGCATTGATGCAGCCAGTCTGTCCTCAGTCGGGGTCAGCTCCAACACCGCTGGCTGGCCCCCGCCAGTGCCAGCACGTGCCGCCCTGAAGGCTGCCACCTTCTCCTTCACCCTCCTGCAGTCTGTCCCCATCTTCTTCTTGCATTCCTGCACGGAGCGCTGGTGGCTTCCGTGCAGGTTCACGGCCCGAGCTACCTCCCATGCAGCCGCATGGGACTGAGGTGCCGCGTCCACTCAGTAGTGGCTCCTCCTCCAGGTAGGCCTGGAAGAGGCCTCTGTCTCTGCTGGGTGAAAGTTGAGCCTCCTCCCACGCCCACCATCCTCACCCTCACCTTGTCTCTGCTCGGTCATGGCGATCTGTATGGGGAAGTGGACACCTGTCTCTGTGCAGTCTACAGCATTTTCCCATGACCATTGTCCAGAACATCACACAGCATGCAACTCACCTCTCACCTGCAGTAACCGATCTGGCAGCGAGCACAATGTCACCTATTTATAGTGCAATGCATGTAAATGAGGTGTTGCGCATCTTTAATGACATGCTAATCTTCTACTGCGCCTTTGAATGGCTGATCAGATGATTTGCATGTGTCGTCTGAATATCGTGCCGTTGCACTGCGCAATTCATTTGAGCCGGCTGAGCCAATAGCACAGATCTGTGACTGTGCGGTACACTGCATTAGCATACCCAGGTAGCTTCTGCGGACATCTGCGCGCTGCTGACATGCTGTCTTGCGATCGTCAATTCAGGCCATGGCCACCATTGTGCCAGTGGCGCTACAGCACTGGGCACTATATGGCGCGGTGGCACTACTGCGCAATAGTACACTGTGGCACTGTCACGCAGGTGGTCGGTCGCGCAGGATGCGTAGACGTCAGATAGCACTCTGCGTGGCCTTGCGTCATTGCCCCATGACCTGGTGCCTAACCTTTGCCCCTTGCACTATTCGGCTGCCATGTATGCGCTTCATTGCGCTGTCTAGTGACAGCCTATGTGAACTAACGGTGCTGTACGAATCAGCGCGATTGCAACCTATGGTGTTCTATTGCACAACAGTTCCACGTGGGTTATCAGCGCTGGGCGCCACGCCCATATTGCCTGCTGTTAACCTGGAAGCATAGCGCGCGGGAGGGCAGTGCAGTGGAGCCCGTGGAGGTGGCCAACCTGGTGGCCTTGGTGAGCCCACTATGGGGCACTGTGGTGAGCCCCTCACCATAGCTAGAACACAGGTCTGGCTGCAAGTGGCCAAAGACCTGGTGGGGGTCACTGGGCGGCACCGGTCAGCTGAGCAGTGCCGGCACCGGTACAGTGACCTCCGCAGGAGGGATCCTGAGCTTCATGGGCGGCTACAGTCACGTGCCAGGAGGGGCGTGGTGCCTAGGCCAGGTGGGTGTACCATCTATGCACCTGTATTCACTGTAGGGGTGTGAGTGTGTTTTGGTGGCTGTGCATAGGTGATGGCTCTGCCATGGTTGGCTGTGTCAGTGTGTGCAGGTGTGAGATGCATGGGTCTGGCAGTGTGGGCAGGCACTCTCACTGGGGCAGGGGGCAGTCTGCTTTGGAGTCACACTGATGTTTTTCTCAACATTTGTCTCCCACAGGACGGGCGGAGAGGATGCAGGCACGGGGTGAGGAGGGCTGTGCCAGGGCCCCAGTGACGGTCGGTGGTGCTGTGGGTGGTGCACCCCAGCAGCAGCAGCAGCGGCAGACACAGCTGCTTGAGGAGTGTATCATTACTTCATGGATGCTATTGCATGCTGGGAGGGGGGCATGACCACCAGCCATGCACAACACAACCATGCACGACACAGGCGACATTCATCACTGTCCAGTGTCACAGCACGTCTGTGTATGCGTCACTGGTGGTCCATGCATACACTGGGCACATGGCTGTGGGACTGGCATTGCACCACATTGCCACGTCACTTGACAGCCTTGTTTGTGCTGTGATGTACATGGCCAGTGTGTGTGTGCAGTGGTGCACATAGCTGGTGCTGCCTGGTCGGGCATGTCATGTACATGGTCACTGTGGGTGGGTGCATACTATCACAGGTGCGGGGCACTAGGCTTTATGCCTTGAAGGATGGGTGGTGTTCAGGGTTTTGGACAGTCACAGCCATTGACTGTGTTCCCTTTTCCTAGGTCTCAGCATCCTAAGAAGGATGGAGCGTGCCCTTCAGCGGATTACACGTGTGTCAATTGCAACACATGGGATCCTGACTGACATTTACCGCCATGGGATCCGGAGACGGTGGAGGGGACAGCAACGGCGGCAGGCAGCGGCAGACCAGCCTGCCAGGCCATGATTGTGCTTCCCTTCCCACTTCAACAATCCCTCCCACCCTGCCTTCCCTCTCCCAGTTGTTCACCCTACCCTCACACACCCTACCTTGTACCCACCCCCTTGTCTTGTACATGACTGTATATAGTTGTTCTTGTTCTTGTTGTTGTATTTTATTGTTTCTACAAAATATATATTTTGTTATGAATACTGTGGTGGTCTCTGATTTGCAGCTGGCTATGGTTGCTCAGTTGCAGTGGTGTGCATGCCATCTGGGGTGGTATGGTCCTGGGTGTGGTGTGTGTGTGTGTGTGTGTGTGTGTGTGTGTGTGTGTGTGCGTGTGTGTGCATGGGGAGGTGTCTCCAGTGTGGCAGTGTCTTTCTGTTGGTCTTGCCATCTGCTGCCGCCTGCTGGAGTGCACAGGGTGGGTCTGGCTTGTATGCTTCTCTGCTACACGGGGTTGACGTGTGCTGGGCGGGATGCATGGTGTTTCCTGCAGTGCCAGTCACTGCACATGGCTGGTGTCTTGGGGTCACGGTGCAGGGTGTGCTGTGTGCGGGGGGGGCTGATGTGCACTGTGGTTGTCATCCCCCTGTGTGTGGCAGTCTCAGCCTGCCAGTGGTTGTGCTGGGGCGTCATGGCCCTGCTGTGCTTTGTTGGCTTGTCCCCAGGGGCCAGTGGATCATCCGTCCCACCCCAGTGATGCTGTGCTTGGGGTGTGCAGGTGTCTTGTTGGTTCTGCAGTGTGTTCCTGTGCCATGTGGCATGGCTGCGGTGGGCCCCAGCCTGCCTCCCTGGATGTGCAGTTCCATTGCTCTACGGGGGCTCTGCATGCCTATGGCACCTCTGGATTGCTCAGCTGGCTGCCCTGCAAGCGCAGCCTTCTGCTCAGCTTTCTCCTTCCTGGTTTCGCTATGGCGCAACCTTTCTGCTCAGCTTCCCCTTCCTGGTTGTGCTATGGCGCAGTTTGTGCGATATTCAGACGTTGGCTGCTTGCGCACTTTGTTCTGCTCCATGTTTGAATATCGCGTCTGTTGCACATATGTGCAATTGATTTGTGCTTGCTCCTGCTGTTGTGCACATTTTGGGCTCAGTTTGAATATCCGGGCCATATTGTCCTGCGAAAAATCATGTTTCAATAAGAAATGTCCCACTTTGGGCTTTATAAAAGGTGGTAACCCTATAAATTATAAAAAGTTGAATTGGCTTCATCCTGCTGAGCAAAGAATATATACTTGACTTACTATTTGTCATAAAATATTATTTAACAAAGTCCACCCTAATAGTCCAGTGGTAACCACTAGAGCTGCAAATAGCAGAATCTTGACATTCAGATCCTATAATAAGATGGGAGCTTCAACAGTACAAAACAGTGTAGCAAATCACTGGAACAATCTGCCACAAGAACTGAAGCATACTAGTAGCCTAAGCACTTTTAAGACAAAATTATATGAATTGCTGAGAAAAGATTGCACGTTTTAATTGACCTTCTTAATTGTGTAAATTGTTTTGTTAAGTGTATGTAATGTCCATTTTTTTGTACTTTGAGCTTGTACAGGACTTTGTTGTAAATGGGATTTGTGTCCTAACAAATTATTGCCCATCTAAAAATAAACTTTTATCATCATCATAAGCAAATCATATTCTACACTCCTCAAAACAATACAGAAATTAGATGCTAAATGAGAAAAATGTTGCCACATAGTGTGAGGCTATGGAACACTGACTAGTTGAAGATGAGAAAAAGCTAACAGTAATTTCCAAAGATCAGGCAGTGGTGGCCACTAAAATGGATTCAATTTTTGTACTTCTGAATTTGATCCTCAGATATAGTCAGGGGTTGAACTGGGCAGAACCCTCAGGAACTCAATTTCACCACCTTTTAAAAAAATTGCATCACAGTTCCACCACCTCTGTCATCTTTCTTCCTCGACTACTGCAGGAGAGTTCAACCACCTAGAAGTGACAGTTTCACCACCTAGCTATCTAGATGTGAGAGTTCCTCCACCCAAATATTTACAGTTTAACCACTGCAGACAATATATCCCAGGCCTGAAAAATTGAAAATCTAGAACACTTAGTTAGAAACAAGCATTTGTCAATGCCGAATGTTTCCTTGCATGGTGTATGTGGCAGGGGTGTATTATTAGGGACAGTTGAGAAGTATGCTGAGAGTTCCGCCTCTGTCTACATTATCACACAAGTTTGGGCTCCATGGCTATCCATAGAGAAGCAAGTGGATTCAAGAACTCTGTGCTAGTAAACAGCTGAGAACAGTGGCAGAAGTTGTACGGGGAGATGGATATATGATATTGCCGCCATTCAGCACTTCAAGTCTCGGTGCCACCTGAAACTTCCTGCCTGTGTTCACCTTTCCCTGTGGTGTGGTTGCACAGTTGTGCACATCTGTTCATAAACAGTATCAAGGGAGCAGCTGTCACAGCATGGAATGCTCAGTCAGGTCTGCAGCTCACAATGTGGTCCCTGTGCTGTGGTCGGTCCCAGACTCCTGAGCAGGAACCAAACAACATGCCAGCAGCACTGCCTATGAGCCCAACTGTTAGATCCCTGCACCCACAGCAGCCCCTGGTGGCATGGTATCTCACTCACTGTCACAGAAGTGTTTTACTTTGGTCTCCCCAGGCCACCATGTCCCAGCCTTCAGAGACCCCTCCTAGCTCGTCACCAGATGCCAGCGGCTCTTTCATTGGGTCCAGTCTCCCCACCAAGGCTGTAACTGCTGCTGGTGGCTGCAGTCCCACTTTACCTGTTTCACCATGGCTTCTCTCACTGATGACCCTGGGTTCACCTATGGAAAAAGAGGACAGCGGGTCCATGTTGATGGCGTGCAGAGGGCAGCACAGCGATGAAACATCCCAGTCCGCATAACTGCCGCCTCATCCACAAGTTGTTCTCCCACCCCTTTCGGCACCCAAATAGCAGGAGATGGAAGGTTTTATATTTCCCAAACTCACTGTTTTAGAACTGTTTGATAACAGTGACAGCTCTTCGCAACCCCTAACACATACATTATTGAGCTATGGCTATGCTGTTTTAGGCTAATAGTGAGTCTTATATAGTGTTTACCTTATACAGTCACACTGGGCACCACTTACCCATTAACATGTAAGGTTTGAGTGCAGGGGTGCTGGAGCTGGGGGGGGGGAGCAGGAGGGCCATGGCCCCCTAATTTTAAAAGTGGGGGCCATGCCCCCTCACATTTTTGGGACTGAACATTACAGAAACAACTGGTCTGCTCTCTCTGCTGCAGCTTCAGTCAATCATGAGTTGACAATATAGGCAGCCGCACAGTGCCATGGCAGCCAGCAGATGGCAGCAGCTGAGCATGAGCAGCTAGTCATTAAATAAAAAGCACTTACTTACAGTGGTGGTGTGTGGTGGTGGTGGTGGGGGTGGGTTGCTGCAATATGTTTCCAAATGGAAAGTTGCATGAGGAGTAGTAGCAAGGATAATACCACTAGGGTATGTTTCCAAGTTCTCCCCTCCTGCCCGCTCCAGTGCTTAATGGAAAGCTGGCCTCACTCTTTGAGACTTCACTTGCTCACTCTGTGACTGTGTACAGTGTGTAAAAATTAAAAAAAGATGTTTGCAGGGAACCCAGCTATGGAACCACCACGCCCCCTCCTCCTGCAGCCCCGCCCACTCCTCCTACAGCCTCGCCCAACACCCTACACTGAGCACACTCACTGCCCAGCTCCAGCCCCCACCCTGCTCATGAGGGACACTGCCAGTGCCAGCCTTCTCCCCGCTGAGTACCTCAGTTGTTTGTTGTTGTTGTGGTTGTACCTGTGATGGCCTGAGCTGTCCGATCCAACTGAGGATGAAGTCAGGAGGAGTGATGATTCCATTTTCAACCCGGCATGAAGTGGGCAGCCAGCCAGGGTCCTCCACAGAGTTGAGTGCATGACCTGGCTGCTTGCACCCAATTGGACAGACACTCAGGGACATTCAGATGTCACTGTGCAGTCAGCTTAAGTCAACAGCAGGTTTTTGTGGGCTAGGCACTCGGCAGTGGCTTTTCTTCTTGACTTATTGGTGCACAGTCTGTGTGACACTGTGTGGCAGCCTGCAGCAAACTTGTTCTCTTTACTGTTTGCTTGCTTTCATGAAGATCTGGAACATAGGCTGCCCAACCTGGAACTTGCTTGGTAGCAGTGTAGTTATAGCAGTTTGCATGGCAGAATATAGGCAAAATATGCTGCTTCTGTACTAGCACCTCCAGGCCAGCAGTCGGGCAGTTATTATCACTTCTGCCTGTTGATTGATTCGCTCAGTACACCCCCAAGTGGAGCTGGGGTGGAACCCCTACCTATTCCCCTTACCCCTTCCCCTGATCTTACCCCAACACACTTTTTGAATGGCTCTGGCTCCCCTGTTTGAGCATTGTAAAACACAGAAGGCTGTCACTCATGCTACTATCACTGTCGGCACTGTCTGCCAGCTTTATGCAAATGAAAGTACTGAAGTGCTCTCTTATTGGAACGCTTCAGTCCTTTCAAGTTCACAAAGTTTCCACCCATAAAACTGCGACCACCATCATACTCAGTTTGGGTGGTCATTGGTCTGTCTGGGACGAGCCCCATGTAGCTTGCCCTGTATTGGGATAGTCACTGACACACCTCTGAAATGCCATTCTTTGTAACAAAATGTTTCTTGTGCAAGTGCAAGGAAACATAAAAACAACTTGAGAATTATGGGTCTGCCCCTTTTAGAAACTGCTGTAAAGGGTATCTGGGACATTGCCCGAGATTTGTTCTTCTCCATGCTGGGCACTCAAAAATGAAAATATGCTATAGCTGATCAAGGTGTTTAACCTCCCAAGCTCCTCCAAATCCCTGAAATCTGAGGTTACCTCAACTACCCCTGTCACTTTGGATACTTCTAAGACTATAAGCCTATAGTGTTAATTTAGTTTGCACTGGAAAGTGATGGAAAACCTGTTAAGCAAGTGCAGATGCAGGTGGCTTTGAACTTTGGAAGTGCTAGTCTTTATTTACCCTGATGTTAAGTCCACAGACACAAGCCTGCCGGAAGCGTTTTCTACAGTTTAGAGCAGAAGCTCAAGAAATTGGCAGCCACTTCTCATTGTTGTACCCATGCAAGACATGAGTGGTCTTAGATTCTAACAAATATACATATATTTTTAAACCGTAACAGCTGTCTGATTTCCTAAAAAAAACTGCAGTGAGAAGACAGCTGTAGGAATCACCTTCTGAAGAATCTTTGGACTCCATTGAAGACGCTCTGGCTGCCATGGATGACGAAAATGGCTCGCCCAGTATGGTTACACCCGAAGTTTGTGAATGAACAACTAACGGCAATGACTTGATTTTAAATGGCTTTTTTTGTTGCTAAATACATTTGGAATAATAAACCAAGAAAATACTAAAACAGTGCTGGACTTTTATACATTTGATTACCACTTTATTTTAGAAATGGCTAGATAGGGGCATGGCTTGAGCACTGGCGTTATGGCAGTTTGATCATTTCGCTCCAGCCTTCATTGGACACAATCCACGGGTTTACTAATGTAATCCAGGACCCATCTCTTGTTTACTGGTGTGTAGCACCTACAGGACCCCCCACTCCAACTATCGCATACCATTATTGTGCTGCCTTCCTAATTGCAACTGCTGTTAAGCTCTGGAGCAACCGGGCACTGAGTTAAAAGCACTAGGCCATGTAGGCCCCATCTTCCTGTCTCGGACTGTCCACCATGTAAAAGGTTGCATCCTGGCTAATTAAGCCCTGCAGTGTACCCAGTGGCACTTACCCGCAGCTCTGCATGACTGGTCCATCTGCTACCTGCACCTCCTCCCAGGCAGTGGCTGCAACCGACCTTCCTCAGACTACCACGGCTATGGATGGCATTCAGGAACCCCCCCAATCAGCAAGCCTCTGTGGGAGACTCACTCCAGTATGTAACCAAGATGCTGGAGGCCCTGTTGAATAGGATGGACAGGATCAGTGCTGCCCTTACAGGAATGTTGCCGATGTTTGTAGATTGGAGGACAAGATGAATGTGGTGGAGCAATGAGCGGATGACCTGGAGAAACATCAGGAGCAGATATGGCAGCATCTCCAGATTCATGAAGCAAGGCTGGCTAATCTTTGGGACCAGGCAGAAAACCAAGAAAATAGGGGACGCTGCAATAACATATGAATTTTGGACGTCCCCGAGGGAGCGGAAGGCCAGAATATGGAGTGTTTCTTAAATGAGATCATCCCTATAATGTTGGGAGACCACTGGAGGGGCCCTGTGGATGTGGAGCACACACACAGACTCTCAGGCAAAGCGAGCTCAGTCACCACATCTCCCAGGCCTATAATTGCATATTTATTGAGATACTCGGTCAAGAAAAAGGTACTCAGGGCTGCAAGAGACATTGGGTACATTATGTGGCAAAGATCTCGTATTTCGCTTTATAAGGACTATTCGCAGGAGGTTGCTGCCAAATGCAAATCCTTCGTCCCTATCAAAAAACTGCTGCAGGCTCAAGGATTCAAGTACCGTTTCAAAGGGCTTACCTCACTGCAGTTCTCCAAGGATGGTGAAGATATCCTGGCCCAACATCCCCAGGAGGTGGAATGCTGGATCTCTAAGCACTTGCCCTTCATACTTCAAAAAACTTCATCTCCCAAATGTCACTGGGTACCTGGGGGGGGGGGGCAGGATGAGAACAAGAGGAACAGAAGCAAGAGATGGCAGTTTCCTAGAGACTTATATCAGGAGTGGAATGGTCCCTCCACAAGTGAGTCCCCCAAGCCCAACCCGAGTGGGCGAAATGACTTCACAGCCTCATCATCCTTGGAGCCCAATCCCTCTGGGTCTACTAATAACACATCTGGGCTATCCACCAGAGCTAACAAAGTGGGTCACCTCCACCCGCACTCTAGAAGCAGGCAATGCCCCTCACCTTATCAGCATCTTCCCTGTCCACCTGACAAGTTGCCCAGGGAGGATCCCTCTTCTGAAGATGAAGTGACCAACTCTTCGGCCCCGGAACCCGACCTTATGGACACGGCTGTACCCTTGGACTGGGCTGACACATCCTTGGACACCGCTGATGGAACTGAGATAGCTTATCCTCCTGTTAGGCTGGGCTTGAAATCTTTTGCCGGCATTGTAGGAGAGGGCCTGACTACCGGTAAAGGTTTGTGCACTTCTGCGAACTGCTTCCTGGTCCCGGGATCGGAAGGCTGATCATAAGACTTTCTTCTTTCGAGGATAATGTCTGGGACTAGAATCAGATACACTGGTGGTAACCTTATTGTATATGTTGTGTATCTTATGTACCCCCTTACCCCTTGGTTTGGGATAATAGCGGAGACCCAGGTGGATCTCTCCCCCCGGTGCCCCCTTGCTGCTCCTAACGGGGTTATTGGGTGGGGGAAGTATGGCATTTTCCACCCCCCTAGCCTTCTAGGCTGGATATTTTCGCTGCCCCTCAAGCCCAACGCTTAGTGGGCTGAGCATTAGGCATGCCCCCAAAGAGAACTAGATTTCCTATATACACCACCCACGCCTGTGATCAGGGTATGGCCCATCTCCTCGGTGAGGCATTTAGGTTTTCATATGGCTGGGGATATGTAACCCCACACTGGTACACCCCCTTCTACGAAGTCTGCTTGACTGCATAGGGCCAGTTATTGTTCCCTCAGATGCCCTTTCTCCCCGCTTAGTTAAGGGATCTAATGTTAAGGGGCATGCCTTCGATAGTTTGCTCTATAGTTTTGTAGGCGGTTCAGATCCTTTCTGATTGTTAACCGACAGTCGGAGGGTGTCCCCCTCCCCCTTTCCTCCCTCCTCCTCCCTCTTTCCTTCCCCTTCCCCCACTTTTTTCCCTTCCTTCCTTTCCTGCTCTCCTTTCCCTTTTCTCCCCCCCAACTTTCTTCTCCATATGGCCTTCCCGGTTTCAGCTTTTAAGGAGGCTAGTCCAACCAAGGATGGACTATTCTTGAGTGACCCCCTCCTACACCCCATCGGGGTGGCTGAGCCAACGTAGCCTGGGGCCCTCAGCGTGACCTGGGGCTACCTATACCTGCTTAACTCTCTATCCTTAGTGTGTTCACTGTAGATTAGGTTTACTCGTATATCAGTTATTTCAACTGTATTAACTTAGTGTTCTAATCTGTGTTCTTCTTGTCTGCATTTTTCTCTTTTAAGGTTCTAGTTCTAGTATTGACTTGCTGTTATTATGCAGGTTCACTGTTGTTGCACTTCCTGCAGACAACTCGGGATACCCACGATGCCTACATTCCAACCTTCTTTCCAGAATCAGGTATCTCCCCTTCCCTGATAAACATATTGGAGGTGAGTAGGGTTTTTACTTTACGACTGCTCTAGAAACATGCCTGACAACTTGTATGCGGGACTGAGGTGTGTCTCTTGGAATGTCAAGGGCCTGAATCGCCCTGTCATGCGTACAAATGTGTTGCAATACTTTTCTTCCC